>CM031627.1:20468492-20488466 GCA_018398815.1 Conus ventricosus
CTAGACTTCATGGATTTCAGCGTAAATAAGACAGACTTAGAGTCAACACAAAAAAGTATTGGAAATATAACCATAGGAAGATTAACAATGTATAGCAGAGCCATGAGAATGGCTACCAGTTCTGCGGTGAAAACAGAATGACCTGCACCAATATGAAACGATTTTTCTTTCTTTAGTCCAGGTATTACAAACCCAGCACCCGCCACATTAGTGTCAATAAGAGAACCATCGGTATATACCTTCAATGGTTAGAATAATTTGAATGAACACGAGATCGAAAAAAAGCAAGTAGGTGAGGGTTATCACTCTTTTTTAGATCGTCATTGGAGAAGTCAAAATCTGCTCTGTTCAGTTCCCATGGAGGAATTGGAGACGCAATCGAACGCTTACCTATATCTTTAGTTTTCAGATCTAATCTACTGTGAATATCTGAAGTATAAGTGGCTATTGTTGTCAAAGATTTTATGGCCCTTGCTCTTTTTGGAAATTGAAGATCTGATCTTAGTACATTTTCATTCACGTTGACATTTTCAACAGCACTGCTTCTTATAATGTACTTAGCTGAAGACAGTTCTCGATAATTGTTCAAAGGTAAAACACCAACCTCCCCATACGTAGCAATAGTCGGAGTGTGGACAGGAACTCCCAAAGCTAATTTGTATGCCTTAGAGTCAATACTTTGTAATTTCTTCATAAGATATTTAGGAGCAGAAAAATAAACTTCTTGACCGTAAGTCAGCTTTGATCTAACCAAAGATGTTGCAAGAAGAGTCAAACTTTTTGTTTCTTTACCCCAATTTTGTCTGCTTATAATTTTAAGCAAATTTAAGCTTTTTTGAGCTTTTGATAGACTGTTTTCAATGTGAAATTTCCATGATAATTTCGATGTAAAATAGACACCTAAGAATTTGTGATGTCTTTGAATTGTAGCTCAGCTCCGTCGATAAAGAAACTAGGTAATCTTCTGGGAGGGTCACCAGCACTAAATACCATCATGTGAGTTTTTGCAACAGATAAAGATAAACCATTCTCTGTCAAGAAAGCACTTATCTTATCTAATTCAGACTGATAACAGATCTGAATTTGTTTCAGTTTTCTGTTTGAAATATACTTCAATTTTGCATCCAACCAAATACAAATGTCATCAGCATATTGAACAATCTTGACATTTTTTGATATCTTCTTAGAAAGATCTCATATCATAATACTGAAAAGATAAGGAGCAATGATGGATCCTTGAGGAACTCCCATATGTAAATCTCTCTGGGAAGAATACGCATTTTCAACTTTTGTTTCAATAGTTCTACAGGAAAGAAAATCTTTCACAAACGAAAACATTCTCCCACAAATACCTGCTCTTTTCAGTTTAAATAACAATTGAGCGTGCCACACTTGATCGTAGGCTCGTTTAATGTCAAAAAATGTTGCCAGCACGTTTTGCCTACGAGCAAATTGGCGTTTTATATTGGTAGATAACTTAACCAAGTGATCCGTTGTAGATCTTCCCGACCTAAAACCAGCTTGATGGACTGGAATAACATTGTTTTTATCACAATAGTGAATTAGTCGAGCAGTTACTATCTTCTCCATTAACTTACATGTGTGTGAAGTAAGAGAGATTGGCCTGTAACTGTTGACATCTCTACAGGGTTTGCCATTTTTAAGTATGGGAACTATAATTGAATGTTTCCACACGGCTGGTAATTTACCTTCACTCCAGCATGTTTCCATTATTTTATGAAGATACTGCACCCAATGTGTGTGAGTGTGTGTGTGTGTGTGTGTGTGTGTGTGTGTGTGTGTGTGGTGTGTGTGTGTGTGTGTGTGTGTGTGTGTTGTGTGTGTGTGTGTGTGTTGTGTGTGTGTGTGTGTGTGTGTGTGTGTGTGTTGTGTGTGTGTGTGTGTGGTGTGTGTGTGATGTGTGTTGTGTTGTGTGTGTGTGTGTGTGTGTGTGTGTGTGTGGTGTGTGTGTGTGTGTGTGTGTGTGTGTGTGTGGTGTGTGTGTGTGTGTGTGTGTGTGTGTGTGTGTTTGTTGTGGTGTGTGTGTAGTGTCATTTTTTAATTTTACCAATCATTTGGGGTGGAGTTTTTTTCAACAGAAATAAAAGAAAAACATTTTTTTTTCTGTTCAAAAATTTGGCCAAAACTTTTTTCTTATCTTTAATTTAAAAAGTTTTTGATAAAAAAAAAGAAAAAAAAAATGAATTTTTTTTTTTTTTTTTTTTTTTTTTTTTTTTTTTTTTTTTTTTTTTTTTTTTTTTTTTTTTTTTTTTTTTTTTTTTTTTTTTTTTTTTGTTGGGGAGTTTTTTTGTTTGTGTTTTTTGGGGGTTTTTTTTGTTGTTGGTTTTTTGTTTTTTTGATTTTTTGGTTTTTTTGGTGGGGAATGTGGTCTTGAGGGTTTTGTTTCTTGGGGTGTTTAATTTTTGTTTTTGGTTTTGGGGTTGGTTTTGGTTTTTGGGGGTTTTTTTGTTTTTTCAATTTGGGGAGGTTTTTGTGTGTGGTGTTTTTTGTGTTGGAGTTTTGTTTGGGGTTTGGGTTTTTTTGGTGTTTGTGTGTTTTGTAGTTTCTTGTCCGTTGTGGCGGGGGTTTTGTTTTTTTGTGTTGTGGGTTTTTTTTTTTTGTGTGAAAAAGTGGGGTTGGTGTTTTTGGGGAAATTTGGGTTTTATTTTTTTTAAGGGGAAAATAAATTTAATTTTTCCCCCGGTTTTTATTTCCCCATTTTCAAAAAAGATTCGAAATTTTTAAGGGGTTGTTTTGTTTTTTGTGTTTGGGGTTTGGGTGTTCTGTGGTTGGGGTTTGGGGTTGTGGTTAGTTTGTTTTTTTGTTGGTGTTTTTTTTTGTTTTGGTTAAAATTGGTTTTTAGTTGGGGGTTGGGGGGTTTTTTTTATGTTGTTTTTTTGTGGGTTTTTTGTGTTGTTGTGGTTGTTGTTTGAGTTGGGGGGGGTTTAATTTAAAAATTTTAATGGGGTTTTTGTTTTTCTTGGTTGTTTTGTGGGTTGTGTGTGGTGTTTTTGTTTCCCCCTTTGGGTTTGGTGTTGTTTTGGTTAAAAAAAGGTGCTTTTTGGGGTTTTTTCCCCTTGGTTTTTTGGTTTTGGTTGGGTGTTTTTTTAGGGGTTGCGGGGTTTTGGTTGGTGTTTGGTTTTGGGTTTGGTTTTTTTGTAATTTTGGTTTTTTTTAATACCCGGGTTTTTAACCACTTTTTAAAAGAAAATTTCGTTTTTTTCAATAAAATATTTTCTTTGTGTTCTTTTGCTTTTTTTTAAAGGGGGTGATCTTTGAAAACCCAAACCTTTTGAATAAATTGTCCTTCTTTCCGACCTTTTTCCCGGGCTTGGTCAATTTTCCTTTTTTTGGAAATTAAATCCCCGTGAAGGGGGGAAAAAAAAAGGTAAAAATTACTCTTTTTTCATTTTTGGGTTTCTTACAAATTATATTTGTTGTTAATTATTTTTGGTTCTTTAAATTTGGGGAGAAAAAAAAAAAACAAAACGGTTTTTTTAAAGGAAAATTTTTTCCAAAGGGTTTGAATTTGAAAATTTAAAAAATGGAAAAAAATTTTTTAACTTTTAAGGGGAAAATTAGAAACCCAAACCATTCCGGGAAAAAATTTTAAAAAGATTCCCGGAATACGGTTTTTTTTTCCCCTTTTTAAAAAGGTTTGGATTTTTAAAACTGGCCATTTTTCGTATTTATTTCTGAAAACCTTTCCGTAAAAACTTTTAAGTTCGGGAAAATTTTTTTTTCCAAATTTTGTTTTTTAATGTTTTTAGGGTTTTGGAAAAATTTTTTACAGTTCGGTTTTTTAATTTGTTAAAATTTTTAGTTTTTATTTTTTCCTTTTGGGGAAAAATTTTCTAAAAAGGGGGCCCTTCAAAGGAAGGTTTCCGGAGGGGGGTTTAATTTTTGGGTTTAAAATCCCTTTCAAAAAAAAGTAAATTACTTTTCTTGAAAGGAAATGGTTGAATTTTTTCCTTGGGTTTTTTTTTTTTTGAAATCTTTGTTTAAAAATTTTTTATTGAAAAACCTTTTTTAGCAAAAAGGAATTTAAATTTTGGGGAAAAATTTGGTAAAAAAAACTTAAATTTATAGCCGGAGTTTTTAAAAATTCTTAAAGGGGAAATTTAAAAATTTTATAAAATTTTCCCAAATTTTAAATTTTTGGTATGGAAGAAAAGTGCCAGTTTTTACAAATTCAGTCTGAACTTGGAAAAATTTAATTGGTCTTTTCCTTTTAAAAGCAATTTCGGGGGTTTTTTATAAATTTTTGGGAGAATGGGGAAAAATTGAAAGGGTTTGGGAATTTTTTTTTTCTTTCCCCCATTTGTTTTGGGAAGGGGTTTTAAATAAGGGGAAAATTTTTGTTTGTTTTTTTAAAATTTTCAATAGGGAAAAGGTTTATGTTCTGGGGGAAATTTAGAAAAAGGGGAAATTTTAGTTTCAAAAACTACTTTTTGGTCGGGTTAAATTTCGAAAATTTTTTAGGAAGTTTTGGGGAAAGATTTTTAAAAATTTTAAAATTTTCCGGTTTTTTCGCTTGAAAGGAAAACCCCCAATTTTAGGGAAAGTTTGTTAATTTTGTTTAATTTCCCAGTTGAAAAATTTTATTTTTTGTAATTTTTTGGAATTTTCCAAAGGAATCCTTTTTTTTCTAAATTAATCCCCCCAATCCGCAGGGGAAGTGTAATTTAAATCTTTTTTGTAATTTTTTTTTTATTTTTAAAAATTTAAAAAATTTTTTGTTTTTTTTAAAATGGAATTAATATGAACCCCGGGGAAACCCCTTTTAATCCCCCCAAAGTTTTAAAAATTAGCTTATTTTGTTTAAACCCCTTTTTTCAAAAATTTGGGAAAAGGGTTTCCGGGGGTTTCCAAATTAAAAAATTTTAATTTTTTTTTGGGGAAAGGGGTATACATGGTAAGTTTTTTTGATTTTTTTTTTCCATGGTTTTTTTTTATTTTTTTAAAGGAAAATTTGCCATGTTTTTCCCCCCGTCTGGGCAAAATTGGGGTTTTAAATTAATCTTTTTAATAATTTTTTTTTATATTTTTCCTTTTTTAAAAAAACCAGTTGGTTTTGATTGGGAAATTTTCTTGGTTTTGTTAAAAAAGTATGTTAATTTTTTGTTTGAACATTTTTTTCCCAAAAAATTTGTTTTTAAAGGGGATTTTGGGGCCATTTTCAAAGGGGTTTTTTTATAATGAGGTTTTTCCCGTGTTTTGTTTTTTAATAAAAAACTTTTCCCCGAGGAGTTTTCCCCTCTTCCAAAATTTTTTTAAAAAATTTAAAAATGGTTTTAAATTTCGGGGGGTTTTTTATGATGACTTTTTTTTAAAAAACCTTGCCTTTTGTTTGGGGTTCTTTTTTTTCCTATGAAAACCGGGGAAAAACTTTTTTCCCAAATTCGTTTTGTTTATGGGACTTTAGGGGTTGGGGGTCGGGTGGGGTGTTTTTAATGGGTTTTTCCTTTTTTTGGGGGTTTGGTGTTTCAACCGGGGCGTTTTTTTTCCCTTTTTTTTGGGGAAAAAAGGGTTTAATGAAAGTTTTCATTGGAAAGGGGAATTGAGGTTGGGCTTTCGGAAATGTTCCCAGGTTTCCCCTTTTTTTTATTCTTAGTTTTGGGGCCCTTTTTCCACCGGTTGATAATCTTTGGAAACTTAAGGGGGGCTTTTTTTTAAAAAATTTTTTCCTTTTCTTGTCTTGCCCCCTTTTTCCCTTTGTTAAATGTTTTTTTGGTTTTTTTTTTAAAAGTTTTGAATTACGTCTTTCTTTAGGGGGGAAAGGGGAAACGATTTGGGGTTTTCGTTTTCCCCTTTTTTTATTTTTGGGGTTCCCAAATTTTTGTTTTTAAACCAACTTTTTTTTAAAAATTTTTGGTTTTAATTTTTTTAATTTTGGGGCCCCTTTTTGAATTTACCTTTTTTTTTCTCAACAGTTTTTAAAATTCTTCTTCCCTTTACTTTGAAATTTTTAAGCTTTTTTTTTAAAAGTTTTTTTTTTTCCTTTTTCCTTTGCGAAAATTTCTTTTGGTTCCAAGGTTTAAATTTAAAAATTTTTTTTGGGGGAAATTTAAAATTTCAATTTAAAATTTAAAGGTCTTGCCAGTCACTTTTAAGGTTTAAAAAATTTGGGGAAAGGTGTTAATTTTAGATTTATATTTTTGGGGATTTTTTTTTCGGGAAAACACTTTTTCTCCGGCTTTAAAAAAATTAAAAGGGAATAACCAATTTTCCCAAGGAAAGGTTTTTTTTTCTTTTTTTTTTTTTTTTTTAAATCCAAAGGGGGGCTTTGAAATAAGTTATTTTAACTTGCCGGGTTGTTTTGGGAATGGGGAAAGGGTTTTTTCTCCCTGGGGTTTAAAAAATAAAAAAGGGGAAAGGGTGCCCAAAGTTTAAAAAAACCGATTGCCCGGGAATTTAAGGACATCTTAACCCCGGTGGGGAAAATGGCGGGGGAAATTTTTCCCCTTTTTTATTAATTGCAACGTTGGGTTTTTGGTTTCGTGGCTTTCCTTTTTTTAAAAAATTGGGTGGGAAAATAGAAAGCCAACTGGATTTGGTTTCATGTTTTTCCCATTGACCCCAGGAAAGGGCCATCTTTTTTTTTTTCTTGGAAAAAAAAAAACCAAAAAAAAAAAAAAACTCCCCCCCAAAAAAAACAACAACCCCCAAAAAAAATTTAACCAAAAAAAAAACCCCCAAAAAAAAAAAAAAAAAAAAAACCAAAAAAAAAAAAAAGGTGCTGGTTGCTGATAAAGGGATTTATTTGAGATGGATGACATTTCCCACTGGAAAACCCCCCAAAAGAAAAACGTTATTTAAGGGAAATTTTAAAATTTCTTTAAACCCCAAAACCTAAAAAAAAAAATCTGAAGATCTAGTCAAATCTAATTGTTCCTTTTAAACGTGCCCAAAAATTGGGGTTGTCCTTTTGTGTGGGGTGTGTGTGGTGTGTTGGTTGGGTTGTGTGTTTTTGTTTTTTGTGTGTGGTGTTGTGGGTGTGTGTGTTTTGTGTGGTGTGTGTGTGTTGTGGGGGTTTTAAAATTTGGGTAAAAACGGGACAATAAATAAATCAGGGATGTTGAGGTTTAGTATGTCACCCTCCCAAACCTGGAAAAAGTGGTGAATAAAAAAAAATTTAGTTTACTGTCAAAAACTTGGGAGCCTAAATTTTCTGCAAAGTTTTTTCCATCCCCCAAGCCTTTACAAGGGGGCCTTAAACATGTTTCCTCCAGGGCGAGGATCGTAGCTTTGGGTCTTCCGGGAAAGGGAAATGGTATGGGGGGGCCCCGCTTTTGCGGGAAAAAAAAGAACATCAAAGAAAAAAAAATCAAAACCCAAAAACTTGTGTGTGTGTTGTTTGTGTGTGTGCGTGCGTGTTGCGTGCGGGGCGTTGCGTGCGTGCGTCCCCGTTCCCCGTGCGTGCGTGGGGGTTTTGTGTGTTTTGTTTTTTTTGTTTTGGGTTGTGTTGTGTGTGTGGGGTTGTGTGGGGTTTTGGTGTGTGTGTCTGTGCCCCATGGGGGTTTAAGTTTGCGGGCATGCTTTGTGACCCGAGGGGTGCGCTACCGGGTGGTATTGAGTATGGGTGTTTGTGTGTGTGTGTGGGGTTTTGTGTGTGTGGTGTGTGTTTTGTTTTTTTGTGTGTTGTTTTGTGTGTTTTGTGTGTTTTTGTGTGGTGTGTTTTTGGTGCGCCCCGCGCGGGGTTATGTGTGTTGGTGTGGTATGTGTGTTTTGTTTGTGTTTTTTGTGTTTGTTTTGGTGTTGTGAGGTGTGGTGGTGTGGGGTGTGTGTGTGTGTTTGTGTGTTGTGGTGTTTTGTGGTGTTTTGTGTGTGTGTGTGTGTTTTGGTTGCTTTTTGTATGTGGGGGTGTGTGTGTGTGTGTGTGTGTGTTGGAAAAAAACGAGAGGGGAGAAAGGATGGGGAGGGGGAGGGGAGGGAATTGGGGGGGCAAAGGAGAGGGGGAGAGGAGGGGAAAAGAGAGAGGGGCGGAGGGGGGAAAATACTTGGGGGGAAAACTTTTTCTCTCCTTCTCTTTTCTCTGTGCTCTCTGCGTGTTTTTGGGCGTGGTTGCTGCTTTTCGTACTGGCGCTGCCGCCCCGAGCGTGTTTTTATGGGGCGTGCGTATATTATAAAAAAAGTGGCTACAACTACAAATTCCAATAAAAACCCAGAAAACAACTTTAAAACCGGGCAAACGGGAAAAAAAAAAGGGAAAAAGAAAAATTATATGGTATAACCCCCCTTTTTGATGGAAGAACAAAAAAACTTTAGGAAAAAAAATTTCCCTCGGAACCCTTTTAAACCCATCATTCCCAAAAGAACATGTACTATCTAAAATATTCAAAAAAAAAATCCCGTAAAAGCACCCTTATCGTGTTATCCCCCCCAAACCTTAAAAATATAATTGATTTTTCCCAAATTTAAAACCCCCCCAAAAAAAAACAAACCAAAAGGGGTAAATTGAAGGTTATCTTGTAATTGCACTAAAAAAGACCAGTCCCCTTTTTGGATTAATAAATTTTCCTCTACAACAAAAATTTTTTGAAACCAAGTTTACGGTAAAACAGCGTGATAAAAAAACTACATGGGAAATCACGGCAAACCCATTTTTTTTTAAAAACCAGATAGAAAAACCTTTAAAAGCTTTAAAAAAGGGGAAAAATTTAAAAAAAAAACCAAACAAAATTTTAATTTAAATATTTTTGGGAAAAGCTAAAAAAATGGGGAAAATAGATTACAACATTTTCATGGAAAATTTTTTTTAAAAAAGGGGAGAAACCCCCCAACAAAAAAACATTTCAAAAAAATTTGAAATTTTATTTTACTACAGAAAAGGGCTGTTTTTTTGGGTAAAACCCCACCTAGCACCCCTTTAAATTCTAAAGTAGAAATGATAAAAAAATTTTGCAGGATAAATGGAAAATCTTTGCAATGCCCCCTTTCCCTTTGGCCCACGCCCCCCCGGGAAACGCCCCCCAAAAAAAAGGGAAAAACCGGAAAGGCCCACGGGGCTCCCGAACAGCCTCCCCAACCCCACACACCACGGTTTTTATACCCCCGGGGGGCCGTCCCCCAAATTGTATTGAATACCCTGGGGGAGAGGTTTTTTTTGTTTTTGAAACAAGCTTGTAGGTTTTTAACCCTTTTTTTTAAAAATTCATTTTTTAAAAACTGGTATGTGCCCCCTACATGGTTGAGCCCCTTTTTTGCGTCCTGAGTCCCTTTTTAAACCCCTGATTTTTTTTGTTTTTGCTCCTCAGGTTGAGCACTGTGGCCTAACCAAACCCAAAATTTAATATGGAGGGAAATTAACTTTGGGGCGGGTAAAACCAAAAAATATCCCTTTTTTTCAAACCCACAATCTACATGAAAAAATCTTTAGGCGGGACGGGAAATTTTTTGTGCGCAAATGAGGGGGAAAGGGGTTTTCCCCCCCTTTTTAAAACCCCAGATCCCAAAAAGGGAAAGGGAAAAAAGCCCCAAATGGGTTTTTAAGTCAGGGAAATTTGGGCCATTAAAATAGAGGAAATAAAACCTTTTTGAAATTTGCTTAAAAGAAAAACTAATGGGTTTAATTTGATTTCAAAAAAACCCAAAATAAAAATTTTTTAAAAACAACATTGAATAAAAAGTTTAAAACAAATCCGAATGAAAAAAAAAAGGTATTCATAAAGGCGGAAACAAGGAAAAACAATTTTTTTAAAAAATAAAAAAAACTAATGAGTACTCCCCAACTCCTAAACAAAAAATTTTTCGGGAAAAATTATAAAAAAGCTGAAAAAGCCCAAAACAAGGGACAACATCTGCAAAAAAAAAAAAAGAACTTTTTGAAACCCAGAGGGAAATTTTAGGTGACAGGATAAAAAGCAACAACAATAAAAAGAAACCCTTTTTAAAACCCCTTTAAAAGACCCCCAAACCAAATTTTTCCCAACAACCCTACTTGTAGACTAAATAACCCCATAAAAATTTTCTAAATTGGGCAAAAATTATTTAAAAAGATCCGGGGGAAAAAAGAAATAAGGGCCCATAAAAAAAAAACCCACGGGAAAAATCTCTGGGGAAAAAATATTTTATGAATTTATCCAAGGGTTTTTAAAGAATTGAAAAAAACCCCGGAAAAAATTACAGGGTTCATTATTTTTGCCCTTGGGGCCTTCTCCCCCTTCCATTGATGGGTTATTTTACAAAAAGCTTTTAAGATTCCCCCAACAAAATATAAAAAATAAAAACAGTTCTGAGAGGGAAATTTCATTTTCCACACAAAGGGGAAAACCCTTTTTCTCCTTTAGAAACAGGAAATTGGATTAAAAAAATTAGCGGGAAATTTCCCCCTTCGTTTGCACGATGGGATCTTATGACGGGGTTTGAAACGTGTGTTTTTGTTGGACTTTTCATTTTTGGGTCTCATATAAAAAAAATACTTGGGAAACGGGTTGGTTTTTCAGAGATGAGGGGGTCTTGCCACTTTTTAAAAAAAAAAAAAAAAAAATCTTTGAAAAAAAGGGAAAAAAAGAACTTTGAAAAATTTTTCAAAGCCTAAACCCAAAAATTTACGTAGAAAAACCAACAAAAAAAACAGTAATTATTTTGAATAACCCTTAGACCCTTTAAAGGGTCATACATACAAACGATAAAAAAAAAAATAATGACACCCCCGTCTTCGTAGGGGCATCAAAAAGTAACCACCCACCCTCCATCTTTTAAAAAAAACCCTACCCAATGGGGATAAAAAAAAAGGGTTATCTAAACTGCAAAGCAATGAGAAAGAATTTTAAAAAGCAGCAGCTGAATATTTAAGAGGCCCTTTAAAAAAAAAGGGGTACAACTACAAAATTCCCAAAACAACCCAGATAACAACATGAAAAGCAAAAGGAAAAAAAAAGGGGGAAAAAAAAAATTATATGGTATTTTCCCCCCATATTTATTTGGGAAAAAAAAAAACTAACCCTAGGAAAAGAATTCCTCAGAATCCTTTTTAAAAAATCATTCCTAAAAAACATGTACTATCTAAAATTTTTCAAAAAAAAATTCCCCAAAATATCTACTCGTGTATGCCAACCTTAAAAAATATAATTGATTCTTCCAATAAACCAAAAAAAACAACAAACCAAAAAAGGGTGATGAAAGGATATCTTTTTAATTGGGACTAAAAAAAAAAACCCGTTTCCCTTTTTAATTAATAAATTTTCTCTACAACAAATTGTGTCCCAAAACTACGGGTTTAAAAAAACAGTGATTTAAAAAAAACATAAAATTGGAATCACGGCTAAACCCCTTTAAAAACCCGATAAAGCAAACCATAAACAGGTCTTTCAAAAATGGAAAAAAAATAAAAAAAACCCAAAAAAAAAAATTAAAATAAATATATTTGGAAGCTGGGGAAAAAAGGGGGGAAAAAAAAATTTTCAACCATTCATGGAAATTTTTATAAAAGAGCAAAAACCCTAAAAAACCAAAATTTCTAAAAAATGCAACCCTTTTGTACTACCCGAAAAAATGGCTGATAAATTTTTTAAACCCCACCCAGCCCTCCCTGAAAATTTTAAAGTTAAAAAATTTTTAAACAATTGCAGGGATAAAATGGAAAAACCCTTTTTCAATTTCACCTTTTTCCCTGGCCCCGTCCCCCCTGAACGCGCCCCCAAAAAAAAAAAAAATCCGGCAGGCCACCCCTGCTACAGCAAAAGAACTCACACGCCCACACCCACGGTAATTTTAAAACCCCGGTTTGGGGTGCCCAAAATTTTATTGTATTACCAGGGGAAAAGCCCCTTTTAGCTTGAAACCCAAACTTGGGGGTTTTTAAAACCCCTTCATTTTTTTAAAATTTACTATTTTTTAAAACTGGTATGTCGCTCCCTACGGGGTTTAGCACCTTTTGCGTCTTTAGTGGGGGTTTTTAACCCTGATTTATATTTTATATTTTATATATATAAGGGTTGCGGGTTTATCCTCCGTACCCTTCTCTTTTTCTTTTTTTCCCCCTCTGGGCTCTCTCTCTCTCTCTCTCTCTCTCTCTCTCCCCCTTTTTCTCTCTCTCCCCTCTCCTCTTTTCTCTCCTTCCCTTCTCTCTCTCTTTTCTCTTTTCTCCTTTTCCTCTCTCTCTCTATTTATAATATAAAATATTTATATATTTAATGTGTGTGGTTTTTTTAAAATTAAAGAAAAAAAAGAAGTCTTAAAAATCTCCCAACCCTTTGTTTCAAGCGGGGGGTTCGTCAGGTGAAATTTTGGGTCACCCCCGCCCGGGGGGTTTTTTTAGCGTTTTTGGGGCCCAGTTATTTTTAAAAACCCCCGACACACCCATTTATGTAAACACCAAAAAAACAACCCCTCCCCCCACTGTATTTTAAAAAACCTGTCCAATTGGGATAAACAAGCGACTAAACCAACCTGTCATTTTTCAAAGAAAGAAAATTCAATAACGCAGCAGTTGAATATCCCAAAAAGCACTGCCAAAAAAAAGTGGCTTTCAACTCAAATTACAAAAAACCCAGACAAAAAACATGAAAAAAAGTAAGAAGAAAAGGAAAAGGAAATTTAAAAATTTTGGTTTCAACCCTCCATTAACGACCCGGGAAAACCCCAAACAAGCATAAAGGGAAAAAATTTTTCAAAACTTAAAAACATTTGTTCCCAAAGAGCACAAAATTGTCCCCAAAAAAATTTCAAACAAAACCCCGTGAAAATTTTCCCCCCCCCCCCCATTTATAATGCCCCAAACCCCAAAAAAACCCAATTGAGGGATCCAACGAAAAAAAAACAAAAAAAAAAAAAATTAGCAAAGAAGGGGGGAGGGAAAAGGGGGTCTTGCAACTGCACCTTTAAAAAAAACAGTGGCCCCCTTTAAAAAAAAAAATTTCCCCCTACAACAAAAATTGGGGTTTTCAAAGGGCCCCTGTGGGCATCAGGGGAATGAAAAAAAAAAACATATATAGGGATTACCCCGGGAAACCATTTCCCAAAACCCGATATGCAAAACCCCAAACAGTCATTTAAAAAAAGTAAAAAATAAAAAAAACCCAAAAAGAATTTAGCAAATAACATTTGGAAACTCCAAAAAAATGCCCCAAAATATAATATATCCTGGAAAATCATAAAAAAAGCCCTCCCCCAATTTCAAAAAAACATTTCAAAAAAAATTCAATTTTGTCTAACTGAAAAAAGGGTTTTTCAAATATGCCCAAACCCCACTTAGCAACCCTAAACTTAAAAAAAGAAAATAGTAAAAAAACTGCAGGCACAAGGTTTGGGGATCGTTTTTTGGTGAAAAAACGCCCAAGCCCCCCCATAAAATTTAAAAATAGAAAGAAAAAAAAAAAACGGGGCAAAACTACCCGCACCCTGGGAAAAAAAAAAAAAAATAAATGGGCCCCACACGCTATAAAACACCGGCGGTGGGGGACCCCAAATATTCTCCGCGAAAAGGGCCCATTTTTTGGGGAAAAAGCGGGTTTTAGTTTATTTTAGCTTCTTTTTTATTCTTTAACTTTAAAAAAAAATTTGCTCCCCCAAAGGGGGTTTTTGAGCATTTTTTTTAAAAACGTTTTTGGCTTAACGTACCTTTTTTCTTTTAATAATTTAAAAATAAAATAATAATTTAAATATATTTATATATATTATTATAATTTTATATTTATATATATATAATAATATTTTTAATTATATTATTATTTTTTGTGTGTTTTGTGTGGGTGTTTTATTGTGTGTGTGGTGTGTGTGTGTTGGGGTGGTTTTGTTGTTGTTGAGGGGTGTTTCGTTTTGCCCTTTTTGCGCTGTTTTGGGGGGTGTGTGTTTTGTGTTTTGGGGTGTGTGTTTTGGGGTGTTGGGGGTGTGGTTTTGTGGGGTGGTTTTTTTTGTTTTTGCGCGCGTGCGCCCCGTGTTTCTTGTGTCCCGGGGAGTGTCTGTGTGTGCAAAGCCGTGGGGTGTGTTTTGTGTGTGTTGGTGTGTGTGTTGTGTGTGTGTTTTGTGTTTTTTGTTGTGTGTGTTGTGTAGGTTTTGGGGTGGTTTTTGTGTGTGTGTGTGTGTTTTGGGGTGTTTGTTGGGTTTTGTGTTTTTTGTGTTTGCCTTTTTGGGGTCGTGCGTGCGGGGCGTGCGTGCCCGGGCGTGCGTTTCGTGCGGGGCGTTTTCGCCCTGTTTTTTGTGTTTCTCACACTGAATTCGCATGCATGTTTGCGCTAATCGTTGACTTTTTTTAATTGGGAAATTTTTTTTTTTTTTTTTCATTTTTTTCCATTTAAAATTTTTGAAAAAGGGGAAAAAATATGGGGTCCGTACAAAAAAAAAGGGAACAAAAAAAAAAATTTTTGAAGAAAAGGGGCACTTCAAGGGAATTTATCTAGACAGAAAATTTACTGTTGTTTGGATACTTTGTTGAAAATAAAATCTTGTAGTTACATTGTGGGATTTTTTTGTGAAAAGGGGATGAATATTTAACAACCTATAAAACATTTTCAAAGGGATGGCTTTTAAAAAAAAAGTAAAGGCACGAGGGGTTTTTCTGCTCGTTTCTTTATCTATTCCAAAAAAGGTTTTTTTTGAAATTTAACCATTCGCCCCGAAATGTTTTTATCTAAAATTTTTTTTAAAAAAAAACTTTTTTCAGTTTTTATTTAAAATTTCAAGAAGGAAAGTTTAAATAAAAATAGAGTGGTTTGAAGTTTCCCCCGTTTTACATTTGGGAAAATGAAAAAATTTTTTGCAAGGAGGTTTAAAATAATCAAGGACATGACTTGACTGTATTTTTTCAATTTTAAAAAGAAAAAACGTTTCGTTAAGTAAAAGGTTTTTTTTAAACTTTTTTTTTCTGTGCTGGGTGATTCATGCCCTTTCCCAAAATGTCCCCCCAAAAAAATTTTACAAAGTGGGCATCCCCCTTTAAATGTGGGGCTTTAAAACTGTTTTTCACGTTTTCCCCGTCAAATACCCAAACCTCAGAGGGTTTAAAAAGCATTTATGTTTGCCAAAAGGGGGGACGGTTTTTGTTGTAAATTCGGTGGCCCGATTTTTATTTTTGGAAAACCCTTTTTGGGTTTTATTTCTTGTATTTTCCCCTTTGGGCTTGGAAAAAATTTTAATTTTTTGGGTTTTTTTTTTCCTTCTTTTCGTTTTGGTGGGCCCCTTTTTGACAGATGATTTGACTGGCTGACTTTGACGTTCAAGTATTTACGCCTTTAACCCCCTTTTTAGATGGGGTTTGCCACGAAAACCCCTTAAACTGTACCACTAACCCCCGGGCCAAAGGGAAATTTGGGGGTTTCCCGAGTTTTTCCCGGGGCCGCAGCCAATTCCCTTGGGCGCTACGTCAGGGTCTTCATAGGGAAAACACCAAAAGAGCCTTTTTAACATTTGCGAGGTGGAATTTATGGCCCAAGGGTAAAAACCCGGTAACTTTTCCGTTTAAAGAAAGCCGTTAGCTTTTTTACCCGGGATGTGGTAAAAGGGCGGGCATATTTCACCCCGTTTTAATGCTTCCAACCCGGCAGTGTAAAAACAGCGAGTCTTTTTGGGCTCCTACTTTCAGTGTTCTTTTTTTGTCCTTGGGAAAACATTTCACTGCAATTGGTTGTCTCTCTTGGGCTCTTCCTTTTGGTTTCGTGTTTTTTTTAATTTTTTTCCCCGGGGTGTTTGGGTTGCTTAAACTTTCCCTCACCTTTTCTGTTCCCGGTTTGGGGGAAAAAAAAAAAAACAAAAAAAAAAACTTTTTTGAGATTTTTAAGTTATCCCGGGTTTTGCGAAATAAGGGGCCCCGGTTTTTTTATAAATGAGTGACCTGTACATGCATGCGAAAATGGGGGCCCTTCACTCTGCAGGGTGGGTAGTGTATTTTTAAAAATGGTCTGTGTGTGTTTTGGGCCTTTTTAAATATTCCCCCCCTTTTCAGCTGGAGTGGCAAAAAGGTTTGGGAAAAAATTTTAGGGTTTTCCCAAAAGGAAACCGAAAAAAAAAAGGAAATCGTTACACGAGGAGGGTAGCAGAAAACAAGTAAGGTAAAGGCCTTCTTTAAAAAAGTTCCCCCCCCAAAATTTTTTGTTTGTCTTCCCCTTTCTAGCAATCCCTTTGCTAAATTTGAAATTTGGGGTTTTAGGTCAGGGAAAACGTGTGCACGCAAAGAACTTTTTTAAAGGGAAAAGGGTTTAAATTGTTTTCCCAAGTTGCTGGGAAAAAAGGGTTTTTTTTCCCGTCCAAAAAAAAGAGCACAAAGGGGGGAAGGCGACCCATCCCTTTTGGGAAGTGACGTTCCCAGGTTTTGAAATGTCTGGCCCCTTTGTAAAAGGGGGGAATTTGGGGGGGTGACCCCGGGCCCTCAAACCCCTTTTTCCCCCGCAAACCCCGACATCTGCCCCGCGGGGCCGTGGCCTCCCAGCTGGTTTGGGCCCTTTGGGGGCATCGGTGAACCCACAACATCATAAAAGGGCCCGACTGGAAAATTTACAGGGGCTGGAAAACGTAGACACCCGTCACATGAATTCGTTGATGATGCCCCCCTAGTGTTGTATTCCCTCTCTATTTCCCGTAAACTGTCCCTACCTTCACTGGTTTAAACCCCATTTTTCCCCCTGTAGGCCTAAATTAAAATCCCTGTCCCTTTTAAACCCTTTGGCCACTTCTAACCGCCCCCTTTTTCAAATTTGGGGTACTTCTTAAAAAAAGTCTTTACTTAGGCCAACCCTTCTTTCCCGGGATTTCTCACCTAAGGCCAAATTCAAACCACCCCTCTTTCCCCCTTAGGGCCCACTCTTAAACCCCATTTTCCTTAGGGGCCCTTTCCCTTTAACCCCCCTTTCTCACATAGGCCTTTTCCTTTTAAACGCATTTCTAAACCCTTTTTCCTTCTTTTTTAACCCCCATTTCCCCATCATAGGGGGGGGGGCTTAACTACATTTTGCCCCCTTAGGCCTACTTCTAACCCGGGTTTTTTAACCCCTTAAAGGGCCCACTTTTTTCTTAAAACCCTTTGGCCACTTCTGGGCTGGGGTTTCTCATTTTTTTTTTGTCTAAATTTTTAACTCATTTCTCACTAAAAGGGCCCATTTTTTGACGGGCTTTGGCCCAAAAGGGGCCCACTTTTGGGCCCCCATTTCTCCCTTAGGGCCCCCTTCTAACGGTTTTTCCTTTTAAAGGCCCTACTTTTTCCGCCTTTTTTCACCTTAGGCCCACTTCTAACCCCCCCTTTTCTCCCTTTGGCCTACCTTTTTTCCGCATTTCTCACATTAGGCATATTTAACCACATTTTTCACATTAGGCCTACTTTAACCACATTTCTCACATTGGGCCTACTTTAACTGCATTTCTGGCCCAGGCCTACTTTTTTCGCATTTCTCACCTTAGGCCTACTTCTAGACGCATATCTCCCCTTAGGCCTACTTCTAACAACACTTCTCACACTAGGCCTACTTCTAACCGCATTTCTAGCCATAGACCTACTTTGCTCGCATTTCTCATCTTAGTCCTACTCCGTACTACATTTCTCACCAAAGGCCTACTTTTGCCCACATTCTCACATAAGGGCCCTCTTCTTACTACGTTTCTAACCATAGGCATAAATCTTAAATAAATGTTAGCGAACCGCCCAGAGAACGTGGACCAAACGAGCCCACAAGACAAAACACAACGCGTTTCGAACCTCTGGGTCTTCGTCGGGTTTGATATATAAACGAATAAAACAACGAAAATTCCCCTTAGCTTTGATCGCTTCAGATCGCTTAGGGTTCAGCGCAAGGAAGAAGGGGGTTGAATGAGAACGAGGCTGTTGGAAGGGAAATAGTGAGTGAGTCAAAGTCGTAATGAATGATAATAATATTACTGATAGGAATACTAATAAATGGTCAAAATATTGGGGGGGGGGGAAGACAGGATCAATCTGGTGTCAATAAGTATGGGTATGGGAGAAAGGAGAGGGGTTAGAGATTCTTAAGCAGCAGGGTTGCCGTGGCAACAGTCCCAGAGGCGAAGGCGATTGTGATGTAAATGTTAGTGGTAGTTATCAATACAAGCAATAGCATTACTGAATGATACTGCTAACAACGAAAGTAAAAGGGTTTAAGGTAACGAAAGCATGATACAAAAAACATATTATGAAAATACATTTTTATAGGCATAAAGCTAACCGCATTTCTCTTTTTAAGCCTATTTCTAACCATGTACCTCCCCTTTAAAGCCTACTTCCCCCCACATTTCTCAGCTTAGGCCTACTTCAACTGCGTTTCTCATTAAGCCTATTACTGGACGCATTTATGACCTTAGGCCTACTTCTAAACGTCTTTCTCACCTTAGGCCTACTTCTTACCACATGTCTAGCCCCAGGCCTATTTCTAGCCGCATTGTTTCACCTTAGGCCTATTTCTAACCACATTTCGCACCTAAGGCCTACTTCTAACCACATTTCTAACCCTGGGGCCTACCTCTAATTGCATTTTTTGTTTACTTCAAGCCTGTTTTCTAACTGCATTTCCACCTTAGGACATGGGAAATTGAGGTCACCACGAGAGCAGGCATGAAGGCCACAGAATTTGAGACATTTTTTTATGCTGATCAATGAAAATGAGGATGATTAAGATGACGCTACGGATTTCCATTTCGGTCTGAATACTACATGACAGGGCTGTACCCTACACTTCCTTTCATAATATATCCCCGGGGTCAACCAGGCCCGAAGAACACAGGCACTGCAGTGTTGGTCAGGAAATTTGAGCAACACTCTCAGAAACGCATCCATTAAGTGGATGAAACTCGACTGTGTGGTCCCAGTCTTTCCCAACTGATTCCGCAGCAAACTCAACTCTGGGTAGGAGCCGGTCGGGGCAGAAAAACCCACATGACTCTGATGGATTCAAACCCACGACCTCCCAGCCTCGCATTTCTCAACCCAGGCCTACTTTGACTGCGTTGTTCCCCCTGAGGCCACTTCTAACCACATTTCACACCTTAGCCCACTTCTAATCGCAAATTCTAACCCTAGGCCTACTTCTAATCGCATTGCTAACCCCAAGAATATTACCAAAGAATATTTCTGAGCCACCTTTTAACTTCTAGCCTGATCCTACTTTTAACACTGTTGCTATGGGGGCCCTTCATGGCTGTACTTGTAACCCTAATCTTTGCCTAAGACGTATTGAACCCATGACCTTTTTTAACTCTGCCCCTCTTTCCCCCTCCCCTCTCCAGAGTCAAGGTTGACATCCTACTGGCCAGAGGCACTTAAGTATAGTGTATACTCACAGACTGAAGTCTGTATCTTTTGTGGCAGATGCTGTCGTTGGGAGTAGTCTTGGGTCTGTTTCGGATGGTGATGTTGTTTGTTGCTCTCTCTCAGCTGTGGTTCCCAGTGAAAACCCTATTTACTTGTAGTGTTGGTCCCGGGAAACCAGTGGATTTTTTCGCCTCTCCCCCCCCCCCCCCCCCCCCCCCCCCCCGGCCACCCACTTCCCCACTGGCCTGTCTTCAGGGGCCCCCAACTACCTCTTTATACTCGGGGGGCGATGGTGTTGTGCCACGTGAGGCCGCCCCAAAGAGGGGGCAGGACCCAAGTCGGCTGGGGTGTTACACAAGTCCCGTGTATGGTCCAACGCTGACTACGACCACTCTAACCCAAGTCTGTAACAAAGACCCTGTCCCTGCTTCTTTTCTCACCCTAATCCTCTTTCTCACGTGACCCACTTGTAAACGTAACCCCAAACCGTGGAACCTAGGAATCGGGTTTGAAACAACCACCTGTTACTGGGGCTCGTTTTTAGTTTGGAAGATCTGTAAATACAGTCTCCTGATGTCAACCCTCCTTCCCCTCTCCCTCCTCCCTTTTCTGTACCTTTTTTTTTGCTTTGGGAAAATCAATAGCCGGGAGTCACATAACAGCCCCATCTCTCCACTTTTACTGTTTCTTTTATATCTTGAAGTACTGTAGATATTGGTCATGTAACAGAAACATACCCCCCTCACCCCTCCACCCCTACCACTCCCTTTTTCCTTCACCCG
>CM031627.1:20489466-20494466 GCA_018398815.1 Conus ventricosus
TCTGCGACATGTTGTTTTAAGGGAAAAGTGAACTGATGCCACGAGTCTGACTGACCTAGATCACTGACACAAGCTGTTTATCCCCGCAGAGGAGAGCGCGTCAAGGAAGACGCGGCAGGAAGGCCCCCTGCTGCAGGTGTCCCTTGTGTAACAGACAGAAAGGACACAGCTGGTGCAGATACAACAGACAGAAAGCACACAGCTGGTGCAGATACAACAGACAGAAAGCACCCCAGCTGGTGCAGATACAACAGACAGAAAGCACACAGCTGGTGGCAGATACAACAGACAGAAAGCACACAGCTGGTGCAGATACAACAGACAGAACGCACCAGCTGTGTGCAGATAAACGACAGAACGCACACAGCTGGTGCAGATACAACAGACGAACGCACACAGCTGGTGCAGATACAACAGACAGAAAGCACAGCTTGGTGCAGATACAACAGACAGAAAGCACACAGCTGGTGCAGATACAACAGACAGAAAGACACAGCTGGTGCAGATACAACAGACGAAAGCACACAGCTGGTGCGATACAACAGACAGAAAGCACACAGCTGGTGCAGATACAACAGACAGAAAGCACACAGTGGTGCAGATACAACAGACAGAAGCACACAGCTGGTGCAGATACAACAGACAGAAAGCACACAGCTGGTGCAGATACAACAGACAGAACGCACACAGCTGGTGCAGATACAACAGACAGAAAGCACACAGCGGTGCAGATACAACAGACAGAAAGCACACAGCTGGTGCAGATACAACAGACAGAAAGCACACAGCTGGTGCAGATACAAACAGACAGAAAGCACACAGTGGTGCAGATACAACAGACAGAAGCACACAGCTGGTGCAGATACAACAGACAGAACGCACACAGCTGGTGCAGATACAACAGACAGAAAGCACAAAAGCTGGTGCAGATACAACAGACAGAAAGCACACAGCTGGTGCAGATACAACAGACAGAAAGCACACAGCTGGTGCAGATACAACAGACAGAAGCACACAGCTGGTGCAGATACAACAGACAGAACGCACACAGCTGGTGCAGATACAACAGACAGAACGCACACAGCTGGTGCAGATACAACAGACAGAACGCACACAGCTGGTGCAGATACAACAGACAGAACGCACACAGCTGGTGCAGATACAACAGACAGAACGCACACAGCTGGTGCAGATACAACAGACAGAAAGCACACAGCTGGTGCAGATACAACAGACAGAACGCACACAGCTGGTGCAGATACAACAGACAGAACGCACACAGCTGGTGCAGATACAACAGACAGAAAGCACACAGCTGGTGCAGATACAACAGACAGAAAGACACAGCTGGTGCAGATACAACAGACAGTACGCACACAGCTGTGCAGATACAACAGACAGAACGCACACAGCTGGTGCAGATACAACAGACAAAAGCACACAGCTGGTGCAGATACAAAGACAGAAAGCACACAGCTGGTGCAGATACAACAGACAGAACGCACACAGCTGGTGCAGATACAACAGACAGAACGCACCGCTGTGCAGATACACAGACAGAAAGCACAAGCTGGTGCAGATACAACAGACAGAAAGCACAAGCTGGTGCAGATAAACAGACGGAAAGCACACAGCTGGTGCAGATACAAAGACAGAACGCACACAGTGGTGCAGATACAACAGACAGAACGCACACAGCTGGTGCAGATACAACAGACAGAAAGCACACAGTGGTGCAGATACAACAGACAGAAGCACACAGCTGGTGCAGATACAACAGACAGAAGCACACAGCTGGTGCAGATACAACAGACAGAACGCACACAGCTGGTGCAGATACACAGACAGAAAGCACACAGCTGGTGCAGATACAACAGACAGAACGCACACAGCTGGTGCGTACAACAGACAGAAAGCACACAGCTGGTGCAGATACAACAGACAGAAGCACCACAGCTGGTGCAGATACAACAGACAAACGCACACAGCTGGTGCAGATACAACAGACAGAACGCACACAGCTGTGCAGATACAACAGACAGAAAGCACACAGTGGTGCAGATACAACAGACAGAAAGCACACAGCTGGTGCAGATACAACAGACAGAAAGCAACAGCTGGTGCAGATACAACAGACAGAAGCACACAGCTGGTGCAGATACAACAGACAGAAAGCACACAGCTGGTGCAGATACAACAGACGAAAGCACACAGCTGGTGCAGATACAGCAGACAGAAACACACAGCTGGTGCAGATACAAAAGACAGAAGCACACAGCTGGTGCAGATACAACAGACAGAACGCACACAGCTGGTGCAGATAAACACAGAAAGCACACAGCTGGTGCAGATACAACAGACAGAACGCACACAGTGGTGCAGATACAACAGACAGAAAGCACACAGCTGTGCAGATACAACAGACAGAAAGCACACAGCTGGTGCAGATACAACAGAAGAAAGACACAGCTGGTGCAGATACAACAGACAGAAAGCACACAGCTGTGCAGATACAACAGACAGAACGCACACAGCTGGTGCAGATACAACAGACAGAACGCACACAGCTGGTGCAGATACAACAGACAGAAAGCACACAGCTGGTGCAGATACAACAGACAGAACGCACACAGCTGGTGCAGATACAACAGACAGAAAGCCAACTGGTGCAGATACAACAGACAGAACGCACACGCTGGTGCAGATACAACAGACGAAAGCACACAGCTGGTGCAGATACAACAGACAGACGACACAGCTGGTGCAGATACAACAGACAGAAAGCACACAGCTGGTGCAGATACAACAGACAGAACGCACACAGCTGGTGCAGATACAACAGACAGAAAGCACACAGCTGTGCAGATACAACAGACAGAAAGCACACAGCTGGTGCAGATACAGCAGACAGAACGCACACAGTGGTGCAGATACAACAGACAGAACGCACACAGCTGGTGCAGATACAACAGACAGAAAGCACACAGCTGGTGCAGATACAACAGACAGAACGCACACAGCTGGTGCGATACAACAGACAGAAAGCACACAGCTGGTGCAGATACAACAGACAGAAAGCACACTGGTGCAGATAACAGACAGAACGCACACAGCTGGTCAGATACAACAGACAGAACGCACCAGCTGGTGCAGATACAACAGACAGAACGCACACAGCTGGTGCAGATACAACAGACAGAAAGCACACAGCTGGTGCAGATACAACAGACAGAAAGCACACAGCTGGTGCAGATACACAGACAGAAAGCACACAGCTGGTGCAGATACAACAGACAGAACGCACACAGCTGTGCAGATACAGACACTTCACACTCTGTCGCAGAGAGGAACGATGAGGACAGGGGGGGGATGAGCGAGTGGAAGCAGAGTGAGAGGAGAGGGAGGTGGGGAGAGTGAAAGGAAGGGAAGGGTTGCGGACGTGGTTGAAGGCAAGGGGAGGGGTTGGGATGGGGAGTGGGGGGGGGGGGGGGTGGCATGCAGATTCCACTGAGTATCCAGTATGTTCATGACAACCGTGGGGTGGCGTGCATAGGGAACTGTTTTTTTTTTTTTTTTTTTTTTCACCGTTTGATCTTTTGTGACACTACGTCCCTGCCAGTCGTTCTGGTTGTCTGTCTTCAGCCACACACTGTTTGTACTACCGCAGCGTTGGCATCAGTGATTCACTGGGAACAGCCCAAGTCAAGCTGTCATGAGGCAGCCTACCAGAGGAGACACTGACACCGCACTGCTGCCTAGTTTACTTCGGGGATTTCCAATGGTGCCTGCTCTGATCTAACTTACGCAGGATAACCGCCAGCTAAGCCCCCCCCCCCCTCCCCCTCCCGACGACAATAATTATCTAGTCATGGAGCAAGCGTAAATGCGTGCCCTCCCCGCCCCTCCCTGCAGAGGGCGCCACCAAATCCGTCCAACGACAGTCGCAAGAAGCACAATTTGTTCCTGATTCTGAGAACATTTCGACTTTTTGGAAGCCAAATGGACAACTGCTCTCATCAAGATGCCTGGATATGTGCTGAGCCACTGCCGGATGTACGGCTTAGAAAGCGGCAAAGACCTTTGTTCCCATGACGTACTAACAAAAGAAGACATGATGAGGTGACGGATACACCAATACAGAAGACCTGTAGAGTGAGGTGTCATCAGCTAAAGAAGCTTCAGTCGTTCAGAAGTCAATATTATTAGCCAATAGACTGTATACGTGACCAGTCGGCATGCAGATTCGTCAAGATGCCGCACGGCTCTATAACGACTGCTATGACGATTGTGATTCTTTCAATGTGGATTGAATAAAACTGCATTCGGCCCATCCCACAGATTACCCGCATCGATAACCTGTTCAACTGCAGCAGAGCGAAGAACTACTTGCAACGTTTCACACATTCATTCTTCAAATATTGTAGTTTGTGGGTTTGTTTATTTTGGACTTTTTATATAAAAAAAGCAACGCTGCGGACTGTCTTCTTGTCATGGTTTCATTCACAACCACAAAAATCACTCCCCCGACCATGACCCATTAGGAGAGACACTGTTCATGCATATTTCACTGAAAGGCCTGTCCTGAAAACAAGCTTAAAAGTTTTTTTGTTTTTGTTTTTTCGTTTTAAACTTATTTTGATGTTCCTTATATTCAACTCGCATCAGCAACACGGTCGACACGCCCCGCAATGCCAGCTTCATGACCGGAAGTAAATCTCCCCGACGCCTGTTGAAACGGCCCTGTTCGCGAATTCATAAAGGTCCAGTGGAGCGTGCTTGCTGCAGTTGGCTATGCCCACCACGGTTTCTGATTTGAAGGACAGTACAAACAATCGGCGATCAAGTGAGAGCTTGTGATGTTTTCTGCTACGGCAGAGCAGTGCTGAGTGTTATGTATTGTTCTGTGCCTATCACCTGGTGTATTAACGATGACGGCGACGATTACCAGATCGAACTAACCACAGATTTGTAATTGTCCTTTTTTTTTCTTATTTGAGGAT
>CM031627.1:20499466-20504466 GCA_018398815.1 Conus ventricosus
CCATTCCCAGAGCTGTCACAGACTCGGCTGGAAGCACACGAGGCCGCAGTGGAATAATCCATGGCTGGAAAAGTCTCGTCTTTCCCATTCATGTTGGTGTAGATACACTATCGGGTGTGTCCGACCCACACTGCATAGACAGTGGAAGAGGGGAGAGGGAGGGTGTAAGGAGAGCAGTGTCGAGTGTTGTGTATGTGTTCTGTGTCTATCACCTGCTGCATTACCAATAATGGCAATGATTACGGGAATGGTCTAACCAAACATTTGTTTTTCTTTTGTCTTCTTTCAGGATCGTCCCTAACAAAACTGTATGACCAGGAGCTATAGTTGATCGTCGTACAGATGACGTTGTTGGAACTGAACCTTCATGCCTCCCACCTTTCCCACTTGCCTTACCAACCCTTATCCCTTAGCCTCCTATTGCATGTTTTCTTTACACGTGAGTCTAATCGGCATTTTCTCTTTTTTTTGTGTGTCATTTAATACACCTTGGCAGTGGCATTACTCCCACACTGTTCATCCAGACACCCATCCCCCTACCCCCCCCTCCCCCTCCCACAGTCACACCCTAATTTATCCCTTTACAGTCTCAGCATTGGCAGCCAACAAGAGGCAATCACTATTAAGTCATGTTGAAGCAGCTCATCTGAGGATGGCATTACTGCTGAGTTAAATCAGGGGTGTCTGTTGTGATACAAGACATCCCGGACCCCCCTACTGAACAGACCAGGACATATAATCAATAGCCAGCATTACAGAAGAAAAAACACGTAATATAATGATAGTGCTCTGCTCTTTTTCCCTTTCAGATTTTCACCGGCACATTCCTGTCTCGTACATTATAATGATGGTATAAAATGTGAAAGGGAAAATCTGCGTTATAAAGACCAGAAATTGAAGAAAGGAAGCCACTCGGTCATCACGAACAGCATCTACTGGATTCTCGTCGTCCCCCTTCTACCAGACCTGTCTCAGTTTTTGCATGAGTGATTAGTCCTCTGGGAATCTCTCTCTCTTTCTCTCTCTCTGTCTGTACGCGTGCACGTTGTTGTCTTTAGTCTTTCGTCTTTCCAGTCGGTGACATATTGGATGAAATCTCGTGGAGTGTGTGTGTGTGTGTGTGTGTGTGTGTGTGTGTGGTGTGTGTGTGTGTGTGTGTGTGTGTGTGTGTGTGTGAGAGAGAGAGAGAGAGAGAGAGAGAGAGAGAGAGAGAGAGAGAGACAGAGACAGAGAGACAGACAGAGAAAGAGACAGAGAGAGTTGTTGCCACTTGGATACTAGTCGTCATGATTCAGCCCCCTAAACTCTTTTAAACCTCTCCCCCTTCTTCTTCCTCCTCCTCCTCCATTTCCCTCTCACCTAACCTGTCAAACTCCAAGAAACATGGAGTGGCGTTTTCACAACGATTTCGGGGGATGCAAAAAAAAAAAGGAACTAGATGTGAAACGTCGGCTGCGACAGCTGATGAGAAGCCATCCTATTGGAGCTGACTTACCGGGAATGGTTTTTGCTCTCCCGTTCCCACTTCTGTCACACACTCAGCGAGCAGCAAACGAGGCAGAAGTGGAAAACACTGCGTGTCTGGAGAGTCGAGTCTTTCCCTCCCATGTCGGTATAGATCAACATCTGTCTCATCATCACCGTACGGCATGAACAGAGGGTTTTCATTCTTATTTTTTGCTGTTGTTTTTGGATCTGTTCACTTTGTTGGACGAAGATACTCTTTGTTAGTCTTTTCTCACTTGACATCATCCCCATTTGCATAATGTTAAGGTAGTTGGGCAATTAGGGGGTGAAAGGGAGAAATGGGAGGGGGAAGGGTGGGTGCGAGGAATTGGGAAGGGGAGGAGAGGGGATAATTGAAGGTGTGTGTGTGTGTGTGTGTGTGTGTGTGTGTGTGTGTGTGTGTGGTGTGTGATTTTCTGTTAGCTGAAGTGTTATCCTGAAGGCACTTTATATTCACTTACTGTGAAACTGAAGAGTTCTTTGTGATCTTTTGAGTGGCAGTGATAATGCTCGGGTTTCCATTATCACACTTTGAATCTTTAAGCAGCCTTTGGTACCATTGATTATGGCATAGCATCTTTCTCCACGGTTTTACGAATTGATTTACATGAATGGCCACGTCCTTTCATTTCTATATTTCTATCGTTCAGACATGAAACTAGCCTTTAAAATCTCTGGTCTCTCCTCAGCCTAAACCCTTTTTTTTCCAGTTTTGGTGTTCCACAGGGTTATGTGCTTTGTCCTTGAATTACATACACACACACACACACACACATACATACATAATATCTATAATGTGTATATCCATATATTCAGTCCTTCAAAATATTCTCTATTTTTCAATATGATGCTTTTGCAAATGTTAATCTGCTCTATAATACTATACTATCTGAATGTTTCACTTCCCTGATGGGCAACTTTGAGAAATCCACCAAAAATGTCCAGCTCTGAATGACATGAAAAAAAGCTGCGGCTGAACGATGGGAAAACTGATGGGCCGGAATAGCTCAGTTGGTAGAGCGCCGGACTCGTGATCCCGAGGTTGCGGGTTCGAATTTCGGTACAGGGGGATTTTTCCCTTGGAGTTAACATTGGTTCTGACTCCATTTTCCAAACAGTCCTTCGAATGAGACTATAAACCGAGGTTCCGTGTGTGAATGCACGCAAAACATCTTGCACACACGTAAAATCCCATCACCAACTTTCATAAGAGAAGGCCAGATTGGCCGTTGGTATGGATGACACGTTACACATAGCATGCACCCTGCGTGAGAAATGGAAAGAATGAAGGAAGTAAGGAAACTGAGTGCACGATGTTGACCGGATGACACGGGAAACGATTGAATGATGCGCCAGCAGGCAGCTCTTCAGTCGGCACTACCCAGGTAGGCAGCCCGTTGTGAAAACGAGAGTGTTTATTATATTATATGTAAAGCGCTTAGAGCCCTAATCTTAAGAGAATAGGCGCTATAAAAATTAACATTATTATTATTAAAACTGAAGAACCTTTTACTGACACCTAAAAAAGTAGTTTTTTTATCCTCACTTCAATCCCTCAAAATCAAATACTTTTCTTACCAACTTCTGATAGCTGGGAGTTCCTCCACCAAACTGTCTTTGGATAAACTGCTGAAGAAAATCTCTAAACATGCGTCTGTTTAAAACTTGGCAAGCTGGGCAGATTCGTCATTGTCTCACTCTGCAAACTACAAAGACGCTAATTACTTCTCTCATCTTGATTACCGCAATGTTTTGCCAGCTGGTGTGTGTGCCAGCTGCACTGGTGTGTGTGTGTGTGTGTGTGTGTGTGTGTGTGTGTGGTGTGTGTGTGTGTGTGTGTGTGTGTGTGATGTGTGTATGTGTGAGTGTGTGTGTGTGTGTGTGTGTGTGTGTGTGTTATGTGTATGTGGTGAGTGTGTGTGTGTGTGTGTGTGTGTGTGTGTGTGTGTGTGTGTGTGTGTGTGTGTTATGTGTGCGTGTGTGTGTGTGTGTGTGTGTGTGTGTGTGTGTGTGTGTGTGTGTTATGTGTATGTGTGAGTGTGTGTGGTGTGTGTGTGTGTGTGTGTGTGTGTGTTATGTGTGTATATAATATATATATATATATATATATATATATATAGATATATATATATATATATATATGTGTGGTGTGTGTGTGTGTGTGTGGTGTGTGTGTTATAGTGTATGTGTGAGTGTGTGTGTGTGTGTGTTATGTGTATGTGTGTGTGTGTTATGTGTATGTGTGAGTGTGTGTGTGTGTGTGTGTGTGTGTGTGTGTGTGTGTGTGTGTGTGTGTGTTATGTGTATGTGTGTGTGTGTGTGTGGTGTGTGTGTGTGTGTGTGTGTGTGTGTGTGTGTGTTATGTGTATGTGTGTGTGTGTGTGTGTGTGTGTGTGTGTGTGTGTGTGTGTGTGTGTGTGTGTTGTGTGTGTGTCCGGTGTGTGAGTGTGTGTGTGTGTGTGTGTGTGTGTGTGTGTGTGTGTGTGTGTGTGTGTGTGTGTGTGTTATGTGTGTGTGTGTGTGTGTGTGTGTGTGTGTGTGTGTGTGGGTGTGTGTGTGTGGTGTAAACTGGAACAGAATTGCTTTTTGCTTCTGGATTTATCCACTTTTGCGAATTCCTTCAACCTCTTGACTATTCTGGAAGTGATCACGTACATAAATTTTCATTTTTTTTTGTATGGTAAGGGAAACATTTTGATAACTGACCGGTCATTTTTTTCTCAGAGAGAGAGAGAGAGAGAGAGGAGAGAGAGAGAGAGAGAGAGAGAAGAGAGAGAGAGAGAGAGAGAGAGAGAGAGAGAGAGAGAGAGAGAAAGAGAGTTACTGCTGTCTGGCTTTCTGTCATGATTTACCCTTAAGGTCTTTTAAACCCTCTTTGTCCCTCTCAACTGGTCTGTTTAAGCTCCAAAAAACATGATGTGGCATTTTCACAATAAGTTTTACAAATTAGGAAGGAAAAAAAAGAAAGAAAAATGAAACATGGTGTGAAAACTTTATCGGCCATGACAGCAGATAATAAGTAATTCCTGTTCAAGCTTCCCTACCTGGAGTGGTTTTTTTTTTAACTCTCCCACTCCCAGAGCTGTCACAGACTCGGCTGGAAGCAGACGAGGCAGAAGGGGAATAACCCATGGTTGGAAAGTCTCGTCTTTCCCTCCCTAGTTGGTGTGGATGAAACATCTTTTGTGTCTGAAGCACATTGCTTAGACAGTCGTCATTTTTCTTTCTTTTTTGTACTCCCAGTTCTTATAGAACAGGGAGTACTTTACAAGGGGAACAAGGAAATGCTGTCTGTTAGTCTGTCTGTCTGTCCGTGGTCAAAATGTGTCCCACTCGCTCCAGACAAAACTTCTGAACCGATCTTTCTGAAAATTTGTAGGTATGTTCATTATGGGTCACAGATGATGTCTGATGTTCTATTTTTACCAGAATTGGCGTTACTAACGGCTATAACGGCCCAAAACCGTTTTTCTTCTTTATGGAATAAATTATCT
>CM031627.1:20509466-20526966 GCA_018398815.1 Conus ventricosus
TTTCTTGGATTCCCGCCTGGGAGGTCGTGAGCTCGATTCCCGCCACAGCTATTACATTGTAATATTTTACATTGTAACATTTTTACATAAATAAATAGCCACAGCTATTTATTTATTATGTATTTCTGCCTTGACCAGCTCCGACCCGGAGCTGAGTTTGCTGTGGGCTCCACTGGAAAGACTGGAACCACACGGTCGAGTTCCAGCCACGTAATGGATGCGTTTCTGAAAGTACTGCTCCAATTTTCTGACAAACACAGCAAGTTTCTGTATCTGTTGGGCCTGTTAGTCGCAAGTGTGCATCATGAAAGTATGCCCAGAGCACAATGCTGTCATGATGTCTCGGACCAGAATGGAAACTCCAGAACGCCATCTGTGTCCTCCTCGCCATATAAAAGTATCAAATTATGTGCCCTTTCATGCCCTGCTCTCATGGTGACCACCGTTTCGATTTCCTCTCTACGTCCATGCGTTTGGTGAATTCGTGTTGAGGTCGCCGGAATGGGCTAAGTAATGGAGACTATGAAAAAATAATAAAGTTTATAAAAACCTTTTGGTGGTAGTTGAATCCATTAGTGAGAAGACTGACGTTTCAAGCCATAGGCCCGTTGTCAAAGTGAAAAGAAGAGGACAGTGTAGACAGGAAAGCCTATGTGAGAATTGGGTGAGAACATTTCATTTAATGATTAAGTTGGACCAGAATAAAGTCACTGATCACTGTTCAGGTGTATTGAGCTCACACAGACACACTGCAGTTCACACAAAGACACCAACACACACGCCCCCCCCCCCCCTTTCTTCTTCCCCCCCCCCTTTGTTACAACCCCCACAAAGGCACATACACACACAGACACCACCACCACCCTGCACCACACAAAAGGAGGGGAATAAATGGAAATATTCACTATTTAGCCTACTGAAAGAAAAAGAAACAGAGGCTAAAGAAGGACAGGACAGAGAGATTAAGGCAGAAGGGCCCTGGCTCAGCTAGACGTCAGTGACTCTGATGTTCATCCCAGCTGGCTGTGTGGTGCCCAAGCGGCTGATGACAAGGTTCTCCATGTGCTTTCTGTACACACGGTCTCTGGGGTTCTGCCACACTGCTGCTATCTTCGCATGACTGTAGCTGTGATGTGGACCAACAAAATGTTGGCCGACTGGGTTGTTGTAGCCCAGCTTCATCGACCTCAGGTGCTCTGAAAAGCGGTCGGCCAATGAGCGGTAGGTCTCCCCAATATACAGCTTGGAGCAGAGGGTGCAGGTCAAGATGTACACTAAGTCCCTAGACTGGAGACTGTTGCTGGATGAAGATAGTCGCATCCTCCGCAGGGGAAAGCTCTCTCTCTCTCTCTCTCTCTCTCTCTCCTCTCTCTCTCCTCTCTCTCTCTTCTCTCTACGACTGAGCAATTACAGTCGCCAGTATGGGCTTAGTAGGTGGTGTCCTGCGTATGCTGGACCAGAACAGGCGCCACTGAACACCACTGAAGTGAGCCGGCAGCAGTGCAGTGTCTCCTCTATTAGGTTGCCTCTCGACGACTTGATACTGACGGCTCCCTGTGGGTTTGCAACTGCTGGGTCTGCGGCAGGACGAACCACGGGTGTGGCTGTGGATTGGGAACCAGAGTGAGTGGCATGGGGGTGACGCCGCTGAAGTGGCTCAGAAAATGAAGAGAGAGAGAGAGAGAGAGAGAGAGAGAGAGAGAGAGAGAGAGAGAGAGAGGAGAGAGAGAGAGAAGAGAGAGAGAAAAGCCCAGCTTCAAACAGTTTCAGAAGCTGTCACCCGTCAGCAGTCGAGGTAGCACAAGTCTCGCGACAATGTCATTTGTACTGTAACTGTATATTTGTATTTATGTCAACCTATGTCATTTGTACTGTCACTGTACATTTGTATTTCTGTCAACCTATGTCATTTGTGTTGTAACTGTACAGTTCCAGTTGTATTTCTGTCAACCAATGTCATCTGTACTGTAACTGTCAACCTGTAATTTCTACTGTAACTGTACATGTGTACTTCTGTCAACCTATGTCATTTGTACTGTAACTGTACATGTGTATTTCTGTCAACCTATGTTATTTGTACTGTAACTGTACATTTGTATTTCTGTCAGCCTATGTTATTTGTACTGTAACTGTACATTTGTATTTCTGTCAAACTTCTGGGGTCAGCATTCGGGAGCCAGGGAACAAAGGGAGTGGGATGAGCTGAAGACGGAGGGGTGGGGGGGGGGGGGGGGGGGGGGGGGGGGGTCGTTCGTTTTGACTCGAAGCATTTCCAACCCTCTTTCGCTTCGGTTGAAAAATGAAGGATTTAAAAAGAAAACGCAAATTCTGTATATAATTATAACTACTAATATTTATATAACACCATCTGAGCTTCGCTCGGCAGTACTTTATCATCCCTACTTTAAAATGACCCCCCAACCCCCACATTAAAAAAAAAATCTGGATTTCCGCCTCTAAATTCAGGATTTCAGGAATAATTTCTGAAGTAGGGAAATTCCAGACGAATGCCGCAGAGTGGGCACCTCTGCATTTGTGTGGAGGAAAGACTGGCGCTAAATGACAATGGCTGCCATTGGCATCACCTCTTCGGGTCTGGTTTAGGATAGAGACCGGGCACAGGAATGAAAGGTTACCTGAGAAAACCCCCAGCATGGTCACAGGTGTCAGGGGCTGATCTCCACAGCCAGCAGTTTGAGACTTCAAACAGTCATGTAAGTAAAGCAAAACTGTCAACATCAGGGGGAATCTATGATCAAAATCATGCAGATTTTAACTCCGGGTCAGCACTTCAGAATACACACACGCACACACATACACACACACACACTCACATGCACGCACGCACGACGCACGCACGCACGCGCGCTCACGCACACACACACACACACACACACACACACACACACACACACACACGCACACACACACACACACACACACACACACACACACACACACACACTCACACTCACACACACACATACACACACACACTGAATGAACTAAAAAAAGCAAAAAGGGTAAACCACCAAATAAACTGAAAAAAAAAAAACCCACGAAAACTGCATCAATAACAATAATAATGCTCTTAACGATCACCAGTACTGAACCCTGTCCCATGAATCAATAAATGAACGCTTTCACCACTGCACTGTTGTACAGAACTAATTAATGGTGAAAATACATTTTAAAAACAAAGGGTATTAGTTCCGCCAGACGATACAAACATACAGATTACAGGACAAAACACAACGCATTTTGACTTCTTGGGTCTTCTTCAGGCAAAAACGAACAACATTCAGGACAGTGAAAACAACGAACGAACAACCACTTATCTTCTCATATTCGACACAAAAAATGGGTGTTGGATGGAAACGAGGCCGTTGAGAAGGGGATCATGGGAGTTTGAATAATAATGATGACAACCATAATAATGGTAACCATAGCAATAATAGTGATCATAGTGACGAGGTAAAAATATAACCGATAAATACACGTTCCATTAAGAAATGACGTTCCCAACGAATTACAAATCAGCAAGAATAAAACACCGACTGCATAGGCATAAAACTGTGCATTCATCGTGATACACAAGTAATCCTTGTACACTTTAACATCATTGAGAAACAAGCCTTACATTCCTTAAACAGAATCAGCAGACTGTGCAACAACCGAACGTTTCCTGTCAATGATTAGTTTCTGATCAGTGAGATGGAGTGGACTCTGATGGCACTGTCCCATTACATCTGGACCTGATGACGTTTTTTCTATTTTTTCCTTTCTTTCTTTCTTTCTTTTTTAACTGGTGTAGCGCTACATGGGAAAACGTCATCAAGTCCCGGCACCATTTTGGCCCAGTGTCTGTCTGCTCGCAAGTAGTCATCGACGTCAATAAGACAACGGTACTGCGCTGGGGCCTGCTATTAATTGGTCCTGATTGTACTTGCCCTAATGGTACGACCCCGGCAGAACTCAGAAACGATGTTGTATTGTACGTAACCTATCTGTGACTCTCTATTATTAGAACAATAGTACACTTATGAATCCGTGCACTTATTCACTTCAGAAAATTTTTTAAAAATGCTAAGGTCACCTACTGCCGGAAAATGGCATCATTTCAACAGATATTACGGTCGAATCTGAGTTTTCATAAAAAAAACATAAATTAAAGAAGTACACAACTAACTGCCATACTTTATGAATTTGTCTGTAAAAATCTTAAAAGTTGGAAATACTGAGTTTGAAACATTGAGTTCAGAATTAACGGAGGTATGTGCCAAAGAAAAAAAAGGCGTGCACACACACACACACACACACCACACACACACACAACACACACACACACACCATGCATTAGAAATATGCGTATTTTCAAAAGGCCGACATTTTGCGGTGTTTGCACTCACACAAGCCGTTTTAATCCTGTTAACACAAAATCATGTAACTCTGAACAAATAAATACACAGTTGAGCTTCGGGTAAATACTCTAAAAATATTTGAACACAATCATCGGCCCTCACAAACATGTCTTTTGACGGTTACCTAATTTGTTAGACTCTGACAAACACTCACAACCTTCAAAACCAGCTCAAACGTGTCTCTACGCCCGCCGCTTCCACGTCGTTATTGATGGAAACCATGGAACGGCATTACAAAAGGATTAGGTAGGAAACATCGGTAGTTATAGCAAGAACGACGGCATTCATACTGGAGCTGCCTTACCTGGAGCGGTTTTTACCCTCCCATTCCCGCTGCTATCACAAGATAGGCTGGAGGCAAAGTGGAACAATCCACCCCTACTCAGTATTCCAGTTTATCTCCCATTTAATCTCCCCAAATCCGCCTTGGTTTAAGGCTGTGTCAGACCAATTGATATAGGCTAGAACACCAAGGCTACACCAAAACGTTGTCATGCTCTGCTTAGTTATGCGGGGATTGTCTTCAGTCGTGACAAGCTCCTAGCAAAACATTATCAGTCTCCAAAATCCCTCGAAGTCGAGTGTGGCTGCCCACGTGGTGGGGTAATCAAAAACGGTCACACACGTAATGTTCTGATCCCAGCTGATGGATTTGCACAATAGTGTTCAAGTATTCGACTGTACGGGTGATCCCTCGAGTCTTTTAGCCTGGGTACAACAACAACAACAACAACAACAACAACATCTCCCCAACGTTTTTACTTTGTTTCAGCATGGCTAAACTTTTGACCTGTCTTTGCCTAACTGTGTTCAATATTGCGTCTTCACTGTTTACTTTCAGGGTACAACAACAGCAACATATCCCCACTGTTTTGTCTTTGTTTCAGCAGTGCTAACCTTTGACCTGTCTTTCCGTAGCTGTGTTTAATGTTGTCTCCTCACTGTCTTACCTTGCCTTCAGTAATGTTTATCTTTGCCATTGTTTTGTTTACCTTCGCGTTCGTTTTTGTACTCCCAGTTCTTATAGAACAGGGAGTACTTTAGGATGAGAACGAAGAAATGCTGTGTGTCTGTCTGTCTGTCCTGTCCATGGTCAAAATGTGTTCCACTCGATCCAGACAAAACGTCTGGGCCGATCTGTCTCAAAATTTGTAGGTATGTTCAGTATGGGTCACGGATGATGCCCGATGATTTATTTTACCAGAATAGCCGTCACTTACGGCTATAACGGCCCAACAAAACAAAATCAAGTCCGATAAGGGGAATAACCACCGCACTGTTGACTTTTTTCTTCCACTAACTGGAAATTGTCTCCCCTCTTTGTCACTGTACACGCGTATTCAACATAAACTGGGAGTACGTTTATATACTTTGCATTTTTTTTTTCATTCAACGTTTTCCTTCTCAGCGTTTGCCTTTGATTTACCAGTGTTTATCTTTGCCTTCACAGAGTCTCCTTTGCCTACATATTGTTGACCTTCAACCACCTTCAGTTTGAACCTTTGCCATGGTGGTGTTTACCTTTAACCTTGAGAGTGCTCACCTTCGTCCTGATAGTTCCACCTTTGTCTTGACAATGCTTGTCTTTGTCTCCACAGGGTTATCTTTGGCCTCCTCAGCATTCTCCGTGTGTTTGTTGTTGTTGTTGTTGTTTAATATTCACCTTCGCGCATTGCCTTTATCTTATCCTTGCCTCCATGTTTCTTCTTCTTCTTCTTTTCTTTTAACCTTTGCTCCATATTTTTGTCTTTGCCTCTATAGTATTTTACCTTTTATTTATCACCGTGTCTTCACGATGTTTTACCCTTGCCTTAACACTGTTTATTTTTGCTTCACAATATTTACCACTGCCTCTACAATGTTTAACTTTGACTTCATAGCGTTTACCTTAGCCTGCACAGTGTCTCTTTTTGTCTTAATGTTTAACTTTGACTTCATGGCGTTTACCTTAGCCTGCACAGTGTCTCTTTTTGTCTAGATGTTTAACTGTATCTTCACAATGTTTACCTCTGCATTTAGAATATGTAACTTTTACTTCACAGCGTTCACCTTAGCCAATACAGTGTCACGTTATGGTTTTGACTTCACAGTGTTTATCTTTCTGTTCACGGTGTTTATGTTTGTCTTGACAGTGTTTCAATTTGCCTTCACAATTTTTACCTTTGCCTTCACAACGTATGACTTTACAATGTTTACCGTTGATTTCAAAGCGTTTACCTTTGCCTTCAACGTGTTTAGCTTTGCCTTCAAAGTGTTTACCGTTGGTTTCAAAGTGTATACCTTTGCCTTCAAAGTGTTTAGCTTTGCCTTCAAAGTGTTTAGCTTTGCCTTCAAAGTGTTTAGCTTTGCCTTCAAAGAGTTTAGCTTTGCCTTCAAAGTGTTTAGCTTTGCTTTCAAAGTGTTTAGCTTTGCCTTCAAAGTGTTTACCGCCGCCTTCGCAAGTCTTTACAGACTTTACCATTGACTTCACAGTATACACCTTACCTTTCCTAATATGTGCTATGGCTCCACACACGCACACAAGCATATACACGCGTCCATCTACCTTCTATATATCTATATATATTATTTTTTCCTCTCTCTCTCTCTCTGTGCCTATCTCTGTATCTAAGACAGAGAGAGAGAGAGAGAGAGAGGGGTGGGAAAGAAAGATTGAGGTATTTTATTCATACATAGCCTGGGCCCTTTATGGCGGGGTACATGAAGAGAGAGAGAGAGAGAGAGAGAGAGAGAGAGAGAGATAGGGAGAGTACACACACACACACACACACACACATATATATATATATTCAATTATAAACAAAGCTTGCTCTTATGTCTTAGATTGAAGAAATAGGGGGAGATAAACATTCACATCTGCAGTGGCAGTTAATACTGCCTAACTAACAGTATGTGCTAAGTGGGTGGATGGGGAAAAATAAAAAATAAATTAATGCTTCTCAAAATGAGCCTTCAGCAAGCTTATAATCTCCAATAGGGAGGAAACTCACTAACACCTAACTCCTGGTCATATACCGATATTTCGAAACCTGGTTGTTTCTCCTCAGTGACCGCGGAAAGTGGTAATTTGACTCCTCTGCCTTTTCGGTTTTAAGAAGAATGCTATCCCAGAAAAGGCTGGTGTGCAATACCGTAGTATGTTTGTTGAGTTTTCAAAAAACCAAGCAAAGGTGCCACCTAAGAAGCAAAAGAAAATCATGAAAGAACAAAACAAGCTACATTTTCTTGTGAAAAGTAGAAAATATAAAAAGATAACCTCTTAAGACACAAGTGCTGAGGGCCAGTTCTTGGAATGAATCCGCAAGGGACTAAATTACATAAAAACTAATAAATTCCAAGGATAAGTACTGAGCACCATTCCAGCAACTTACAGAGCAGTTGGTGTTGCAATGACTGCAAGAAATATTCAATTATAAACAAAGCTTGCTCTTATGTCTTAGATTGAAGAAATAGGGGGAGATAAGCATTCACATCTGCAGTGGCAGTTAATACTGCCTTACTAACAGTATGTGCTCATATTTTCTACTTTTCACAAGAAAATGTAGCTTGCTTTGTTCTTTCATGATTTTCTTTTGCTTCTTAGGTGGCACCTTTGCTTGGTTTTTTGAAAACTCAACAAACATACTACGGTATTGCACACCAGCCTTTTCTGGGATAGCATTCTTCTTAAAACCGAAAAGGCAGAGGAGTCAAATTACCACTTTCGCGGTCACTGAGGAGAAACAACCAGGTTTCGAAATATCGGTATATGACCAGGAGTTTGGTGTTAGTGAGTTTCCTCCCTATTGGAGATTATACGCTTGCTGAAGGCTCATTTTGAGAAGCATTTATTTTATTTTTCCCCATCCAGCCACTTGAGCACATACTGTTAGTTAGGCAGTATTAACTGCCACTGCAGATGTGAATGTTTATCTCCCCCTATTTCTTCAATCTAAGACATAAGAGCAAGCTTTGTTTATAATTGAATATTTCTTGCAGTCATTGCAACACCAAGCTGCTCTGTAAGTTGCTGGAATGGTGCTCAGTACTTATCCTTGGAATTTATTATATATATATATATATATATATATATATATATATATATATATATATATATATATTATAATATATAGAAAGAGAGGGGTTAGTTATCGCCTAGGACATAGACAAACAAAGTACAGGACAAGACACAATGCATTTCGACCTTTTGGGTCTTCTTCAGGCAAAAACAAACAACATTTAGGACAGTGAAAACGAAGAACGAGAAACCACTTATCTTCTCATATTCTTTGGCCGTGCGCCGAATCTCTCTCTCTCTCTCTCTCTCTCTCTCTATAATATATATATATATATATATATATAGAGAGAGAGAGAGAGAGAGAGAGAGAGAGAGAAAACCAAAGACAAACAGAAAACCAAGAGTCCCCAGTCCTCTGATTCGGCATCCATACCCTTCCTTAATCACCTTACACACCAAACCAAACAAAACAAACGCTGTCCTTGGGGTATAGGCTACAGCTCAGGAGAAGGAAGTCTTTCCCAATCACGTAACGCTCCATAAACAGGAACGGCCGCTGATTGGTCCATAACTTTCACACTGCTCACGTTATGGTTATGGACAGAGAGAGAGAGAGAGAGAGAGAGAGAGAGAGAGAGAGCCGTGCGCAAAAAAGGACATCTGAGCCGCGCTATCTGAGACGGGCCGTGTGCAAAAAAGGAAGAGTCAGGCGACACCTTCTCAGAGCGCCATCTCTGACGGCGGGTAACGAAGAACTCTTGGCGAAGGGAAAGGTCGACAGAATGAATGTCTGAGGGTATTTCTGTCACGCAGGGTAAACTGGTGAGGACGGCCATGAGCTCTGCGAAGTTCTTGAGTGCTTTGCGCGCACGCAGGTGTGTGTGTGTGTGTGTGTGTGTGGTGTGTGTGTGTGTGTGTGTGTGTGTGTGTGTGTGTGTGTGTTGGGTTTTTTTCTTCTAATTTAACGTCTTCTCACTTAAAGTGATTACAGACGGATTGTGTAATTGGTGTGTGTGTGTGTGTGTGGTGTGTGTGTGTGTGTGTGTGTGTGTGTGTGTGTGTGTGTGAGGCAGACAGAGAGAGAGAGAGATGGTGGAAGTGAAGGGTGAGAGGACAAAAGGAGCAGAAGAGAGAGAGAGAGAGAGAGAGAGAGAGAGAGAGAGAGAGGTGTCTAGAATTAAAGAAAGAAAAAATAGAGAGGGGTTCGAGAACGGTAAAAATTAAGAATAGTTTTTAATCATAAGCGAGTGATCACCTGCTGTTGCAAAATCCAATTGAACTGGATAAGTATACTTTCACAGGCTGATTGCGAAACATCTACTATTTCCATTATGTTTCATATGCCGTATTGCTGATTAAGTTACTGTTGTATTCCTGGGGGGAAAATAGCACTTGCCAAACATCCTTGACTACATCAAAAGAAAAAAAAACCACTCACCCATCATGCTGTGTGCACTTTTGGTGGGTATTTGCTGACGCAGGTCTTACATCAATACAGCAGATGAATTTTCTTTTTTCTTTTGCTTTGCAAATGGCAGCAAGCTGAGGTACCTCTGATGAATCCACCGAAGGAAGTCAACAGCTATTGCCTGATTTTTATTTGAACACGGGGCTGAACCTTTTTCATTAATGATGGGATCTTAAATAAATGTTAGTGAACCGCCAAAAAACAAAACAAAAAACAACAAAAAAAAAACAAACAAACAAACAAAAAAAACGTGGACAAACGAATCACAAGACAAAACACGACGCGTTTCGACCTCTTAGGTCTCCTTGATCTTTTGACCTTGAACTATGAATGTCAATGAGACAGGTCAAGGTGATTTTCATGCAGTACTAACCTTCCTCTCCGGCTGCCGGCGGTCAGTGGTACGAACACATTGTCATGATCGTAGTGTTCACGAAGACTTCATCTGAACCCCATCCCCAAATTCTCCCACCTGGAATTGTCTGAAGATTTGGGGGCTCGTTTGTAGTCGATTAAAGGTAGGTTTACGGAAGTTCACACAGCTTCTTCGTCAAAGGGACAGTGAACTGTCAGAGGTTTACTACACCTAGTGCATGGCATGATGACAGTCAGAGCCCATCTCCCTTCCTCTGCCGCCTTTTAAGCTTACGCAAAGAATTTCATTGCTATCTACTGCTGGATGAACAAACATGGTTTTTAAGCTGACAAAATCCGACTCGCGAGCACAGTCATTTATGCTTTTTTATTCTTGTTTTTGCATCGACAAAGTTACAAGCAAATACCAAAAACCGACTACAAGAAGTATTGCATTTTCAAAGAATACGTGGGCGCGTGTGTATGCGTGCGTGCGTGCGTGCGTGCGTGCGTGCGTGTGTGTGTGTGTGTGCTTGCGTGCGTGCGTGCGTGCGCGCGCGTGTGTGTGTGTGTGTGTGTGTGTATGTGTGTGTGCGTGCGCGTGTGTGTTTGTAGGCACACACACACACACACACACACACACACACACACACACACACACACACACACACACTGACATCTCCTCCAGCACTCGTCCCCCACCATCCTGCAACTTCATTTAGCCTTGCCTCTTCACACACACACGCATACACACACCAACACACACACACACACACGCACGCACGCACGCACGCACGCACGCACACGCACACACACACACACACACACACACACACACACACCACACCACACCACACAAAGATATAGCGTGCGCCTGTTTGTCGCATGTTTTGACATAAATATCTGTCCCTGTGTCCATACAAGACACATCAGCGATTGCTTGGAGCTGCAAGGAATGACTAGATCAACAGAGACAGACACGCAGGCGACAACTGGAATGAATCAGAAGCTGCAGCGGAGAAAAGTTCCCTTTTCTTGTTCGCTTGTTGTACTCCCAGTTCTTGTAGAACAGGGAGTACTTTACAATGGGAACGAAGAAATGCTGTCTGTGTGTCTGTCTGTGTGTCTGTCTGTCTGTGGTCAAAACGTGTTCCACTCGCTCGAGACAAAACGTCTGGGCCGATCTTTCTGAAACTTTGTAGGTATGTTCAGTATGGGTCACGGATGATGGCCGATGTTTTACTTTACCAGAATAGCCGTTACTAACGGTTATAAATGATAATTTTAAAAAATCAAGTCCGAGAAAGGGAATAACCACCGCACTGTTGAGTTTGTTTCTTGCACTAACTGGAAATTGTCTCCCCTCTTTGTCAGTGTACTGGGAGTACGTTTATATGCGTTGCATCTTGTTTCTTCTGCTCCTGTTTGACCTTTTTCATGCTCCCCCTCCCTTCCCTACCTCCTGCCTGAGCCCCATCATTCGGATGTCGCTTCTTCCTGATGCCTCCCCATACACATCCACACTTCAGTTTGTCCTGTTACAGCAACGCTGGTCACAGGCAGCCATCAAGTTGCCATGGGGCCACCCGCCAGCCAAGACACTGCGCTGCCACTGAATCACTTTGGGAGATTCAGCGATTTTCTGTTCCGATTCATTTAACGCTAGACACCACCGACTAAGCCCCCTACTGACGGGAATGGTTGCTTAGTCGTGGAGTCAGCGTGAGGAAGCGTCTTCCTTGGGAGAGCATCACCACTGCGTCCAGCAACAATCCCAAAGAACTTGCCGGTAAGAGCGACTTTCACACGAAATCAACCATTGCGGGCGCGTGTGTGGATGGGCGTGCGTGCGTGCGTGCGTGTTGTGTGCATGCGTGCGTTCGTGCGTGCGAGTACTCCTAGTTGTATGAACTAGTAACACGTGGTCATCAATGGGTTCAGCACACACACACACACACACACACACACACACACACAGGTTTACAATCTGTCAACCGCTCCCCTTGCCACGTGCCTCGTTCCTCTCCGTTTTCTCTGAGAAAAATAACAGTACCAAATGACTGCCTGGCGCCTTCAGAAAAAAATCCATTATCAGCCAAATGCTTCATCCGCCCTGCTGAGGCCGTTTCCACGCTAACACACACGGGGTTGGTATCTTAACGGACAAACCCTACTCCCACACTTGCCTGTAGTCGCCAAACCCTGATGGCAAACTGGAACAGGGTTAAGTTGAGGAGTTGAGGTCAAGATCAAAGACAGGGCCAGAGAGTAAACCTTCCGTGGAACCCGCTCTCCCATGTGCCTGCAGGTAGGCCACGAAAGCCACGATTGCCCCCATGAACGCACTAACTTTTTAACACATGCGTCTTCTTCAGGCATTACGAAGAAAAAAGACAGGAAAACGTACGTAACAAACAACCTCTCCAGAAACAGCTGTCATATTAGCAGTGTTGGTTCTGTGCACATGTTTGGACTTAGGAAGAAGACAGACTTACCCAAACACGCTTGACTGTTTTGTACCGCGTCTGAAATTAGCTTTGCTTTCAGCTCTGTTTTAAGTATGCATCATTTATTGAATTAAACTCACCTGAGATAGAGAAACACACCTTTTCTTTTTTCAAAGCATAGGCTACAAACAAGTTATCATGTTTAAAGCTGAGCCGACCACGGAGGCCAGGGTTGCAAAAACCGGAACTGAAGTACAAACGAACATGCTGAGAGCACAGTTCTAGAAATACGCCATGTTCTGCGGCTGAAAAGACCAGTCTAAACCCAGAGTTTCTCACCGACTAGGTTTTAGTTAGATCAAAGAGGCAACAAACCCCATCGATTTTCTTTTTTTTTTTTTTTTTTTTTTTTTAAAGAAGAAAAAAAGCAAAATCACATTTCACGAGGAGCATTGGAAAGTCACCACCAACATAAATCATCCGTGGAATGGCTGATATACATCGGTATTCTGTTTCAGCAAACTTTCGACAATTCAATTCCGCCATCAAAAATGCACCCGGCACGCTTCGGAACTGAGGATTTCATCGCATCACGGAAAGCTTTGATCAAATCGGTGAAACGTTCAAACCGGCCCAAGATTCAATTAAAGCCAAGACCGATCAATTAAATCAGTGAATATTAGATGGGACCATTAGAGATCCGATGGAATCCCTCAATATTTGATGAAGCCATTACGGTTACGAATCACGCTTTGGAAATGGATTTGTTACGTCACCTAGCGACGCGCGAGGTGGCGCAAACCCATTTATTCCCTTCCCACCTCCTTCTCCCCCCCCCCCCCTCCTCTCCCCCGCTCCTGTTGCCGTTTTCTACCGGTGAAACGCTTATGCCTTCCCCCATCACCCTCACGTTTGGTCTCCAGGTCAATTTTCAGTGTTAACGAAACGATGGTAGTCGGATCATGGCAACAGGTGAATACTGACCTCTCTCTCTCTGTACAGATCGCAGAGAAGCTTACAGAATTCGACATATTATATAGCGCGGCATATATGGTAATAATGGTAGATAAAAGAGACAAACTTGACATAAAAGAAAAAAAGGCAAAAACAATAAAAGAGACAAACTTGACATAAAAGAAAAAAAGGCAAAAACAACAACAACAACAAAACAAAAAACAAACAAACGAAAAAAAGGCGACTCAGTGTAACATTGTAATTCTAACTCAGCTTCGTTCCGTTTGAAATCAACTTGTTTTTCAGCATAAACAAGATAAATGTTGTCGTGAATGGGTGAAGGTTAAGCAGAACATCCTTTCACTTTCCTTTTTGTACTCCCAGTTCTTATAGAACAGGGGGTACTTTACAATGGGAACGAAGAAATGCTGTGTGTCCGTGGTCAAAATGTGTTCCACTCGCTCCAGACAGACTTCTGGGCCGATCTTTCTGAAAATGTGTAGGTATGTTCATTATGGGTCACGGATGATGCCTGATGTTTTATTTTACCAGAACAGCCGTTACTAACAGCTATAACGGCCCAAAATGTTTTTTTCTTCTTTATGGAATATCTCTGAAAGTACTTCGCCGATTTTTTTTAAAAATCTCAGTGACGAAATACATTATGACGCATGTTTCATTGTGACGTGTTCTTTTTAAATTTTTTTTAAAATTATTATTACGCAAGTTTGATTGTGACGTGTGTTTTTTCTACATGCGTATTCAAGATAGACCTAAACTGGGAGTGGGCTACGTGTATATGCTTTGCATCTTGTTTTATCTTTGCCGTCTCATCTTCTGTGCGACCTCAGAGACATTAGGCCCACGTTGCATATTCCGGCTCCCTGTCGCAGTCCCGGCACAGACAATCAACACAGAGAGAGGAGAGAGAGAGAGAGAGAGAGAGAGAGAGAGAGAGAGAGAGAGAGAGAGAGGTCAAGAATTATAGAAAAGAAAAAATAAGAGTTTTTGATCATATGTGAGTGATCACCCGCTGTTGCAAAATCCAATTGAACTGGACAAGTATACTTTCACAGGCTGATTGCGAAACATCTACTACTTCCATAATGTTCCATTCGCCGTATTGCTGATTAAGTTACTGTCAAGTCGTCATGCGGCAAAACCCACCAGAGGACAAAGTGTGCTGCTGCCGAGTCACATCCGTGATGTTCAGTGGTACCTGTACCGATCCAACGTATGCGTATGCAGGACTATGGGAATACACTAGCGTCCGAAGGCAATGGTAGCTGTTTTCTTTAGGAAAACAGTTGCAAACCTCCAGAAAAAAAAACCACACACACACAAAAACAACAACAGGGAAAACAGCTATCATCCTGAGGATCACAAGCATTTTCCTCGGAATCACGATTGTGATTCCTGTTTTCCTGAGGATAATAACTGTTTTCCGTGAAGATCATCACTGTTTTCCCTATTCTCCTTGAGACAATGATTGTTATCCATGTTTTCCCTGAGGATAATAACTGTGTTCCGTGAAGATCATCACTGTTTTCCCTATTCTTACTGAAACAATGATTGTCATCCATGTTTTCCTGAGGATAATAACTGTTTTCCGTGAAGATCACCGCTGTTTTCCCTATTCTCCTTGAGATAATGCTTGTTATCCACGTTTTCCTGTGGAGAACAGATCATGTTATTGAGGGGTAAAAAGGTCACGTACAGGGGAAACAACTATGACAGCTCTTCACCATGATGAAGGCAAATGGGGACGGCAAAGTATGGAAGATAATGGTGATCCCCAGGAACATGATCGTTTTCCTACATTCATTGTTTTCTTTAGAGATAGTAGTAACTGCCCCCCCCCCCCCCTCCGAAAATAGTGAAAAACAAACAAACACACAAACAAAAGAAGCTTGTGATCATTTGGGATAACAAGGGAAACAGCTATCCTGAAAAAAGTCATAAAAAGTCACGACCCTCAAAGACAATGGCTTAACCTCGTTTTCCTGAAGGATAATAGCCGTTTCCTTGCGAAAATAGCTATAACTGGATTACGAAGCTGGTTTCTCCCACGCAGGACACCACCTACTAACACCCCAAATAGCTTTAACTGGCTTACGAAGCTAGTTTCTTGCATGGAGTACACTACCTACTAACATCCCAAATAGCTATGATTGGCTTACGAAGCTAGTTTCTTCCATACGGGACACCACCTACTAACATCCAAAATAGCTATAATTGACTTACGAAGCTAGTTTCTTTCATGAAAGACACCACCTACTAACACCCCAAATAGCTATAATTGGCTTATGAACCTAGTTTCTCCTATGCAGGACACCACCTACTAACACCCATACTGAAGACAATAATATCTTTAGACTTGGTGGCCATTATGAGTGAGAGTTCCCCAACGAATGACGCCACTACGTCCGTCCACTGACAGTCCCTAAGAGCTCGCCGATACCGGCACTACCCTCGACACGAACTCACGAAGGGCATGGACGTGGGAAAGAAATCGGATCCGAGGTCAGCATGAGAGCTGGGAATGAAAAGCGTCGAGACAAAATTCGCGACTCTCCTTTTCATGTCGATCCAAGTGATGAGCATGATGAAGATGATTCCATGGACTTCCAATCTGGTACGAGACTTGCGTGGGGTTGTACTCCACGCTTATTTTCAAAACATATACCACCATCAACCAGACCCTAGAGACACAGACACCTGCAGTGTCAGGAAGTTTAAGCGACACTCTCAGAGGTACACCCATCGAGCGGAAGAAACTCAACTTGTTGTTTTCTTCCGGTTGAGGCGCATAGCAAACTCAACTCGGCGCAGGATGCGGAAATTCCACCAATATTAGTGTCTCTAATGGTAATCAAACCCACAACTTCCCAGCTTGGTATCCACCACGCTAACCACTGCTCCATGGTGACTGTTAGAAATTTCTAATTACATTCAGCCATCATCCCCCCCCCCCCCCCCACCCCTCTCCTTTCCATGCACCAAAATAGTAACATCATCCGATCAGCAGGAAGAGCCCTGCGAGTTTTTACTCTGGCGAAGACAGCGAGGACGAGTTCCCATGTACCAAAACATGACAACTGGTGATTCACGAGATGCCAAAGTATGAAGGAAGGAGGGAGAAGAGGGGGGGGGGGGGGGGGGGGGGGCGATGGGTGGGGGAGACAAGGAGAGAAGATAGGCGGGGGAATGGTGGGGGGGGGGGGGGGTGAAGGGCGCGGACATCGCAGATATCTGCCCGGGTGACCGCCCTTCGCCACACTTCATTGTAGAGTCTTCCTCCGTGGGCACGACAGACATCGGAGCTTCTCTCTGAGCGGTAGCTAGAGCGAGAGCGAGAGCAAGAGAGAGAGAGAGAGGAGAGAGAGAGAGAGAGAGAGAGAGAGAGAGAGAGAGAGAGTTAAAGAGAGAGAGAGGGGGAGAGAGAGAGAGGGAGAGAGCTTGTGTCTGAGGGGTATTAAGAGAGAGAGAGAGAGGAGAGAGAGAGAGAGAGAGAGAGAGTGGGGGGGGGGGGTGGAAGGGGTAAGGACAGGGAGAGGAAGGGGTAGGAGAGAAAGAGGAGAAGGAGGAGGAGGAGAAAAGAAAAAGAAAGAGAGAGAGAGAGAGAGAGAGAGAGAGGAGAGAGAGAGAGAGGAGAGAGAGGAGACCGACATTTAATTTTTTTTCCCCGATCTTCAGCTTCATTGTACAACATCTGGGTCTACGTCTTAGCGACTGATGGATAATTAAAAAAAAGACAGAAAGAGGAAAAGGAAGAAGAGAAAGAAAGGAAGGAAGATCAGAAAACAAAAAAAAGAAGGAAAGCATGAAAGGGGGGAAAAGGAAAAAGAAAGAAAACAGA
>CM031627.1:20529466-20534633 GCA_018398815.1 Conus ventricosus
AGTACAAAAACAAACTACAAAATAAATATACCCAGGAAAAAGGGACACACACACACACACACACACACACACACACACACACACACACACACACACACACACACACACACCTAAACGGAAAGAGAAAGGATGAAAAGGGCGATAATTTCATACTCATCGGAGAGTCTTTGGCTAACGGTGGTTACCCGAGTCATCAGGATCCCAGACGGGGGAAGAGGGGATGTGGGTGAGTAGAGAGGAAGCAGGAATAGGGGGACGGGGAGATAGATGATGGCGGAAGGAAGGAAGATGGAGGAGAGAGAAAGAGAGAGGATGGAGAAGGGAAGGAGGAGGAAGAGTATGGACACGGGAAGGGAGAGAATTATGCTGCGGACTTTTTTTCTTTTCTAAACACGGCTGAACAGTTTTGGCCCTAGGTCACTGTTGAGAGGCCCCCTGTCTGAACAATCAGTGAGAACACAGGACGGAAGGAAGACAGGAGAAAAGCAGGATGGAAGAAAAAGAAAAGGAGGGAATAAAGGAATGGGAAAAAATGAATGAAGAAAATAAGGGGGGGGGGGGAAGAAGGAGGGAATAAAGGAATGAAAAAATTAAGGGAGAAAGAAGGAGGTGGGGGGGGGGGGGGGAGAAAGGGAGGGAATAAAGGAATGGAAAAATTAAAGAAAAGAAGGGAGTAAAAGGAGGGAATAAAGGAGTAACAAAAATGAAGGAAGGAAAGAAGGGGAAAAGAAAAGGAGGGAATAAAGGAATGAAAAAAAAAATGAAGGAAGGAAAGAAGGGAAAAAAAGAAAAGGAGGGAATAAAGGGATGGAAAAATTAAGGAAGAAAAGTAGGGGGGGGGGGAAGCAGGGGGATAAGGAATGGAAAAAAATAAGGAAGAAAGAAGGGGGAAAGAAAAAAAGGAGGGAATAAAGGAATGAAATAAAATGAATGAAGAATAGAAGGGGAAAAAAAAAAGAAAGAGGGAATAAAGGAATGAAATAAAATGAATGAAGAAAAGAAGGGGAAAAAAGAAAATAAAGAGGGAATAAAGGAATAGAAAAATTAAGGAAGAAAAGAGAGGGTGGGGGGGGGGGGTGGAGAAAAGAAGGAGGGAATAAAGGAATGGAACAATTAAGGAAGAAAAGAAGGGGGGGGGAGAGAAAAGAAGGAGAGAATAAAGGAATGGAACAATTAAGGAAAAAAGAAGGGAGAAAAGAAGGAGGAATAAAATGAAAAAAAAAACGAATGAAGGAAAGAAGGGGAAAAAGAAAAGAAGGAGGGAATAAAGGAATGAAAAAATGAATGAAGAAAAGAAGGCGAAAAGAAAGGGAGGGAATAGACGAATGGAAACTATTATGGAAGGAACGAGAGAAGACAAGAAAGAAAAGAAGGAAGCAAAGAAATAACGGGAACAGCTATAATGGAAAGGACGGACACACACGAAAGGAACAAACAATAGAAGGGAAAAGGAACAGACAGAAGGAACGAAGCAAAGCCATTCGGCAATTCAAGGAAACAAAGAAAAAAAAAAGTTATGAAAGAAGACGAGAAGGAAGGAAAAAGAAAGAAGGAAAGACGTGAACAGAGACGAGGGGAAAAAAAACAGAAAGAAAGGAAGGAAGCGAGGAAAGAATGAAGGAAGTATAGACAAAAAAAATGAAATGAAGTATAGAGAGAAGGGAGACAAACCGGATTGAAAAGAAAACGAAAAAGGAAGGAAAGTATGGAGGGGAAAAAAAGGAATGGACAAAGCGAGCAGAAAAAATGGAAGGGGACAATAGAAAAAAAAAAAAGAAATGGAAGAAATAAGGAAAAAAAAAACCCAAAAAACAAAACAAAAGAAGGACGGAAGGAAGGACGGGGAAAGGAAGAAAGAACACACACAACTTTAGATAGAAAGGAAGGAAGGAAAAAAGAAAAAAGAAAATGAAGAGTGGAAGAGAAGGGAAACAGTTACCCAAAGAAGGAAGAAGAGGAAGAAAAAAAAATAAACAAAAAAAAAAACAGGTCACAGCGGATGAGAAAAAAGACGAGAGTCAAGTCGGTGTAATCCTATCACACATCTAAAAGCGAGAGAAGAGAGAGGAGAGAAAGAAGAGAGAAGAGAGAGGAGAGGAGAGAAAAGAGAGAGAGAGAAGAAAAAAGAGAGAGAGAGAGAGAGAGAGAGAGAGAGAGAGAGAGAGAGAGAGAGAGAGAGAGAGAGAGAGAGAGAGAAAAGAGAGAGAGAGAGAGCGCAACTTCACGTCTAAAGATGTATGGGAAAGGATTTTCTTAAAATAAAACTCAAAGTTTACATCAAATGAAGGGGGAAAAAAATCCAGAAGCTCGGAAAAGGAATAACAGGAGAGAGAGAGAGAGAGAGAGAGAGAGAGAGAGAGAGAGAGAGAGAGAGAGAGAGAGAGAGAGAGAGGGGTTGAGGTGGGAGAGACAGAGAGGGGCAGAAAGGGGAGGAAGGGGTCGGCGATCGGAAAGGCTTAGGGGGGGGGTGGTGGGGGGAGGGGGGGGGGGGGGCGGAAAATACAGCCGAAAGGACACATGGTTTCAGCATCATCATAGCCTGGCCTGCCCACATGAGTCCTTTCCAGAGTCGTCACTGCCTCCCTCTCATTTATTTTTTAAAAAAAAAAAAAAAAAAGAAAGAAAAAAAAAAAAGAAAAAGAAAGAAAAGAAGGCAAGAATGAACACAAACCCAACAGCTAAACCAACACGTCAGCACACAGGTTGACACGTAAGTATCTATACCAGTTCAAAACAAGATAATTATAGCTGAACCTACTGTCACCCTTTAGACGAGATGACACTGGGCGGAATGAGATCATCAGATATTCCACTTCATTTTTTCAACCCAAGGTACAAGAAGAAAGAACAGCAACACACACACACACACACCCCACACACACACACACAACACAGAGAGAGAGAGAGAGAGAGAGAGAGAGAGAGAGAGACAGAGAGAGAACAAATTTTTATCTTAAGAGGATAATGGATTAAGCATGAATACATTTCTTCATCCAGCCCTCTGGGAAAGAACATTCTTATATATATATTATATATATTATATATATATATATATATATATATATATATATATATATATATATAAGGCAAGATAAAACAACATTCACGTCATATGTATGTATGTGTTATGAAAAACAAAATCAAACTATATGTAAGGGAAAAAACCTCAACAATCCATACAGGAACACATCTGAGAGAGAGAGAGAGAGAGAAGAGAGAGAGAGGAGAGAGAGAGAGAGAGAGAGAGAGAGAGAGAGAGAGAGAGAGAGAAACGCGCGCGTAAAACAGAACTCACAAACACAGCGGAGCCACAAGCCATGCACAACAAACACCAGTGTGTGTTAGCTAGTTAGCTAACACACACTGCAGCCTTGGCAGTCATGGAGAAGTTACGATCAGCACTGAAAGAAACCCAAGGGTAACGCGCCGTGTCATCACTCCACGCCCAAAATCACTCCCCCCTGAGCCCTCCCCCCACACCCCCCCCCCCCTCCACTCCTTGCAGTAAGAACGGGCACGTGCCCAAACAGTGTCCAGAGGGGGACGGAGGGGGCTAGTTTCAAAGTGAGATCACTGCAGGCGGAAATTAAAAAACACATTTTTTTTTTCAAAAAGAGAAATTAAAATCATTCTGCCGGACAAAAGGGGGCCAGCAAATGACAAGACAGAACACGACGCGTTTCCACCTTTTCTGTGTGTTCCTCAGGCAAGAGAAACAACATTCAGGTCAATGAAAACGAAAAAGGAGCAATCACTGGCCTTCTCAAACTGGGCGCCAGATGCTCGTTTTCCGTTTTCATTGTTCTGAATGCTACTTGAAGAAGACCCTAGAGGTCGAAACGGGTCGCCGTTTGTCTTGCACTCTGTATGTCCTTTTTGTCCGGAGGAATAATATAATTTCTCTTTAAAGATTACCCGGGGAGGGGGTGGGGGGGTGGGGGGGGGGGGGGGGGTGAATCCAGACCGACTTCCCCCTTGTTCCAAAATCTCTTTCTCCGGCGACTGATTTGGAGCATGATCCAAAAATACCCAATGCATGGGTGAATACAGGCCCTGCGCCCATTCCCAACCCCCTTCTCCCCCCCCCCCTCCTCTGTCCTCCCTGTCACAAAGGGCAGGTGCGTTTAGTCACGTGCCTTTATTGACTCCATGGGTATGTTGTGTGGAGCATGCCCCAAAATCATTGGCTGCGAGATGGACACCTGCTTGAGAGTACTTCTGGCTGAGTCAAGGACCCTTCCCCCCCCCCCCCCTCCCTAAATCTCAGTTACAATGTAGTTTGAGTGATAGGGTTTGCCGTTTAGAACACTTTAAGAATTTTAAAGGATGGGGTGGTTTTTGTTCGTTTGTTTGCTTCGAGAACAAAGGCACAAGTCCATTTGGAGTTACTCCCGCAGGGGGTGAGTTCGGGTGAGCGCCGTTTCTTACCCGCAGGGAAGCGATTCGGGCGTGGAGTCGTAAAGACAGCTTGCTGCATGAGGAAGGGGAGGCGGCACGACCCAACCATACATTACGTACAGGGACGGTTCTGCCCAGCGCGCCCAGAAAGACCACTGGCTCTTGTTTTACTTCTGTATCTGACTGCTCTCCGTCCATGTTTGCACTCTCTGAATACATAACGCTCATCATCCTACATCTCCAAGATTTGTTGTCGAGCTCACTACTCCGTGAAACAAGTTTGAACAGCTGCCCACGGCGTTCTGGGAGGAAAGGGAGCAACTCATTCAGCCTCATGATCTCAACATGGTTGATTAGCAACCAAACGACTACACAAGCGCATAACTTGACATGAATTGCTGTCATGGCTTCATTATCAGAACAGAAACTTTCCAGTTTTCCTTCACGTTATGACCGCCAACTGGCAACCCCCCCCCCCCCCCCCAAAAAAAAAAAATGCTACTAAATGCAGCTTTCATGGAGACATGGGTTGCATGCACAGAATGAGCATTCAATTCAGATCTACATAAAATAGAATAAATCCAGTTATACATCCCTACAATATCATAACATACTGTAGCAACATGGACTGCGCGACATTGCAGACGGTTTAGATTAGCACAATAGCCTGCCGTTTACAGCTCGTTGTAGGTGTTTTCACAGATGGATTGGAAAAGACTGGTTGTTATTCGTCGTAGTAAAACAGACAAGCGTCATTTGGCAGTGGAAT
>CM031627.1:20534733-20559387 GCA_018398815.1 Conus ventricosus
CCGTCTTCCAAATAATGACGACCGACCCCTGGAGGTCTGCCCTGACAGATCGGTCTAGATGGGAGTGAAGGGAGTGACTGAACTCACACGCCCCGCAAGAGACCACACAAGAAAGATTACGATACAAAAACCCCATTTATTCACACCAACACACACATAGTCACAAATAAGCATTCCAACACACACAACATGCACAATCACACTCAAGCATTTTAACACTCACGACTACACACAATTAGCATTTCAACACACACGACATACCCATAGTCGCAAACAAACATTTCAACGCACACAATAAACTATAATCTTAAATAAGGATTTCCACACGCATTCCCTTCCGTGCTTCATGTGGTTCCCCCACACCCCTGCCTCCCCAAAGTCCCTGTGAGCACCGAGTCGCACCAAGTGCCCCAAACCGGGTCGGTTCCTGAACAAAGTGTCTTTCGGACGCCGACACCATTGACACACACACACCCGAATGGCACGACGCACAACGAACCACACTGGTGACACGGGCTGTAGGAGGTCCGAAGACCGCGGAGAACGCGTCCAGTGGGACGAGGCGTTGTCGCTGAAGGTCCCGGACAGGGTCGGGATCCTCCAGCAAAGTCCTTGTGCTCCTCAACCAGTGCGTGGCCCCCAACAGCGCAAGCTTCGGGTGAATCCCCCCGGGAGGAGAGGACACGGAAGGAACTGGAAGGAAAGAAGGAAGGGTACTGAACCCCGCAGTCAGTACAGTCTGGCATATGCTGTCAAATCCTAACAGCCCCTCGCATGATGGCGAGGGGAGGTTCGCTGACTAAACTAACACATCAGCTCAACACAGACCTGAACATAACACAGTAAACAAACCAACCGAGGAACGTTCGCTAAAGGTCTCCTCACACGAAGCAGGTAAGAAGTTACATTCACAGGTTAAACACATGAATAGAAAATCATGGCTTTATCCTTCCCTCACTCACGTTCAACATTTTCCTTTCTTAGGAACTGAACTAATACAGCAACCATTGCTTTATAACTGTCATCACATTTGCAAATAATAATTCAATGGCACAATTATCACCACATTTTATAGCAACATTTCAAAACGACACAATTCTCCAACCACGCATCCAAACGACTAATCATGCGTACGCACGCTCGCAAACATAAAACTCGTTCCCCTTGAAACACAAAAACAGACGGTGGCCGAAGAATATGAGACCGGCAATTGTGATAGGGGCGGACGAGCGAGACCAAGCAAGTTCCAACCCTAAATCACCAGGTTCTCCCCCATCCCCACCGACTACCGCATCACCAGATGCATAAAAAGGAGAAAGACTTTTGGATATAATTTTGACTGGCCAGTTAAAGATTGAATTAACCAGAAAAAAGTGGTCTCAAACAATATTTCTTTTATAATTTTGAAAACCAAAAGAAATTGCTCAAAAGAGAAAAAATTAGTCGGCTAACAAAAAAAAAACAACAACAAACAAACACGAAACTGATGCTTACCAGCCACCCGTGGTTGACCCCAGTGGCGGGTCAAGCGACTCTCTACCCTCTGTCCGGTCGAGAGGACAGCAGAGCAGATGCGGAAAAAGAGTTGACGTGATGTCCCTCCCCTACAGGCCGACTGTAGGAATGAAGGTACCGACCGTACCTTCGACGAAGTGGTGTAGAACCAAAACCGGAGCAGGCGCTCCCAGAGACATCTTCCGCTCGAGTGAAGAGAAAACCTGCCTCAGCGATGGCAGCCAACATCCCCACGCTACGTCACAGTGAGAATACCTCAAGCCTAAGAGGAATAATGCACGTGCGGCGGGTAAAAAGACAGACGAGAGGCCGATAGAGACAGCCAGTTCAAGCGAAAAGTCCCAGCCACCCGTGAACTTGCAGGATGAATTGCACGGGCAGTGGAATTAGAGAGAGAGAGAGAAGAAAGTAAACCTAACCTGAGCTGAACGACATTAAGGTGCAACCGCACCACAAGCCACCTCAAGGGACGGATACACGACAACAACAACGACAATAAATAAATGAATAATTCCACCACCCTAGATGGGTCAATCGTCATAGGCCTCGTGACAAACTCGTGACAAACCCCCCTTCTAAAAGCATCTGTTTCTCTGAGATACAGTGCTCCTTTGAACCTTGACGCATGTGCAAAATCACAACAATGGGACCGAACCCAACACTCTGTGACGACAGAGTACGATAAATCCAATACAACCGTTTCACGATAGAATTGCACAGGGAGATACATAATACTACATTTATCAAACAACTAAGCAAACCTTCCAACAAAAAAAGTAGCAATCCGAACCAGTGGTGATTCACTACCGTTAACATCACTGAAGTGAAAACTGTCACTACACCTGATACAGAGACAAAAGGGGATATAACCTGGTTGGGGGGAAGTGTCCCTCTGACTGATTTCTCCAATGTGCTGACTACGGAGCTCGGCTGAGATAGTCAGCATCCGTATTGCTGGAACCCTTGATATGGCGAAAAGTGAACGCATGACTCTGCAGTTCCACTGCCTAACTCATGAGTTGACCACTGACTGGCCGGATCCGGTCCAGAAACTGGAGAGGATGATGATCGCTCTCCAGTACAAACTTCCGGCCGCACTTCTTCTTGGGTATGCCCTGGAACTCTTGGCATAACCTGCGCAGTTTGATCTGTCTGAGCTGAGGAGAGGTTTGAACCAAAGCAACATCCTGCCACGACTCCTCCTCGACGAGAGGAACAGTGGGGATGTCCTGAGCCACCGACACGGCGTGCTCATCGCCACTCTCCACAACGACAGGGTGAATCCTGCCTGGCACTGAGTTCGTCGCACGTATGCCTTCAGGAGATTGGCATGATACAGGCGTTCCTTGCCTCGCACGCGAATCCTATAGTCCCAGTCACCCACCCGACTGCAGACTACGAAAGGGCCCTGCCAAGCAAGCTGTAACTTGTTCTTCTTTGGGGCAGAAGAAGCAACACCTCATCACCTGGCTCAAACCACCGTTCACACTACGCCGGTCGTACAAAGCCTTGTACTTGGTTTTGCCGACTGCAAATGTTGCTGAGCAAGCTGGCAAGTGTCAGCGATGCGGTTGCGCAAATCGACCACATATCGACTCTCCTCCTTGACAGCGGGTTCCATATCGTCGTGAGTCCACACTGCTTCAAGACGTTGGTGGGTCCTCGTACTGTTCTGCCATACAGGAGTTCGAACGGGAAAAGCGCAATGCTTTCCTGTGGAACCTCCCCGTAGGCGAACAGCACGGCAGGAATGAAACGATCCCACCACGAGGTTGCTCTGCACACAGGCGACGCAACATCTGCTTCAATGTCCCATTAAAGCGCTCGACAAGGCCATTGGCCTGCGCATGATAGGGTGACGTGTCTCCTTGTGAACATTGAGCAGAGTGTTCACTTCCTGCATGGTTTTTGGACAGAAACTGGGTTCCCTGGTCCGAAAGGATCTTCTTGGGCACGCCCGTGCGCGTCCAAATCTGCCAGAGAGCTTCAGCAACAGTAGGGGCATCGATAGTTTCTAAGCGGGACAGCCTCTGGATACCGAGTCGCATAGTCCACCACTACCAAAATGTAGCGGTGACCGCGATCGGATGGTGGATTAATGGGTCCCACCAGGTCGACCCCAACCTTGCTGAATGGCTCCCCAACCAGTGGCACTGATCCCAGGGGAACACGCCTCAAGCGCCCCTTAGGCGTTGTCCGTTGGCAGACATCGCAACTGCGGCAGTACTGCCTGACCTGAGAATTCATCCCCGGGCCCGAAGAAATCCTGTCTAACTCGCTTTGAGAGTCCGCTTTGAGCCCATATGACCTGCTATGGGTGAATCATGGGCCTGCCGGAGAACAGATTCTCTCAAGCTTTGGGGACGACTAGCTGCTTGGCCACCCTATCTGCCTGAGTGAAAACCCTAAAGAGGATCCCTTTGTGGAGCTTAAAGCTCACCTTGGCGTGTCGGGCGACTGAGCGGGATGACCCACCAGTTGTCGCAGGCGTTGGACATCCAAGTCCCTGGCCTGAAGACGTACCATGGTAGCAGGATCAGCTCTAGCCAGAACCTCGTCAGAGATCGGCTGTAGAACGGGACGCAATTCCTGCTCCTGCTTCTTGGCTTTGGCGCGCGTGGTAACTCCCACACACGCATGTATGGGCAGATCCGTAGACAACCGACTGACTGCGTCCGTCGCGAAGGTGATAGTATTCCCTATGAGAAGGGAATACAGAGGTCGCTCCACCGCGATAGCCCATACTTCGCCACAGAAGTAGGGGGTGGAGATAGGAATGAGTACAGAAGGACGGGTGGAGGTAAAACCAGCCTCCAACCCGCACACAAACATAACTGGCGCCCCACCGAGCCTCAGGAGAAACCAAATCCCTGTCGACAAAGAGCGTTGATGCTCCCGAATCCCTGATGGAGTCGACCAAGGAAGAACCAACAACAGAAAGAAATACGGGCACTCTGAATCACCAGAAGCTGGGATGGACCCCACGTTAGCCGAGGCACGAGGACGCTGGAAAGGACTAGCCCCATGACTACCGGCGGCTTTAGGGCAAAACTTTCCTAATGTGGCCGGGACGACCACAAAGAAAAAAAACAGTCGGGGTGCTGAGGTCCCCGATGAACTGCCTGCCTTGCTCGACCCGCTAGCCGTCGTCGGCGCCTTATGCCACTAAATCCTGTGGGGGTCTTCCTGTCCGTATCTGGGCGATGCCCATAAGCTCTACGGGCTTCAGCAAAAAACCTCAGCAGTCTGAATCGCAGCCGCGAAATCCTGAGGTGCTGTCTCGCCTATACGGATCCTCAACTCTGGGACACAGTGTTGGTCAGCTGTTCGATGAGAATCAGATCCTCCAGCTCCACTTAGCTAACTGATGCCAGTACCTTAGCGTTTTGGCACAGCCTATCTCCCAAACTGCACGAAGGTCTCATCGCTATTCTTTTTCATGGGCCTGAATTTTCCCCCTGTACGTCTCTGGAGTAAGGTGGAAACGCTTACGCAGAACCAACTGCATGTCTGCATAAGACGCGCCATCATTTAGAGTGAGCACACACTCCCTTGCAGTACCTGATAATCCAGAAAAAAGGTGCATGGCCTTTTGTTCCTCAGACAATTGGTATGAACTCGCAACCTTGTCAAAATGCTCCAAGAACATATCAATGTTCTCACTAGTCTGAACTCTGGAAGCTTTAACTTTGGGGCCCCTAACTCTATCACTTGCCTGTCGATCAACCCCCTGATTTACAGATGCGGGAGACCGCGAAAAAAGTTGTTCCATCTCTTCCCTATGCAGAGCTTCCTGTCTGGCAGTCTCCTCTCTGCGCAGATCTTCCTGTCTGGCAGTCTCTTCTCTGCGCAGAGCAGCCCCTCCCTACGCAGAGCTTCCATCCTATCTAGCTCTTCCCTACGCAGGGCTTCCTGCCTGACAGCCTCTTCCTTACGCAGGGGTTCCTGCCTGACAGCCTCTTCCCTACGCTGATCTAACTCTTCCCGACGGAGGGCCTCATCCTCTCGTCGCTGTCGCTCCAAAAACATCAGGACAGAGGCGATATCCTGAGCAGGATTTACCACTCCCGACACGGGGGGATGAACCGTCTGGCCCGTCCCTTGGGTCTCGACTTTCCCATGAGGAAAGTCCCCCGGGCATGCTCCTTACGAGGGGAAGCAGGAGAAGAGAGGGTTTTGGTTTCTGCGACTCAACAGAAGCCCACAGTTGCTTCGCTATACTCTGACGCTTCTGAGCGGAAGTGCCAGTCGGGGTCTCAACAGGAAGATCCCCTAGCGAAGAAGTAGTGAAAGTACTCGCTGGACTATAGGGTACAGCACTGGAATAAGTATAAGTCGCTGTAGTCGAAGTGCTGGTACTAATAGTAGGGACTACACCCTGAAGACCCTTCTTCTTCGATGCACGCGTCGCCATACCACCAGCACCAGACGTTGCCATGACAACTATATCCTACGGTTCTCAAATACAGGGAAAGACAATTCCACTAGAAAGAAACAAATACCGCTCGGATATGTCACGTCTCTTGGTGACTGACTGAGAAACAGCAAATAAATTTTAAAAAAACTTCAACGTACAATGTCCAGGCTGCTCCCACTCTGGCAACACCGCGCTCCACAGCACGAGCAACAGTGCGGTGGGGCTCACCGACAAAAATAAAATAAAAAAAATATGTCCAGGCTGCTCCCACTCTGGCAACACCGCGCTCCACAGCACGAGCAACAGTGCGGTGGGGCTCACCGACAAAAAAAAACGGCAGACGGAATCCGGAGAGAGGAAAAAAATGACACTAACGTCCGATACACCCACCTATACTCATAACCACCCGAAAAAAAAAACCTGGTTAACTACAAAACAGGAATGACAGACTGAGTGGCAACAGAAAGGAAAGTCTTACGGCCGTATCTGCGTGAGGCACCCGGCGGAAGGAGGAGGTCTGGTCGCGGTCGATTCCCTTGGACTCACCTCGACCCCCAGTCCACCCCAGATGTTCCCTCGGCCACCAAGACTCCCTACACGCTAGAGTCACCCAGCCAACCACCCACAAACAAACATGACAACCTAACTAAACGTATACAAAACAGACAGGACTGGACAGGTACACCGCGAAACGAGAGAGACAGTCAGAACCCTTCACATCCCGGACGAGCCCCCACAAATGTCACGACCGACCCCTGGAGGTCTGCCCTGACAGGATCGGTTTAGATGGGAGTGAAGGGAGTGACTGAACTCACACGCCCGCCCCGCAAGAGACCACACAAGAAAGATTACGATACAACACCCCATTTATTCACACCAACACACACATAGTCACAAATAAGCATTCCAACACACACAACATGCACAATCACACTCAAGCATTTTAACACTCACGACATACACACAATTAAGCATTTCAACACACACGACATACCCCTAGTCGCAAACAAACATTTCAACGCACACAATATAACTATAATCTTAAATAAGGATTTCCAGCACGCATTCCCTTCCGTGCTTCATGTGGGTTTCCCCCCCACCCCTGCCTCCCCAAAGTCCACTGTGAGCACCGAGTCGCACCAAGTGCCCCAAACCGGTCGGTTCCTGAACAAAGTGTCTTTCGACGCCGACACCATTGACACACACACACCCGAATGTCACGACGCACAACGAACCACACTGGTGACACGGGCTGTAGGAGGTCCGAAGACCCCGGAGAACGCGTCCCGTGGGACGAGGCGTTGTCGCTGAAGGTCCCGGACAGGGGTCGGGATCCTCCAGCAAAGTCCTTGTGCTCCTCAACCAGTGCGTGGCCCCCAACAGCGCAAGCTTCGGGTGAATCCCCCCGGGAGGAGAGGACACGGAAGGAACTGGAAGGAAAGAAGGAAGGGTACTGGAACCCCGCAGTCAGTACAGTCTGGCAATGCTGTCAAATCCTAACAGCCCCTCGCATGATGGGCGAGGGAGGTTCGCTGACTAAACTAACAGCATCAGCTCACACAGACCTGAACATAACACAGTAAACAAAACCAACGAGGAACGTTCGCTAAAGGTCTCCTCACACGAAGCAGGTAAGAAGTTACATTCACAGGTTAAACACATGAATTAAAAATCATGGCTTCATCCTTCCCTCACTCACGTTCAACATTTTCCTTTCTTAGGAACTGAACTAATACAGCAACCATTGCTTTTATAACTGTCATCACATTTGCAAATAATAATTCAATGGCACAATTATCACCACATTTTATAGCAACATTTCAAAACGACACAATTCTCCAACCACGCATCCAAACGACTAATCATGCGTACGCACGCTCGCAAACATAAAACTCGTTCCCCTTGCACACACAAACAGACGGTGGCCGAAGAATACGAGATCGGCAATTGTGACAGGGGCGGACGAGCGAGACCAAGCAAGTTCCAACCCTAAATCACCAGGTTCTCCCCCATCCCCACCGACTACCGCATCACCAGATGCATAAAAAGGAGAAAGACTTTTGGATATAATTTTGACTGGCCAGGTTAAAGATTGAATTAACCAGAAAAAGTGGTCTCAAACAATATTTCTTTATAATTTTGAAAACCAAAAGAAATTGCTCAAAGAGAAAAAATTAGTCGGCTAACAAAAAAAAAAACAACAACAAAAAAACCACGAAACTGATGCTTACCAGCTACCCGTGGTTGACCCCATGTGGCGGTCAGCGACTCTCTACCCTCTGTCCGGTCGAAGGACAGCAGAGCAGATGCGGAAAAGAGTTGACGTGATGTCCCTCCCCTACAGGCCGACTGTAGGAATGAAGGTACCGACCGTACCTTCGACGAAGTGGTGTAGAACCAAAACCGGAGCAGGCGCTCCCAGAGACATCTTCCGCTCGAGTGAAGAGAAAACCTGCCTCAGCGATTTGGGAGCCAACATGCCACGCTACGTCACAGTAGAGAATACCTCAAGCCTAAGAGGAATAATGCACGTGCGGCAGGTAAAAAGACAGACGAGAGGCCGATAGAGACAGCCAGTTCAAGCGAAAAGTACCAGCCACCCGTGAACTTGCAGGATGAATTGCACGGGCAGTGGAATTAGAGAGAGAGAGAAAGAAAGTTAACCTAACCTGAGCTGAACGACATTAAGGTGCAACCGCACCACAAGCCACCTCAAGGGACGGATACACGACAACAACAACGACAATAAATAAAATGAATAATTCCACCACCCTAGATGGGTCAATCGTCATAGGCCCGTGACAAACTCGTGACATATGACAATAAAAGACACCTGACGGTTGTTGTTGTTTTTATTTAATGTAAGGTGTCCCTTTCAGTTTTTTTTACCTCTATCAGTGCTTTTTTTGTCAAATGGTTTGGCGACAATTCAAAAGCTACGATTTTTTTTTTTCGTGTTTGTAAAAGATCTATTATTACTGAAACAAAAATGTTTCATTTTCTGTTTGAATGCAGTCTCACTCGCTTGATTCTGCATAAACTCTTACAGTCTTACTCAGCTATATCTGATAAGACATGTCTCTGTGTAATCTACCTTTGTTTCTCTGGTTGGTAAAACTTGCTTTCAAAAGTCTAGTCTGGACATAATGTAACAAGATTTATCCCCACATTTGCAGTAATCATTATTAATCATCGAGTGCTGAAGTGATTAAAATAATTATCGCAGATTCTCAGCCCAGAATCCATGTAAGTCTTGAAAACCATGGAAAGTCATGAAATCCTAAGTGGTTTTTTTTTTTCTAGGACTGGAAAAGTCGTGTAATCGACATTAAAGCATCGAGAAACGCAGGGGTGCGCACATGTGTGTCTGTGGTAAAAAACGAAAATGAGCAAACATTTAGCCTGTCTCAGAGGTTGCCGAAACGGCCAAATCTATTTGATAGCAGCAGGGTTGAATTCTCTTCTGAAACTACCTCATTTCTGGTCATGCAGATTCATAGATTGGCATAGGAAAGTCATATAAAAGTCATGGAATTTGAAAACCTGTCAGCCACAAGCATTTGGTGACATCTTCCTACAGGGGATGGCTGGAATATCAAATGTTCTACAAAGTTTGGTTATGTTAGCACTGTCTAATCGGCAAAAAAGGCAACAATGAATATTACCATGGAACCACACGGGCGTTAAAACCGGGCGCCCGCGCGCACACGCACACACACACACACACACACACACACACACACACACACCACACACACACACACACACACACACACACACACACGCGCCGATGATGACATAGAGTCACTTGTTTCGAGAGAATTAAAAGGCCAAGATTCTGATTTAAATAAAGGGGGGGGGGGGGGGGGGAGAAAACAGAGTGCTTAAGCTCAGACATATGAAATGGAGACTTCTGAACGAGTCGAAAATCAAGGCAGACAAAAGAGCTTGACATTAAACGAAGTGTTCAAAGGTAAATGTCAATGTGTCTGGTTCAGCTGAAACCAACACAACAGACGATCCATTCGATGCAACAATGAAATCAATAAAGTCAAACTACAAGAACAACTTCTCTCAGAACCTACACTGTGGTCCGCAGAGACCACACGTACGGACATGCGCGCGAACACACACACACACACACACACACACACACACACACACACACACACACACACCACACAACACCACACACACACACACACACACACACACACACACACACACGCACGCACGCACGCACGCACGCACGCACGCACGCACACACTTAAACATACACGTGCACGTACATATACACGCACGTACATACACAGATAGAGTCAGACAGAAGAGGGGTGAGAAAAGATCAGCAAATTGAGATAGAAGAGCCTGTGGATGAAACCTCACACATACACGCACGCACATGTGTGAGAGTGGAGAAGGGGAGAGAAAAGAGTCAGCGCGTTGAAGTAGACGAACTGATAGACGAACTGACAGAAAGTGAGAAAGAGAGAGAGAGAGAGAGAGAGAGAGAGAGAGAGAGAGAGAGAGAGAGAGAGAGAAAACAACACACACACACACACACACACACACACACACACACACACACACACACACACACACACACGAACTTCTTTCACACATACACGCACAAACGTACACGTGTCCGCACACACTCACAGAGGCACACGAAGAGAAACACACACACACACACCACACACACACACCACACACACACACACACACACACACACACACAACACACACTACACACACACACACGGACTTCTTTTACAAATACACGCAAAAACGTACACGTGCCCGCACACACTCACAGAGGCACACGAACACACACACACACACACACACACACACACACACACACACACACACACACACACACACACACGCGCGCGCGCGCGCGCGCGCGGACTTCTTTCACACACACAGCAAAAACGTACACATGCCCGCACACACTCACACAGGCACATGAAAGACACACACACACACACACACACACACAACACACACACACGGGGGAGAGAGAGAGAGAGAGAGAGAGAGAGAGAGAGAGAGAGAGAGAGGAGAGAGAGAGAGAGAGAGACGAAAAAACTATCGATGGAGACACGGAGGACGAAGAAATAGCGAGGGACAGAAATAACTTGTAAACGACAACAGAAACCGACGCAGATTGACTCCCCCCCCCCCCCCCCCCTTCACCCCCCCCCCCCCCCACCCTACCCTCACCATCTCCCCTCTCCCATTCACTCTCCCCCTTTCCCTTCACTCTATTCCCATGCTTCCTCACTACTCCCGACCTCTTCCTGACCGAAGCCCAAAACCCCGCCCCACCCTCCTAACAACTCCCTCCCCTCCCCCGCCCCCCGTCTCACCTTCCTAAGGGACTCTAGCCTCAACGCCGCGCGTGTCAACATTGGCAGTGAGAGTTATCGTTCCATTAGCGGCGCCATTTTGGCTGCCCCTTTTTTTTTTATCAGGGGCCACAACTCCCCGAACAAACCAGATCAGATCTAATTAACCCAGATGGAGCAGCTGCGGAGGTTGTAGCTTAGAGTCTGGCGGATCCTCCGATAGGGTGTTGTCCCTTGCTGTTGTTGTTGTTGCTGTTATTGTTGTTACTGTGCTGTTGGTATTGTTGTTGCCGTTGTTATTATTGTTGCTATTGTTATTGTTGTTTTTGTTGTTGCCGTTGTTATTGTTGTTGCTGTTATTGTTGTGCTGTTGTTGTTAATGTTGTTGTAGCTGTTGTTATTGCTGTGCTGTCGCTGTTGTTGTTGTTGTTGTTGCTGCTGCTGCTGTTGTTGCTGGTGGTGAGGGTTTTGAGTTTGATGGTGGTAAGGGTGGTGGGGATGAGTTTGTTGTTGTTGTTCTGCTGCGCTGTTGTTGTTATTGTTGTTGTTGTTGATTATGTTTTATGTAAAATGTGAGAGAGAGGAGGAGAAAAAAGAAATTATGCCAGAGAAGAAATTATGCCGGAAAATGTTTGTCTGAATCTGTGCTGAGGCTTAGTATTAGGGGAAAAACCCCTGCACAACAACAACGACAAAAAATAAATGGAATAATTCCACCACCCTAGATGGGTCAATCGTTCAAAGGCCTCGTGACAAACTCGTGACATAATGACAAAAAAAGACACCGGAACGGTTGTTTTGTTTTTATTTAAAGAAAGTGACCCCTTTCAGTTTTTTTTAAACCTCTATCAAGTCTTTATTTGTCAAATGGTGTGGCGACAATTCAAAAGCTTACGATTATTTTTTTCGTGTTTGTTAAAAGATCTATTAATACTGAAACAAAAATTTTGTTTCATTTATCTTTGAATAATCATGTCTCAGCCGCTTAGATTCAGCATAAATCTTACAGTCTTACTTCGGCTAATCATGATAAGTCATGTCCTGTGTAATCTAACCTTTGTTCTCTGGTTGGTAAAACTTGCTTTCATTCAAAAGTCAGTCTGGGACATAATGTAACAAAGATTTATCCCCGACATTTGCAGTAATCATTAATAACATCGAGTGCTGAAGTGATTAAAAAAATTATACGCAGATTCTCAGCCCAGAAACCATGTAAGTCTTTGAAAAACCATGAAAATCATGAAATCCTAAGTGTTGTAAAATTTTTTTTTCTCTAGGACTGGAAAAGTCGTGTAATCGCCATGAAAGCATCGAGAAACGCAGGGGTCGCACATTTGAGTTCTGAGCGTAAAAAACGAAAATGAGCAAACATTTAGCCTGTCTCCGAGGTTGCCTAAACGGCCAAATCTATTTGATAGCAGCAGGGTTAGAATTCTCTTACTGAAACTACCTCATTTCTTGTCATGCAAGATTCGGGCATAGATTGGCATAGAAAGTCATATAAAAGTCATGGAATATTGAAAACCTGTCAGCCACAAGCATTTGGTGACATTCTTCCTACTGGGAATGGCTTGAATAACAAATGTTCCTACAAAAGTTAGGTTATGTAAGCAGCTGTCTAATCGCGGCAAAAAGGCAACAATGAATATTACCATGGAACCACACGGCGTTATAAAAACGCGGGCGACCCGCCGCGCACGACGCACACCACAGCACACACAACACACCACACACACACACACCCACACACACACACACACACACACACACAACACGCGATGAATGACATAGAGTCACTTGTTTTCGAGAGAATAAAAAGGCCAAGTATTCTGATTTAAATAAAAGGGGGGGGGGGGGGGAGGGGAGAAAACAGAGTGGCTTTAGAGCTCAGACATATGAAATGGAGACATCTGAACGAGTCGAAAATCAAAGCAGAACAAAAGAGCTGACATTAAACGAAGTTTCAAAGGTAAAATGTCAATGTGGTCTGGATCAGCTGAAACCAACCCAACAACGATCCATTCGATGCAACAATGAAATCAATAAGTCAAACTCCAAGATCAACTTCTCTCAAACCTTCCACAGTGGTTCCCGCAGAGACCACACTTAACGGACAATCGCGCGAACACACACACACACACACACACACCAACACACACACACACACACACACGACCACACAAACACACACACACACACACACCACACACACACATACACACAAAACACACCAACAGACACACACGCACGCACGCACGCACGCTCGCACGCCCGCACATTAAACATACCCGTGCTCGTACATATACACGCACGTACATACACAGATAGAGTCAGACAGAAAAGGGTGAGAAAAAGATCATCAAATTGATGATAGAAGATCCTGTGGATGAAACCTCACACAACATACACGCACGCACATGTGTGGAGAGTGGATAAGGGGAGAGAAAAAGTCAGCGCGTTAAGTAGACACCTGATAGACGAACCGACAGAAACAGAGAGAAGAGAGAGAGAGAGAGAGAGAAGAGAGAGAAGGAGGCGAGATATAGAGATGAGAGAGAGATGAGATAGACAACACACACACAGCACACACACCACACACACACCACACACACACAACACACACACACGCACACGAACTACTTTCACCCATACGAACGAGCACAAACGAACACGGTGGTCCCGCACACACTCACATAGGCACACGAAAGAAACACATCACACACACACACACACCCACCCACACACCACACACACACACACCCACACAACGACACACACACACATAACACACCCACACACGGACTTCATTTACAATACACACGGCAAAAACGAACACTGCCCCACACACTCACAGAGGCCACGAACACACACACACCCACACACACACACACACACACATCACACCCATACACACATCGACACACACAGCACTCGCGCGCGCCGGACTTCTTCACACACACAAGCAAAAACGTACACATGCCCGCACACACACACACAGGCACATGAAACACACTCACACACACACACACACACACACAACACACACAGTAGGGGAGAGAGAGAGAGAGAGGAGAGAGAGAGAGAGAGGAGAAGTAGAGAGAGAGAGAGAGGAGAGAGAGAGAGAGAGAGAGAGAGCGAGAGAGAGAACTATCGATGGCGACACGAGGGACGAAGAAAGAGCGAGGGACAGAAATAACTTGTAAACGACAAAAACCGAAACCGACGCCAGATTGAACTCCCCCCCCCCCCCCTTCCCCCTCACCCCCCCCCCCCCCCACCCTAAGAACCCTCACCATCTCCCCCTCTCCCAAATCACTCTCCCCCATTCCCCCTTCACTCTATTCATCCCATGCTTCCCACACTACTCCTCGACCATCTTCCTGACCGAAGCCAACACCCCCGGACCCCCACCCCCTCCTAACAACCCCTCCCTCCCGTCCCCCTCGTCCCCGCCCCCCCGTCCTCATCCATCCTAAGGGGACTCCTAGCCCAACGTCCGCGCGTGTCAACATTGGCAAAGTGAGAGTTATCGTTCCATAAGCGCGCCATTTTGGCCTTGCTCCCTTTTTTTTTTTTTATATCAGTGGCCACACTCCCCCGAACAAACCAATCTGATCTAATTAAACTACCGATGGAGCAGCTCGTAGGTTGAAGCTTATAGCCTGGCGGATCCTCCGATAGGGTGTTGTCCCTTGACTGTTGTTGTTGTTGCGGTTATTGTTGTACTTGCTGTTGGTATTGTTGTTGTCCCCCCCCCCCGCCGATTGTTATAATTGTGCAATTTGTTATTGTTGTTTTTGGTGTTGCCGTTGTTTATTGTTGTTGCTGTTATGTTGTGCTGTTGTTGTTAATGTTGTTGAAGCTGTTGTTATTGCTGTGCTGTTCCGCTGTTGTTGTAGTTTTTGTTGGCTGCTGCTGCTGGTTGTTGCAGGTTGGTGAGGGTTTTGAGTTTTGATGGTGGTAAGGGGTGGGGGATGATTGTTGTTGTTTTCTGCTGTCGCTGTTTGTTGTTAATTGTATGTTGTTTGTTGAATTATGTTTTATGTAAGTGAGAGAGAGAGAGAGGAGAATAAGAAATTATGCAGAGGAAGAAAATTATGGCCGCGGAAAAAGTTAGTCTGAATGGTGCTGAGGCTTAGTATGTAGGAATAAACCTTGTATCGCATGATTTTGTGCGGTGGGTTGGGGTAGGGGGAGTGTGAAGGGGATGGAATAATGAGAGCAAAACCTGCAGTTAACGTCAAGCAGTTCTAACATGAACCTCCAAACAATGTTACGTTTTGCATCACACAACACCAGGAGCAGTACACTCATGTAAGAATGGGGGGTGGGTAGGGGGGGTTAAAAGAGTCAAACCGTGCTTAAGGCAAGGATGTCTGAGTTTACCTCTTTCGTTAGATGAAAGTACACACTGATCTTTACAAATACTCTCTCTCTCCTCTCTCTCTCTCTCTCTCTCTCGACTCATCTCTCTCTCTGTCTCGTCTCTCTCTTCTCCATCTACTCCTCACTCCTCTCCTCTCCTCTCTCTGGCCTTTCCCTCCTACTCACTCCCCTACCTCTCTACCTCTGTCTCTCAACTATCTCTCTCTTTTACTCTCTCTCTCGCTCGTCTCACCTCTCTCTCTCTCTCTCTCTCTCGCGCTTCCTCTCTCTCTCTCCCTCTCACCCTCTCTATCTGTATATATGCCTTCCCTCTAATCCAACTCACCATTCCCTCTCTGTATCTCTCTCTTTCTCTCTCTCTCTCTCTCACTCTCTCTCTCTCTCCTCCCCTCTCTCCGTCTCTCTTCATCTCTCAATCTCTCTCGAAATCTCTCTCTCTCTCTCTCCTTGCAATTCTCATACTTCCCATTTGCATTTATCCTAATATCTGATTGCTTGCAGAGAGATAGTTAAACGTGGTGGGAAAAGTGCCGCGTGTCGTTCTAAAAAACAACAATCACAGGAAAGAGGACAGAGTTATCGGATATAAAACAACATCAACAGGAAAGAGGACAGAGTTTGGATATAAAACAACATCACAGGAAAAGAGGACAGAGATGGTTATAATACAACATACAGGAAAGGAGGACAGGTTTGATATGTGAGCCTGCCGAAAAAGTCTTCCAAACTGAGCTGCCTTTTTGGAACATTGTTCATCAGTGAAGGTGGGGGGGGAGGCCGTTGAAAATACTGTTCATACAGTGAAGGGGTGAAAAATGCACGTTGCAATGTTGTTCAAATTCAGTGACGGGGTGAAAAGCACGTTGCAAAAGTGTTCATACATTAAGGGGTGAAAAAAGCAAATGTTGGAATATTGTTCATATTCAGTGAAGGGGTGAAAAATGCATGTTGGGAATATGGTACAATTCATTGAAGGGTGAAAAATGCATTTGGAAATATTGTACATGATATTTCAATGAATGGTTGAAAATGCATGTTGGAAATTGTTAATCATTTCATTGAAGGTTGAAAAATACATGTTGGAATATTTTTTCATGTCAGTGAAGGGGTGAAAAATGGCACCGTTGCAATGTAGTTCATTCCAGTGAAGGGGTGAAAAATGCACGTTTCAAGTGTTGTTCATTCAGTAGAAGGGGTGAAAAATCACGTTTGCCATGTTGTTCAATTACAGTGAAGGGGTAGAAAAATCATGTTGGAAATTGTTCCTTCAGTCGAAGGAGTGAAAAATACGTGCACTGATGTTGAATTTCTTCACTAATTATAGTGTAGAACCCCTCGTCCTTCCCCTGGCACCCTCATCCCTCATTCCCTCATCCCTCATCCCTCGTCCCTCCATCCCTCATCCCTCATTCGCCTCATCCCTCGTCCCCCTCATCCCGCCATTCCCTCATTTCCCTCGTCCCTCGTCCCTCAACCCACAAGTCCCTCATCCCTCATCCCTCGCCTCACCCCAGTGTCCCTCTTGTCCAGTGCCACCCCTGGGACAACAACATGCTCCAGAGGTCACTTCTAGGTCCATCAAGACGATCCATCCAGAGGTCACTTCTCTGTCCATTCAAAGTTGAACTCCAGAGGTCCACTTCTATGTCATTCAAAGACTATCTCCAGAGGTCACTATTATGTCCAATCAAGACGAATCTCCAAGGTCACATCTATTCCATTCAAAGACGATCCCAGAGGTCACTTCTATGTCCAATCAAAGACGAACTCCAGAGTCACTTCAATTCCATTCAAAGACGACCTCCACGGAGTCACTTCTAGTCCATCTCAAAGACGAATCTCCAGAGTCACTTCTATGACCCATTCAAGGACCGATCTCCATAGGTCACTTCTATTCCATTCATAGACGATCTTCCATAGGTCACTATATGTCCATGTCAAAGACGATCTCCAGAGGTCACTACTATGTCCATTCAAAGAGCGAATCTCCAGAGGGTCACTACTATGACCATTTCAAAGACGATTCTCCAGGAGGTCACTAATTATGTCCAGTCAAAAGACGATCTCCAGAGGTCCTATTAATTCCATTCAAAGACTATCTCCAGAGGTCAACTACTATGTCCATTCAAAGACGATCTCCATTATACGGACCACACTGGAGTCCTTTACACGAATCGATCAGGGTCGGCCTTAGTCACATGGACGTAAAAAAAAAAAGAATTGAAGTCACCACTAAAAGCAAGGCATAAAACACCGTAGGGAGTTGAAGGAGAAGAGAGATAGAGAAGAGAGAGAGAGAGAGAGAGAGAGAGAGAGAGAGAGAGAGAGAGAGAGAGAGAGATAGACAGAACAGACAGACAGACATAGAAAAAGAGAGAGAGAGAGTGTTGGTAGTGTTGTGTGTGTGAAAAGCCCCATACCTGAGATTTTATGTGTGTGTATGTGCCTGAGGTGTGAGTGTGTTGTTTTGGTTTTGTCTGTGTTGTGTTTTGTTGTATTTTTTTGTTTTGTTTTGTTTTTTTAAACGTGAATCATTGCAACTATGAATGAAGGGGATTGCCGTGAAGATTCAGTTTGGTCTGGAGTCTACATGAAGGGCTGTACTCGACGCATTCTGTGTCTAATGTATCCCGCCATACACCCATGGCCCGTGGAATAACAGACACCTCAGTGTTACATCAGGAAAATTATGCGATACATTAGAGACCCAAACAAAAAGTGCATAAACCACGAACTGTGTGGTTTCCCGTTTGTCCCGATCCGAACCTCAGTCAAGATATCCGGGAAGAGAGCTGGCCAGATTTTACTCTCTCTCTCTCTCTCTCTCTCATCTCTCTCCGTCTCCAGCTTTAGACTCGTCTCCCTCGCACCTCCTCTTCTCCGGCCTTCTCCCTCTCTCCCTCTCATCTCTCTCTCTCCCAACAGACATGTTCAGCCCTGCGTCCCTCTCCACCGCACTCCACACACACACACACACACCACACACAAAAAAAAACACACACACACAGATGACGACTACTCAGTTTCCTCGAAAGGGAATGAACCAAGCCACTAACCCCCCGCAAGATCGGTGCTTGTCTCAAGCGTGGTCAGTGGGGTTAACCTCAGCCTGGACCCTGAGACGTACGACAAAGCGCTTTGTTATGTGACAACTGTGTCATTGGGGGGTCTTTGGTCAGGGTTTACCATAGCTCTTTTTCTGAGCAAAAAGCAAGATGCGTGTGAACCAGCCCAGTATGGAGTTACCGTGTGTTTGTGAATGTACGACATCTAAGGTTTTGGCTTCTGTTTCCAGGCAAGTTAAAGTATAATAATGATAATTAGCGCTGAAGATAAATACAGACTGCATGAAATTATCAAAAGCCGATCCTCGTACATACGAAATCGATGAGCATCGCACACAACCCCCACACCACACACAGGCACCACACACATCAACACAACACACACACACACACCACACACCAACACACATACACACAGACACACACGCGCAACACGCATTACACACAGACCCGACACACACAGTGCACACAACACACACACACACACACACACACACACACACAACACACACACACACAACGTACGTTTACGAGCACACACAGCACACGACACACACACACACACAGCACACACACACACACACACACACCTTCAAACAGATCATACGTCATATATATATCGCGTCAAATCCGATGTATAGTAATTCAACATTGACAAATGACGCATCCTCAGAATGTCACATTAAAACGGACTTATAGGGACTAACCCCAGCATGGGACGAGAAGAACAACAGATGGGTACAAGGAAGGTTGGGTGGGGGGGAGGTAAGGGAAGGAGAAAAAGAGGAGGAGAGGGTATGTAGAGTGATGTGTGAGTGTTTGTGTGCATGGAGAGGGGGGCGATGACAGGGCAATGGGTGGCGGCCAATACAGCTGCCTAAAACAGCGAGCTTGGAGTCAAGGTCCGTCACCTCTGATGTTACCACCAGTGATGGAAGAAAGGCAAAGTGGGCAGGGCCTGCAATGGTCCACAGCGGGGAAAAGTGAAAGGAGGCGGGGGGGGGGGGGGGGGGGGTAAAGATATGGGAGAAGCTGAGAACACATTTAGTCCGGTGCGGAGTTAGCATAGAGAGAAGAAGAGAGGTAACCCATCAAAATAAGTGATCGTGTTTCAGTACTTTTTTGGCAGATAGGGGGTAAAGAGAAGGGGAAAGCTGAGACACGATTTAGGTACTGCGAGAGTTAGCATAAGAAGGAGAATACAGGTAACCCATCAAACTAAGTCTAGCTGTTTTCAGTACTATGAGTGCAGATACGTTATTCTTTGCAGATGGAGAGAGTGGAGGAGCCAGGGGGTAAAGATTGGGGAAAGAGCTTGAGACACGGAGATTTAGGTATCGGCGAGAGTTAGCATAAGAGGAGGGAGAAGTCACCCATCAAAATAAGTGTGGCGTGTTTCGGTACTGCGTTTGGCAAATCATTCTTTTGCAGTGGGGGAGTATGTTCTGCTTGTCATCGTAGCCTCTGCAGTTTCCAGATCTGCACCGGATAAGGGAAGCATGACAACTGGTTTTTTTGATTATCCTCTCCTCCTTGTCGTAACTAAAACAGAATATGCATTTTCAGCTACATTCGGTGTTTCTTATCCATACAAGAAAGAAGGGAGGCTGCTAGATTTGAGAAGAGGCGTAAACACGGAGGGGCGGGAATTGGATAGTCTTTGTCATCATGAGCACTTAAATATGCGTCACTTGATGGATGTTGATTTTACGTCATCTATGTCTTACAGTGTTAAAGTACGACTCTGAAAATACTAGACTGATCTGTAGAATAAAGCGGAAAAAGGAATTCATCTCCACTTAAGGCATGATTATATTATATATGGCAAAGCAAGACCCGACGCGGGCCAGTCCCTCCCCGTTTGTCCCACCTCCCCCCTTTTGCCCGTCCAACTTATGAAGCGGTTATTCACCAACAATGTGATCGCATAGGCAATCGCCTGGGGCCTTGTTTCTTTTTTCATTCCTATTTCGTTTCTGTCTTGTTGTCGTTCGTTTTTTTTAGGAGTCGTGACCCGTCAGAGGTCCCAGCTGGCTCCGTTGTGACGCCAAAGTAACGAAGCATCAGAAAGTCGGAAGAACAAGCTGTCAGCGTCCCCGATAATTTTTTCTAGAATTTCCTTGAGTTAGAAATTATTGTTCCCGAAATCGCGAAACGAGGAAAAAAAAAAAAAAAAAAAAGTCCCAGAATATTCAAAAATTTAACCTTTAAGAAAGAGGTGCTAGGAAATCACTTTTTATTAAATATAGGGATGCGACCGTACTGCAGAATAAATATTATGTATGATGTTAGCAAAGTTCGTACTGAAAATGTATATTCCTTTTAAACTCTACATTGTCACCTAAAACTCAGGAGGTAGAAATTAGAAACGGTTTCAGTCAAAAGCCGAACTGACTTTCTTCCCTCTTCAGACCAACCCCACCCCCCCTTCATCACATTGTACCCAAAGCTGACTGAAACCAGAAAGGTTTGACAACTACGGCAAAGAGATGCCACCAAAGTTGCAACTACGCAAAGAGATACACCAGAAGGGGACAACTACGCAAAGAGATGACAACCAGAAGGTTGACAACTACCGCAAAGAGATGACAGTTTCACGGAAAAAGAATGAAGGCTTTTAAAAGTCCCTTCAACCTCTAGACATCGGGTTCCCTCCGCAGTCAGAACATAGGGTATACTGCACGTTGGTCCCAGACTGGTGTGAGTCGTGTGCCGACTGCGACCACGCTGACGGGGTCGTCTGCGAATGGAAGCACACAACGGAAATGAATGTAGATTATCAGTGGAAAAGGCGGGGGAAAAATGATCGATCAATTCGCAAAGCCACCGGTACAGGTTACAGCACCCGCATCTTTTCAACGCCGTTTATCATCATCTGCAGAGGCACGCACGTTATCGTCATCGTCTTCATACATGCGTTATTGTCTGCAGTCTTTAGCATCATCAAACGGCAGCGGCAATTTTGCGTTGACTATGCTAACGCTATTAAAATGACGTTCGTTATGAAGATATGTATGGATCAACTACCGTTTGGTGGAACTCCGGGTAACACGATGAATTGGTCGCGGGCGAACATTCGTGTGGCAAAGGTTGCAGTTCAGCGGTAACCACCTCTACTCTACTTCTCTCTCCTCTCTCTATCTCTCTCTCCTCTCTCTCCTCTCTTCTCTTCTCTCTCCAACAGACATGTTCAGCCCTGTCCTCTCCACCCTCTCCACACACACACCACACACACACACACACACACCACACACACACACACACCACACACACACAGATGACGACTACTCTGTTTCCTCGAAAGGGAATGGAACCCACTACCCCGCAAGATCGGTGCCTTGTCTCAAGCGTGGTCAGTGTTAACCTCAGCCTGGACCCGGAGACGTACGTCACAGCGCTTTGTTATGGACATCTGTGTCATGTGGGGGTGTCTTTTGGTCTGGGTGTTACCATAGCGTCTTTTTCTGTGCAAATAGCAAGATGCGTGTGTACCAGCCCAGTATGGTGTTTCCGTGTGTTTGTGAATGTACGTCATCTAAGGTTTGGCTTCTGTTTCTAGGCAAGTTAAGTATAATAATGATAATTACGCTGAAGATAAATATAGACTGCATGATTATCAAAAGCCGATCCTCGGACATAACGAAATCTTGAGCATCGCATCACACACACACACACACACACCACACACACACACACCCCACACACACACATACACACACACACACTCGCGCACACACACACACACACACACACACACACACACACACCAAACAGATCAGACGTCATATATATATCGCGTCAAATCCGATGTTATAGTATTCAACATTGTCAATGACGCATATTCAGAATGTCAGCATTAAAACGTGAGCTTTCAGGGACACCACAGCAGGGACGTGAAGAACACAGATGGGTGAAAGGGAAGTGGGGGGGGGGGGGGGGGGCGGGTTAGGGAAGGAGAAAAGAGGAGGAGAGGGTATGTAGATGAGGTGTGTGTGTTTGTGTGCATGGAGAGGGTGGCGAGGACAGGGCAATGGGTGGCTGCCCATGACAGCTGCCTAAAACAGCGAGCTTGGAGTCAAGGTCAGGGCACCTCTGTTGTTTCCACCAGTGATGGAAGAAAGGCAAAGTGGGCAGGGCCGAGATGGTCACAGCGGGGGAAAAGTGAAGGAGGCGGGGGGGGGGGGGGGGGGGGGTAAAGATAGGGAGAAGCTGAGACACGATTTAGGTACGGTGCGAGTTAGCATAGGAGGAGAAGAGAGGTAACCCATCAAAATAAGTGTGCGTGTTTCAGTACTTTTTGGCAATAGGGGTAAAGAGAGGGGAAAGCTGAACACGATTTAGGTACGGCGAGAGTTAGCATAAGAGGAGAAGACAGGTAACCCATCAAAATAATTTCTGCTGTTTCAGTACTATTGTGGCAGATACGTATTCTTTGCAGATGGAAGAGTGGAGGGAGCCAGGGGTAAAGATTGGGAAAGCTAGACACATTTAGGTACGGCGAGAGTTAGCATAAGAGGAGGGAGAAGTAACCCATCAAAATAGTGTGCGTGTTTCGTACTGCGTTGGCAGATACATTCTTTGCGGGTGGGGTGGTATGTTTGCTGGTCATTCTGTAGGCCTCTGCAGTTTCCAGATCTAACCGGATAATGAGCATGACAACTGGTTGTTTTGATTATCATCTCCTCCTTGTCGTATCTAAAACGAATATGAAATTTTCAGCTACTTTCGTGTTCTTAGCCATACAAGAATAAAGAGGCTGCTAGATTTTGGGGAAGAGGCGGAACACGGAGGGGGGGGAATTGGATGGGCTTGTCATCAGAGCACTTTTAAAATGCGTCACTTCTGAGTTATTTTACGTCAACTAGTATTACAGTGTTAAAGTACGACTCTGAAAATACTAGACTGATCTGAAAATAGCTGAAAAAGGAATTCATCCACTTAAGCATGATTATAATTAGATTCGGCAAGCAAGACCGGACGCGGCTCTGTCCCTCCCCGTTTGGTCCCCACCTCCCCCCTTTGCCCGTCATCTGTATGTAGCGGTTATTCACAACATGTGAGTCGCATGGGGCAATCGCCTGCCTTGTTCTTTTTCATTCTTTTTCTTTCTGTCTTTTTTTCTTCTTTTTTTAGGAGTCGTGACCCGTCCAGAGGTCCCAGCTGGCTCCGTTGGACGCCAGGAATTAACGAGCCAAACAGAAAGCTGAAGACAAACTGTCAGCGGTCCCGATATTTTTTTCTAGAAATTTCCTTGATTTAAGAAAATTCCCGAAATCCCCGAATTGAGTAAAAAAAAAAAAAAAAAAAAAAGTCCCAGAATTTCAAAATTTACTTTAAGAAAGTGGTGCTAGGGAAATCACTTTTATTAAATATAGGGATGCGAACGTACTGCAGAATAAATATGATGTATGGATGTTAGCAGAAGTTACGTACTGAAAATGTATTTCCTTTTAAACTCTACATTGTCACCTGAAAACGTAAGGGAGGTAGAAATTAGAAACGGTTTCAGTCAAAAGCCGAACTGACTCCCTCTTCAGACCAACCCACCCCCCTTCATCACATTGTTCCCCAAAGCTGACACCAGAAGGTTGACAACTACGCAAAGAGATGACACCAGAAGGTTGACAACTACGCAAAGAGATGACACCAGAAGGTTGACAACTACGCAAAGAGATGACACCAGAAGGTTGACAACTACGCAAAGAGATGACAGTTTCACGGAAAAAGAATGAAGGCTTTAAAAGTCCATTCAACCTCAGACATCTGGGGGCCATCCAGTCAGACATAGGGGTATGACTGCACGTTGGTCCAGACGGGTGGAGTCGTGTGCCGCTGGCGACCACGCTGACGCGTCTGCTGATTGGGAAGGCACACACGGAAATGAATGAGTTTATCATGGAAAAGGCGGGGGAAAATGATC
>CM031627.1:20559487-20561987 GCA_018398815.1 Conus ventricosus
GATCATTTCGCAAAGCCACCGGACAGGTTACACACCGCGCTATCTTTTCAACGCCGTTTATCATCATCTGCAGAGGCACGCACGTTATCGTCATCGTCTTCATGAGCATCGTTATTGTCGCAGTCTTTAGCATCATCAACGCAGCGGCAATTTGGCGTTGACTATGATAACCGATGATTTGTCGTCGGTATGAAGATTTGTCATGGATCAACGACAGTTTGGTGAACTCCGGTTAACCGTTGAATTGTCGCTGGCGATCATTCGTGTGGCAAAGGTTGCAGTTCAGCGGTAACCACTCTCTCTTCTCTCTCTCTCTCTCTCCTCTCCTCTCTCTCTCTCTCTCTCTCTCTCTCTCTCTCTCTCTCTCTCTCTCTTACATTGTTTCATTTCACTGCATGTTGTAGTCCCTACTCAGGGCGAGGACAGGATGTAAAAAAGCGCACCAGTGCTTATCTATTATCCTCGTAAATCAAGAATTTTATCTTTATCTCTGTGGTATGTGCGACAGGGATGGTGGTTAATGAGGAAGGGTAAGGGCGAGAGGGATAGGAGAAAGAGCGGGGTGCCCGCAGTCACCCACACCCGCGAAGATGAGCAAGAGATTCGGAATTTGTGAAATGTGCTTGTGGGAGAAAAAGAAAAAAGAAAAACACATACACACATCCAAGAAATAAAGGAAACATAAAAACAAAGAGAATGAAGGTTACATGAAGGTCAGGGTGAGAGTCTCATAGCCTATGGCTATAGTGGCTATGAACAATCGATGAGGTGACATTGAGGTCTGGGTTAGAGTCTCATAGCCTATTGGCCATAGTGGCTATGAACAATAGGTGAGGTTGCATTAAGGTCAAGGTTAGAGGATCATAGCCTACTGGCCATGGGGACTGTGAACAATAGATGTGTACTGTGTCTGAGGCATAGCCTACTGGCCATGGGGACTGTGAACAATAGATGTGTACTGTGTCTGAGGCATAGCCTACTGGCCATGGGGACTGTGAACAATAGATGTGTACTGTGTCTGAGGCATAGCCTACTGGCCATGGGGACTGTGAACAATAGATGTGTACTGTGTCTGAGGCATAGCCTACTGGCCATGGGGACTGTGAACAATAGATGTGTACTGTCTGAGGCATAGCCTACTGGCCATGGGGACTGTGAACAATAGATGTGTACTGTGTCTGAGGCATAGCCTACTGGCCATGGGGACTGTGAACAATAGATGTGTACTGTGTCTGAGGCATGGGCTACTGGCCATGGGACTGTGAACAATAGATGTGTACTGTGTCTGAGGCATAGCAGTTTGGATGGCGGTGCCCATCCCTCTCCTTCCACCGCCTTAACTTCCCTGGTCTCTGCTGGGTGGGCAGACGTGGTTTTCAATCCGTAAAAAATCCGACCTCACGAGTGGTTTGAACTCACGCCCTCCCAGGCAAATGCTCTGACCACTGGACCACGGGCCCCTCTGATCGAAAGTTGAGAACAGACTTTCAAACAAACCCCAAAAAAAAAAAAGAAGGAAAAAAAAAAAAAGAAGAAAAGGTGAGACTTTTTTTTTTTTTTGAGAATGCTGAAATTCCACATCCGTTCACCTAATGCCGTCCTCTGCCACACCCCACCCCCACCCCCACCCCACCCCCACCCCCCACGTTCTCTCTCCTGCTCTTCCTCCGTCTCCTCCTCCTCACCCCTTCCCCTGGTTTCCTCTCCCTCCATCTCCCACCATTGCGCAACCCAGCACCCAGCCTCCCAACTTCCTCCACCACCACGCCTGTCTTAGCCACCACGCATCTCACCATTCCTCCAATAAATAAATAAAAATAATAATAAAATAAATAAAAAAAATCACCAGAAACAAGATTGAATCATTCCAGACTCCGTGCAAACCTTGTCCAGAAACGTTCCACCTGATCTGGTTTGTTGAGTTCCTGAAGGAGGGAAATGTTTTCCATCTAAGGAAGGCAGGTTCTAAGCAGTTTGTAAGCGTTTTAGAAATCTTGTTTTAATGATGTGTTGTGTGTGTGTGTGTGTGTGTGTGTGTGTGTGTGTGTGTGTGTGGTGTGTGTGTGCGATGGTGTGTGTGTGTGTGTGTTGTGTGTGTGTGTGTGTGTGTGTGTGTGTGTGTGTGCGAGTGTGTGGTGTGTGTGTGTGTGTGTGTGTGTGTGTGTGTGTGTGTGTGTGTGGTTACCATCTATGCAGGGAATTGACTTTGGCGAGGTTGACAGTCTTGATATTGCTCCTCACATTCCGCCTGGCTTTAAACAACGTGATCTGAATGGATTGAGACCACTCTGATCGGGGCTTAGAGCACTGAAGCGAACGGTTTTTGCGGGTTGTCGAACTGGCACAGAAAAAGCGCAGAAAGTGTTGACCAACCGAGAAACTTCGCAGTATTCGGCAGTGCGTAGCTTGATACGTACATAAATATCAAAGCAAGTAAAAACCGAGTAGATAAAAGAAACAGAGAAGGGAGGGGTTTGAAGAGAACAAGGCCATTGTCTGG
>CM031627.1:20566987-20571987 GCA_018398815.1 Conus ventricosus
CGTCCGAGGCAGTTCTATTGGCAGCTTGCTGAACGAATCCATGCACTGTTCTCCTCCACATTCTGCGAATCCAAAAGTGCAGACAAGTTCAGGAAGAGGGGAGAAGCATGTAATAATAATGATAATAGTGAATACTTACATAGCGCCTATTCTCGGCTAGAGACCAAGCTGTAAGCGCTTTACAAACCACACTCGTTTACACAACGGGCTGCCTACCTGGGTAGTGCCGACTGAAGAGCTGCCATCTGGCGCTTCATTCAGTCGTTTCCCGTGTCATCCAGTCAATATCGTTCAATATCGATCACTCATTTTCCTTACTTCCTTCATTCTTTCCATTTCTCACGCAGGGTGCATGCTACGTGTAACGTGTCATCCATACCAACGGCCAAACTGGCCTTCTCTTCCCAAAGTTGGTGATGGGATTTGACGTATGTGCAAGATGTTATGCGTGCGTTCACACACGGAACCTCGGTTTATAGTCTCATTCGAAGTATGGGAAATGGAGTCAGAACCAATGTTAACTCCGAGGGAAAATCCCCCTGTACCGAAACGGCCGGCGGAGATTCGAACCCGCGACCCCAGGATCACGAGTCCGGCGCTCTACCAACTGAGCTATTCCGGCCCCCTAGACGATTGACAGTCTGTGTCACAGCTGTCATGGAGACATGGAAGAGCTCTTCTGCTGCAGCTGCCATGCCTGCAACAACAGGATACTGGTGCTGTCACAGTTTCTTCCATTCCAGAGCTGTGGGATGTAATTATGTAGGGCATCTTCCTCTGGCGTCTTGGTATCGTTATGCATCTGGCAATAGGTGCGGAGGGAATGGATCTTCGCTGCTAATTATGTTGATGGTATTTTGTTCAGCTAAAATGTGGTTGTGCAGTTTGACTGCATTTTATACTCCCAGTTCTTATAGAACAGGGAGTACTTTACAACGGAACGAAGAAATGCTGTCTGTGTGTCGTCCTCAGTCTGTCCGTGGTCAAAATGTGTTCCACTCGCTCCAGACAAAACTTCTGGGCCGATATTCTGAAAATTTGTAGATGTGTTCATTATGGGTCACGGATGATGTCCGATGTTTTGTTTACCAGGATATCCATTACTAACGGCTATAACGGCCCAAAACAGTTTTTCTTCTTTATGGAATATCTCAGAAAGTACTTGGCCGATTTATAAGCGGTTTGGGTGATCTTGTGACAAATCGGATCCTTGTTAAAAGTGATGTAAAATGCTGAAAATCAATTAAACAACCGTTAAAAAAACCGTTATGTTGCCGTTATTTCTTATAATAGGTGGATTTTAATGAAATTTGGTATATAGAAAGGTCATCACACTAAATGGCACTTCCATATAGTGTTTCAAAATTTGACCGTCAAAAACCGTTATTCTTGACATATTGTCCGATTTGGATGAAATTTGGTAGGTACAAAAGTTTAGCCCAGTGAGGCCTAAAATACCAGTTTCAAACATGCTCTTGACACGTACACGCGTATTCAAGATAAACTGGAAGTACGTTTATATGCTTTGCATTTTTTTTTCAATGTGTTTCACTTGGCGCAGTGTGATAAGCTATCACCCACCTCGCCACCATACGAGAAGACCAGGCCCCTGCTTCCCTCTTGTGTTTTTGCTGCTGCTTGCACAAGGGGAAAACTTCAGCTCTATTTTTACGGGAGGACCTTCGAGAAGTTTCTGGACTTGGCGTCTTCAAGTTTCCGGAAGGATCTGCCAGTTGTGGAGAGTCTTCTAGGTGCAGTAAGTATGTGTTGGCAAACACGATCTTCCAGAACATCTTGAACAGTATTGATGTTCCACATTTTGGGCTCTTTTCCTGGAAGTTACTGTGAAAAAGAAGGTTCTGATGACCGGGTTTGCGTGCAGACGTGAAGAGCTAACACGTGTGTCTTCCCCGGCAACACAGCCTCCACTGCCGTTTGCCTTTTTCCAGCGCTGTTTTGTACAACCTGGCAATCGCTCCACGGCTGCTTGACGTTCTGCCGATGGTTTTCTCTAGTTGTGCATGTAAAAGCTTGAAAGTCCGTACTTCTAGACTTGTGAAAATCTTCTTGTGTGCAAATATCACTTTGCCTTCAAAGCAGAAGTCAGATTCTCCGATCGGGTTACCGTTCCACGAGGTGAGTCCAAATCTTTGTTGTTCCCACAATACGACAGTACATCTGCAATACATCAGTGAGAAGCTACGCGCACCATGCGTAACAGGCCATTATGTATTGATCTGAAACCCAGGCCAAATGATGTGGTAAGGAAGTGCCATCCAGACTGTTGTTCCTCTGGAGCGTTTAACCAAAGTGCTTTTGCTGGACGCAGAAAGTTCTGCGCTAGACTTCTTGATTGCTCGCTTTCATCAGCATAGTGTGGTAAAGAGATACGGGTATTCCATTCTCAAAGCTGAAAGCTATGCCCTCCTGTCCGCACTAGTCTGCAGTCTTTACCAATGTCTGAAGGGAGTTTGGTCCAATGAATACATCCTGATGAAATGAATAATCGCTTGGTGAAAATGAATACATCACTGTGATCAAAGAATAACTCGCAGTGGTGAAAATAAATACATCGCTGTGATCAAAATGAATACATCGCTGGGTGAAAATGAATACCATCGCAGTGATCAAAATGAATACATCGCTGCTGTGAAATATACATCGCTGTGTCATAATGAATACTCACTGGGCAATGAATACATCACTGTGATCAAAATGAATACATCACTGTGATCAAAATGAATACATCACTGTGATAAACAATGAATACATCACTGTGATCAAAATGAATACATCGCTGTGATCAAAATGAATCAGCTGGGTGTCACAATGTGATACATCACTGATGGTCACAATGAATACATCACTGTGATCAAAATGAATACATCACTGTGGTCAATGAATACATCACTGTGTTCACTGAATACATCACTGTGATAAAAATGAATCATCACTGTGTCAAAATGAATACATCACTGTGCACTTTACCAGAGGCTGTGTGCCCATTGTAACAGATCATGCTGGTAGTCATGTTTGATTAACAGGATGTATGACCATACACACAGACCGTACTTGTAGCCATGTTCAATTAACAGGATGTATGGCCGTTGTAACAGACAGCACCAGGACGCTTCCATGAAGATTCGGTTGTGTCGCGTCCCTGGCCATCACACAATGGCATCTGCCAGGGAGCAGTTATGTCCCTTGACGTCTTAATGGAATGCCCTGTGCTTCTCTGCACCCTGCGTCCTCACAGCCCAGGCTTCCAAGTTCGGTGCAGGACTCCACCCGATCGGTGGGTCGGCGGGCGAGGACAGCACTTCTCTGGATCCCACTGCCATCTTCAGGGGCATCTTTGTTTCTTGATTACGATCTGTTGTGAAACACTGAGATGTGAAGCTGGAGGGCGTCCTTGTAAACAATGTACCAGTAAAAAACATTGGTAAATAATTATCATTGATGTTGTTTCTCAACAGACTGGTGAGTGGCACTTCAATTCTGGTGGTAGTGAGATCCAGAGTAGAGAACCAGAACAACAAACGCGTGTTTTAAGTCGGTGAATTCTAGGGATGCGAACCCGGGTTTTGTTGTTTTTTTTGTTAGATGTCGAAGATCTATGCTAAATTTTTTGATTGATGTTTTGGGGGATAGCCTAGATGCATTTTTTTTTGTTGTTCCATAAGCATTCCGAAATTGATGGTGATCATGTCCATCTAATCGACGATCTCCTACTTCAGTATGTAACAGGATTCTGTACTATGTGGTGAAGTTTCTCTTTCACCAGCATGTTCGGACCAAGATCAACTGAAGACACCATGTAGACCTCTGCATGCCAAAATGCAATGTCCTGACTTGAAACTTCAGGAAGTCTTTACTGTTATTATATAAATGATTTTACTTGTCTGGTTATTGTTCCGTACATTCACATGGGGTTTTGATGCAAGTAGTCCATAAAAAATGGTTTCAGTAATTGAACTCGAACACGATGATTTTCAGCAAACTCAATTTTTTTTTTTTTTTTTTTTGGTCCTGAAACCAGATTGAGCGTCTCTTTTGTAGTCTGCATGACGCAAGATGGTTGTAAATGGGTAAGGTCAATTGGACATTTTTTGCCTTATTTCAAGGCTGTACTATCAAACTTTGGCAACTTTGAGCTATGCTGGAAATGACGATTGTCGATGCAGGTATTATAGATGTCTGTAAGACCATGAGGTATGCTGGAACCGAAGGTTTCTAAACTTCACCGTCACTTCCTGTCAAAGTCGGCGACTATTTTTTCCTTCAGATGACGTAGGAATGATAAACATCAGTTGCAGACGTTAAGAATGCTGAGAGCTGTGATTTAATATTCTAGGAATTGCAACGAAAAGGTTTTTCTTTTAAGATTTGTTTGTTTCTTTATTTTAATCAGTATTTTTTTTTTAGGAGATTCTGCCACCCCCGTGAAATATTTATTGGCATGATGTGAGGTTGTGTATGACATATCTCGGACTGGGATGTTTTATTGGTGCGTTTGTTCATAGCTTTCCTAATGGACTTTAAGAGTTGTTTTTTTTTAAGAAACAAGATCTGAGGAGAGAGGAGAGAGAGAGAGAGAGAGAGAGAGAGAGAGAGAGAGAGAGAGAGAGAGAGAGAGAGAAAGAGGAGGAAGCGGAGACAGAGAGAGAGAGAGACAGACAGAGAGAGATGTTGAAGGACAAAGAATGCTCAGAGAGAGGGAGAGAGAGAGAGAGAGAGAGGCAGATAGAGAGAGAGAATGCGAGGCATAGAGATAAGAGAGAGAGGGAGGGAGGGAGAGAGAGAGGAACAGAAAGGGGAGAGGGAAGCAGAGAGATACTTACAAAAGGAAAAGAGACAGAGAAAAAGACAGGTACAAAAAGAGTTGCACGAGAGAGACAGACAGACAGACAGACAGCAGCACAGGCAGGCAGGCAGGCAGGCACACAGAAAAAGCAGAGATGAAAAGAAATGGAAGGAGAAAGAGAGGGAAGGGAGGGAGG
>CM031627.1:20581987-20584487 GCA_018398815.1 Conus ventricosus
AGTGAGGTACACTGACAGTAACCCATTTCAACATTGACAGTTAGGGACACTGACAGTAACCCATTTCAACATTGACAGTGGGGTACACTGATAGTAACCCATTTCAACATTGACAGTTAGGGACACTGACAGTAACCCATTTCAACATTGACAGTGGGGTACACTGACAGTAACCCATTTCAACATTGACAGTGGGGTACACTGACAGTGACCCATTTCAACATTGACAGTGGGGTACACTGACAGTAACCTATTCCAACATTGGCAGTGGGGTACATTGACAGTAACCCATTTCAACATTGACAGTGGGGTACACTGACAGTAACCCATTTCAACATTGACAGTTAGGGACACTGACAGTAACCCATTTCAACATTGACAGTGGGGTACACTGACAGTAACCCATTTCAACATTGACAGTGGGTACACACTGACAGTAACCCATTTCAACATTGACAGTGGGGTACACTGACAGTAACCCATTTCAACATTGACAGTGGGGTACACTGACCATAACCCATTTCAACATTGACAGTGGGGCACACTGACAGTAACCCATTTCAACATTGACAGTGGGGCACACTGACCATAACCCATTTCAACATTGACAGTTAGGTACGCGGACACTTGAGACCTTAGACTATACGCGTGACTCATTCTTCTTCTGTCGCCGGCCATACGTAAGGACAACTTCTAGAGAAAGAAAATCACAGAAGATGTGCCCCCTTTCCCAACCAGCTAGGCTCACAAGTCACAGCAGTGATGACAGTGTGCCTATGGTCTTCCTCAGTTCAGCATGATACAACATGTGCCCAGAAGAGCCGGTGATAAGGGGGGCCGAAACAGACACTGTGTTTGTGTGGTCCAGTCATTTTTTGTTGGTAGTATGTGCCTTTCTGACAGGCGCGAGGTCAGATGGTTAGAGCGTTCGCTTGCGGAGCTGATGGTCGTGTGTTCGAATCACTAGTCGGGTCGTTTGTTTTGTTGTTTGTTGTTGTTGTTGTTGTGTGTGTGCTTTTTGTTTTTGTTTGTTTTTTGTTTTGTTTTGTTTTGTTGTTGTTTTAATTGTAATTCCGGTTTGAAAACCCTGTCTGTCCACCCATCAGTAAATGAGTGCCCGGTATAGTTCCGAGAGGGGGGATGGGGTCCGCGTTTCATCATGCCATGCCATGCCCCCCCCCCCCCCCCCCCCCCCCCCCCCCCTCCCAGATACGGTAAACCCTTCCGTGCCCCTTACAGCGATTAGGCCATAGGACTTTCTTTTTTTTTAAAGATATACACATGTTAGGAGTCAGGGTCAAAAAAAAAAGGACCCGTCATCGTTTTGAAACCCCCATAGTGGACATCAATACAAAGGTGATTTCAAACCATTTTTGTCTGAGGTCTGGGTGTGGCTGTGTTCAAGGACCAGGAAGGAGGAGCAGCTTGTGAGCAACACCCCTAGGGAGGGCAAGAAGACAAGAACGAATTGGGAAGGGGAAGGGATGGAGTTGGGGGAGGGGGGGGGGGTGTACTCGTGTTTCTAACAGATCACAGACCTGAATGTCTTTTTGTGTGTGTGCCTGTGTACAGTTGACAAAAAAAAGTAAGGAGAAACGAATGATGGAGATCGTTCCGCCCCATCAGCTGCCTTTGTTTGGGGATTTGTTTTTGTATTTTTTCCCTTTCCTTTACTCCGGTTACTCTCTCTTTCTCTCTGTCGTCTGTCTGTCGTCTCTTTGTGTGTGTGTGTGTGTGTCTCTCTCCTCTTCTCCTCTCTCTTCTCTCTCTCCCTCTCTCTCTCTCTCTCTCTCTCTCTTGTGTGTGTTTGTGTGTTGGTGTGGTGTGTGTGTGTGTTGTTGTGTGTGTGTGTGTGTGTGTGTGATTGGACATATGTACAGCTTAAAGTTTTTTGATTAAGTCTCTCTCTCCCCTCTCTCCCTCTCTCTCTCTTCTCTCTCTCTCTCTCTCTCTCTCTGCGTGTGTGTGTTTTGGGGTGTGTTTTGTGTGTGTGTGTGGTGTGTGTGTGTGTGTGTGTGTGTGTGTGTGTGTGTAAGTGTGTGTGTGTGTGTGTGTGTGTGTGTGTGTGTGTGGTTGTGTGTGTATGTGTGATTGGACAACTATGTACACTTAAAGTTTTATTAAATATGTCTCTCTCTCTCTCTCTCCCCTCTTTTCCCCTCTCTTCTCCCCTTCTCTCTCCCTTCCCTCCCTCTCTCTCTCTCTCTCTCTCCCCTCCCTCTCTCTCTCTCTCTCTCTCATTTTCCATTTGATATGCTAAATATCGTTCCAGAAAAATACATCTTATTTTCAGTATGTCACCGTTGTCAACAATGTTAGCATAAATCATTATGTTTGACCCCCCTTTTCACAGTTTAATGAAATAATTATATTCTAAACACTGTGATTATCAAATTCGAATAATCGTCCAATCACCGAAATATGCCAATGCACCAATATCATGTCATTCTCCCTTCCCCCCCCCCTCCCCCCCCACCCACCCCACTGCACCTCCCCCCAT
>CM031627.1:20586987-20594487 GCA_018398815.1 Conus ventricosus
ACACACACACACACACACACATGCACACATACACACACACAAATCCCCAAATGATTCAACGGAACCCAGGCGGGAATTAGGGGTGGAGAGGTGGAGACACAGGAGACCAGAAACACCTTTTTCCTCCACCCCCTCCCCTCCCTCCTCTTTCCCCCCTCCCCCCTTTACCTCCCTCTTCATCCCTCACTCTCTTCCCTCCCTCCTATACTCTCTCACGCACTTGTCAGACGGCAAACAGGTGCCGCCACTGTGCTTGTTTCAGCATGAAACACTTGTTCACAAATCCAGTAGTACAGTGTTCGTCAGATGCCTCGTACCACGACTTTGTGAAAGTACATAAGCCACAGTGATCGTCGGATATCTTGCTTCACGACTCGACGAAATGTGCACTGAGCTTTAGTGTTGGTTAGGTGGCTGCTTCACAACGCTCTCTTTTGAAATTTAGCCTAGTGAGAGTCGTCCCGTCTGTGTTCGGACTCTCCCTTGACATAAGCCGTAATGACAGTCAAGGGACTCGGAGTGGTTCCAATTGCAAGAGCGCCAAACTTTTGATTCATTATTGCTGGGGCTGCGGGTTCGAATCTCTGCCGGGGTGTTTCGTAACAAAGGGATTTTGTTTTCTTTCTTCTTTATTTTTTTTCTCTCGGAGTTAGAATCGGTTCTGACCCCATTCCTTGAACATCCTTCCAATGAGGGCTATGACACAAGGCTCCGTGTGTGAAAGCATGCATAACATCTTGCACACTCATAAAACCCCGTCATCAACTTTTTTTCTGGAGCAGACCAGTTTGGCCGTTGGAATGGACGACAGGTGTCACTTAGCACGCATCCTCCGTGAACAAAATCGAAGGAATAAGTGACCACTACCTGACTGAGTCACACGGGAGAACCTTAAGCACTAGCAAGCAGCTCTTCAGTCGCTCGTGACCACTACCTGACTGAGTCCCCACGGGAAAGGGACGTTAAGCACTAGCAATGCAGCTCTTCAAATCGGCTCGTGACCCTACCGAATGAGTCACACGGGAAAGGAACCTTAAGCACTGGCAAGCAGCTCTTCAGTCGGCTCGTGACCCCCTACCTACTGAGTCCACCGGGAAAGGGACGTTAAGCTCTAGCAAGCAGCTCTTCAGTCGGCTCGTGACCACTACCTGACTGAGTCACACGGGAAAGGAACGTTAAGCACTAGCAAGCAGCTCTTCAGTCGGCTCGTGACCACAACCCGACGAGTCACACGGGAAAGGAGCGTTAAGCACTAGCAAGCAGCTCTTCAGTCGGCCGTGACCAAACCTGACCCGAGTCACACGGGAAAAAACGTTAAGCACTACAAACAGCTCTTCAGTCAGCTCGTGACCCCTACCTGAACTGAGTCACCGGGGAAAGAAGCGTTTAAGCACTAGCAAGCAGCTCTTCAGTCGGCTCGTGACCAATACCTGACTGAGTCCCACGGGAAATGAACGTTAAGCACTAGCAAGCAGCTCTCAGTCGGTTCACCCAGTTGGGCAGCCCGTTGTGTAAGCCAGACTGTGGACAGTAGAGCTTTAGTGTCTGAATGAGGATAGGGGCTGTGTAAGTACTTCGTCAATAATGTTGAGGGTAACGTGTCTTGTGTCACGACTTCGGCGTGACGTGAACCTTCGACCTGCTTCACACGGGTCACGCCGTACAACCTTTCATGCCGAAGTAAGAGTGCAGCATGGGTTTGCCGTGTTTTCCCCTCTGGCGTGCTTTTTTGGGAAAAAACAGATTCCGAAGTTCTTTCGCACGTGAATTCAAATTTTACGCTGACTTCAGCCTGACGAAATACGTGTCTGGCTTTTGGGATCGTTTCACGGCTGACCTCAGCCTGACGAAATACGTGTCTGGCATTTTGCATCGTTTCACGGCTGACCCCAGCCTGACGAAATACGTGTCTGGCATTTTGCATCGTTTCACGGCTGACCTCAGCCTGACGAAATACGTGTCTGGCATTTTGCATCGTTTCACGGCTGACCTCAGCCTGACGAATACGTGGGCTGGCATTTTGCAACGTTTCACGGCTGACCTCAGCCCGACGAAATACGTGTCTGGCATTTTGCATCGTTTCACGGCTGACCTCACCTGACGAAATACGTGTCTGGCATTTGCATCGTGTGCATGAACGACAAAGCTGGTAAAAAGCGTGACTTGTACTCCTGGACAACCAAAATGGCACACGTTTAACTGGACAGGCCCCACTTTAATATTTTGTCCCCGCGTACGCAGGCTGATACTCCTGGGGACACCCCTGTATAGACAGGCAAGGATTAATCCCATCACCCAACAAAGAGTGGAGTTTTGTGGGTGTGACTGTTTTTTTATCCCACCATTCAGGCAGCCATACTCCAATTCGAGAAAGGTGAATGCTGTGTGTAACGTGTCCCTCCTCCCCAAAGGCCAACCTGGCCTTCTCTTCCAAAAGCTGGTGATGGGATTTTACATTCACACACGGAACCCGGTTTATAGTTTTCCCTTCGAAGGACGAATGGGACATGGAGTCAAAACCAATGTTAACTCTGAGCGAAAAATCCCCCTGCACCGAAACGGCCCGGCGGAGATTCGAACCCCAACCCGAGGATCACAAAGATTACGAGTCAGGCGATCTACCACTGGCTATTATGGCCCGGGCCCCACTTAAATAATTTTTTACCATGATGAAACTTGTTTCGGGCCCAAATTTTTTGCTATCGTCTCTGAACTTGTCAGGCGCTATATTGATGATTGAACACAAAGGGGCACCAAAGATCGAACAGGTGGAGGTCACTGGTGAATAATGTTGAGCACTGGTCGAGCAGTCCGGTGCTGCCATGCAGCGGCTGGAACAGACGGCATTTCCCCCACAGGTGTTTTGTCGTGTGGCTGACCCATAAAGAAATAGCTTCAAAAGTCCTCACCGCTCTCAATAGTACAGACCTCTTTGAAGGGACGGTTCACCCGGAAACCGTGGCGTGTGACATCAGCTTTAGTCAAGTCTTTCGCTTCAAGCCTCCCGTGTGGCCGAAGCTGGAGTGATGGTCCAGTGCCTTGTGTTAATAAAGCGTTGACCACTACGTGAGTATGCCGAAAAACAACGATGACGGTGACGACCACGATAGTGATGATGATGATGAACATGACGAAACTCCTGACGATAATCACGATGATGATGGTGTCGATGTGTCCCAGGATCAGATGACGGGCCCCAGCCGCGGCCGCAGACTCATCACTCCCTCTCCCCTCCGTCCCGGCCTCCCGCCCCGATAGACCCCCTTTCTGACGTCACACCCCTCCCCGGCGGACCAAAATGACGTCACCCTTCCTGCCCAACTCCTCCAGCCCCCTGGCCCTCCCAGGGGCTCCTGGAACGCGTCGGGCGAGCTCACCCGGACCCCCAACGACACGACCTCGTGCGTGACCCCGGGCGACGCCTCCTGGGAAACGTCTCCTCCCTCTGCGAGAACGTCACCCTGACCCTCCTCAACGCACCTCGGGGGCTCAGGCGGGGGGGCCTACCCGCTGGTGCTGACCATGTTCCTGGGCCTGCTGGCCGCCGTGGTGTGCCTGGTGACCATCCTGGGCAACGTCACTGTGCTGGCGGCCTTCGGGCTGGAGCGCAGCATCCGGCAGCCCACCAACTACTTCATCGCCTCGCTGGCCGGGGTCCGACCTGCTGATCGGCACCTCTCCATGCCGCTCTTACACGCAGTACCTGCTGCTCAACTACTGGCCGCTGGGGCCCTGGCTGTGCGACCTGTGGCTGTCGCGGGACTGGACCGTGTGCCTGACCTCGCAGTACACCGTCTTCTTCATCACCATGGACCGCTTCCTGTCCGTCAAGACCCCCGCCAAGTACCGCAGCTGGCGCACGGAGAGGAAGGTGAGGGTTTGACAAGATGGGGATTTGCGATGGAGGGGGAGGGGGGGTGGGGGGGATTAGGAAGTGGGGGTATTGAGGTGGGGTATGAGGGAGGGGGAGGGGATGGCGGGGAAGGAGTTCAAGATGAGAAAGTTTTGAAGGAAGGAGGGGGGGGGGGGGGGCGGATGTGACTGTTACTGACTGTCGGACCTCTTGCTCATGGAATGAGGAAGGAAGGGTTCACAAGTTGGGATTTGGACGGGAGGGGGGGGGGGGGGGGGGGATTGGGAAGTGGGGGTATTGAGGGGGGGTATGAGAGGAAGGGGGTGGGGGGGGGGGGGCAGTGGGTGGCGGGGAAGGAAACCAAGATAGGAAAGTGCTTGCAGGAAGTGGGGGGAGAGGGAAAAGGGGAATGTCACCTGTCAGACCTCTTATTCATAGAATGACGAGGGGGAGTGGGTGGGAAAGGGGGTGATGGGCTGCAACTGGCTGACGTGATCACGGGGAGAGAGAAACAGACAATCAACTGGCTGACGTGATAACGGGAGAGAGAAACAGACAATCAACTGGCTGACGTGATAACGGGGAGAGAGAAACAGACAATCAACGGGCTGACGTGATAACGGGAGAGAGAAAACAGACAATCAACTGGCTGACGTGATAACGGGGAGAGAGAAACAGACAATCAACTGGCTGACGCGATAACGGGGAGAGGGAGAGAGACAATCAACAGACTGACGTGATAACGGGAGAAGGAGACAGACAATCATCTGGCTGACATGATAACGGGGAGAGGGAGACAGACAATCATCGGGCTGACGTGATCACGGGGCGGGGGAGACAGACAATCATCTGGCTGACGTGATCACGGGGAGAGGGAGACAGACAATCAACTGCTGACGTGATAACGGGGAGAGGGAGACAGACAATAAACTGGCTGACGTGGTAACGGGAGAGAGAAACAGACAATAAACTGGCTGACGTGATCACGGGAGATGGAGACAGACAATCAACTGGTTGACGTGATAACGGGGAGAGGGAGACAGACAATCAACTGGCTGACATGATAACGGGAGAGGGAGACAGACAATCATCTGGCTGACGTAATCACGGGGAGAGGAGACAGACAATCATCTGGCTGACGTGATCACGGGAGAGGGAGACAGACAATCAACTGGCTGACGTGAAAAACGGGAGAGAGAAACAGACAATCAACTGGCTGACGTGATAACGGGAGAGGGAGACAGACAATCAACTGGCTGACGTGATAACGGGGAGAGGGAGACCGACAATAAACTGGCTGACGTGATAACGGGGAGAGGGAGACAGACAATCATCTGGCTGACGTGATAACGGGAGAGGAGAGACCGACAATCATCGGGCTGACGTGATAACGGGGAGAGGAGACAGACAATCATCTGGCTGACGTGATAACGGGGAGAGGGAGACAGACAATCATCTGGCTGACGTGATAACGGGGAGGGAGACAGACAATCATCTGGCTGACGTGATAACGGGGAAGGAGACAGACAATCATCTGGCTGACGTAATCACGGGGAGAGGGAGACAGACAATCATCTGGCTGACATGATAACGGGGAGACAGACAATCAACTGGCTGACGTGATAACGGGGAGAGGGAACAAATCAACTGGCTGACGTGATAACGGGGAGAGGGAGACAGACAATCATCTGGCTGACGTGATAACGGGAGAGGAGACAGACAATCAACTGACTGACGTGATAACGGGGAGAGGGAGACAGACAATCATCTGGCTGACATGATAACGGGGAGACAGACAATCATCTGGCTGACATGATAACAGGGAGAGGGAGGCAGACAATCATCTGGCTGACATGATAACAGGGAGAGGGAGGCAGACAATCATCGGGCTGACATGATAACGGGAGACAGACAATCATCTGGCTGACGTGATAAACGGGGAGAGGGAGACCGACAATCATCTGGCTGACGTGATAACGGGGAGAGCGAGACAGACAATAAACTGGCTGACGTGATAACGGGGAGAGGAGACAGACAATCAACTGGCTGACATGATAACTGGGAGAGGGAGACAGACAATCATCTGGCTGACATGATAACGGGGAGAGGGAGACAGACAATCATCTGGCTGACGTGATAACGGGGAGAAGGAGACAGACAATCATCTGGCTGACGTGATAACGGGAGAGGGAGAAAGGCAATCAAGTGGCTGACATGATAACGGGGAGATGGAGACAGACAATCACGGGCTGACGTGATAACGGGGAGAGGGAGACAATCATCTGGCTAAACGTGATAACGGGGAAAGGGAGACAGACAATCAACGGGCTGACATGATTACGGTGAGAGGGAGACAGACAATCATCTGGCTGACGTGATAACGGGGAGAGGGAGAAAAGGCAATCAAGTGGCTGACATGATAAGGGGGAGATGGAGACAGACAATCAACTGGCTGACGTGATAACGGGGAGAGGGAGACAGACAATCATCTGGCTGACGTGATAACGGGGAGAGGGAGACAGACAATCATCTGGCTGACGTGATAACGGGGAGAGGGAGACAGACAATCATCTGGCTGACTTAATCACGGGAGAGGGAGACAGACAATCATCTGGCTGACATGATAACGGGAGACAGACAATCAACTGGCTGACGTGATAACGGGGAGAGGGAGACAAATCAACTGGCTGACGTGATAACGGGAGAGAGGAGACAATCAACTGGCTGACATGATAACGGGGAGAGGGAGACAGACAATCAACTGGCTGATGTGGAGAGGGAGACAGACAATCATCTGGCTGACGTGATAACGGGGAGAGGGAGACAGACAATCATCTGGCTGACGTGATAACGGGGAGAGGGAGACAGACAATCATCTGGCTGACATGATAACGGGAGACAGACAATCAACGGGCTGACGTGATAACGGGGAGAGGGAGACAATCAACTGGCTGACGTGATAACGGGGAGAGAGAGACAATCAACTGGCTAACGTGATAACGGGGAGAGGAGAACAATCAACTGGCTGACGTGATAACGGGAGGGGGCGACAATCAACTGGCTGACGTGATAACGGGGAGATGGAGACAGACAATCAACTGGCTGACATGATAACGAGGAGAGGGAGACAATCATCTGGCTGACGTGATAAGGGGGAAAGAGGAGACAGACAATCATCTGGCTGACGTGATAACGAAGAGAGGGAGACAATCAACTGGCTGACGTGATAACGAGGAGAGGGAGACAGACAATCAACTGGCTTACGTGATAACGAGGAGAGGGAGACAGACAATCAACTGGCTTACGTGATAACGAGGAGGGAGACAATCAACTGGCTGACGTGATAACGAGGAGAGGGAGACAATCAACAGGCTGACGTGATAACGAGGAGAGGGAGACAGACAATCAACTGGCTTACGTGATAACGGGAGAGGGAGACAGACAATCAACTGGCTGACGTGATAACGGGGAGAGGGAGACAGACAATCATCGGGCTGACGTGATCACGGGGAGAGGAGACAGACAATCAAGTGGCTGACATGATAGCTGGGAGAGGGAGACAGACAATCCTCTTATATCACTGGTCTCTTTTCTTCTTTTTTTAAAGAAAAATTGCCCAATGCAAAAATAACAACTGTATCTATGAT
>CM031627.1:20596987-20604487 GCA_018398815.1 Conus ventricosus
TATAGTAGTAGCAACAGCAGCGGCGGTAGCGTGTAGCGGCAGTAGTCATATTAGCAGCAGTAGCCGAAGTAGTAGTATGTAGTAATTTACTAGCATTGTAGCAATAGTAGTAGTAGTAGTCAGCAGCCGACAGTAATTGTAGTAGCGCGCAGCAGCGCAGTGGTGGTGGGTGGTGGTGGTGGTGTTGGTTGAGAAGGAGGGGAAAAATGCCGTCCGTGAGCCAACGCTGAATTACTAGACATCTGAAATGAGAGAAACAGAAGGAGTATTTTTGGGGGGGGGGGGGGTATTTTTGCTTGTTTGTTTGGGGGGGGGTTGTTGTTGTTGTTTTTGGGGTTTTTTTTTTTTTAATATTTTTTGTTAAGCCCACATATAATGCAACATTCTCTCTCTCTCTCTCTCTCCTCTCTCTCTCTCTCTCTCTTCTCTCTCCTCTCTCCCCTCTCTCTCTCTCCTTTCCCCTGCTCTCTCTCACTCTTCTCTCTCTCTCTCTCTCTCTCTCTGTTTTCCTCCTCTCTCTCTCTCTAACTTTCCCCTGCTCTCTCTCTCTCTCTCTCTCTCTCTCTTCTCTCTCCTCTCTCTCCTTCCTCCCCTCCCCTCTCTCTCCTCTCTCTCTCCTCTCTCTCTCGACCTCTTAGGTCTTCTTCAGGCAAGACACAAACAAATGGGACGACGAAAATGAACAAATTTTGGTACTCAGCTTCGATCTCTTCACTCTTCACGCAAGGTCGTGAAAAGTTCGTTCATTTTCGTTGTCCTCTTTGTTTTGGTCTTGCCTGAAAAGACCAAAAGGGGGTCGAAAACGCGTCGTGTTTTTGTCTTGTGACTCGTTTGTCCACGTTTCTCTTGGCGGGTTCGCTAACTTTTTATTTCAGATTTGTTTAGTTTTCAGCCTGCAGTCGTCTCCACTTTGCAACTAATTCCAAAATTTGAGTTGTTTGGGGTCATGGTTCAGAGACACCCGGCAGAGTGAATATAGGCACGTGCCCCAAAGTCCCCCGGCCTTTTGTCACGGGGAAGCGGAAGCGGCCTCGTACGTATAATCACTCCATGGGTTGGTTTGGACCATCCTCCCTTCCTCCCCCCCCCCCCCTCCCCCCCCCCCCCCCCCCCCCCCCCCCCCTCCACCCAATCGCTCAACCAGGAGTGTTTTTTGAAACAGGGTGGAAAGTGGTTTCGGGCTCAGTCAGATCCAGAACCCCTCTATACCCCATCCCCTCCTCCACTCCCCATTCACACCTCCCCCCCCCTTCACATTCCCACGCCTCCCCCGCCCCCCTTCCCCCCTCCCCCTCCCCCTTCCTTCAATTGAGGCACAGCGTGCTTTGATAAGATGGTATGTCGTCTGGGAGACACATTGAAATTTTGGAGAATGGGAGTGATTTTGAGACTAAGGGTAGGAGGCTATGGATTACCCCCCCCCCCTCCCCCTCCCCTTCCCCCCTTTCCCCCCTTCCCCCCTCCCCCCCCCCCCCCCCCCCCCCCCCCCCCCCCCCCCCCCCCCCCCCCCCCCGGGAAGAGAGTTCAAACCGTGCCCTTTTATTTCCCACCGGGGCCGTCCGGTTGTGAGGTATAACGACACGTACACCGGGAATGACTTGACGTCTTGTTACAACGCCATTGCCGCCATAGCCTACTTTCCAAGGAATTTTGTCTTGCATCGAGCTGTTTTGATTTTTTTTTTTTTTTGCGATAGCTGCCAGTGGACCTGAATTCCTGGAATAGTGCTAGCAGTGTTTTCTGCAGAGCTGGTAGCGTTTTTTTTATGCGCTGTTTGTACGTTTTTACACTTTTAATCCTGTTTGGGGTTACACTTTTTGTTAAAAAAAAACAAAACTGATCGCGTACATCTTAACGGAAGGGGGACGGTGGCCTTAACAAAGGCTTAGAGTTACCCCCTTTTAGAATTAGTCGTTTAATTGTTTAGTGTTTATGCGTTTTTCGGTGGTGGGGGTGTGTGCGTATGTCAGCGCGCCCGTGTGTGTGTGTGTGTGTGTGTGTGTGTGTGTGTGTGTGGTGTGTGTGGTGTGTGTGTGTGTGTGTTTGTGCTATGTGTGTGGTGTGTGTGTGGGGTGTGTGGTGTGTGTGTGTTGTGTGTGTTCTTCTTCTTCTTTTTCTTCTTCTTTTTCTTCTTCTCAGTTTAAAAGTCTTCCACTAAAAGTGATATCAGACGATGTGAGTGTGTGCGAGTGTGCGCGCACGTATGTGGTGTGTGTGTGTGTGTGTGTGTGTGTGTGTGTGTGTGTGTGTGTGTGTGTGTGTGAACATGTGCATGCCTGTATGATTCAATTACAATAACATATAAAGCCCCCCACCCCGCACTCGGGAAAACAGTATTTAAAGTGGGGAAAAAATCCAATTACACAATTTTATAAAACTATAAGGGAGCGTCCAATGGACCACTTTGTCATTCTTGAGCACTGTCAATCATATTTTGGATAGGTGTATGTCTGTGTGCGTGCGTGTGTGTGTGGTGTGGGGTGTGTGTGGTGTGTGTGTGTGTGTGTGTATGTGTGTGCGTGCGTGCGTGCGTGTGTGTGTGTGTGTGTGTTGCGTGCGTGTGTGTGAGTGTGTGTGTGTGCGTGCCCGCGCTGTTGAGTATGCGTGTTTTGTGTGTTTTCTGTTGCTTGGTTTATCCCCCTTTGGAGAGATAACGGTGGATAATGATAGCAGTAAACCCACCTGTAGCCTTGGAGAGATAATTATGATAATGAAGCAGTACCTATCTGTAGCCTTTGGGGGAGTAATGATGATAATGATAGCAGTACCTATCTGTAGCCTTGGAGAGATAACGGTGATAATGATAGCTGTACCTATCTGTACCTTGGAGAGATAATGGTGATAATGATAGCAGTACCTATCTGTACCTTGGAGAGATAACGGTGATAATGATAGCAGTACCTACCTGTACCCCTTTGGGGAGATAATGGTGATAATGAGAGCAGTAACCCATCTGTAGCCTGGAGAGATATGATGATAATGATAGCAGTACCTATCTGTAGCCTTGGAGAGTAATGATGATAATATAGCAGTACCTATCTGTAGCCTTGGAGAGATGATGATAATGATAGCAGTACCTATCTGTAGCCTTGGAGAGATAAATGATGATAATGAAAAGCAGTACCTATCTGTAGCTCTTTAGTCACAAGTGCTTGCACGCACGCACGCGGGATCACACATACACACAGAAACACGCTTGCACACACAAACACACGCATGCATGCATGTACTTGCGTGCGCACGCACATAATATGCACACACATACACATGACACGCACACACGCATGCATATACACCGTTCGCGAGCGCGCGCACGCACGCACGCACGCACGCACACACACACACACACACACACACACACACACACACACACACACACACACACACACACACACACACACACACACTCATACATACATACACACGCATGCACACACAAATGTATACACGTGCGCGAGTATGCTCTCTCTCTCTCTCTCTCTCTCTCTCTCTCTCTCTCTCTCTCTCTCTCTCTAAGGCTATGATTTATTCCGTAAGGCCATAGCTTTTTTTGAAGGGTTATATGAATAAAATCCACAGGCACAGCAAATTTTCATAATTGAAAAATGGGACTGGGCAAAAGGGAACAATAGAGTTATGGGCAATTTACAACTCGAATTTTGAATGGTTTATACAAACAACAAACTGTTGTGACAATAATCATTTTCACGGTTAGATGACATAAGCAATGTAGGTCTGAATAACGATGGCTGCTTCCCGTACTTCGTGGAGATCAATTGGTTTTTAAGATAGAAAACAAAATGGAATTCATCTTCCCGCGCATTTTTTAGTTAATGGACAAATAAGTTCTTTGTAAGCCAAAAGGATGAGCAGATATGTCCGAAACTCCAAATCAAAATCTTGCCGAGATGTATTTTAAGGGTCTATCCATTTTTGGGGAGCCGGAATAGCTCAGTTGGTAGAGCGCCGGACTCGTGATCCTTGGGTCGCGGGTTCGAATCGCCGCCAGACCGTTTCGGTACAGGGGGATTTTTCCCTCGGAGTTAACATTGGCTCTGACTCCATTTCCCATACAGTCCTTCGAATGAGACTATAAACCGAGGTTCCGTGTGTGAACGCACGCATAACACCTTGCACACACGTCAAATCCCATCACCAACTTTCGGAAGACAAGGCCAGTTTGGCCGTTGGTATGGATGACACGTTACACATAGCATGCACCCTGCGTGAGAAATGGAAAGAATGAAGGCAGTAAGGAAATGGAGTGGACGAGATTGAACGATATTGACTGGATGACACGGGAAACGACAGAATGAAGCGCCAGCTGGCAGCTCTTCAGTCGGCACTACCCAGGTAGGCAGCCCGTTGTGTAACGAGTGTGGATTGTAAAGCGCTTAGAGCTTGGTCTCTAGCTGAGAATAGGCGCTATATAAATATTCATTATTATTATCGTTATTTTTATTTGCACGGATGCTGGAACGCAATGGAGCAAATTAGATCGTTTCTGCAAGTCTTGTACTATCCAGTCTGCGAGTATCCCATCCTGCAGTCTATATCAAGTTTTATGCGAAGTATGCGTGAAAAAAATCCAATCGTGTCACCATACACCCCTGACTGAACCATAACCTATACCCAACCCAGCTTCCTCGTCATTCAGGTCTTTCACGTGTGACCTGTTGTGACCCTGTGTCCTCCTCTGCCGCCTGACCAGGTGCAGTTCATGTCCGACCCCCTCTTCACCTTCCTGCTGACCATCGGCTACTACTGGATCACCCTGGTGGTCATGTGCATCCTGTACGGGGGCATCTACAAGGTGGCCCTGGACCTCCAGAGGAAGTCCGACGCCAAGCAGCGGAAGCTACAGTCTACCATGGAGCTGGCCACCGGCGACACAAACAACAGCGGCGGCGGCGGGGAAAGACCGCCATCAGCGCCGCCGCCACCACCACCACCACCACCACCGTGTCCAACGGCAGCGACTCAGAGAGGCCGAGGAGGAGCTACTTTCAGAAGCAGCGCCGAGGTGGAAGGGGGTGCTGGGAAGGAGAGGGAGATGGGTGAGTGTAGGGGTGGGTATGGCGGGGTAGGGGAGAGAGAGAGAGAGAGAGAGAGAGAGAGAGTGAGAGAGGAGAGAGAGAGGTGGAAGGGAAGAGGTGTTGAAAGTGTTGGTTTGTGAGTGGGGAGGGGGTCGGAGTGAGGACGGGGTGCTGTTATTCGTGTGTGAAGGAGAATATGCGTGTTTCGAGTGTATGTGAACTCTGTTTATAGGTGAATGTGTGTGTGTGTGTGTGTGTGTGTGCGCGCTCGCGCGTGTTGTGCTTTGTGCATGCCTATGTACATCCCCAAATGACTGCAAGAATGTGCGTCAGAGCATGCGAAAGTACTTGTGTGTCAGGTACATATGCGTGTGCGTGCACCTGCAATGTGGTGTGTGTATGTGTGTGCGTGTGTGTGTGTGTGCGAGGTGAATCGAGTTAGGTGGCGGATGTGAGTGCGTAGGTGCCAGTGTGTGAGTGCTCACACGTTCGTATCTGCGTGAGAAAAGGGGAGACAGACCAAGACAGAAAAGACGCAAAACGACCTGTTTATTAAACTGTGCCCATCTGGCTTCAATCTGTCTGTACCCTGTCTGTGTGGCTGCCTGTCCGTCCGCGTGCATTCGTGCCTGCCTGCCCCGCTGTATGTCTCTCTGAATGACTGCTTGTTTGTAGACTTGTACGTCCATCTTGCTGAGCGGGTGGGGATCGCATGTGGTGATGTAGGTATTTGCGCGGGAAGTAGAGGGCATGTGGTAGAACAGCCGCCAGAAAACCATGTCAATAATGTAACGAGTAACGGGCCTTTTCCCGCACTGCCCTGCAGGGGGCAGCAGCAGCAGCGGCAGCAGGACGTGCCGGAGCCCAGCGCACCCCCACCTCCCTCCCCGCAGCCCCTCCCCCACCTCCACACCCCGACCTCCCTCACCTCCCGCCAGACCCTGGGCACGCCCAGCAGCGAGGTGGGGGGCACGGGCACGCGCCACAACAGCCTGGACGCCGGCAGCGTCCTCACCGACGGCGGCGACCACCGGGACGAGGACCGCTCCTCCAGCCCCGCCTTCGCCTCCGACGAGGAAGGGAGCAGCTCCGGGGCCACGCCAGGCGGCGGCAAGTCGCCGAAGGTTCCCGGCTTCCCGTCCAGCAACGGTCGCCGGTCCATGAAGTCGTCGCTGAACCCGAAAGCCGGCATCGCCGGGATCGTCAACACCGCCATGCTGACCACGCCGGGTCCTTCCAGAGGGGCCTGCTGGACAGCCACGTCCTTCCGGGCATCCTCCTGGACAACCCGGCGTCGTTCCCCCACCTCTGTGTTCCCGGTGTCAGGGAGGAGGCAGGCACCCCTATGCTGCCTTCGGGGAGCGAGTGAAGTCAGGACACGGGGGGCCGGACTACAGCAAGCTGGACACTCAGCCCGAGTCGTGTGCGGAGAAAGAGGCGGACCTTGAATGCCGAGAATGACGCTGACACATCCAGAGAGCATCCGGAACCTTCTGGCGGAGGCGTCAGGCAGGAGGACGAGGAGGAGGATGTGTCCAAGTACTGCCCGTACATCGACGAGGATAGCTTCATGGCGGTGACCTCCGGAAGGGAGGGTGACCTCGTGCCCGTGTGTTCCCCGGACGAGGGCAAGCTCAAAATCACCGACGCCGGCCAGCAAGGCTCCCCACTTTGGAAGAGGAGGAACTCCCTCCCTCTGCCTCCTCGGCTTCCGAAGCCTTCGACATCATCATCGATGACGACTTCACGGACTTGGGGGTCACGGAGATCACCATGACGACGACCTTTAACCTCCTCCAAGCTCAACGGGGGCGAGGACGTGCCGCCGGCGGAGGACACCGACCACCCGACGGACGGGAAGGGAGCGCCGCGCCCCTGAACCCGACCCGCCACAAACTCCTCGGGGGCGCGGTTCACCGGAAGTTCATGGACTCCCGCCGCTCCCGCAAAAGCGACGGCCGGCTCCACTCGTTCGTGAAGTCCGTGCGCTCGCGCAACAGCCGGCGGCGCCACCGCCGGGAGCGGAAGTCCAAGTCGGAGAACCGGGCCCGCAAGGCGCTGCGGACGATCACCATCATCCTGGGGGCCTTGTGCTGTGCTGGACCCCCTATCACATCATGGTGTTCGTCATCGCCATGTGCGAGGGCTACGGCTGCATCAACCTGGGCTTCTACAACTTCACCTACTGGCTGTGCTACCTCAACAGCCCAATCAACCCCTTCTGCTACGCCTTCGCCAACGCGCAGTTCAAGAGGACGTTCCTGAGGATCCTGCGCTTCGACTGGCATAGAACGTAGCGATCGATAACCTGGGGGGGGGGGGGGGGGGGGAGGGAGGGGGGAATGGGGGGAGGGGTAGGGTATGAAAGGGTTGGAGTTCGCGCTTTCTCAGACACGAGAGCATAATGGAGACAGCGTAAGATACGAAGTCAGCGATGAAAGAAAGGGGCGAAAACGACCGTTTG
>CM031627.1:20608499-20629081 GCA_018398815.1 Conus ventricosus
CTGCAGTCGCTCCCCACATCCAAGTTGCTCATTCACACCGGCAGAGTGAATATAGGCACGGCCCCAAAGTCTACCGGCCCTTTGTCACAGGGAACGCCAACGGCACGTGCGTATAATCATTCCATGGTTGGTTTGGCCTCCCCTTCCCCCCCCGTCCCCCCCTCCCCCCCCCCCCCCCTCCACCCAATCGCTCAACCAGGAGTGATTTTGAAACAGGTGGAAAGTGGTTTCGGCTCAGTCAGATCCAGAATCCCTCTATACCCCATCCCCTCCTCCACTCCCCATTCACACCTTCCCCCCCCCCCCTTCACATTCCCACGCCTCCCCCCGCCCCCCTTCCCCCCACCTCCCCCTCCCCCTTCTTCAAATTGAGGCACAGCGTGCTTTGATTAAGATGGTATGTCGTCTGGGAGACACATTGAGAATTTTGGAGAATGGAGTGATTTTGAGACTAAGGGTAGGAGGGCTATGGATTTACCCCTCCCTCCCCTCCTCCCTCCCTCCCTCCCCCCCCCCCCCCCCCCCCCCCCCCCCGGGAAGAGAGTTCAAGCACGTGCCCTTTATTACCCACCGGGGGACCGATTCCGGGTTGTGAGGTGATAACGACACGGTACACCGTGGAATGACTTGAGCTGTCTGTGTTACAACGCCATTTGCCGCCATAGCCTACTTTCAAAGGAATTTTTGTCTTGCATCGAGCTGTTTTTGATTTTTTTTTTTTTTTTTTTTTTTTTTTTTTTGGCGATAGCTGCCAGTGAGACCTGAATTCCTGGAATAGTGCTAGCAGTTTTTTTCTGCAGAGCTGGTTAGCGGGTTTTTTTTAATGCGCTGTTGTGTCGTGTTTACACTTTTATCTGTTGGGGTTACACTTTTTGTTAAAAAAAAACAAAACTGATCGCGTACATCTTAACGGAAGGGACGGTGCTCTTAACAAAGCTTAGAGTTACCCCCTTTTAGAATTAGTCGTTTAATTGTTTAGTGTTTATGCGTTTTGTCGGTGGTGGTGGTGTGTGCGTATGTCAGCGCGCCCGTGTGTGTGTGTATTGTGTGTGTGTGTGTGTGTGTGTGTGTGTGTGTGTGTGGTGTGTGTGTGGTGTGTGTGTTTGTGCGTATGGTGTGTGTGTGTGTGTGTGTGTGTGTGTGTGTGTGTGTCTGTGTGTGTGTGTGTGTGTGTTCTTCTTCTTCTTCTTCTTCTTCTTCTTCTTCTTCTTCTTCTTCTTCTTCTTCAGTTAACGTCTTCCCACTAAAAGTGATATCAGACGATGTGAGTGTGTGCGAGTGTGCGCGCACGTATGTGTGTGTGTGTGTGTGTGTGTGTGTGTGTGTGTGTGTGTGTGTGTGAACATGTGCATGCCTGTATGATTCAATTACAATAACATATAAAGCCCCCCACCCCCGCACCTCGGGAAAACAGTATTTAAAGTGGGGAAAAAATCCAATTACACAATATATAAAACTATAAGGAGAGCGTCCAATGGACCACTTTGTCAGTTCTTGAGCACTGTCAATCATATTTTGGATAGGTGTATGTCTGTGTGCGTGCGTGTGTGGTGTGTGTGTGTGTGTGTGTGGTGTGTGTGTGTGTGGGTGTGTGTGTGTATGTGTGTGCGTGCGTGCGTGCGTGCGTGCGTGTGTGTGTGTGTGTGTGTGTGCGTGCGTGTGTGTGAGTGTGTGTGTGTGCGTGCCCGCCTGTTGAGTATGCGTGTGTGTGTGTTTTCTGTTGCTTGGTTTTATCCCCCTTGGAGAGATAACGGTGATAATGATAGCAGTACCTACCTGTAGCCTTGGAGAGATAATGATGATAATGATAGCAGTACCTATCTGTAGCCTTGGAGAGATAATGATGATAATGATAGCAGTACCTATCTGTAGCCTTGGAGAGATAACGGTGATAATGATAGCTGTACCTATCTGTAGCCTTGGAGAGATAATGGTGATAATGATAGCAGTACCTATCTGTAGCCTTGGAGAGATAACGGTGATAATGATAGCAGTACCTACCTGTAGCCTTGGAGAGATAATGGTGATAATGAGAGCAGTACCTATCTGTAGCCTTGGAGAGATAATGATGATAATGATAGCAGTACCTATCTGTAGCCTTGGAGAGATAATGATGATAATGATAGCAGTACCTATCTGTAGCCTTGGAGAGATGATGATAATGATAGCAGTACCTATCTGTAGCCTTGGAGAGATAATGATGATAATGATAGCAGTACCTATCTGTAGCTCTTTAGTCACAAGTGCTTGCACGCACGCACGCGGGATCACACATACACACAGAATCACGCTTGCACACACAAACACACGCATGCATGCATGTACTTGCGTGCGCACGCACATAATATGCACACACATACACATGACACGCACACACGCATGCATATACACCGTTCGCGAGCGCGCGCACGCACGCACGCACGCACGCACACACACACACACACACACACACACACACACACACACACACACACACACACACACACACACACACACACACTCATACATACATACACACGCATGCACACACAAATGTATACACGTGCGCGAGTATGCTCTCTCTCTCTCTCTCTCTCTCTCTCTCTCTCTCTCTCTCTCTCTCTCTCTCTCTCTCTCTAAGGCTATGATTTATTCCGTAAGGCCATAGCTTTTTTTGAAGGGTTATATGAATAAAATCCACAGGCACAGCAAATTTTCATAATTGAAAAATGGACTGGGCAAAAGGAACAATAGAGTTATGGGCAATTTACAACTCGAATTTTGAATGGTTATACAAACAACAAACTGTTTGACAATAATCATTTTCACGGTTAGATGACATAAGCAATGTAGGTCTGAATAACGATGGCTGCTTCCCGTACTTCGTGGAGATCAATTGGTTTTTAAGATAGAAAACAAAATGAATTCATCTTCCCGCGCATTTTTTAGTTAATGGACAAATAAGTTCTTTGTAAGCCAAAAGGATGAGCAGATATGTCCGAAACTCCAAATCAAAATCTTGCCGAGATGTATTTTAAGGGTCTATCCATTTTTGGGGAGCCGGAATAGCTCAGTTGGTAGAGCGCCGGACTCGTGATCCTTGGGTCGCGGGTTCGAATCGCCGCCAGACCGTTTCGGTACAGGGGATTTTTCCCTCGGAGTTAACATTGGCTCTGACTCCATTTCCCATACAGTCCTTCGAATGAGACTATAAACCGAGGTTCCGTGTGTGAACGCACGCATAACACCTTGCACACACGTCAAATCCCATCACCAACTTTCGGAAGACAAGGCCAGTTTGGCCGTTGGTATGGATGACACGTTACACATAGCATGCACCCTGCGTGAGAAATGGAAAGAATGAAGGCAGTAAGGAAATGGAGTGGACGAGATTGAACGATATTGACTGATGACACGGAAACGACAGAATGAAGCGCCAGCTGGCAGCTCTTCAGTCGGCACTACCCAGGTAGGCAGCCCGTTGTGTAAACGAGTGTGGATTGTAAAGCGCTTAGAGCTTGGTCTCTAGCTGGAATAGGCGCTATATAAATATTCATTATTATTATCGTTATTTTTATTTGCACGGATGCTGGAACGCAATGGAGCAAATTAGATCGTTTCTGCAAGTCTTGTACTATCCAGTCTGCGAGTATCCCACCTGCAGTCTATATTAATTTTGTGCGAAGTATGCGTGAAAAAAATCCAATCGTGTCACACCTACACTCCCTGACTGAACCATAACCTATACCCGACCCAGCTTCCTTCAGGTTTCAGTGGACCTGTGTGACCTGTGTGACCCTGTGTGACCTGTGTGACCCCGTGTGACCTGTGTGACCCGTGTCCTCCTCTGCCGCCTGACCAGGTGCAGTTCATGTCCGACCCCCTCTTCACCTTCCTGCTGACCATCGGCTACTACTGGATCACCCTGGTGGTCATGTGCATCCTGTACGGGGGCATCTACAAGGTGGCCCTGGACCTCCAGAGAAGTCCGACGCCAAGCAGCGGAAGCTACAGTCTACCATGGAGCTGGCCACCGGCGACACAAACAACACGGCGGCGGCGGGGAAAGACCGCCATCAGCGCCGCCGCCACCACCACCACCACCCACCACCGTGTCCAACGGCAGCGACTCAGAGAGGCCGAGGAGGAGCTACTTTCAGAAGCAGCGCCGAAGGTGGAAGGGGGTGCTGGGAAGGAAGGGAGATGGGTGAGTGTAGGGGTGGGTATGGCGGGGTAGGGGAGAGAGAGAGAGAGAGAGAGAGAGAGAGAGTGAGAGAGAGAGAAGAGTGGGGGAAGGGAAGGGGTGTTGAAATGTGGTTTGTGAGTGGGAGGGGTCATTGAGGACGGGGGCTGTTATTCGTGTGTGAAGGAGAATATGCGGTGCGGTGTATGTGAACTCTGTTTATGGGTGATGTGTGTGTGTTGTGTGGGTGTGTGCGCGCTCGCGCGTGGTTGTGCTTTGGGGTGCAGCCTATGTACATCCCCAAATGACTGCAAGAATGCGTCGAGCAGCGAAAGTACTTGTGTTCAGGTACATTGCGGGCGAGCACCTGCAAATGTGTGTGAGTATGTGTTGCTGTGTGTGTGGTGCGAAGGTGAATCGAGTTAGTGGCGGATGGGGCGTAGGCCAGTGTGTGAGGGCCACACGTTCGACTGCGTGAGAAAAGGGACCAGACCAAGCAGAAAAAGACGCAAACGACCTTTATTAAACTGTGCCCACTGGCTCAATTTTCGTAACCCCTGTCTGTGTGGCGCCTGTCCCGTCCGCGTGCATTCTGCCTGCCTGCCCCGCTGTAGTCTCCTGAATGACTGCTTGTTGGTAGACTTGTAACGTCCATTTTGCTGACGGGTGGGATCGCATGGGGGAAAGAGGTATGCGCGGGAAGTAGAGGGCATGGGGTGAAACAGGCCGCCAAAAACCATGTCAATAATGTAACGGTAACGGGGCCTTTTCCCCACTGCCCTCGGGGGGCAGCAGCAGGCAGCGGCAGCAGGACGTGCCGAGCCCAGCGCACCCCCACCCCCTCCCCGCAGCCCCCTCCCCCACCTCCAAAACCCCGACCTCCTCACCTCCGGCCAGACCCGGGGGCACGCCCACAGCGAGGGGGGGCACGGGCACGCGCCAAAAAACCAGGCCCTGGACGCCGGCAAGCGTCCTCACCGAGGGCGGCGACCACCGGGACGAGGACCCCCTCCCCAGCCCGCCTTCGCTCCGAGAGGAGGACACTCCGGGCCACGCCAGGCGGCGGCAAGTCGCCGAAGGTCCCGTTTCCCTCCAGCAACGGTCGCCGGTCCATGAAGTCGTCCGCGGAACCCGAAAGCCGGCATCGCCGGGATCGCAAAAACCCGCCTGCGACCACCGCCGGGTCCTTCCAAGGGGCCTGCTGGACAGCCACGCCCCTTCCGGGCATCCCCTGGACAACCCGGCGCCCCGTTCCCCCCACCTCTGTGTTCCCGTGTCAGGGAGGAGCAGGCACCCAAGCTGCCTTCCGGGGACGAGTGAAGTCAGGACACGGGGCCGGACTACAGCAAGCTGGACACTCAGCCCGAGTCGGTGCGGGAAAAGGCGGACCTTGAGCCGAAATGACGCTGACACACCCAGAGAGCATCCAACCTTCGGGGGAGGCGTCAGGCAGGGGGACGAGGAGGAGGATTGTCCAAGTACTGCCCGTACATCGACGAGATAGCTTCATGGCGGTGACCTCCGGAAGGGAGGTGACCTCGGCCCCGGTGTTCCCCGGGACGAGGGCAAGCTCAAAATCACCGACGCCGGCCAGCAAGGCCCCCACTTTGGAAAGGAGGAAACCCCTCCCTCTGCCTCCTCTGGCTTCCGAAGCCTTCGACATCATCATCGTGACGACTTAACGGACTTGGGGGCACGGAGATCACCAGGACGACGACTTGACTCCTCCAAGCTCAACGGGGGCGAGGACGTGCGCCGGCGGAGGACACCGACCACCCGACGGACGGGAAGGGAGCGCCGCGCCCCTGAACCACCCCCCACAAACTCCTCGGGGGCGCGGTTCCCCGGGAGTTCATGACTCCCGCCGCTCCCGCAAAAGCGAGGGCCGGCTCCACCGTTCGTGAATCCGTTGGCCTCGCGCAACACCGGCGGCGCCAAACCGCCGGAGCGGAAGTCCAAGTCGGAGAACCGGCCCGCAAGGCGTTTCCCGACGATCACCATCACCCCTGGGCCTTCGTGCTGTCCGGGCCCCCCCTTTCACATCATGGTTTTCGTCATCGGCCATGTGCGAGGGCTAACGCTGCCTCACCTTTTGGCTTCTACAACTTAACCACTGGCGTGGCTACCTCAACACCCAACAACCCCCTTCTGACGAGCCCTTCGCCAACGCGCAGTTTCAAGAGGACGTGCCTGAGGATCCTGCCTTCGACTTGGCATAGAACGTAGCGATCGATAACCTGGGCGGGGGGGGGGGGGTGGGGGGGGGGGGGGAGGGAGGGGGAAATGGGGGGGAGGGGTAGGTATGAAAGGGTGGAGTCGCGCGCTTTCTCAGACCCGAGAGCATAATGGAGACAGCGTAAGATACAAGTCAGCGAATGAAAGAAAGGCGAAAACGACGGTTGGTTTATGAGCCAAAGACGGCCATTACTTTAGCAGAGGTTCTTTTTTTTCCTTTACCTGAAAAATCGCAGTTCTTTTATTTCGTTTCTCTTGTTTGTTACTGATGCACTTTGGCGAGGGGGTTTTATCAGTTGTTTTTTCCGTCTGAAATTTGTTCCCTTTGGGGGGGGGGGGGGGGGGGGGCGGTTGTAGTTTTTTTTCTCAACTTGTCTGTTTTTTTTCTTTGCTTTGTAGGTCATGGTCTTGAACCTCCACCGGGCGGTGGGGACTCGTTCGTTTGTTGTGGGGTTAAAAACAATGCTAAAGGGGTCGTTCTTTCGGGTCGGTTTGGTCGTTTCTTCGTTTCACGACGGGTCTTTGCTCTGTAACATGTGATTGGTTCGCTTGAAAAAGAGAGCTGTCGGTTACTTAAAAAAAGGGTTTTTTTTTCAGGCTGATTATGCTCTCTCTCTCTCTCTCTCTCTCTCTCTCTTCTCTCTCTATAGATACTGTATCACGCCCATCGTCTGTGGCCCACACACACACACACACACACACACACACACACTTACAGGGGGAAACCGACAGCAACAGAGATTTCAGAGAGAAAGAGATCAACGGTGCGGCGAGAGAAACAGACAGAAAACTACTTATTCACATTCATAGCATTACACATAATGACAAAGCACGCGCTTACAAACGCTAAAACAACAAAAAATAACCCCCATGAGCATTGCGCTCGCAATGTTAGACAGGAGGCCTGGGGCACCCGAATGCTATTTCCTTTTTAAAGGCAATGACCTAGCAATATGACCACGCAGGCACGCGCGGCAATTTTATCACCAAAGTAAACAAATCGAATGATTACAGTATCATTACATCATTCAGAAACCGCGAAAACCCTGCACGCCTAGCTAAGCATTTGCAACTATTCATGTCAACGTCTCTCGACAACTGTGGTAGGGATCAAACCCAAAATTGCTGTTGAATAGTTCGAGGCTCCTTACCATCTCTCGGAGAGATGATGCGGACGGGACACAAAACAGATGGTTTTCAATCGTATGAATAGCCGGTTGTAGGGAAGGAACGAATGTCTGTGTTCGGTTTCAGCGGAGAAAAAGCGGTTGTATGGAAGGAACAATTCTGTGTTTCAGGTTTCATCGTATGAATAGCTGTTGTTTTAAAGGGAAACGTTCCGGGTGGTTCAAGACCGTCTTGACTACAGATACATGGAGTCTCATTCGGATCGTTTTCAAAATTTCCCAAATGTTATCATAAAAGAAAAACTTTATGTCTATTTCCGCTGGCTTAACGTTGCCGAAGCTTGTAATGCATGAAATCGTAAAAAAAAAAAAAAAAAAAAAAAAAATAATATAAAATATTTATATATATATATATATATATTATATAATATATATATATATAATATATAATGTGTATATAATTTTTCAGAAATCGCAAGTCTTTGTGAGCATTTACATAAACGGTTACCTTTTTCTTCTTCTTTAATTCGGCCGAATCTGATGTTCAATCAACAAATTTCCCCGAAATACTCAGCTTCACCCAATTCCGATTTTCCCAGATTTCTCCAGTCCTGAAAATGGTTCGAAATGCGGAGGCTGGTGGCATTACAGCCACTGCCTGTAACCTCTTGGAATGATGTCAAACAACGACAACAACAACAACAACAACAACAACAAAAAGAGGGGGGGGTTTCCATCGTCGGATTCGAACTAAGAAACTTCAACATATCATTCCGCGCATTCGAACTGCTCGGGCGTCGCGCATAAAAGTTGTGTGCCCAGCTCTTTTGGTAACATACAGCAGCTATTCAGTCATGGCGTGTTACCATTGCAGCATGGCGTCATTCGCTTTGATCGTTCTTTCTGACATACGTAACATGATCTAGTTAAAAGTGAGACGACTGCGGGCGGAAATCTGGAACAAATTTGGAAAGTTTTTGAATAACGCCCGTCAAAAAAGAAAAGTAACAAACGAATCACAAGACAAACCCGGCGCGTTTCACCTTTCAGGTCTTCTCAGGCAAGATACACAACACTAGTGACTTCTTTTTGTTGTCCTGGGTGGTGTGTGTCTGCCTGGAAAAACAAAGGTCGAAACGCGCCGTGTTTTGTCTTGTATTCTTTTGGTCTATCCTTTTTTCTTTTTCTTTTTTTCCCTTTTTTTTTGCGGTGCGTTATCAATAACTTTCAACTGCAATTACGTAACAGTTTAGAATAGCAGCAACTGCCCAGTGCAGAACATACCAATTAAATTTCCAGATCTGAATATTCAGCCGTTTCTTTATGCTGATTAGGATAAACACACGCATGCGCGCATGCACACACACACCACACAAAATCCACACACAGCACGCACGCACACAGCCACGCACGCGCGTGCGCGCACACACACACACACACACACACACACACACACACCCCCACACACACACACAAAACACACACTACATACACACACCCCACACACAAAACCACACAACCACAACACCACACACACAACACACACACACACCAAAACACACACACACATGCGCGCACGCCACAACGCAAGCGCAAAACATACATGCACACACGCCCCGCGCGCGAGCACACACACACAACACACCGCGCGCGCGTGCACGTACGCGCACACACCACTTCCACACAACAAAACAAAACGCCCGCCGCGCGCGCACTCACACGCCACCACGCACACAACACACACACACACACACACACACACACACACACACACACACACACACAACACACACACCCACACACACACACACACACACACACACACACACACACACACACACACACACACACACACACACACACACTACACACACGCACACACACCACACACACACACCACACACACACACACACTACAACCCACACACACACACACACACACACACACACCCCACCCCACACAATCCACCCCACACACACACTACACACAGCTTTGTCTTTATTTATATATTTGCCATCAGACAGCCCTGGGAGTGGGGGAAGGGCAAATGAAAGGGTCCATGGTGTGATAGGACAGAGTTTATCTGCGTATCAAAAGTACTGTGGGGGGGGGGGGGGGGTGGGGGGGAACACTACAAATTCAATAAACAGAATGAGACACAAAGGGGCCCTGGAAACCGCATGCATGTTAAAAAGATGCCAAACCGCGGGATGCTTCCACGCATTTTTATGAGAGGTCGTCCAGAAGGACGAGGAAAGGGAATGTGGGCGTGTAAAAAAAAAAATAGAAAGAACTATACATCCGAGTTCTGGTACCGTTTTGTGGGGCTAAAGCACGAAGTTGAACCCTCGCCCCACTCTCTGTTTAAAGGTTCAAACGGAGCGGGGTCATTGGTCCCAAGGTTCGTTGGTCCCAAGTTCATTGGGTTTCCAAGGTCCGTTGGCCCCAAGTCCTTTGGGTTTCAAAGGTCCGTTGGTTCAAAGGTCCGTTGGTCCCAAGGTCCGTTGGCCCCAAGGTCCGTTGGTCCCAAGGTTCGTTGGTCCCAAGGTCCGTTGGTCCCAAGGTCGTTGGTCCCAAGGTCCTTTGGGGCCCAAGGGGTTCTTTGGGTCCCAAGGTTTTTTTGGTCCAGTGGTTGGCCCAAAGGGTTCGTTGGTGCCAAGGTCCTTTGGGTCCCAAGGTTTGTTGGGTCCAAGTCCGTTGGTCCCAAGGTCCGTTGGCCCCCAAGGTTCGTTGGTGCCAAGGTCCGTTGGTCCCAAGGGTCCGTGGTCCCAAGGTTTGTTGGTTCAAGGTCCGTTGGGTCCCAAGGTTTGTTGTCCAAGGTCCGTTGGTCCCAAGGTTTTTGGTCAAAGGTTCGTTGGTCCAAGGTTCGTTGGTCCAAGGCCCCTTTGGGTCCCAAGGTCCTTTGGTCCCAAGGTCCTTGGTTCCCGGGTCCGTTGGTCCGTTATATTTCACAGATTTATATGGACCTTGGGACCAAGGGACCTTGGGACCAACGGACCTTGGGACCTTCAAACTGCGCTCATAAACAAGGAGAACAAAACTGGGTGACGTCATGATACAGAAAGTAACTGACTCTGATTCACCAGCGGGAAACAAAATTATTATCAAACTCTTGCTTCACCTTATTAGTTCAGAGGTAAATGAGTTCGTCACATAATGATAAACTCGCTTGATATTTTACATATCAGGCCATTTGGATCGTGCGCCGAATATGAGAAGATAAGGGGTTTTTTCGTTCTTCGTTTTCACTGTGCTAAATGTTCTCTGTGTTTGCCTAAGAAGACCCAAGAGGTCGAAACGCATTGGTCTTGTCCTGTACTTTGTTGTCTACGGTCCTTGGCGGTAACTAACCCCCCTCTCTTTCCACATTTGCATCATTTTCTGCCCTCATCACTCCCGTTTTGGAAACCGCCATATTAGGTTTTGTAATTCATTTATGAAACACAGTTCTCCGGTCAGATGTTGATGGGTTCGTCGATGGTGTCATGGGTGGCGGAGAATGGATTGCATCACCCCTTTTTGTTGATTTGTGATGACTCGAAGTAAAGAACCATATTCACAGGGTTCCGATCGTCCATCCCAGCTCCGAACACCCTAACGGTTATGCAGAATAGTAACCTGTTTTCCACGGTGTCGCGCTTTTTTATGTACAAAGCTTTTAAAGTGACAAGAATCTTTACCCAGCCGTTTAAGTGAAAAAGAACTGAAATGAAGAAATGATACAGAAGAAACATAAATAAAAACTGAAATAATCATAAGATTACATATTATTTCCAAAACCGGCGGATACCATGTTTTTTTCTTACAAAGAACATCCCTGCCACGAAAACTTTCTGCAAGAAATGTCCTGTTTTCTGTCCCCTCTTTGACTCCACCTTTTCCCCCGCTGATCATGGTCTTTCTTCTTTTGTAACCCATCCACCTGCCTTTGGTTCAAGCGAATCGCTACACGTTTTTCTTTGTAGAATGATTACAATGCCGAGCGTTTTTGTACGACCTACACCGGTGGTCAGTTCAATTCAATCCAATTGAATTAACTTTATTGTCCATCGGGAAATTTTTTCTTCTGCTCCACATCATTTCACAAGTGCTAAGACCTTACAAAGAGACATTATGAATCGTTTAATATAAAAGCCTCTGTTTGTACATGTATTTTTATATACATCAACACTCAACACCCCTTCCCCACCCCCCACACCCTACACCTGCACACACACGCGCACACACCCACTTACAAAGCGCGCACGCACACACACACCACAACCCCACACACACACCACACACACACCCCACAACACACCACACGCACACACGAATGCACACATGAAATAAACATTAAATCCATAAGACATAAAACATTACATAAAATTATAAAAACAATACATGAAAAACACAAACCACCCGCAAACCCGTGCCCAAACACTAAAACACACACATGCGACACACACACACACACACAACCACACACACACCCCACACCACACACACACACACACACAAACCACAACCCACAACAGTCATAGTCACATAAAAGCATAATATTGTAAATCAAAAAGCAGAGACTGACGAGAGGGACACTAGCCTCCAGTTCTGAGTATCTGTTGACCAAAATGGCCTTCATTTTGCGTTTCTGTCCGATTTCTTCTTCCCCCCCCCCCCCCCCCCCCCCCTCTTAATTTACTTTCTTGTTTTATTTTTTGCCGGGGGTGAAAAAAGAAAGGGGGGGGGGGTCCCGGCGCCCTGAGCACCGCCCACTTTTTTTTAAGCGACGTAGCCTGCCATGGGTTTGTTACATGCTGTGAATTCCTGGCAGTCAGTACATAGTTGTTCACTGTTGCTGCCTGCTGCTGGTTGTTTCGTTTTTGGGTTTTTTAATGGGACAGGACTGCTTTTCCCTGAACGTGTGACATCCCTGAAAAGGCCGGTGTCGACTGCGGGGTTATATATGATGATAATAGTCAACACTAACTTTTAATGATCCTTTGCATAAATAGGATTTTTACCTCACCAGTTGCGTTTGCATGAGGAGACACAGTGAACAAAACAGAGAGGGGGCCCCTGTTTCTGCTCTGTCTCTGTCTCTCTCTCTCTCACTCTCTCTCTCTCGCTCCTTCTCCCTCTCCTCCTCTCTCCATCTCTCTCTTCTCTCTCCTCTCTCTCTCTCCTCTCTCTCTCTCCTCTTCCAAGTTGCTCTCTCTCTCTCTCTCCCCTCTCTTCTCTCTCTCTCCTCTCTCTCTCCTCTCTCTCTCTCTCTTCCAATTGCTCTCCCCTCTCCTCTCTCTCTCTCTCCTCTCTCTCTTCTCTCTCTCCCTCTCTCTCTCTCTCCTCTCTCTCTCTCTCCTCTCCTCCCTCTCTCTCTCAGGTGTTGGTATGACAAATTTTTATCTCATCACTGATTAGTATTCTTTTTGTTAGTTATCAAACAACATACTCTTTTTTTTTGTTCAAATCAAATCCTAGACATTTTGGGCCCTCCCCCTTTTGCTTCAATTTCCGTTTTCCCCCAATGCTCCTCATGTTGGCATGTGGTTGTGGTGGTGTGTGTGTGTGGTGTGGTGTGTGTGTGTGTGTGTGTGTTTGTGTGCGTTACGCCGCGCACATGCGCGTCAGCTTGCCACCGTTCTGTCCCCCTCCCCCCATGGAATTGATTTACACTAGATTCTCTCCTTCTCTCTCTCTCGTCTCTTTCTCCTCTCTCTCTCTCTCTCTCTCTCCATCCCTTTCCATTTTTTTAAATGTTCTAGCCCATCTTAACCTTTTCCTTCCCCCCCCCCCCCCCCCCCCCCCCCCCCCGCCTCTCATTTTTATGCTTTCTAAATTTTCCTTTGCAATGGGGTCTTGCGTTCTTCTATTTTATTTGTTTTTCCCAGTCGTGCCTTTTTTTTTTTCTTTTTCTCTGCCCGGTTCTATTTCCAAATTTGGTGTTGTCATAGGCAGCCTGCAAGTGTTGGTTCTATTATGGTTGTTGTTTTTGTTTTTTTTGGTTTGTTTTCTGCCTGTCCCCTTTATGGTGGTTTAGGATTCAGCTGGAAAGTGGGGGATGAAGGGGGGGAGGGAGGAGGGTGGGGGTTACATATGACAATGATAATAATGATGATTAAGTGATGATCGATGGTGGGTTGAGAGGAGGACGATGATGCGCGATTATAATGATGACGATGAGAGATTGGATAAAAAAAAACAAAGAAAAAAGAAAGAAAGAAAGAAGAAAACCCATCTAAATTTGACATTGCAGCCTAGCAAGTTGGGCGCTCCAGAATTGGATTTTTTCTTTTTTTTTTCTTTCTTTTCCCCCCCCCCCCGCCCCCCCCCCCCCACCCCCCCCACCCCCCCCTTTACTTTTATCTTGCTGTTATTTTCTGTCATCGCCGTGAATTACGCCTGAAAACAAAGTTGTTTATTTCCGCTCTTCCCCCTGATGGGTCGCGAATTTTGGCCGCCAAACTTTACGGTTTTTGTTTGTTTGTTTGTTGTCTCTTTTTCTTTAACCTTGCGGGACAAACAAACAAACGAATAAACAAACCAAACAAAATGTGTCCCCAAAAAATTGAGCACGCGGAGAAATTCTGTCGAGCAAGAGATGTACGCCGACGGTTCTTGCTACCAATCACTGGGGAAGCCTACGGAAATCTGGCTAACCAAGCAGCCGGATACAACATCCAAAAAAAAAAAAAAAAAAAAAAAAAAAAAAACCACCATAAATGGAAGCCTTTGACAAAGTTTTAACAGTTCAGGTTCCCCCGTTCAAAATTCACATCATTTCAATAACACGAATCAGACAATGTTGTCCTAAAATATTTGAGGTCTAGAAGAAAATCTTTTTGATTATATCACCTTTTTTTTTTTTTTTTTTCCTTTTTTTTTTGGGATCCCCTAACCAAAAATAGTAACATCACCTGGTTGGGAGAAAAAAATCGTGGCCGTTTTTTTTTTGGTTTTTTTTTTTGTTCCAAGAGGACCGACATAGCAGGGGACAGAAGCGCTCACGTCGTTATATTCTTTCAGGGGGAAAACACACTTGTCTGGATCAAAATAGACCTATTCCGGAAAGAAAAAAGACCCAGAGAAAAATCACGTCGTCTGACTGTTGCAGAGTTACCTTTCCTCAGTTTATGGTCAAGCAAACAGATGTTCGCCCCACTGATGGGGGGCAATATTGCTTTTGGCGTGCCCGCTAGCGGCCTCTGTCCCATGAAAACGGCGGGGTCACTCCCCGTTTAACGCGGGCTGTAACGCAGATTGCCCCTTGCAAGTTTTCAGCGTCGTCTGTCGGGGACGGGAAGAAAGTACGAACAGCTTTCATTGCTTTAAGGTCTCTCACACCCAGACAGCCATAGCAACGCTATAGCCATGGCAACACACTGCTAAAAATAGACACAGTAAGTGGGTGTCGTGTTTCTTTGGTTGTCGATGCAATACCAATCGATTCGAAGTGACGGTAAAGTGAACTAAATGTAAGGGCCCCTTTTATCCACCGTGTTCACCTTTTTTCCACTTTTCCCGTAGGGTTTGATAAAATATAATCGTCACGTGTGGCCAGAGGTGGCTTAAATGAAGGAAAGAAAGAAAGAAAAAAAGGAGGAAACGAGGGCGCGAGCTGCATGTGTTTGGTTGTTTTCAATGAATGTGGGAAAAAGTCATAAAAAAAACGTTTAACAGCCGTATACGATTTACAAAACAGGCCTATATTTATGACTTGTTTTGTATAACGATCACAAAACAGGCCTACATTTATGACTTTCTTTTATACGATCACAAAACAGGCCTAATTTATGACTTGTTTTGTATACGATCACAAAACAGGCCTATATTTATGACTTGTTTTGCAAGCACTAAAAATTCCGAAAGAACACGTAAACGCAGTCCCGGGCTTGGACATCGATTGCGAGCGCGAAGTACCTGGTTTTCCCCTCTTTCAAGTCTCCCTAACCAGGATTAGAATACTGCTTCCAAATTATGATAACAGTGAGAGAAGCAATCCTTTACACATGAACGCAAAATTGCGAAACTTGCCCTGTATCGAATGAAGTTGATGCCCCAACGCTTGATTTTTTTTAATTTTTTTTTGTTTTTGTTTTGTTTTGTTTTGTTTTGTTTTTGTTTGTTTGTTTGAGGATTACATTTAGGAGGACGTACAGAATATAGGTGATCACTCGCATAAAGTTTTACTTCACATTTGAAATCTCCATACGTCACACATAGAAGAAAGGTGGTACCACACGCTTAGATATTATTTTTTAAAAGAAATTAAACTTTCGGAGGCTAGGCAGTAATTAAAAGAAGTTCTTCATACGCTTTGATTTCTTTTGAAGAAACACATTCGAATTTCGGAGTGACGTATTGAATGGAATAAAGACGGTACCACAAGGTGAGATTCAAATGAAAACGAATTCAGATTAGTAGGAACCAAGATGCAAAGCATATAGACGTACTCCCAGCTTAGATCTATCTTGAACACGCGTGTTTGAAAAAAAACAACAACAAACAAACAACAAAAACAAAAATACGTCAAAATCAAACTTGCGTCTAATTTTTTTTTAAAGTCACAATCAAACATGCGTCATAATGTATTCGTCACTGAGATTACAAATCGGCGAAGTAAAATTCAAGATATTCCATAAAGAAGAAAAAAACGATTTTGGGGCCGTTATAGCCGTTAGTAACGGCTATTCTGGGGAACTAAACATCGGCATCATCCGTGACCCATAATGGGAAAATACCTACAAATTTTCAGAAAGATCGCCCAGAAGTTTTGTCTGGAGCGAGTGGAACACATTTTGACCCACGGACGACAGACTGACAGACAGCATTTCTTCGTTCCCGTTGTAAAGTACTCCCTGTGCTATAAGAACTGGGAGTACAACAAAAATTTTAAAACGTAAATATGATCCAGAACAGACTGACCGCTTCCTTCGTCCAAGAGATGGGGGGAGGGATGGGGCGGGGTAGAAGTTTTTTTGTTGTTGTTGTTTTTGTCATGGACGGTGCTGCCAAACGGAAAACGCATTCGTCCCCCAACCCCCACCCCCCCCCCCAAATATAGAAAGGGGGAGGTAAGGGAAGGAGTGGTGAAGGGGGAGAGGGTGTGAGCGAAGGAAAAGGGAGAGGAGGTGGGGGGGCGGGAGCGAAGAAGGATGGAGGGAGAAGGGGAAGGAGTGGCAATACAGGGTGTATTTTTTAGTGGAAGTGGAGGTGGCGGGTGGTGTTGGGGGGGGGGAGGGGATGGGGTAGGGTTATAGGGGAAGGGGCAGAGCTTATGTCGTTTAGCAGGGGAAGAGAGCACGTTCGTTTTGATTATGTGTGTGTGTGTGCGCCGCGCGCGCGGTGTGTGTGTGGGGTGTGTGTGTGTGTGTGTGTGTGTGTGTGTGTGGTGTGGCATACGCGTGCATGCGTGTGTGTGTATGTGCGTGTTGCTGTTGTTGTTTTCGTTGCAGGGGGGAGGGAGGGGTATGAAGAGGGTGATGGGAGGGGAGGATGGGGTTATGATCATTAACCGTCTTAGCACTCGCTGTCAACAATTTCCGGCGAAAGAAGAATTGATGATGACATGTTTTGCCTCCAGGCTAGGACGACCTTTTGTGTTGGGAAAGGGAAGGGGGGCCCCCGAAAGGGGCTTTTTTTAAGGTTTTTTTTTTGTTTGTTTTTTTTTTGTAGCCAGGGGGTTCAGCCATTTTAAACATGATTAGCGAAGATGACGTTGTAGACTTCCATTCTGGTCTGAGACTACATGACGGAGATGTATTCTTACGCTTTGTTTCATAATGTACCCGGTGTAAGGTTTTGTCATCACCCCACGCCCAAAATCACTCTCCGGCTGATTAAGAAAAGGCATGTGTCCAAACTCACCCCCCCCCCACCTCCACCCCCAGGAGTAAATTGAGAACGTCCCCTTCCCCCCCCCCACCCCACCCCCACCCCCTCATTCCAAAATCCACCTCCCACCTCTCCCCCTCCCCCCCAAAAAATTCCAAAACAAATTCACAAAGGGGCACTGAAAGGTGGGAAGTTTTGTTCAAAGCAAATCCTTCGTGTGAGTGTGTGGGGTGGGTGTGGGGGGGGGGGGTGGGGATGGGGGGGGGGGGGGGGGGGGGGGGGGGGGGGGGGGGGGGGGGGGGGGGGGGGGGGGGGGGGGGGTATATGTGTGTTTGTGTGCGCGCATGTGTGTGTGTGTGTCTGTGAGCGCGCGCGCATGCATGTGTGTATTTGTGTCAGTGTGCGTGTGTGTGATTCTGGACCCAAGTCAGAACTACCCCCGACCTGTTCCAGAACCGTTCCCTGGTGAGTCATTCAGGGCGCGGGCCAGTGCCATGGGCGATTGCCTATCTCCATCTTCCTGTGGAATGACGCTGGAGACTTGGGGCACTTGCCGGTATTCTCTTTATGGAGCTCTTCAGTACCACGCCCCAAATCACAAACCCAAGAATGATATTGTAACAGGATGCTGGGGAGGGGGGGGGGGGGGGAGTTCTGACACAAGTCCAACGTTCCAGGCTCGATGAGTTTTGAGTCATATTTTGTAGTTTTTGGGGCACTTTCAAAGTGTTCAAGGAAGGCAGTAATTCTGGAACAACGGACGAAGTCAGTCTGAATTTAATCACGGGAGGAGTGGGGGAGGGGTAGCATGTGCTTTTCTCGCCTACCAGTGAGTATTCTCATGGTGGGAGTGATTACGGATCGTTACACCGGCGTCAACCGGCCCCGAGAGGCACAGACACCTGCGGTGTTAGTCACGATATTGGAGCAACGCTTTTTAAAGACGCGTCTAATGAAGGGAGAAAAACTCAGTTGTGTGTTCCACCAGTCTTCCGATTTAGCCCGAGGCATAGTTTTGATGGATACCCGGTGTCAGTCAATTGTCTTCCTTTCGAAGAATTAGCCATACGAAGTAACAGACATTCAAATAAGCAGCGGCGTGATCCCCCCCCCCCCCCCCCCCCCCCCCCCCCCCCCCCCCCTGTGCTGTGACACCGGAAACAGCTAGAAAGAGACACTGGAATGCCAAGACTAAACACATGCTGACCTAAAGTAAAGACGTACACAGGTACACATGCTCTAAGCCACAATGATGCTGTTTTGGAAATGACGTGAACCATTTTACGTCACTGGTCGCGACAGATCTGAAAGAATTGTATTCTGCTTCTCTTGTGAAGCGGATTGAAAATGTATAATAAGGAACGGTCAAGTAGCCGTCGCTTGATCCGGATTCGCTCAGGGATCCACTCCCAAATGAAACAGGTTTTCTCTCGCCACATTTCTTCTGTCGACGATGTTTAGTTAGAATCAGTTTGGCTGGTATTGCGAGATGCTGTTAACAGACGAATAGCCCACACAGATTAGCAGACGCGATTAGAAAGATGATATACTGAACAGGTGAAAAAATGACATCGCAGAAAAGTGTATTTTCGCCAACAATTTCGACAGTGTGGAGCAACTGACGTGTTTGTCATCGAGAGTGAACTTTTCATCCGTTACCAGTCGGGGTAAGCGCACTGCGAAGTTACCTGCTTGTCCTTTTTTTTCCTTGTACCTGGGAAGATACGGAACAAACCAATTTCTCTGTGTGACTACTGTCACTGCTTGTGTACGACCCATTGAATTAAATTCGAGCTGTCTCGAATCCCAGTATTTCCAACCGACGATTAATTAAGTGTACAGTTTAACTAAATGAGGGGTGACCATCAATTCTAAATACTGTCTGAAATTTATCACGGCTCTCAATTTTTCATGAATTCTCGGATTTTAGAGAAATGTAAATGTGAGAAATTTTTTTTTTAAAGAAAAAAAGGGGAAAAAGTATCAGCAAGGAAAAAAACGATAAGGGGAGATTAAAAGAAAAAACAAATGTGGCAGGGGAATCCACGGGGGCTGGAGAGTTGATCGTGTTTTTGTTTTTCAGATTGCAAGCAAACGATTTTAAACGTCACGAGGTCTCGTGTAACCTTCTTCACGAGATCAGACAGGGGCCATTTTGTCATAAAGGCAAACACACTGTTGCAATCGACGTCATGCACCAGGCACAGGCTGCCAAATGAAGAGATGGACAACAGCCCGGCGTTACATTGTTCCTGTGTGGTGGGACCTGAACCTGGACAACGGGCCACACAAAAATCTCAGACTGTGTCACGTTGAACAGACTGCACCATTTGGAATGCGAATTTCAAAATGTTACTAGGGGATGGGATGGTGGGAGGGCTAGCCTTCGGGACCCCCTCCCCCCACCCCACCCCCCTCCCTCTTGGATTCTCATCCCCACCCCATGCCCCAGAAAAATCTGTTTCCTTTTCCGCCAAAAAGAAGTTCTGAAAATTCAGTGAAGAAGCCTTGTATTTCAATGCCTACGATGCGTTTCCCCCCTCTTTCCGTGATAGAGTGAAACTCTAACATGCTGTCCCCTTTGTTTAGCGCCTCCTTGTGAGCCTGGCGCCAAGGTTCGCTGTCAAACCCGGGTTCTTAGTTTGGTACGAAAAGGTTTAAAGCTTCCCAACATAAACAAGAGCCAAGATGTCTGGTTACGAAAAGGTTAATGCTTCAAACATTGAATAACAGCCAAGATGTTGGTTACGAAAAGGTTAATGCTTCAGACATTAAACAAACGCCAAGATGTTTGGTTACGAAAAGTTAATGCTTCAAACATTGAATAACAGCCAAGATGTTTGGTTACGAAAAGGTTAAGCTTCTAACATTAAACAAGACCAAGATGTTTGGTTACGAAAAGGTTAATTGCTTCAAACATTGAATAACAGCCAAGATGTTAACTCTTGCTGTCATCATGAGAAGGTCACAACGTGTACAACATCAAACGAATGCTAGCATACGGGACCTGTTCGTCCAGCACAAACCATTTGTTCAGTCTCGTAATTGACTAAAACTCTGTAAAAATGCAACGAAGCCGATGATGTGAATACAAAAGCTGCGTTGTTGAAATCTGTTCAGGAATTTAAGGTTGAAACTTTCAGAGGTCTGGCATCTTTCTGTTACAAAAAAAACGACGCCACGCCACCAAGCGCTTCAAGCGAATCGATGCCTGCAGAGTCAAGCGGATTTTTTTTTTTTTTTT
>CM031627.1:20630081-20647581 GCA_018398815.1 Conus ventricosus
TTTTTTTTTTTGGGGGGCCCTTTTTTTGGGTTTTTTAGGGTTTTTTTATTTTTTTTTTTAAAAAAATTTTTTTTAAAAAACGTTTTTTTCCCCGGGGGGGGGTTTTTTTAAAAAAATTTTAAATTTTTTTTTAATTTTTTTTTAAAAAAAAACCCCCTTTTTTTTTTTTTTTTGGGGGGTTTGGGAATTCCTTAAAAAGGTTTTTTTTAAAATTTTTTAAAAAAAAAAAAAAAAAAATTTTTTTTTTTCCCCCTTTTTTTTTTAAAAAGGGGGGGTTTCCCCCTTTTTTTTTAAAAAATTTAAAAATTTTTTAAAAAAAATTTTTAACAAAAAAAAAACCCCCCCGGGGGGGCCCAAAAAAAAAAATTTTTTAAAAACCCCCCCCCCCCAAAAAGGGTTTTTTTTTCCCCCTTTTTTGGGTTTAAAAAGGGGTTTTTTTAAAAAAAAACCCCTTTCCCCCTTTTTTTTTAAAAAAAAAAAAATTTTTAAAAAAAAACCCCCGGGGGGGGCCAAAAATTTAAAAAAAATTTAAAAATTTAAAAAGGGAAAAAAAGGGGGCCCCCAAAAACCCTTTTTTCCCCTTTTTTAAAAAACCCCCCCCCTTTTTTTTTTCCGGGGTTTTTGGTTGGGGGTTTTTTAAAAATTTTTTTTTGGGGGGGGAAAACCTTTTTTTTTTTTTTTTTTTTTTTTTTTTAAAAAAAAACTTTTTGGAAAAAAGGGGTTTTTTTGGGGCCCCCCAAAAATCAAAAAAAAAATTTTTTTTTTTTTTGGGGGGTTTTTTTTTAAAAAAAGGGGGGAAAAAAAAACCCCCCCCAAAAAAATCCCCCCGGGCCCCCCCCTTTTTTTTGGGCCCAAAAAACCCCCCCAAAAAAAACCCAAAAAAAACCAAAACCCCCCCAAAAAACCCCTTTTTTCCCCCCAAAAACCCCTTTTTTTAAAAACCCAAAAAAAAAAAAAAACCCCCCCCCAAAAAAAAAAACCCCACACAAAACCCCCAAAAGCCACCCCGGGGGGGAAAAAACAAAAAAAACCCCCCCCCAAAAAACCCACAACCCCCCCCCAAACCCCAAAACCCCAAACCACACAAAACCACCACAAAAAAAAAAAATTTCACACACACACACACCCCCCCCCAAAAAACACACCCCCCCCCAAACACACACAAACCCCCCCCCCCCAACACAACAAAAAAAAACCCCCCAAAAAAACACACACAACACGCCCCCCCCCAAACCCCCCCCCCCCCCCAAAAAAAAAAAAAAAACCCCCCCCAAAAAAAAAAAAAAAAAAACCCCCCCCCCCAAAAAAAAAAAACCCCCCCAAACAAAAAAAAAACACACACACACCCCCCCCCAAAAAACACCAAAACCACCACACAACACACACCCCCCCCCCCAAAAAAAACCCCAAAAAAAACCCCCCGGGGGAAACCCCAAAAAAACCCCAAAAAAACAAAAACCCCCCAAAAAAAAAAAAAAAAAAAAAAAAAAAAAAAAAGGGGGGGGGGGGGGGGGGGGGGGGGGGGGGGGGGGGGGGGGGGGGGGGGGGGGGGGGGGGGGGGGGGGGGGGGGGGGGGGGGGGGGGGGGGGGGGGGGGTGGGGGGGGGGGGGGGGGGGGGGGGGGGGGGGGGGGGGGGGGGGGGGGGGGGGGGGGGGGGGGGGGGGGGGGGGGGGGGGGGGGGGGGGGTTTTTTTCCCCCCAAAAAAAAATCCCCCCCGGGGAAAAATTTAAAAAGGGCCCCCCTTTTTTTTTTGAAAAAAGGGAAAGGGGGGAAAAAAAAAAAAAAAAAAATTTTTTTTTGGGGGGGTTTCCCCCCCTTTCCCCCTTTTTTAAAAAAAAGGGGGGGAAAATTTTCCCTTTTTTTTTTTAATTTTCCCCCCCCCCCAAAGGGGGGGGGGGGGGGGGTTTTTTTGGAAAAAAAGGGGGGGGGTTTTGGCCCAAGGCCTTGGCCCCCTTTGGGCCCGGGGGGGGCCCCCGGGGGTTTTGGCCCGGGGTTTTTTTTTTTTTTTTTTTCCCCCTTTTTTTTTTTTTGGGCCCCGGGCCCCGGGCCCGGGGCCCGGGGCCGGGTCCCCCCCCCCGGGGTTTTTTTTTTTTTTGGGCCCTTGGCCCTTTTGGGGTAAAAAGGCCTTGGTCCCAAGGGGGGGGGGGGGTTTTTTTTGGGGTTTTGGCCAAGGCCCTTTGGGCCCAATTTTTTTTTTTTTTTTTGGGGAAAAAAAAAATTTTTTTTAATTGGCCAAGGCCCGGGCCCCGGCCCCCGGGCCAAGGGCCCGGGTTTTTTAAATTGCCCCCCAAAAAAAAAAACCCCTTGAAAAAAAAAAACCCCCCTTTAAAATTTTTTTTTTTCCCCCTTTTTTTGGGAAAAAGGGCCCCAAAAAAAAAATTTTTTTTTGATTTCCCCCTTTTTTTGGGGGGGGTTTTGGGGGTTTTTTTTTTTCCCCTTTCCCTTTTTTTCCCCCTTTTTTTTTTTTGGGGGGAAAAACCCCCCTTTTTTTGTCCCTTTTTTTTTTCCCCCCCCTTTCCACCCCCCCCCTTTTTCCCCTTTTCACCCCCAAACCCCCTTTGGGGGTTTTTTTTTTAAAAATTTTTTTTTTTTTTTTTTTTTGGGGGGTTTTTTAGGGGGGAAAAACCCCCCTTTTTTTTTTGTTTTTAAATAAAGAAAAAATTTTTTTTTTTTCCCCCCACCCGCCCCCCCAAAAATTTTTAAAAAATTTTCCGGGTTTTTTTTTTAAAAAAATTTTTTTTCCAAACCCCCCCTTTTAAATGAAAAATGAAAAAAAAAAAAAAAAAAAAAATAAAAAATTTTAACTTTTAAAAAAAAACCCCCTTTCCCTTTTTTAAAAAAACCCCCCAAAAAAATTTTTTTTTTTTTTCTTTACTTTTTTTTTTTCCCCCCTTTTTTTTTGGTTTTTTTTTTTGCCCCACCCCCTTTTGGAAAGGGCCCCTTTTTTTTTAAAAAAGGGGTTTTTTTGGGGGCCCTTCCCCGGGGGGGGTTTTTTTTTTAAAAAATTTTTTTTTCCCCCTTTTTTTTTTTCCCCCCCCCTTTTAAAAAGACCTTACAAAGAGACATTATGAATCGGGTTTTATAAAAGCCTGTGTAGTACATTAATTTTTTAAAATACATCAAAACTTTCCCCCAAAACCCCCCCCCCCAAACCCCCCCCACCCTAAAAACCGGGACAAAACAAGGGGCCCCACACCCAATTTCAAAGCGCGCACGCCCCAAAACCACACACACACCCACACCACACACACACACACACACACACAACACACGAATGCACACAGAAATAAACATTAAATCCTAAGACATAAAACATTTACATAATTATAAAAACAATACATGAAAAAACAAAAAACCCCCCCCAAACCCGTGCCCAAACACTAAAAAAAACACCCATGCGACACACACACCCACACACACCAAAACACACACCCACCCACACACACAAACACACACACACCACATCATAGCACATAAAAGCATAATAATTTTAAACAAAAAGCAGAGACTGACGAGAGGGGGCACAGCCTCCATTTCTGGGTATCCCGTTTACCAAAATGGCCCCTTTTTTGCGTTTTCTGGCCTATTTCTTTTCCCGCCCCCCCCCCCCCCCCGCCCCCCCCCCCCCCCCCCCCCCCACCCCCCAAAACCCCCCCCTTAATTTACTTTCTTGGTTTTATTTTTGCCGGGGGGGAAAAAAAAAGGGGGGGGGGTGCCCGGCGCCCTGAGCACCCCCCCACTTTTTTTTTTAACACTGGGAGCCTGCCATGGGGTTTTTTAAAAAGCCCCGGGGAATTTTCCCGGCAGTCTTTTCAAGTTTTTTCACTTGTTGCCCGCTGCTCTGGGGTTTTTTTGCCCTTGTTGTTTTGTTTTAATGGGGCAGGGCTTTCTTTTTTTCCCTTTAACCGGGGTGACACCCCGAAAAAAGGCCGGGGGTCGACTGCGGGGTTTTATAGATGATAATAGTCAACACAACTTTAAAAGATCCTTTGCATAAATAGGGTTTTTACCTCACCATTCCCTTTTCATGAGGGGACACAGTGGGAAAAACACAGAGAGGGAGTCTTTGTTTTTTTCTCTGTCTCTCTGCCGCCCCTCTCTCTCTCTCCCCACTCTCCCCTCCCCTCTCCTCTCTCCCCCTCCTCTCCTCTCTCCCTTTCCCAAATTGCTCTCTCCTTTTTCTCTCTTCTCTCTCCTCTCTCCTCTCTCTCCTTTTTCTCCCCCTTCCCCTCTCCCCTCCTCTCTCTCTCTCTTCCAATTGCTCTCTCTCCTCTCTCCCCTCCCCTCTCTCTCTCTCTTCCAATTGTCTCTCCTCTCTTTTCTCCCCTCTCTCCTCTTTTCTCCTCCTCCTCTTCTTCCAAGTTTCCTCTCCCCTCTCTCTCCTCTCCCCCGCTCTCCTCTTTTCCTCCTCTCCCTCTCCCTCTCTCTCTCTCTCTCCTCCCCTCTCTCCTCTTTTCCCCCGCTCTCTCTCTCTCCCCCTCCTTCGTTCCCCTCCCCTCTCTCTTTTTCTCTCCCCCTCCTTTCCCCTCTCTTTTCTCTCTTTTCTTTTCCTCTCGTCCCTTTCCCCTTTTCCTCTCCCCTCTCTCTCTCCCTCCTCTCCCCTCCCTCTCTCTTTCCAATTCTCTCTTCTCCTCCCCTCCTCTTCTCCCTCCTCTCTCTCTCTCCCCCTCTCTCTCTCCCTTTTTCCCTTTTCCCTCTCATTCCTTCTTCTCTCTCCTCCTCTCTTTTCCCCCTCAGCTCTCTCTCCCTCCCTCTCTCCTTTTCCTCTCCCTCTCTCTCCTCTCCCCTCAGGGGTGTTGGTAAAACAAAATTAAAGTATTCTCAACACTGTTAAATATTCTTTTTTGGGTTTGGTTTTTGGGAAAAAACATACTCCTTTTTTTTTTTTTCAAAAACAAACCAAGACTTTTTTGGGCCCCCCCCCTTTTTGGCTTAATTTTCCCTTTTCCCAATGCCCCTCATTTGGCATATGTTTTGTTGGTGTGTGTGGTTTTGGGGTGTGGGGTGTGTGTGTGTGTGGGGTGTGGTGTGTGTGTGGGTGGGGCGTTTACGCGCGCCGGGCCCGGGGCGTCCCCTTTCCACCGTTTTTTTTTTCCTCCGCCCTGGAAATTTATTTACACTAGAACTCTCCTCTCTCTCTCGCCCTCCCCTCCTCTCTCTCTCCTTTCCCTTTTTTTTAAAGGGGTTTTAGTCATTCTTTCCTTTTTTCCCCCCCCCCCCCCCCCCCCCCCCTCCATTTTTAGGGTTTCCCTTTTTTTCCCTTTTCAACTGGCGTTCTGGACTTCCTTCTATATTTTTTTTGGGGGGGTTTTCCCCAGTCGTTCTTTTTTTTTTTCTTTTTTCTCTGCTGGTTCTATTTCCAATTTGGTGTTTTTTTCTTTGGGGAGCCTGCCCCCTGGGGGGTTCTAAAATTTTGTTGTTTTTTGTTTGTTTTTTGTTTGGGTTTTTCTGGGGGTGGGCGGATGGGGGTTTAGGGATTCACTGGAAAAGTGGAGGAGATGAGGGGGGAGGGAGGGGGGGGGGGGGGGGGGGTTTCATGAAAGGGCAATGATAATTTAAAGAAGATGATATATGATGATCGAGGGTGGTGTTTGAGAGGAGGGCGATGATAGCGGGGGGATGATAATGATGACGTGAGGAAAGAGTTGGATAAAAAAAAAAAAAAGAAAAAAAAGGAAGAAAGAAAGAAAAGGAAAACCCCCAAACTAAAAATTTTACATTGGGAGGGTAGCAATGTTTTTTCCTCTCAAATTGGATTTTTTTTCCTTTTTTTTTTTTCTTTTTTTTTTTTTTTTTCCCCCCCCCCCCCCCCCCCCCCTTTACTTTTTATCTTGGGGTGTTTTTTTCTGTCATCGCCGTGAAAATTTCCCTGGAAAAAAAAAGTTGTTTTTTTTCCGCTCCCCCCCCCCCCCCCCGATGGAAACCCGAATTTTTGGGCCCCCAAACTTTACGGGGTTTTTTTTTGTTTGTTTGTTTTTTTCTTTTTTTTTCTTTAACGCTTGCGGGGACAAACCAAAAAAACGAATAAACAAACCAAACCCAAAAAGTGTCCAAAACTTTTACACGCGGGAAAACTTCTTCCCCAGCAAAGATGAACGCCCGGGCGGTTTTTTGTTACCAAACACTGGGGCTTTCGGAAATCTGGCCCAACCAACAGCCGGTACAACACCAAAAAAAAAAAAAAAACCAAAAAAAAAAAAAAAACCCCCATAAATGGAAGCCTTAGACAAAGGGTTTTTTAAAAGTTTTTAGGTTCCCCCCGTTTTAAAATTCACAAACATCTTCAATAACACAATCAGACAATTTGTTCCCCCCAAAAATTCCCCAGGTCCAGAAGAAAATTTTTTTCGAAATTTTAAAAACAGCCTTTTTTTTTTTTTTTTTTTTTTTCCCTTTTTTTTTTTGGGATCCCCTGAACCAAAAAAAGTAACATCACCTGGTTGGGAGAAAAAAATTTGGGCCGTTTTTTTTTTGGTTTTTTTTTTTTTTCAAAGGACCGACAAGAAAACGACGAACGCTCACTGTGTTAATTCCCTTTTTGGGAAGAACACTTTTCTGGGTCAAAATTGACCTATTTTCCGGGAAAAAAAAAAGACCCAGAAAAAGAATCACGTCGGGCCCGACTTTTTGCCCGAGTTACCTTTCCTCAGTTTATGGGTCAAACAAACAGATGTTACGCCGACTGATGGGGGGCAATATTGCTTTTGGGCGTGCCCGCTAGCGGCCTCTGTCCCATGAAAACGGCGGGGTCACTCTCGTTTAACGCGGGCTGTAACGCAGATTGCCTCCTTTGCAGATTTTCAGCGTCGTCTGTCGGGACGGGAAGTGAAAGTAGCGAACAGCTTTCATTTGCTTTAAGGTCTCTCACACCCAGACAGCCATAGCAACGCTATAGCCATGGCAACACACTGCTAAAAATAGACACAGTAAGTGGCTGTCGTGTTTCTTTGGTTGTCGGATGCAATATCCAATCAGATTCGAAGTGACGGTAAAGTGAACTAAATGTATGCCCATTTTATCCACCGTGTTCACCTTTTGTCCACTTTCCTGTATGATTTGATAAGAAATATAAGTCGTCAGCGTGTGGCCAGAGGTGGCTTAAATGAAGGAAAGAAAGAAAGAAAAAAAGGAGGAACGAGGTCGCGAGCTGCATGTGTTTGGTTTGTTTTCAATGTAATGTGGTAAAAAGTCATAAAAATACGTTTAACAGCCGTATACGATCACAAAACAGGCCTATATTTATGACTTGTTTTGTATACGATCACAAAACAGGCCTACATTTATGACTTGCTTGTATACGATCACAAAACAGGCCTATATTTATGACTTGTTTTGTATACGATCACAAAACAGGGCCTATATTTATGACTTGTTTTGCAAGCACTAAAAATTCGAAGAAACACGTAAACGCAGTCTGGACTTGGACATCGATTGCGAGCGCGAAGTACCTGGTTTTCACTCTTTCAAGTCTCCCTAACCAGGATTAGAATACTGCTTCCAAATTATTGAATAACAGTGAGAGAAGCAATCCTTTACACATGAACGCAAAATTGCGAATCTTGCATGTATCGAATGAAGTTGATGCCGAACGCTTGATTTTTTTAATTTTTTTTTTGTTTTTGTTTTGTTTTGTTTTTGTTTTGTTTTTGTTTTGTTTTGTTTTGAGGAATTTACATTTAGGAGTGACGTACAGAATATAGGTGGTATCACTCGCATAAAGTTTTACTTCACGATTTGAAATCTCCATACGTCACACATAGAAGAAAGGTGGTACCACACGCTTAGATATTATTTTTTAAAAGAAATTAAACTTTCGGAGGCTAGGCAGGTAATTAAAAGAAGTTCGTTCATACGCTTCGATTTCTTTGAAGAAACACATTCGAATTTCGGAGTGACGTATTGAATGGAATAAAGACGGTACCACAAGGTGAGATTCAAATGAAAACGAATTCAGATTAGTAGGAACAAGATGCAAAGCATATTAGACTACTCCCCAGCTTAGATCTATCTTGAACACGCGTGTTTGAAAAAAACAACAACAAACAAACAAGCAAAAACAAAAATAACGTCAAATCAAACTTGCGTCATAATTTTTTTTTAAAGTCACAATCAAACATGCGTCATAATGTATTTCGTCACTGAGATTACAAATCGGCGAAGTAGTTTCAGAGATATTCCATAAAGAAGAAAAAAACGATTTGGGCCGTTATAGCCGTTAGTAACGGCTATTCTGGTGAACTAAAACATCGGGCATCATTCCGTGACCCATAATGAACATACCTACAAATTTTCAGAAAGATCGGCCCAGAAGTTTTGTCTGGAGCGAGTGGAACACATTTTGACCACGGACAGACAGACTGACAGACAGCATTTCTCGTTCCCGTTGTAAAGTACTCCCTGTGCTATAAGAACTGGGAGTACAACAAAAATTCAAAACGTAAATAATGATCCAGAACAGACTGACCGCTCCTTCGTCCAAGAGATGGGGTGAGGGATGGTGCGGGTAGAAGTTTTTGTTTGTTGTTGTTGTTTTTGTCATGGACGGTGCTGCCAAACGGAAAACGCATTCGTCCCCCAACCCCCACCCCCCCCACAATATAGAGGAGTGGAGGTAAGGGAGGAGGTGGTGAAGGAGAGAGGGTGTGGAGCGAAGGAAAAGGGAGAGGAGGTGGGAGGGCGGGAGCGAAGAAGGATGGAGGGAGAAGGGGAAGGAGTGGCAATAGCAGGGTGTATTTTCAGTGAAGTGGAGGGTGCGGGTGTGTGTTGGGGGGGGGGAGGGGATGGGGGTAGGAGTAGTTATGGGGGAAGGGGCAGAGCTTATGTTCGTTTAGCAGGCGAAGAGAGCACGTTCGTTTGATTATGTGTGTGTGTGTGCGCGCGCGCGCGCGTGTGTGTGTGTGTGTGTGTGTGTGTGTGTGTGTGTGTGTGTGTGTGTGTGTGTGCATACGCGTGCATGCGTGTGTGTGTATGTGCGTGTTGCTGTTGTTGTTGCTGTTGCAGGGGGAGGGAGGGGTATGAAGAGGGTGATGGGAGGGGAGGATGGGGTTATGATCATTAACCGTCTTAGCACTCGCTGTCAACAATTTCCGGCGAAAGAAGAATTGATGATGACATGTTTTGCCTCCAGGCTAGGACGACCTTTTGTGTTGGGAAAGGCAAGGGGGCCCCCGAAATGAGCTTTTTTTAAGGGTTTTTTTTTGTTTGTTTTTTTTGTAGCCAGGGCTTCAGCCATTTTTAAACATGATTAGCGAAGATGACGTTGTAGACTTCCATTCTGGTCTGAGACTACATGACGGAGATGTATTCTTACGCTTTGTTTCATAATGTACCCGGTGTAAGGTTTTGTCATCACCCCACGCCCAAAATCACTCTCCGCTGATTAAGAAAAGGCATGTGTCCAAACTCACCCCCCCCCCACCTCCACCCCCAGGAGTAAATTGAGAACTCCCCTTCCCCCCCCCCACCCCACCCCCACCCCCTCATTCCAAAATCCACCTACCCACCTCTCCCCCTCCCCCTCCAAAAAATTCAAAGTGTCTGAAACGACGGAAGATTTCAATCAAAGCACATGGCCACATCGCACCTGAGTGTGTGTGTGGTGTGTGTGTGTGAGTGTGTTTGTGTGCATGTGAAATCTTTCGTGTGTGTGTGTGCGGGGGGGGGGGGGGGGGGGGTGGGGGGGGGGGGGGGGGGGGGGGGGGGGGGGGTATATGTGTGTTTGTGTGCGCGCATGTGTGTGTGTGTGTGTCTGTGAGCGCGCGCGCATGCATGTGTGTATTTGTGTCAGTGTGCGTGTGTGTGATTCTGGACCCAAGTCAAACTACCCCCGACCTGTTCCAGAACCGTTCCCTGGTGAGTCATTCAGGGCGCGGGCCAGTGCCATGGGCGATTGCCTATCTCCATCTTCCTGTGGAATGACGCTGGAGACTTGGGGCACTTGCCGGTATTCTCTTTATGGAGCTCTTCAGTACCACGCCCCAAATCACAAACCCAAGAATGATATTGTAACAGGATGCTGGGGGAGGGGGGGGGGGGGCGGAGTTCTGACACAAGTCCAACGTTCCAGGCTCGATGAGTTTGAGTCATATTTGTAGTTTGGGACACTTTCAAAGTGTTCAAGGAAGCAGTAATTCTGGAACAACGGACGAAGTCAGTCTGAATTTAATCACGGAGAGGAGTGGGGGAGGGGGGTAGCATGTGCTTTTCTCGCCTACCAGTGAGTATTCTCAGTGGTGGGAGTGATTACGGATCGTTACACCGGCGTCAACCGGCCCCGAGAGGCACAGACACCTGCGGTGTTAGTCACGATATTGGAGCAACGCTTTTTAAAGACGCGTCTAATGAAGGAGAAAAACTCAGTTGTGTGGTTCCACCAGTCTTCCGATTTTAAGCCCGAGGCATAGTTTTGATGGATACCCGGTGTCAGTCAATTGTCTTCCTTTCGAAGATTAGCCATACGAAGTAACAGACATTCAAATAAGCAGCGAGCGTGGATCCCCCCCCCCCCCCCCCCCCCCCCCCCCCCCCCCCCTGTGCTGTGACACCGAAACAGCTAGAAAGAGACACTGGAATGCCCAAGACTAAACACATGCTGACCTAAATAAAGACGTACACAGTACACATGCTCTAAGCCAAATGATGCTGTTTTGGAAATGACGTGAACCATTTTACGTCACTGGTCGCGACAGATCTGAAAGAATGTATTCTGCTTCTCTGTGAAGCGGATTGAAAATGTATAATAAGGAACGTCAAGTAGCCGTCGCTTGAATCCGGATTCGCTCAGGATCCACTCCCAAATGAAACAGTTTTCTCTCGCCACATTTCTTCTGTCGACGATGTTTAGTTAGAATCAGTTTGGCTGGTATTGCAGATGCTGTTAACAGACGAATAGCCCACACAGATTAGCAAGACGCGATTAGAAAGATGATATACTGAACAGTGTAAAATGACATCGCAGAAAAAGTGTATTTTCGCCAACAATTTCGACAGTGTGGAGCAGACTGACGTGTTTGTCATCGAGAGTGAACTTTTCATCCGTTACCAGTCGGGGTAAGCGCACTGCGAAGTTACCTGCTTGTCCGTTTTTCCTTGTACCTGGGGAGAGATACGGAACAAACCAATTTCTCTGTGTGACATACTGTCACTGTCTTGTGTACGAGCCATTGAGATTGAATTCGAGCTGTTCTCGAATCCCAGTATTTCCAACCGACGATTAATTAAGTGTACAGTTAACTTAAATGACGGGTGACATCAATTCTAAATACTGTCTGTATTATCACGGCTCTCAATTTTTCATGAATTCTCGGATTTTAGAGAAATGTAAATGTGAGAAATTTTTTTTTTAAAGAAAAAAAGGGGAAAAAAGTATCAGCAAGGAGAAAAACGATAAGGGGAGATTAAAAGAAAAAACAAATGTGGCAGGGGAATCCACGGAGCTGGAGAGTTGATCGTGTTTTGTTTTCAGATTGCAAGCAAACGATTTTAACGTCACGAGGTCTCGTGTAACCTTCTTCACGAGATCAGACAGTGGCCATTTTGTCATAAAGGCAAAACACACTGTTGCAATCTGACGTCATGCACAGGCACGAGGCTGCCAAAGTGAAGAGATGGACAACAGCCCTGGCGTTACATTGTTCCTGTGTGGTCGGACCTGAACCTGGACAACAGGCCACACTATGCTCAGACTGGTGTCACGTTGAACAGACTGCACCATTTGGAATGCGAATTTCAAAATGTTACTAGGGGATGGGATGGGTGGGGAGGGGCTAGCCTTCGGGACCCCTCTCCCCCCACCCCACCCCCCTCCCTCTTGGGATTCTCATCCCCACCCCATGCCCCTAGAATATCTGTTTTCCTTTTCCGCAAAATGAGTTCTGAAAATTCAGTGAAGAAGCTTGTATTTCAATGCCTACGATGCGTTTCCCCGTCTTTCCGTGATAGAGTGAAACTCTGAACAGTGCTGTCCCCTTTGTTTAGCGCCTCCTTGTGAGCCTGGCGCCAAGGTTCGCTGTCACCGGATTCTTAGTTTGGTTACGAAAAGGTTAATGCTTCTAACATTAAACAAGAGCCAAGATGTCTGGTTACGAAAAGGTTAATGCTTCAAACATTGAATAACAGCCAAGATGTTTGGTTACGAAAAGGTTAATGCTTCAGACATTAAACAAGAGCCAAGATGTTTGGTTACGAAAAGGTTAATGCTTCAAACATTGAATAACAGCCAAGATGTTTGGTTACGAAAAGGTTAATGCTTCTAACATTAAACAAGAGCCAAGATGTTTGGTTACGAAAAGGTTAATGCTTCAAACATTGAATAACAGCCAAGATGTTAACTCTTGCTGTCATCATGAGAAGGTCACAACGTGTACAACATCAAACGAATGCTGCATACGGCACCTGTTCGTCCAGCACAAACGCATTTGTTCAGTCTCGTATTGACTAGACTCTGTAATATGCAACGAAGCCGATGATGTGAATACAAAAGCTGCGTTGTTGAAATCTGTTCAGGAATGAAGGTTGAAACTTTCAGGAGGTGCTGGGCATTCTTTCTTGTTACAAAAAACACGACGCCACGCCACCAAGCTGCTTCAAGCGATATCTAGAATGCCTGCCGTCAGGTGGAGAGTCGAGGAGTGCGACCGTTGTCCACTTTTCTTTTCTTTTCTTTTTTCTGTTTAATTGCCTTTGTGGCATATTCGCCTGTTCTTGTTCTAGACAGCCTTGACTTATTTTTTTTATTCGTTCTTTCACAACAATGTAGGCTAACAACTGTTGTTTGTTGTTGTTGTTATAATATCTGAGTTCTATGTTGTGAAGGGCATCTACTGTCCAGAGTGAATGCCAGCTCGCTGTCTGCATGACGATGGGTTTTTTTTTTTTTTTTTTCTTTTTTTTTCTTTTTTTTTTTTCTTCTTGTTTTTCCCGTTTATCTTTTTCTTTCTTTTTGTTGTTGTTGTTGTTTAACTTGAAAATATAAAGGTTGTTGTTTAGTTTGTTGCTGTTTTGTTTCCATTTTTTCTTGGATTTTTTTTTTTTTTTTTTGTTATAACAGGGGAGTCTGGCTAAGGGCTGCACCCTCTCAGCACTATATTGATGTTGTATGTTTCAGAAGGAAATCAATAGAACAGTCATCTCTGCGTTATGAATGGGGAGTAACTGTAGTGTAAAGAGCTGCCTGTCGGGTTGTGTTCTTTTTCAGGGCAGTTTTCACAGGGCTCTGTGCGGTGAACTAGGTTCTAACAAAAAATGCTGAACGTGAAACTCCCAAGCCAGCGGCTCTCTGAATCCATGTTCTGTGTCGGAACTTGAGCTGTTCAATTTGTGTCTGTCTGGAATTGTTTTGTTTTTGTTTTTCTCCCGGTTGTTTTGTTTTTAATTTCTTGTCGTTGTTGTTGTTGTTGTTGTTGTTTTAGGGAATAGCTGTTGTTTCATTTGTTGTTGTTGTTTTTCTGTCTCTATCAAGGAGGTTCTTATTTCACCCGCATCTGTAGATTTGTTTGTTTGTCTGTCTGTCTCTCTCTCTCTCTCTCCTCTCTCTCTCTCTCTCTCTCTCTCTCTCTCTCTCTCTGTCAGTAAGATTACGTCACACTACTCACCTAACTACAACCAGACTGGGTGGAAAAGTTAGACAGTGGCCGAAAAGCCGAACCTGTTCAACTGCGAACCGAATCCGGATGAAAGCGCTGATCCAGAATCCGTTCAACCTGGACAGATGTCTGCACTCTCTGTCACGTGCACTCTCTGGGGGAGAATAAACATTGCAATACTGAGCCACCACATCACGTCATTGACAGATGTCTGCACTGTCTGTCACGTGCGTCTTTGGGGGAGAACAAACATTGCAATACTGAGCCACCACATGACGTCATTGACAGATGTCTGCACTCTCTGTCACGTGCACCTCTGGGGGAGAACAAACATCGCAATACTGAGCCACCAAAAGGTGTCATTGTCTCGTCATTGTTTTTTTTTTTTTTCTCTTTCTTTCGCTGAGCGGGAAAAGTCATTTCTCTTTGAAGCTTTCGTTTGCAACCATGTCCGCCATGCCGTTACCTCCCTTTGACCCCACCAAAACGAAGGTCACAGACACTGAATTAGTAACGAGCCTGGCTGGGCCCGTTGCTGGTCGTCTTCTGGCAGGGGTTACCTCCCTTTGACCTGGACCTGTTGCTGGTCGTCTTCTGGCAGGGGTTACCTCCCTTTGACCTGGACCTGTTGCTGGTCGTCTTCTGGCAGGGGTTACCTCCCTTTGACCTGGACCTGTTGCTGGTCGTCCTCTGGCAGGGGTTACCTCCCTTTGACCTGGACCTGTTGCTGGTCGTCCTCTGGCAGGGGTTACCTCCCTTTGACCTGGACCTGTTGCTGGTCGTTTTCTGGCAGAAGTTACCTCTCTTTGACCCCACCAAAACGAAGGTCACAGACACTAAGGTAACGGGGCCTGGTTGGGACCTAAACAATTATTGCCGTCAGTGAGGGGCTTAGTAGGTGGTGTCCTGCGTATGTTAGATCAGAACAGGCGCCACTACTGAACACCACCGAAGTGACTCGGCAGCAGTGCAGTGTCTCCTCCGGTGGGTTGCCTCTTGACGACTTGACTTGACATTGACTTGCTCCCTGTGGATTGCCGGTGCCGGGGCTGCGGCGGAACCGACCGGGCTGTGGCTGTGGACGGGGTGTCGGAATGAGCGGCGTGGGTGCACCGCCTCTGAGGTGGCGCAGAGGTTGGGACAGCACCAAAAAAAAAGAAGAAAACACACAAAAAAAGAATGCCACCACAGCAACTAAACCGTGTCCACTGTGAGGCGCTCTCCCAGGAAAGGAACATCGACTGTTGACAGACATGAACACGCAGTTCTGCTCGCAGTCTACAACTCGGCTTTCCCCGAGTTGTCAGCAAAGGATGTCATATTCACGATGTTGACGCCCTCTTTGTCATTCTGTCTGCTCCTTCTTCCCTCTCCTCCTCCTCCCTCCTCCTCCTCCTCCTCCTCCTCCTCCGCCTCCCAGCTTCTTTCAAAATCCCTGTGAAGTCATTTTCATGCTGGCTGATGATTTTCTTTTTTTCTACCTGCATTTCATTCTTTCTTTCTGCATAATTTACTTTGTTGTTGTTGTTGTTGTTGTTGAGTTGTTCATGTCTTGCCTGAAACAGGCCTGTAGATCGAGGCTCGTTATTTTAGTCATTGTAACGTTGGTGTCTCGGCTTATTGTCTCAACAGCTTTTTCCCACGTTTTGACTTTCGCCTGTAATCATACTTTGAAACTCGCCATTTTTTTTTCTTTCCAAGAGTGGATTTTAATGGTTATGGGCATGTGTGTGACAAACCTACCGTGGATTTGATGAGCACGTTTTGAGAACAAACTCTGGGCAGTTGCCATCTTTCTGTTTTCGCCTGCAAGGCACAATTTTTAATCGTTCGATTTCGTTACGTTGCGTTACCGTTCAAGCCCTCCAAACGTTTTTTTTTTTTACAACATCACCAGAACGTTTGACAAACATTTGATGATGGTGAATTTGTACCAGTTGTTACCATCCAAAGATAATGACGGAGGTGATGAAAGTGATGATGATGTTGGTGATGATGGTTTTCTTTCTTTTTCTTTTTCTTTTTTTTTTTTCTTTTTTTTAAGGTTTTACACAATGGATTTGTATCGTCTGAATCTCAGTTTTCAAGATGTAAAATTGTGTGTGTGTGTGTGTGTGTGTGTGTGTGTGTGTGTGTGTGTGTGTGTGTGTGTGTGTGTTCACGTGCCATTATGATATTCTATGTTTTGCTGGTTGCCACACCGCACAGATTGAACCTTTTGAAAGGCTATCACTGTGAACATACTGGAAGTTCTGGATTGTCAGTGAACTGGATTGAGTAGCTAGTTAGTAAAGATATCAAGTATCAGTTGTAGTCAGCGAGTTGATGAGTGTGAGAACGTGTGAGTGAGGTACTAGGGTTGCGTAATTTAGTTAGTCCAACAGTGTTCGTTCCCATCTTCCGTTTGAACGTGCGTTTCTTCTCCATTGATGGATTTGTCTGTCGCTTTTTGTTTTCAGTGTGTGAATGCAGTGGGTATGTTTACATTGATGGATTTGTCTGTCGCTTTTTGTTTTCAGTGTGTGAATGCAGTGGGTATGTTTACATTGATGGATTTGTCTGTCGCTTTTTGTTTTCAGTGTGTGAATGCAATGGGTATGTTTATACGAGGAAATGAATGACAGAGTAAAAAAAAAAAAAAAAAAGGAATGAAAGTAAAATGTAATGAGTGGATGGCTTCATGGCTGAGTGAGTATGGCTTCATGGCTGAGTGAGCAGATCAACTAGGTTGTAAACATGGTTGGGTATTGACAGCATTCAATAATATAGTCCATACGAGCTAAACGAGTGAGCCAAAAACATGTCTCAATATCCCGGTAGGTTTTTTTCCCTCCCGTTTCTTTGTTTGTTTTGTGTTGTTTTTCAGTTCGGTTTGGTTTTATCATTTCGCTTCAGGACACAGACATGTATGTTTATCTGGAGTGGAAAAGACCCAAACTGGCTAAGCTTACGTTCAGCTTTTTTTTTTTTTTTTAAGCATTGCGAACCGTTAAGTGTTGGAAGTACGTCATATCTATGACCTAATAACTGTGTGTGCCACGCTTAATGTGCAATGCCATACGTATGCAGCTACGATTTCTCAACACATTCAGTTGTTGTATCGTCGGAATGCCTCGTCAAGGAAGTGAGGTTTGTTTCCAGTGTTTCTGTTTGTAGTGGCGGAAATGTTTTGGAAATCTGGGACTGAATGGAAAATGGAGTCAGAACCTACGTTAACTTTGAAGGGAGAATCCCCCTGTACCGAAACGGCCCGGCGGCGATTCGAACCCGCAATCCCAGGATGACCAAGATTACGAGTCCGGCGCTCTACCAACTGAGCTATTCCGGCTTACAACACCGAATCGCCGAGCAGACATGACAGCACAGAGCACACAGAACAAAGAAGGAAACAGCCCCATAAACAGATACTCCAAGCTTGCCTATGCACCGTGTACCGGACACATCTACACAGCGACAAGGACCGGAGAAATGCACCAATGCAAATCAACATGTATTCCAGACTGGCGCAGCCTTTTCGATCTTGAATATAGTCAGACGAGTACATGGACGGACGGAAACAAATACAGGTTACCTCGATTTGATTTGAAACGAAAGTAAATATGAAATGAGGCAGGGAACAGTAAACAGTATTAACAAACAAGTATGACAACTCTTGCTCCCACGGTGAAACACGAACACGTCCATAATTCCAAAGGAATGCTGCTTACGACACCGAATCGCCCAGCAGCTATGACAGCACAGAGCACACAGAACAAGCAAGGAAACATCCCCAAAGAGGAGGCCGGCGGAAGGAGCGGGGATGGAGGAGAGAGAGAGAGAGAGGTTTGAGAGAGAGAGAGAGAGAGAGAGAGAGAGAGAGAGAGGAGAGAGAGAGAGAGAGAGAGAGAGACAGACAGACAGACACAGACAGAGAGAGA
>CM031627.1:20674221-20714221 GCA_018398815.1 Conus ventricosus
ACCATGACTACACACAAAATGAAGCCTACACACACCCCAGAGCCTACTACAGACGGAAGGAAGCCTATACACACCCCTGCAACCCACTACAGACAGAACTTATTTGAAAACACAACACTCTTACTTTGTTAAGAGAAAAAAAAATGGAATGTTCTGTTTCAATATCTTGAAAAAATCAAAGTGTTGATGAATCTTGCTTAAACACACACACACACACACACACACACACACACACACACACACACACACACACACACACACACACACACACACACACACACACACTATGAAAGAAGAAAAAAAAGAAAAGGAGAGAGACAGACAGACAGACAGACAGACAGAGATGGAGAGAGAAGCAGAGACAACGAGAGACAGACAGAGACAGGAACAGTGAGAGAAAGGGGGGGGGGGGGGGGGGGGGGAGGGGGGGTCAGTCCACGTTCTTTGCCAGTGTCCCCTGCCGTGTTGACATTCACCCTGAGTAACCTGGGGCTGTCTGTAATTATCTCCCTGCATGGTACCCCCAGTGTGGAAGTCACATCATACACAAACAAGTAAACAAATAAATTAATGAATAAATGAACACATAGATGAATAAATAAATCAACCAGATGAAATCAGATTAAAAGAAGAAAAAATGTAAAGTCATGAAGTTATTATAGTTCAGGCCTCAAGACAAAAGGGAGTGGACCACATGAAGATAAATGGCTGGGGAGAGAGAGAGAGAGAGAGAGAGGAGAGAGAGAGAGAGAGAGAGAGAGAGAGAGAGAGAGAGAGAGGAGAATAAAGAGAAGAAGAAAAAGAAAAAAACTATGACAATAACAATGAGGATGAGATTCAGAAGAAAAAAAAATAATGATGATGAAATCTAAGAAAGAGTTAAAACTGAGGATGAGGATGATTATGAGGAGGAGGAGGAGGAGGAGGAGAAGGAGGAAGAGAAGGAGGAGGATGATGGTGATGATGATGATGATGATGATGATGGATGATGATGATGAAGAGGAGGAGGAGGAGGAGGAGTAGGAGGAGGAGGATGGATGGATGGATGATGATGATGATGATGATGATGATGATGATGATGATGATGATGATGATTATGATGGATGATGATATGATGATGATGATGATGATGATAATGGATGATGATAATGGATGATGATGAAGGATGATGATGAGGAGGAGGAGGAGGATGATGAGGATGATGATGATGAGGATGATGAGGATGATGAGGATGACGATGATGATGATGATGATGATGATGATGATGATGATGATGATGATGATGATGATGATGATGGATGGTGGTGAGGAGGAGGAGGAGGAGGAGGAGGAGGAGGAGGATGACGATGATGACGATGATGATGACGCTGATGATGATGATGATGATGATGATGATGATGATGATGATGATGATGGATGGTGATGATGAAGAGGAGGAGGAGGAGGAGGAGGAGGAGGAGGAGGATGGATGGATGATGGTGATGATGATGATGATGATGATGATGATGATGATGATGATGATGAGATGATGATGATTATGATTATGATGGATGATGATATGATGATGATGATGATGATGATGATGATGATGATGATGATGATGATAATGGATGATGATGAAGGATGATGATGATGATGATGATGATGATGATGATGATGATGATGATGATGATGATGATGATGATGAGGATGATGATGATGAGGATGATGAGGATGACGATGATGATGATGATGATGATGATGATGATGATGATGATGATGATGATGATGATGGATGGTGGTGAGGGAGGAGGAGGAGGAGGAGGAGGAGGATGACGATGATGACGATGATGACGAGGATGATGACGATGATGATGATGATGATGATGATGATGATGATGATGATGATGATATTGGTAACGGCGACGACAACAATGATGACGATGATAGGAAAGAGAGGAGAAGGAAGAGATATGATGACGTAAAAAAGACAGGGGGAGAGAGGTGATGATTATAATGACGACGACGACGACGACGTAGACGACGACGACGACGGCGACACCATAATGATGATAGTGATCCTGAGGATACGTCGCAGGCACTTGGTCCTGTGAGAGAAGGTGAGGTGGAGAAGGGTGAGTTGTGTGTGGGGGTGGGTGGGGGGGGGGGGGGGGACATACGAGATGAAAAGGAGGTCACAGAGAAAAGAATGACAGATTGCACTGCGAGTTTAAAAAAAAAATCAGAATTATATGTTGATGAAAAAAAATTTTTTAAGAAAATGTGAAGGAGATTGTGGTGGTGGTTATGATAATAGTGAGGACGAAAACATGTAAAAAAAAATTGTATATAATCTTCACTCACTATTTTTTCTTTCTTTCTTTCTTTCTTTCTTTCTTTCTTTCTTTCTGTTCTCTTTCTTTCCTCGTTTCATTCTTCCTTTTTTTTTTTCCTTTCTTTGTTCTTTTCTCTGTGTCCACTTCCTATTTTTTTTCTCCCCCCCCCCCCTTTTTTTTATTCCTTCCTTTTTTTATTCTTCCTTCTCTTTTTCCTTCCTTCTTTTTTTCCCTTCCTTCTTTTTTACTTTCTTTCAGTTTTTCTTGTGACGGACTTTTTCCCCGTCCAGTCACAAATTTTCATGCGACCGTGCTAACAGGAAGGTGTCGTCCGGAAAGCGGTTGAAAAGTTTACCTGACTGCTGCTCACTTTTAAAGCCGGGTGAGTTGAACGGTTTAGGCAGTCTCTGCAGTGATTCCGGCAACGCAGCTACCCAGAAGGCCGAAGAGGGACTCCCGTTTTTTTTGGTGGCAGTCGGTATTTATCATGAAATGTTTATTTATTAGCAAACCGAAACCGTATTCCCGTTTAGCGACTGAAACTTCCTCGGCGCACTGTGAAGGTTTTTTAAAAAGAAAGTATTTGTTGTGTTCTGTTATCCTATGACTTGATAGGGTAGCAACACGAAATTATTTCGGAAAACATGAATAGATGAAGTGAGTGTTTAAAAGGAAGTGGTCTTCAGGGGGAAAAAAGATTGTGTTTATTCTGTGACTTAACTAGTTATGAACTTCATGATGAAAAAGGTTTTTATTCCAATGTGGTTTGCGAGAAGAGGGAGAGTTTTTGATGCTATGGATAATAAGCTCCCAGAGGTGAGTGACAGAGACTTTATATATGTTGGTTTTGATTTTTATGTGGATGAGTATTTAACTCACTCTTGATATAAATATTGAATAGTTGTGTTTTGGTAAACAGAGTGTTGTGGAAATCTTTCCCTTACATATACTGAAGTAGATGATTTTTTTTTTTTTTAGAAAAAAAAAAGAAACCTAAATGTGGTGGTTATATGAATGAAATGAAAAATTTTGTCATGACGAAAGGATTTATAGTTTGATGAAAAGTAATCATTAATTGTGAAGAGAACAGTAATTTGCCGACTCTACCCCCTTGCTCCTCCACCGAGTTTCGGGCGTTTCAGAGAGTAGCGTAGGAAAGTAGCGGGACTGAACCGCCCATAGAGTAACGTAGGGAAAAGCAGCCGTGACTGAACGCGCTTCATATACAAACGGGGTCTGTTCCCACGGCTTTCTTTTCAGTACTGTCAACTCTGTCAGGGCGGGGTCAACGGGCCTGCTTTGCAGGTGGCAGGTAAGCTTTTAATTGCTAGTTGCCGGCCTACTTGCCCAGCACTTGGGGTGTTTATTTCACCCAGTGCTGTGGTGGTGTAAGTTTGTATATGCAATATAGCTGCGTTTTAGAAAAACAGTGTGGATTCTAAGTTAGAAAAAGTTTTTGAATCAACAAATACTTTTTCAACAGCTTTATAGATTAAATTGTGTGGAAGACATGGAATCAGCTACAACTTTATTTATAACCACACACAACACACAACACAAACACACACACCACACACACACACACACACACCCCACACACAACAAAACAAAACAGAACACGCACAGGAACACACACAAAACCAACCCCACACACCACACAACACACAAACACACACACACACCACACACACACACTATTTAAAAAATGTGCCCTGGTTTACAGTGGCATACCCTCACCTAGGGTTTGGGGGTGTTCCCTGTCTACATTGCAGGTGTGTCTCCGGCCAAAAAATAAATACTGCCGGGCCCTCTCCTCCCCTCCCCCCACTCCTCCCCGCCGGGCCTGCGGGCATTGCAATATATTACATCAGCTTTCTCGAAGTTTCTCCCCGCGTGAGGGGCTCTCCCCGCGCTCACATGACATTAACCAACCCCGGTTTCATCATTCTTCTACTGACTCCGGATAGTAGGACGTTTTTTATTGCGCTGTGTATTGGGCTTGGTGTGTTATTCTAAAAAAATGGCTACCCGTTTCACTGAAGAGCAGGCTCTCGCCATTGAACACCACAAGTTTTACTATACTTGCATGTCAGAGTATTTGTTGAAAAGAACGAGGTGAAGCATGTTCGTTGCCGCCAAAACCCGAAAAGAAGTATTGCTTTCCTAGAAGGAACAGAAAAAGAAAAAAGTGAACCGACTGTTTTGGGAAAATGGCGACTATCTTAAAGGTTTGTTGGTTCAAGGAAATAAAAAACGTTGAAGGCAATTTTGTTGACCAAGATATACCCAGTTTTAATTGTGTTTGACTATCGATGAGATGGTTCCTTATTAATAAATGGCTGCATTGTTGAAAGTTGGCCAAAGCAAAACAATCCATCATGCGTTGATTGTTGGGCGTTGGCTTGAGACAGCCCAAGTCAGTTTAAAAAAAAAAAAAACGCATCAAACTTGGCGTTCATTTTTTAAAGGGACGCAGGTAAACATGGCTGATTCGCATGCTAAAAAAAACTTATTCAAATTTCTATGTGTTTTTATAACTACCTAAATTTATAAGCTAGGAATCAGTATAAATGAACTGTGTAGCAAACGCCAAACCATTATTAGACTTATGCAACTGGATTAACGATTTCGAATGTTCTGGCAAACAAACTAGATAGGGCTAGGCAGACCTTGTACATCTACCAGTATGGAGAGGAGTAGTGTGTGGCCAGCACTATCTTCATTTTAAATGCTCCAAAATATACAATGACGGATGTACTACTACTGGCGATTAGAGCCGCCATAAGCCTGGTTGAGAAAAGAGGAGCACAGCAAACTAGGCCAAGTGATCATATGTGATAAACTTGACCTGCAAAGCGCAGCAGCCTGCCCCAAAGGGACGTCAGCACGGAGCACCTGCAAACTGGGCCCAAGTGATCATATATGATCACTTGACCTGCAAAGCGCGGCAGTACCTGCAAAGCTCAGCGGCAAACTAGGCCAAGTGATCATATGTGATCACTTGACCTATGATTGAGGTTGCGGCGGGACACAACCTGTTTAGTCACAAAGAAGAAGTGGCCCTAGTAGTTCTGCTTTTTGTTTGTTTGTTGGTGTTTGTGGCTTTGTCCTACCCACGCATGCACGCCCCCACCCCCAACCCCACGCACGCACGTCCCTCCACCCCCACCCTGGACTGTCTATTGGGGTGTTTGTTTGTTTTGTCCTACCACGCACGCACGTCCCCCACCCCACCCCACCCCACCCCACGCATGCCACTCAAGTCACTCCAAGTCATTCTCAAGTCATTCACAAGTTCTTACTTAAGTCATTCTCAAGTATTACAAGTCACCCTCAAGTCTTTCACAAGTTCTTACTTAGTATTCTCAAGTCACCCCAAGTTCTTAATTAAGTTTTTAATTAAGGTTTCTCAAGTTTTAATAAGTTCTTGATTAAGTTCTTGATAAATTCTTGATAAGTTCTTGATTAAGTCTCCTCTAAGTACAGACAAGTTCTTATTTAAGTTATCTTATAATTATCAAAAATACAATCTATGTTTTTATCTTAAATAGCAGATGTCTAATATAGTACACACACGCCTCAAAAAACGCGTCATCGTGGGGGATGTCTTGCTCACGTTCTCTGCATAGATCTTAATGAAGTTCTTACAACCGAAGCAACCGCATTTATTACAAGTCTGGTCTATGGAAATGTCTTTTATAGACTCCCTGTCTTTATTTTATTGACTTTATCATTTTATAATACGCCATGATTTATTTTATTAAAAAAATTTAAAATTAAGTTCTTAAAATATTATTCCATTTTAAATGGATCAAAAAAGATGCTTTGTTATTGGCGGTTTTTGGGGTGCGTTGTGTTCGGCTTCTGTATTTAGCGGTGGAGATTGTTTGGGCTCTTGTTTTTGCCAGCGGGTTTTTTATATATTTTTTAACCCTAATAAACCGCCCCCAGCAGCAGCAAGAGCACAAAAATGACAACAGTTTTAAGTTCAATATTCCATGAGGATTTGGTGTCCTTGAAAACACATGGAGTTTTTATAGCTGGCATTGAATCAACTTGTTCTGGCGTGGCGGTGTTATGTTTTCATGATGAGTTATATTCTGTAACATTAATTTTTTTTGTCTGTTCCCCTCTGCTAATTTTCTTCCTGCTTCAACACGCCAGGATTTTTAATGGTCTCCACCCGATTCAGCGTTTTCTGCTGATTTTTTGGCTTTGGTTTTCTTTCTCCACTGATTCAGTGTTTTTGATTCTGCTGATTTTTGGCTCGGTTTATTTTGAAGGGAAATAAAATCTATATGATTAAAAGTTATTTAATTTCCCCTGATTAATGGCGATAACAATGTTCCAAATCTTTTTTATAGATTTACATCCTAGAGACTCTAATGACTTTGTTAAAACTGGATCTTGCGTTTAAATCATACGTAAGATCTTGTTCAGAAACAATGGGAGCAAATCTACTGACTAGTTTAGTGTACAAACTAAGAACCGTTTGCCCAACGCTTTTTACCATTCTTGACCCCCAACTGCCCCTTCATACCTGTTATGATACTTTAAAATGTCTTGCGGCGACATCTGTTGATCTGTTCAATGCTTAATTCAGTTCCGAGGAATGTTTTGTTTTCCCACATGCTGCCAAAGATCAGCCTCTCCTTTTTGGGCATAATAGCTTGGTCATCAACTTGGTCATTCATAAGTTCAGGAAGGTTTAGGCTGCCTTGTAGCTGTTGGAGATCATCACTGTTCATGTTTTTTTTAATAATTATAATTATTTTTATTTTATAAAAATGAGCACCGAAAAACTGTTCCAACCCTTTTTATACAATTCGCTGTTATTGGGGGGGCTAAGTGTGGATACCAATGCTTGGTTTAAAAACCTGTTAAGAATTAAACCAGCAGATCTTGGCAAACTAGCTTTGAGGATTCAGCAAAGTGATTGCTATTGTTGCAGCTTCGTTGCTTTCGAAGATTTTCTAGTCAAGCAAGGAATAATTCCAGACAATATAAATATGTAAGAAAAAATACATTTATAAAAATGGCTTCACTCGCAATAATGATAGGCGGCGCTGTGGTGAATGCGCTTGCTTTTAGCGGAAGTAATTTCGCATTTAGTTTAAAATGGGGAATGACGGCGAGAGGGAAAAAGACATAACAAAGCTATGGAGCAACTAGCAGCGCACAAGACGCCCATGAAAGGCAGAGACTTGAGCAGTTAGATTTTATTAATGACACACTGAAAAGACAGGGGCATGCGCTTACCCATTTAAAAATGTTGATCAAGCAATAAAACAATATATCTTGTAACAGGCAAACCAATCGAGACATTGCCCCCACCAAAAATTTAGTGACTTTTATCAACCACAGAAAAACAAAGATGCAAGAAATCGGGTTTATTGTCGTTGGTATGACCGTCGTGTATTTTGTTGCACATAATATTGGCTGAATAAAAAATGAACAAAATCTATTATTCGCCCAAAAGGATATTGGAAGGGCATCACAGCAAATTAAAAAGCTAAGCCAAGCAGCGGGAGTCAGTGAACAAACAGCAAAAGGGAAAGGTTATCTAAACAAGCGATTTGGCAAAAATTTTTTTACCTGCGCCCAAACGAATACAGGACCACACTTTGTGAACACAACTCCAAACGACACCCCTTCAAATGGATCTTCTTATATTTACCCTCTGATACGATTAGACGAAAAAGATTTAAGTTTCGCACTCACAGTCATTGACATGGCTTCAAGATACAAAGATGCGGAGCATTAACGCAAAGAGTGCTTTTGCTGTTGCTGTTGCCATACAACTGATATACCAACGAGGCCCTTAACTTTCCCTCGCATGATCAAGTCGATGATGGAAAAGAATTTAAAGGCCAAGTGAATCAATTATTGTTTTAAAAAACAGAGTTACTATTAGAAGAGGCATTCCGGAGTTCCACAGATCACAGGCTTTAGTTGAAAACTTTAACAAACAGTTAGCCAAAAGACTTTTCTCCTACCAGTATCACAGAGAGCTGATTGACAATTCCGCAACACAAAATGGGTTAAAAGATTGCCCTCTTTTTGCGCGCAATGAATAATGAAAAATTTAAAAGGGCAAGCAGAAACAAGAAAATCAAAAGAAAAACAAAATGTTGTGAAGGGAGTCTTCATTCGGCAACTTTTACCGTTGGTTTTTAAAAGAAAGGGTCTTTATTTCCGGGGGAAGCAGAAGGGGACACTCGCATAGGGCAAGATCCAATTGGGTATTGTCCTATGAAATAAAAAGAATTGTAAAAATAAACCGCCCGTTAAATTTACGAGAAAACTGACAAAAACAAAACAACAGCTCCTAAAAGATCTTTTGAAAAGAAAAAAAATGCAGATAACCCACCGACACGTTCCCTTTTTTTAATTTTTGGTTCCCCAGTGCCCGTTGCTATGAAAACTTGGTTTAAACCAAACACCCGTTTTGTGTTTGGTTTATCTAAAGACTTTTTGTTAAAATGTTTTGTTGTCTAGTAGATTAGATCGCGTTTTACGTTGTCTGATGAAAACTTTTTGCAAACAATGTTCTTTGAGTTGTCTTTTATATGTTTGCTGCACAAACCCGCGAGATATTCCCCTTTTCTTTCTTAATGATTTTCTCCCGGCTGAAATACGTACATTTTTTTACCTTGCCCCCCCATATCTTTATACCTTTTAGATAAATTCCTTCATCTTTTTAAAAAATTTTGTTAGTAAATTTAATGAAAGGGAATTTTGGGGAATCAGTGTGTCGTACCACCCCGTGCCCCTTTAGCCACTTCCATTTCCCTGTCTTTATGTGTCTTCGTAGGAAAATCTATAACAAAACTGTTGTATCTGTGTAAAGTACTCTGGACCAGGATACGGGGCTTAAGTAGTTAAAACTCTAACTCAAAAAGCTTTTTTAATTCTAAAACAGTAAAACCCCAAAAAATAAGGTTTGTCAATTTGACTTTCTTTTTTTCCTCAAAAGCCCAAAGTGACAGAAATCTTCTGAAGTCCTGATAATTTGGTTTTGAAGTTAGCTTAATTGCTTCGTTCTCTTTGGTGACTAATCTGACATCTTTGCGCTTGTGCGGATTCTCCATAGTCTTTCCAAAACAGCTGTTGTTCATCAGCTTGAAAAAGTCTTTTCTGAAGCATCTGTGGATTTAGTTCTGAGATCAGTGTTCTTCATGATGTATGGTTTCATGAACTGTTCTTGATCAAAAGCAATTATGCGATGAACTGCTGTCAACTTCAACCCATGTCTTAAATAAAATTGCAGAAGTCTGTAATGACAGACATAATTTTTTTTGCCCCGAAGATTAGGCACAAGTTTAGGCGGCTCTCTTGGATCCGTCTTTAGACTTTCTGCTGCCAATGGATAGTCATTATGCAGGTCATGGAGTTCATGAGGATATTCTAAGTCAACTTCTAGAATGAAACCACGCTGTTGATCAGGCGTTAAACTGCCCAACCACTTTAATGCCTTTTGAATATTATTCGGATCGCCGCCTGTGTACATTTTAAAGTTACGTAATGGAAGTGATTGCGCCATTGCCCATCCATACAGATTGTTTGCATCTAAATACATAAGATAGTTAGACCTTTTACTGGGATCATAATCGTCCAAGTATTTGTTGTTTGCTTTACAGTAATGATGCGATGCCATACTAATTCCTCCACGCAATCCGTTTTCAATCATCTGAATCATTGGTAAATCAGACAATAAATCAATCTGTACTCCAGTAAACTTTAAGAAAGCGTCCCAACTCATCCCGGGCGCAGAAATATAATGCGCGGGATCCAGGCTATAATGTTTCATGCAGGTCTTTCTGTAATTTTCAAAGACGTCCGCCAACAAACATACATCGGCCATCAAGTAGGAGTCATGATAGTCTCCCATCGTTTTACAATCTAACTTTTGCCAAGCATCTTGAGCATGCTGGTAATCAGAATCACTGATGTCCTTTCCTCTAAGACTAGAAAAGAACGCGCCTTTAGGAGGAAGTGTATCTTCGTCAAACCTTTCCCAACTGTTCATGTACTCATAAGGGTAAACACCCTTTCTAACAAGTGTTGGGTCAAAATATTCTTCCGTTATTGGCAGGACTTTAAGGACATAGCCAGTGACTCTAATGAACCCATCATGTGTTGCATAGAGTCATAAAAAGACATGTTATTTAGATTAAAGCACATGTACTTTTCTGATGACTGTGCAATGCATGACACCCTGAAGGCATCGTCCACTGCTTTCATTATAAGATGAGAGTCGTAACCTCGCAAGTTGTGAAAGAAGATGGGCAGCTTCCATGTCTTAGGATCAAACTTTAGTTGAAGATTGCATTTGTTATGCGCTGCTCCTCTGAATTTTCCCGCTAATGTGATCATGGTCTCTTACTGTCGGATTCTCTGCGTCTGATGAGAGACCTAAAACCGCAAATCCAACAATGTGTGGCTGAGTCATACTGTTGTTGGTCTTCAGGTGACATTATGATTTCAGATAAGTTTAGATTATTAGAACAGTCATTGCGCACTTGCTGCATGCGTTAAGAAGTATTCTGCGGCATTTGGCCCTCTATATAATTTTGGCTTTGAATGAACGCCATCCGACCTGACAACGATGAAAGCAAATGAACAAATTTGATGATTACTCATTAAGACTGTTTTTCGAAGTTTTTGGGGGCGCTGGCCCTTCATAAGAACAATAAGCGACTCGAAGTCTGCGTAAACTACGTATGGAGAATTTTGCAGCCGTTTCCAGTTCTTAAAACTAACTTTAGATCCTGGCGGGGCGTAGTTAGTTCTGTCTTACAGTCTACAGAACTTTTACAATGTTTTATATGTTCAAGCGCGGCTTGAGCGGTTGGAATTCTTGTTAAACATTTTCTACAGAATTCTTGTTTATGTTCATGCTTTGAAGTATGCGCTAATAATCTGCTCATTGTGCGTATCAATGTGTATGGGGCAGCCCTGCTGGCGAAACATTAGGAGTAAGTCCACATGACTTTTGGCTGGTTCGCCTATTGTTGGACTGTTCTTGGACACTTTAATTGGCACCAATTTGTTTCCTCATCCCATGTGTATACATTAACAGTTATTGGGTTGTTTTGTTCTTCAAACTGATCAATTTGGTCTACACTAACAGGAAAGGATATTCCATTGAAGTTAAGATCTTTGGCGTAATTGCCGATAGTTAGTCACTCTTTCTGCGTGTTCGCGGACATGATGCAGCCTTGCAAGAACGCACCACATGAAACATTTGTTGTCTGAATTTTTTATGTTTAAAACTGCTCTCTTTAAAACCCAACTCTCGAGGTAGCGGAATGTAAGCCTTGCCTACAATCGGTGCATACTTAGCCTGTTTTAATCTAATCTCTAAGACTTCGCCCTCTGACCAACCAGAGCCTCTCATTTTAGCTTCTTCAGTGGCAGCGTCAAACTGTGTAAGCAGTTCGTCTGCCCAACCGGGTGTTAAGTCGTTATGAGAAAGAATAGTCTGTTGTTTAGTTGAGACCCAGACTTCTAGATTTTCTTCATTTATTGTTATATAGTCGATTAAAACAGCTAACATTACTTTAACTGGCGGGTCTATTGTTAGTTTGCCTGGAACTTGAGAAATAGCATGAACAACACTTGCCTGTACGTTTGTTGGGTCAATGACTTCTAAATCAATATCATTCAGTGCTCTTGATAAACGCTCTCTCTCAAGCATTCCTTCAAACAATTCGTCTTGTCCTTCATATATCTTAGCCATGCTGTCTTTCTTTTTCTAAGCCAACATATTTATTTAAATTAAAAAAAATACAACGGCTTAATCAGAATTAATATCAACGGTCTTTTTGTGCTTGGACTCATAAACTAAAGCATAAACACCTTTTGGTGTTGTTTAATGCGAGCTGTTTAGAACAGAGTTTAATGTTTCGTTTACTTTTTTTAAGCATTCCTTTTTTATCTGCTCGGCGTCTGGCTGTTGAGAAAAACTTGTCCTCGCCTTTCTTTGAAGATCAAACTTTTGTCTTTTGTAGTCATCAAAATCGGCCTGTAAACGATTAAATTCTTCATCCGTGATGTTTGAGTCAGCTAGTGCTTTATTTATTATCAGCCTGAAGGAACTAAGTTTAGCTGTTATTAGTTGAACCATAGCTGTGTGCTTTTGGAGTTTAGTTTTTAATTTTTTGCCAGCAGCACTTACAGCTAATGAACACAGACCGAGAGCTAAAGACAAACCGCCTAGAGGTAAAGCTGCGGGTGTGCTATGCCCGTTGCTAAGAGACCAACACTCGTTCCTGCTGATAGAGCACTTATAGTTGATGCTCCAGTATTAACATATGTAACAGCATTAAAGGCAGCAGAATACCTTCGTTTGGCTTTGCTGTATTTTGAAAGGTCTTGCTCTAGTTTTTGTTGCATTTGTGTAATGTTGGTTAATCTGAAGGTTTTTATGTTAGGCTTTCTACTATCCCTTCGTTTGGCGACTCTGTAGGTACTTTTGGATAAACCAAAACAGACATGCTTTTATAAATAAAAAATAACTTAGTATACTACATCTTTTAATCTGTTATCTCCAATATTCAGCTGCGCATCATATATTAAAAACAAATGTCATTAAGCCCCGGTTTATTACGCTCTCACAGGCTTCATGCTTCATGAAAAGGGTCTGGATGGAATTTCTTTTCCAATTTGGAAAACTAGATTCTTGAAAGTTTATATGGAAAATCCTTTCCAGAGTGTGTTCTTGCAAATGTTGAAAAACGGGGAATTGTTGTAGTGTTATGATTCCGAAAAGTGATTGTTTGTGTTATGATTCCGGTAAGAGAATGTTGTGTTATGATTCCGGAAAGGCTATGTTGTAGTGTTATGATTCCAGAAATAGGGAAGGTTTATGTTGAGAAAGATTATGCTCAAGTCTAGTGTGAAATAGGATGTGGCTCATAAAATGTATGTTAGCCGTGATTTGTAATGTATAGTAGCCATTGGTGAATCATAGGTTGTTATTCAGTTTTTCCCAAGGTTGTGTGTTCCCTGGACCGAGGGGGTCTGGCTGCCATTTGTATGAGGGTCAGGGCCGTAGCTGAGTCTTCTGCCATGTTCTCGACCTGTGTATCGGCGTGGTTGAGGGTTCGGCATGAGTGCCGACAACCAACCTACCTGCCTCTGCGCCGGGACCGACTAACCGCTGAGCAGTTGGGCTGGAGTTCGCCGCTTGCTGCCAAGCAGAGTGCGATCATGTGTTTGAAACCAGAGACCTGTTGGCGAGGCGTCGCTGTGTTGTGTGTGAGCACTGCTCCTGTGCGAGACTGTCACTCGTCGTTGGCAGAGACCGCCGCGAGTGTTGTTTGTGTTTTTTTCTCTGCTCTGAAGCTTTTTTTTCTTTTTTGTCCTGTGTCGGATTTGATGACACTTGATGGTCGATGTCTTCGTCATCTTCGCGTTCGTCCTCTTACGTCGTCGCTACATCTTCATCGCTGTCGTTGTTGTCTCGTCGTCCTCGTAATCTCGTCGTTGTCTTCGTCTACGGCGACGTTGGATTCCAGCTGCTTTGATTGGCTATTTTTAGTTTGACTTATTTTGTGTGTACGCCTCATGGTTGGCGTGCCGTCTTTAGTGATTTGTTTGTGTTATTGCATTTCATTGCGTTGTTATTTTATATGTTTGTCTGCTGTTGGCTCGGCAGCATAAAAAACAAAAGAAGTGTTTGGTTCGTTGCCTGGTGCATGTTGGGTTGAGAGTGGTGTGTGTATGTGCATTGGATAATGTTTGTGCATAGCATCCGTAATTTCTGTGTGAGTCGGACACCTGCAGACACGTCCCCATACCATCCGTTACTCGGCACGCACGCACGCACGCACTCACGCATGCTCACACTTACACAACACTCACGCACGCCACGCTCGGGGCACACTCACGCACGCACGCTCGGGCACACTCACACACACACATCTAATTTTAACCCACATATCCCAGTGCAATTATTGCCCACAGTGGGAGGGGAAAGAAGGAGGAAGAAGAAAAAGGCAGAAGAGAAGAAAGCTTTCCGTCTGGTAATTATATCCGCTCTCGCACCACCCAATTGGTTACTTCTCTTTCTGTTCCCGCAATACTTGGGGCAATATTTTTTTCCTTGCCCGGTAAGCCGCCATCACAAGCAGTGATTCGTCCGGAAAGTGTTCTGTGTCATCCGCCCGAGTCCTCCCGGACTTAATGTCTCTTTGTGCGTGACGGCTTTGTCCTCGTATGCAAAGGGTGTATCATACAAAGTGTATGGTCATAGTGTTTGATAGCTTTGTTATTGCTCTGTTCAGGTCAGTTCAGTTGTTTCTTTATGTCTTTTCATCCGTCAGATGTTATTAGCACTTAAAAACGCACGCTTGCACGCACGCACGCGGAGCAACACACACACACACACACACACACACAACTCACACACACACACACACACCACACGCACACACACATACCTACTCACACACACTCACACTCACCACACACACACATACACTCAAACTTATCATCCATGTATGTTGTTTCTAACCACATCTGATTCATGCATATTTACATAAGTAAAATACTAGTGGTACACAAATGATGAAAAATGTTTGCAACATGTGATTGCGAAATAACCATGGCAATTTTCAGCAATATATGGTCCATACTAAAATTCATTCTCAAATAGCTTTTCTCCTGTTAGTGTGGAAGGTCAACACTGGTATGCGTTCAAACAAAAGATGATGACCACAGAAATGTTTTCTCTGCAGACACAAAGTACAATGCCATGTGATGCTTAGTGATTCCATGTATTCAGCCTTAATTGATGAATTAATCTAACCAATGAGTCGTTAGGCATGACGCTTGCTATAGTGTTTTATTGCGTTGTCACAGTGTGCTTACTTGTTTGTCGCTAAGTCTAGTATGTGTTACGTATCAAAGTGTTTGATTGTTGTCGTGGAGCTTGTATGTGTGTCCCGATATGTTTCTGTGACTTTAACTATTGTAACTTATACTAGAGTGTATGATAGGGTTTCTGTGTGTATGATGGGGAGGGTTCAGTGTTGTATTGACAGGGATTTCAGAGTGTTATGATGGGGTGTCTGAGTGTATGGGAAGGGGTTCAGTGTGGTTGATGGGGGATTCAGAGTGTTGATGGTGGGTTTAGTGTGTATGTACGGGATTCAGAGTGTATGATGGGGTTTCAGAGTGTATGACGGGATTAAGAGTGTTATGATGGGGTTTCAGAGTGTATGACAGGGATTCAGAGTGTATGATGGTGGTGTCAGTGTGTTTGATGGGGTTTTGAGTGTAGGATGGGGTTTTTGTCTGAGTGTATGATGGGGTTTTCAGAGTGTATGATGGGGATCAGAGTTGTATGATGGGGTGTCAGAGTGTATGAAGGGGTTTCAGACGTGTATGATAGGGTGTCTGTGTGTATGATGGGGTTTCTGAGTGATTATGTGGGGTTTTCCAGAAGTGTATGATGGGGTTTTCAGAGTGTATGATGGGGTATGTCAGAGGTGTATGATGGGGTTTCAGATGTTATGATGGGGTGCTTGAGTGTATGTGGGTTTCTGTGTGTATGATTGGGGGTTTCAGAGTGTATGATGGGGTTTCAGAGTGTTTGATGGGGTTTCAGAGTGTTATGATGGGGTTCAGAGTGTTGTTGGGGTGTCAGTGTGTTGATGGGGTTTCAGTGTATTGATGGGGTTTTCGAGTGCTTGGATTGGGGTTTCTGAGTGTATGATGGGGTTTCTGAGTGTATGATGGGGTGTCAAGAGTGTATGGTGGGGTTTCAGAGTGTACGACAGGGATTCAGAGTGTCGACAGGGATTCAGAGTGTATGATGGGGTTTCTGTGTGTATGATGGGGTTTCAGAGTGTATGGTGGGGTTTCAGGAGTGTACGGCAGGGGTATTCAGAGTCTATGATGGGGTTTCAGAGTGCTTGATGGGATTCAGAGTGTATGATGGGGTTTCAGAGTGTATGATTGGGTTTCAGAGTGTATGATGGGGGATTCAGAGTGTATTGATGGGGTTTCAGAGATGTCATGATGGAGGTTTTCAGAGTGTATGGTGGGGTTTCAGAGTGTAGGATGGGGTTTTCTGAGTGTTTGTTTGAGGTTTCAGAGTGTTTGATGGTATTAAGAGTGTTTGATGGTGGTTTCAGGTGTGTATGATGGGGATTCAGGAGTGTATGATGGGGATTCAGAGTGTATGATGGGGTGTTCAAGGAGTGTTTTGTTTGGGTTTCAGTGTGTACGACAGGGTTTCGGAGTGTACGACAGGATTCAGAGTGTATGATGGGGTATTCAGAGTGTATGGTGGGGTGTCCAGAGTGTATGATGCGGGTGTCAGTGTGTATGATGGGGTGTCAGAGTGTTTGATTGGGGTTTCAGAGTGTCATGTTGGGGTTGCTGAGTGTATTGTTCGGGGTTTCGAGTGTATGATGGGGTGTCAGGTGTATGATGGGGGTTTCAGTGTGTATGTTGGGGATCAGAGTATATGATGGGGTTTCAGAGTGTATGAGGGGATTCAGAGTGTATGATCGGGGTTTCAGAGTGTATGAGTGGATTCAGAAGAGTGTTTGATGGGGTTTGTCAGAGTGTATGATGGGGGGTGTCAGGAGTGTATGATGGGGTGTCAGAGTGTATGATGGGGTTTCAGAGTGTATGCTGGGATTCAGAGTGTATGATGAGGTGTCAGAGTGCATGATGGGGTTTCAGAGTGTTGGTGGGGTTGCAAGAGTGTATGATGGGTGTTTCAGAGTGTATGATGGGGTGTCAGAGGTGTAGATGGGGTTTTTTCAGTGTGTATGATGGGGATTCAGGTATTGATGGGTGATTTTCTGGAGTGTATGATGGGGATTCAGAAGTGTATGATGGGGGTTTCAGAGTGGATGATTGGGATCAGGTGTATGATGGGGTGTCAGAGTGTATTGATGGGGTTTCTGAGTGTTTTGATGGGGTTTCTGAGTGTATGATGGGGTTTCAGTGTGTTTGATGGGGTTTCAGAGTGTATGATGGGGTGTCAGTGGTATGATGGGGTTTCAGAGTATATTGATGGGGTTTCAGAGTGTATGATGGGGTTTCGGGTTTCTGAGTGTATGTTGGGTTCTGAGGGTATGATGGGGTGTCAGATTGTATGGTGGGGTTCAGAGTGTACGACAGGGTTTCAGAGTGTTCGACAGGGATTCAGAGTGTATGATGGGGTTTCAGAGTGTATGATGGGGTTTCGAGTGTATGGTGGGTTTCTGAGTGTTCGACAGGGATTCAGAGTCTATGATGGGGTTTCAGAGTGCATGATGGGGGAGTCAGTGTGTTTTGATGGGGTTTCAGAGTGTTTGATGGGGTTCAGAGTGTATGATGGGGATTCAGAGTGTATGATGGGTTTCTGAGTGTATGATGGGTTTAAGAGTGTATGGTGGGGTTTTGAGTGTTTGATGGGGTTTCAGAGTGTATGATGGTTTCAGAGTGGATGATGGGAATTCAGAGTGTTTGATGGGGTTTCAGAGTGGTATGTTGGGATTCTGGTGTATGATGGGATTCAGAGTGTATGATGGGGTTCAGAGTGATGTTGGATTCAGAGTGTACGACAGGTTTCAGAGTGTACGACAGGGGATTCAGAATGTGTTTGATGGGTTTCAGGTGTATGGTGGGGTTATTGTCAGAGTGTATGATGGCGGTCTGTCAGGTGTATGAAGGGGTGTCAGAGTGTTTGTTGGGTTTCAGAGTTGTATGGTGGGGTTGCAGAGTGGTATGATGGGTTCAGAGTGTATGATGGGGTGTCAGAGTGTATGATGGGGTTTCAGATTGTATGATGGAGTTGAGTATATGATGGGGTTTCTGAGGTATGTTGGGGAATTCAGAGTGTATGATGGGGTTTCAGGTGTGTATGATTGGGAGTCAGTGTGTATGATGGGGTGTGGTGTCAGAGTGTATGATGGGGTGTCAGAGTGTTATGATGGGGTGTCCGAGTGCATGATGGGGTTTCAGTGTGTATGCTTGGGGATTCAGAGTGTATGATGAATGTGTCTAGAGTGCATGTGGGGTTGCAGAGTGTATGATGGGTGAGGTTTCAGAGTGTTTTGTTGGGGTTTCTGAGTGTATGATGGGGTTTCAGTGTGTTTGTTGGGTGTTCAGAGTGTATGGATGGGGATTCAGAGTGTATGATGGGGTGTCAGAGTGTTTGATGGGGTTTCAGAGTGTATGATGGGGTTATTGTCAGATGTGTATGATGCTGTGTGATATTATCTTGATGGAAGGTCTGTCGAGTATGAGTGTGATGTGTCATGGTGATGATGATGGGGGTGTACTGTGTTATTTTGTACCATAGTGTGGGATACGTGTGTCAACCATTGTATGTTTGTGGAGTCATAGTGTTGATCTTGTGTCCTTGTGTCTGATGGTGTGTATAGGAGTGTACCGTTGGTAGTGCCATGGGTATATGTTGGTGTGTTGTTTAAGGTTCGATGGTGTGTCATAGTGCATGTTCAGTGTGTCATAGTGTATGATGGTGTATCACTGTGTGGGTATGAACAAGAGTGTGTGTTGTGTTGTTCTACAGTGGTATATGATGACAATCCATCGTGAATCATGCTGTGGATTTTAAATGGTTCGGAACTGGCGAAACCACTAAAAATCCACCATTCATATAGTGCAGACGTTCGTTATCAGCGGCCTGCGAAAGTTCCTCCACATCCACTGGCCCCAGAGACAATCAGCAACAAAGAGCTGTGGGAAAATAAGTACCAAAAGCAGTGGAGCAAGACGTTCGCTATATGGAAGATGGTGGTGGAATGGGACACACACTCCGAAAATCCCCGGACATACAACACCAGAAAAGCCACTGAACTGGTATCCAAGGCAAAAAGGAAGCGAGGAAGACAAGAAAAGACCTGGAGGCGGGACCGGAAGCGGACACCAGGCAGATGGGCTAGGCTGAGGGAGAGAAAACAGAAAAGATTTGCCCAGAACCGGGGTCGTTGGAGTTCTGTTGGACATGGTCTTCTGATCATATGCGCTGCCTCAGCTGCAGCAATTCTGTTGCTTTACAGGTCTCTGAGCCTTTGTCTGATGGTGATCAGAAGGTATATGATGTGCTCATAGTATATGATGATTACTGTTAAACAGTCAACATACAGAGGCAGAACACCAGAGAGTAAAGAGGGTGGGTAAGATGGAAGAGAGAAATAGGAAATGGGAGGGAGGCATCTCATGGAGAGAGAAGAGGGGGAGAGAGAGAAAGAGGAGAGAGAGAAAGACAGAAGATAGTGAGAGTGGACAGAAGAAACTGACAGACAGACAGGAGACATGAGACACAGAACACAGAGAGACGGGGAGGAGAGAGAGAGAGAGAGAGACCGAGAGAGGGAGAGAAGAGAGAGGAGAGAGTAAGAGAGAGAGAGAGAGAAAGAGAGAGAGAGGAGACATTGATTCTCTACTGAAACGGTTTAATAAATAAGTACTGACCTGAAGTGAGTCAATTTTCATACTTTATGTGACTAATCGACTGAAGGCGGTAATGCTTACTGCAACACACTCACCACACACACAACACACACACACCCACACACAAACACCCACCAACACCTGCACACACATCACAACCACACACCACCACACCACCACACACACGCACGCCACACACCCCCAGTCATAAATAGCACACACACACACAACACACACACCACACACACACCACACACACACCACACACACAACACACACACACCACACACAACACACTCTAACCCTCAGGGATTCTGTCCTGGGACCGGTTTTGTTTGTGCTGTTACACCCATCCTCTCTCGGGCCATTTATCAGCCAACACTCTCTCCTTCACCATAGATTTTCAGATGACAACAAGCTGAATATATATCTCTGCCCATCTCAGTCAGCTTCGTGAAATAATTCCTCTTTCTCAAGCATGCACTACCGATTTTAAATCATGGGATGACAATAACAAACTACAACTAACGCAGACAAAACTGAATAATTCCCCATTGCTTCGAAACACACGATTAGTATCATTCTCTCCCTTTTCTATAAATGTTGATGGATATCAAGATAAAGCTATCAGTGTCATGTCGTTACATCGGCGTATACACTCGACCAAACTCTCTCTTTCAAACAACATATCTCTAATAAAAAAATTGTGTGCAAGTCCTGCTACCTTGAACTTCGTAGAATTAGTCAGTTCGCACTTCCTCGATCAAAATGCCACTGATGGCTATAATCTGTGCTTTTGTCCTGTCTCGGCTCGACTATTGTAACTCCCTCCATGCAAGTTGTCCTTAACGCTCATCTCTAAACTTCAAAAAGTTCAGTACAATGCAGCCGTTGATCTCCCGCTTCCTCTAGATTGATCACATATCACCTTTCTGTCTTCCTTACATGGATTACCTGTTCTAGTCTCGTATTGCTTTAAAGTTACTCCCCTGGTTTTCTAATCACTGAATAACTGGCTACATCCTACCTTCCGACCTCCTCCATCTCTATCTTCCGTTCTCGCACTTACGCTCATCACGATTTCTGTCTGCTTGGCTTCCCTCCGTCGCTGATAACTTCAGGCCATGAATTTTCTTTCTCTTACCAGGGCACCATGCTATGTGAATTGTCTTCTTCTTCTTGCGTAACTCGGACTCTTTTGATTACTTTTAAACCTCCCTAAAGACATTTCTTTTCCCTCGGACGATTAAATGATATCCATTAAACCACTGTGCGTGTTTGCTGATGTTGAACGCGCGCTGAGTTGTCTGTCTGCGTGTGTGAGGTTGTTTTTTTTGTTTGTTGTTTTTTTGCTTTTGTAGTGTGGGTGTGTGTGTGTGTGTGTGTGTGTGTGTGTGTGTTTGTGTGTGTGTGTGGTGTGTTGTGTGTGTGTGTGTGTGTATGTGTGTGTGTTTGTGTGTGTGTGTGTGTGTGTGTGCGCGCGCTTTGAAGTAGAATTATAATTTTATCATGTTTTGTTCTGTATTATGCAGCTTTGGCTCTCGCGAGGTAATGCGCTCTATAAATATCCTTTTACATTACATTAAATTACACCACACACTCACACTCATACCCACACACACAACCATACACACACACACAACACACACAACACACACACACACACACACACTGCGAAAGAGTGAGTATATGTCTGTGTGTATGTGTGTCTTTGTCTGTCTGTGTTATGGCAGTATGTGTGTGTGTGTGTGTGTGTGTAGTGTGTGTGTGTGTGTGTTTGTGTGTGTGTGTGTGTGTGTTCATGGGTATGTGCCAGCTCGCGCACGCGTTGTGTGTGAGTGTTTGCGTGTATGGAGATCAGTTTATGTCTGTCAGTGTTAGTGTAGTGTGTGTGTTGTTGTGTGTGTGTGTGTGTGTTTGTGTGTGGTTGTGTGTGTGTGTGTGTGTGTGTGTTGTTGTGTGTGTGTGTGTGGGTGTAGGTGTAGTTGTTTTGTACGAGTGAGTGAGTGATGTGTAGGGGTGTGTGTGTGTGGTGCCGTGCGTGGTGTGGTGTGTGTGTGTGTGTGTGTGTGTGTGTGTGTGTGTGTGTGTGTGTGGTGTGTGTGTGTGTGTGTTGCGTGCCGTGCGCGCGCGCGGCATGAGTTTCAGTCTGAAAACGGTAACCGTTCGTTATTTGGGTATGCCCTCGTGAGGGTGCACACACTATCTTCAAGCGAGCACACGAACGTGTGTATAAATCAAAACGATTAAACTTCCTAAAACAATGCGTTTATTCATTCTTTTCATTTGTTTACTGGGGTGCTTGTCTGTCATTATTCCAGGATTTAACACATTTGTTGATATTTGCAGGAATACCATAGCGGAATCGGAGATTCCCGATTCACTCCTCTGTGTCCTGTTCCTACGCCTGAAGTTGTAATAGCCCCTATCGCTTTTGTCTCGTGTATATAAATCCTCTCTCTACTCCCTGTCTTGGTCTCACTCTGGTCTCTCTGTCTCTCTCTCGCTCTCTTGTCTCTCTCTGTCTCTCTCTCTCTTCTCTCTCTCTCTCTCTCTCTCTCTCTCTCTTATCTCTCTCTCTCTCTCTATCTCAGTGTCTGTCTCTCTCCTTCGTGTCTCTGAAACAAACTCTGCACCCATTTGCCCATTCTTCTTTCTTCCTCCCAACCCTTTTCTTTCCCATCCCTTGCCATGCCTCCCCATCCATTCTACTCCCCTCTCTCTCTCTCTCTCTCTCTTTCTCTTATCTCTCTCTCTCTTCTCTCTCACACACACACACACACAACACACACACACACTCAGACACACGAACAGAGCTCGCGCGCGCGCGCGCTCACACACACACACACCCACACACACTCACACACACACCACCACACACACACACCCACACACACACACACACACAAAAAAAAACGCACGCACGATCACATGCACACCACAGCGCCCGCGCTTTCTTTCAAAGCACAAGTCCACCCACTTGCAGGTACTGAGTGACACAAGTGAGAGAGAGTGCAGGAGGAGAGAGAGTGAGAGAGAGTGAGAGACGATTGAGAGAGCAGGAGATGTGAGAGGAGAGAGAGATGAGAGAGAGAGAGAGAGACAGACAGACAGGACAGACAGAACGACAGAGAGTCTGACAGACAGGACAGAGAGACTGAGAAAAAGAGAGACAGACAGATAGAAGGAGAGAAGAGAGTCAGATGAAGAGAGAGACTCACAGTCAGACACACAATCAGAGAGAAAGACAAACACAGAGAGGGAGAGAGGAGAGAGATAGAGAGAGAGGAAGGTGAGAGAGAGAGAGATGAGAGAGAGTGAGTGAGAGAGAGAGAGAGAACACAGTAGACAGGACAGACTGACAGCCACAAAGACAGAATGATTTCAATACCGTGGTATTCTCCCCTTCACATGGCTTTTGGCGTTTGTTGTAATATTTCTTGATAAGAAAATACAGAGCTGTAAACGCGTATGATATCACAAGACCACCCCGAAGACACACACAACACACCACACACACACACACACACACTCACACACAAACACAACACACACACATACACACACACACACACACAATGCACGCGCACACACACACACACACACACACACACACACAAACACACAGACATGCGACACCACACACTCTCATGCGCACACACATGCACTCAACACATGCACGCGCACACACACACACACACACACACAACACAACACACACACACACACACACACACATGCGCGCACACATGCGCGCGCGCGCTCACACACACACACACCACACTCAACACACACACACACACACACACACGCGCGCACACACACACACCACAAGGAGGCAAGCTCACATGCATGCAAATGGAATAATAGTGAGAGGACCAGACAGCAAAATGTGTGTGTCTGCAGCACGCGAGTGCGCTCGTGTATGTGTGTGAGTATGTGAGTAAATATATATATTTATATATTGTATATATATTCTTTATATATATATTATATAAATATATATATATATATACATATACATATATATATATATATATATATATATATTATATATATATATATATATATATATATTATATATATATTTAATTAAATATGTGCCATCGTGTTTGTACCGGTGGATATGGGGTCACGTATTATATCTTCGTTTGCATACTATGTGAGTTACTGGTGGAATAAATGAGTTAAATGTAATTTGAGTGATGATATTTGAATGGCACGGGAAAACGAATGAATGAGCGACTGTAGGCTGCTCTTCGGCCGGCTCTACCCGGGTAGGAAGCCCGTTGTGTGAGTGAGGTAGTGTGTTTTATTGTAAAGCGCTTTGTGCTTGGTCTGTGACCGAGGATAGGCGCTATATAATATTCCCAATATAATTTATACAATTATCTAATAAATTCAAGGATTAGTTACCCGACACCATTCCAGAGACTTTACAGAGCTGTTTATATTGAATATATATATTTATTTGTGTGTGTGTGTGTGTGTGTGTGTGTGTGTGTGTGTGTGTGTGTGTGTGGTGTGTGTGTTCATGTATAGTGCGAGCGTGCTAGCGGTGCGTTGGTCTTTTGTACTTGTGTTCTAAGACAGTGAGTAGTGCGGGGCAACACACAAAAGGAAAGAATTTTTTAAAACCATCATTCGATCTTCTTTGCGAAATGGCAAACTAATTCTGTGTAAACTCTTTTTCTGCCGCAACAGCACGATGGCCAAGCAGTGTGTGATGGTGAAACCGCGGAGTAGGAGGTTCATCAAATTTCCGATACTGCAAGTACGACATCATATTTTCTCTCTAGAGAAGACAGGAGTGCGTTTTATCCTGGAAGGAGCAGTCTGTGGGATGCACTACCAAAAGTAACGCGCTCCATGGCCTTGCTTAGGAATCGTGTTATTTAAAGATAGGTACGAGTCATTGTTTTGAGGAATGGTTTATTGTGTCTGTTAGTCGATCTACCTTCTTGTTATTTTATAGGGGCCCATCAAGATACATACCGGGTTGGTTCCAAAGCAGAAAAGATCGAATCGGATGAAGGTAAATGGGACACTTTTTCAGAATAACCATCTGGACAATGAGAGGGTCACGGATAAGAGCCAGCAAGGATCAATGGACATCGTGGGAGGAATGCACTACAAAGAAAGTCATAACTTGGAAGGAAATTTTGGCACATGGCCCTCTCAGGATCAGCTTCTTCTCTGATCTGCATATGACCTTCTGCCTCAAATGCAAACCTGGTGAAGTGGGGAAAACAGACGATCCTGCATGCCCCCTCTAGCCATGAAAAACAAACAGTGGAGAATGTTCTAAGCTCATTGTAAAGTAGATTAACTTCTTACCATGGAGGCACAACAAAGTGATCAAAGAGATTGTACAAGTAGTCTGGGCTCAGTACCAACACCTCAAATGGGAGAATCAGGATCCAAAAAGCACCCGCATAATTCTTCACGGCAGGAGGCAGCAAATCATGGCATGAACAACAGTCTGCCACTCGAAAACATGCAGGCAGAGTCTGCTGGATGGGGGCAGTGACTGGGAGTGCACTGCAGGACCTCCCAGAATGGAAGAGTCACCAGTGATCATCAGCAAGAGTGTTCATGAGACCAGACATAGTACGTCCACTCTATGTCATCCAAGCTGCTGATCTATATGATCGGAGGCTCACGGTGCCATATGAGAACAGAAGGGAGGCAGCTCACATCTACAGACTGAAAGTTTGCTGATCTGGCAAAAAGCCTGAGGAGAGAAGGGGCTATATGGTCTATAAGTCCTCAAATGCAGATATTTGAGATAGGGGGTTTGTAGGTACGTCTTGCATACAGCCTCATAAAACAGCTCTTCAGTTGCAGGAAGGACAACCAGAGACCTGGAAAGCAATGGGCAGAATCGGCAGAGAGGTGTTTCAAGCTGGATCTGGTCAAGGAGGACAAAAGTGAAACTTAATAAGCTTAATTTCAACTACAATATCAGGTTTTGTCCCTGTGGCTCAGTGGTAAAGCGCGAGTCATTAAGTAGAAACATGAGGCATGTCCTGAGGGTCATGGGTTCGAATCCCAGCCATTGGATCGTCCCAAGATGGGGAAAAAAAAAGGGGGCAGCAGAGGGACATCCGGAGCTCATGAACCGTGTGTGTGGACCCAACCCCCTAGAGTGTCAGGAGATAAGGCCGAAAAACTTGCTGGAAGGGGGCTTCTCTTCTGTGGATTCTGCTGCCTCGCTCTCCACGAGTTTCTTTCTATGATGCTTGGGTAACCATCCTTGACTTCGGGAATAGGCAGGAGGACGTCCGCGGGAATGAACGAGGAGGACACTGGAAAGACCTGAGCCAAGGGCTTGTGGGATGGCTCCCCACTTTTGCCTTAAACATGTGGCTACTATAAATAAAAGGAATAGATGCTCCCAGGATTCACCGAAAGGGGGAGTGAATGATGAATTCATCGGTGCTCTACCAATCAAGACTGCAAATCCCAAACGGACTATGAACAGGACCAATGGGGAACATCATGTGTCTGATGGAAAGCGTTTCGCTCCACCGTGGCATGAAGGTCCACGTACAAAGATGGGATGTGATGAAGACTCATCTGAATGGAGCAGCAGCGCCTGCATCAGCAGATAAGTCGTCGGAAGCCAAGGACCAGGCCTGGATTTATACCACGTGCCTAGGACATCACGCTGTTGGTTCGGATGAGGAATTTACACAGGCCCTCGATGCCAGGCGCCTGTAAACTTCAACCCTGGCACGAGCAAACGAAACTGAAGATGGGAGAAACTGGATGCAATAATGTCCAATGACTCAGGATGCACTGATAGGGAAAAGCACCTGAACACAAACTAGCCACATATGGGGAATTTGTGTATGCCACATGTAGAGGTCGCTATTGGAGTAAAACTACCAAAGAGGTAAACACTCCAAAACAAATCCAGACGCCAAGGAAAGATGGGACATGATCAGAGCCAAAAGACAACCTCAAAAGCAATTGAAGACCGCACTGCCAGCTGAAAACAAGGCTTGGAATAACTGTGGAAGAACCTGAAATGAAAAAACTCAGCGACCTCAGCTAAGCGGAATCTGCGAGGAAGAGGAATGAGCAAAAAGAGAAGACACAATGGCGCTTCTTCAGTGGGACCCCTTCCAGTTTGCAGAAACACTGTTTTTGTGCAGCCAAAATCTGGGACCTAAGTTGTGGACAAAGGAGTTTTGAGCAGCATCTGAGAAAAACTAATCTGACTCTCTGAGCACAAAGCACCACTCGACATCAAAGATATCGGAGTGGCAACCAACCCTGAGGGAACAGTTCATTGGCATGCCTCCAAACGTTTGGCGGAAAGCAAGAAGGTGGTCGACAAAGCCAGAGCCAATCATCACAAGGGCCAACGGAATACCTTACACAGCTTTACAGAAATGTCCAAGGTGCTGGAGTGGTCCCAGGCTGCCTGCGATCTGCTTGGAGAAACCAGAAGATCAGCGGCATGGATGACGGTGATGGGTGTACATCCCCAAAGAGCAAAACTAAAGTGACATCAGCCAGTTCAGGCCAATATCTTACTGAACGTCGATATGGGAAAATCTTCTTCTCTTCATGGCAGCATGGCTGACCAGTACCTGATGGGGAAAACATAGTACTGGATGTGTACTGTCCAGAAAGGTGGAATCCAGGCGTGGCTGGCTGTGTTAGAACACGCCACAATGATCTGGGACGCAATCCAAAAAGCAAAACAGAAAAGAGAGACCTAGGACGTAGTGTGGTCGATCTGGCAAACGCTAGGATCTGTGCCCATGAGATGTTACTATTGGCTCTTGAGATAGTTAACCATGTGCCAAAGAACATCCCGACTTGCTCAAGAAGTACTTCAATGGGCTTCCAATGCGGTTCCTTACAAGGAGACAACTACTGATTGGATCAATTGGATGTGGGCATTGCAATGGGCTGTGCAATTTCACACGTTTATGTTCGTCTGGCATTGGAACTCATCGTGAAAGCAGCAACAACAAACGCAAGACAAATCAGACCTTGGCGATATGGATACAAGATGCCTCTCTCAAGGCCTTCATGGATGGACATACAGTGATTTCATCCATGGAAAAGACGAGACTCGTATGTGCTGGAGAGGGCTGGACGACATAGTTGCCTCATCCAGAATGATGTTCAAGCAAGGAATCACGGAGTCTCTCCACTGAGTCCCCTTCCAAGTGGCGGATTCTGTGGTCTTCAGTGTTGCCAACCAGGCCATTCCAACAGTCACAGAAGAACAGTCAAGAGCCTTGGAAGTGCGTATGATGATACGCTGAAAGACACAACAAAGAGCAAAAGAAACCAAGCAGATGGAGGAAGAAGGCTGGAGACAATTGGACCAGTGTGGGCTTCCCTGGGCAATACATGGTTGGTTGTCGGCAGTTCATGCTGATACAAGCTCCTATGGCCTCTGATGATATATGAACTGCACCAGCACAGTGGAGGCAATGAAGCCAAAATCAACAGTTCACAAGGAAATGGCTTGGTGTCCCACCCTGTCTGACTGGACATAGGCTGTTTCTTTTGTTTATCTGGTTTTTCGCCCAAGCAAAAGCTCAAACTACCACTGAAATCCTCCTGGAGGAATACAAAGCAGGGAAGATCAGGACTTAATGCATGCTGGAGAGGACTCAGGTAGACAATGGTGTAGAAGGCAATCAAAGCCCCTGCTGAAGACAGGCTGAAAATGGAACGTTCAGTGGCGATGGATTCTGCAAAAGAAAGTCTCAAGATCAGAGAAATAACAGGACACACCACAGACCAACAGACAAGGACTGGGGGTGACCATTACTGATTGGTGGTCTAGGCCAATGGAAAAGCCAAAAGAGGACATGATGAATCAGGATGAGAGAAAAGAAGAAGACCAAAAAAGACTCCAAAAGCTGTCAGCAGAGCCAGCTAGGGCAGTATGGGACTAAACGTGCGGAGAATGCACTCATAAGAGTCTAACTTGAATTGACATTTGGCACATGGCCCCTTCAGGATCAGCTTCATTCTCAGATTGCAAAAGACCTTCTGCACTCAAATGCATACTGGTGAGTGGGGGGAAAAACAGACGATCCCGCATGCCCCTCAGCCATAATTAACAAACAGTGGAGCATGTTTAAGCTCATGTAAAGTAGCCCTGTCAAGGAAGGTACACATGGAGGCACAACAAAGTGCTCAAGAAATTGCTACAGTAGTCTGGGCTAGATACCAAACACAAAAGGGAGAATCAGGAATCCAAAAGCCACCCGCAACATTCTTCACGGCAGGATGGCAGCAAATCATGGCAAGAACAAGTGTGCCACTCGAAAACATGCAGGCAGAGTCTGCTGGATGGGGCAGATGACTGGGAGTGACACTGCAGTCCTCCCAGTTGCGAAGAGTCACCCAGAGATCTTCTGAAAGAGATGGCATGAGACCAGACATAGTAGTCCAATCTAAGTCAACCAAGCAGCTGTTCATGGTCGAGCCTCTCGGTTCCATTTGAGAACAGAATGGGAGGCAGCTCAAATCTACAGACTCGTAAAGTATGCTGATTGGCAAACAGCCTGAGGTGCGGGAAGGCTATTCAGGTCAAAGTCATCACTGCAGAAATTGGCCCAGCTGTGGGAGGTTTGTAGGAACGTATGCATACAGCCTCATGAAACAGCTCCTAAGTTGCAGGGAAGGAAAAAACCAGAGCCCTGAAAGCATATGGCAGAGAAGCGGAAGAGAGGTGATCACGGGATCTGGTCAAGGGAGATCAAAAGTGAACTTTTAAGGCTTAATTTCCCTTCAAAATTTCAGGTGTCCCTGTAGCTTCAGTGGTTAAGCGCGACGTCATTACAGTAGTAAAGGAGCTTGTACCGAGGGTCTGGTTCGAATACCAGCCTTGGATTCGTTACCAAGATGGGAAAAAAAGGGGGCTGCGATTGAGGGACATCGGGAATCATGAACCGGGTGTGGCCCAACCCCCTAGAGTGTCAGAGATAAGGGCCGAAACACTTGCTTGAGGGGGCTTCTCTTCTGAGGACTCCCCCCTTGCTGCACCGCTCTCCACGAAGTTTTTTCCTTAATTGACGTCAGGTAAGCGGTGGTTTGCACGGATTTCTGACTGTGAATGAGTTCATCCGCTCCTTGGAAACACGTGAATAATTGGTGGGGTTTGGGTGTTTTTTTCTTTTTTGTATTTTTTTTCCACATATCATCTATTGTAAGCTTTTAAAATGATTTTTCACTCAAATTCAGGGCTTCGCTTCGGGAGGCCGATAGCTTGTTGGTGTGGAGCTCCGGAATCGTGATCCTGGGGTTGCGGGTTCGAATTTCGGTACAAGGAGGGTGGATTTGTCCCTCGGAGTTAACATTGGTTTCTGACTCATTCCCATACAGTCCTTCGAAATGAAACTTATAAACCCAGGTTCCGTGTGTGACGCCACGCCACAACATCTTGCACACACGTCAAATCCATCAACAAACTTTTTTTCCGGAAGAGAAGGCAGTTAGGACGTTGTTTGGATGGACACGTTACACATAGCATGAACCTTCACGAAGAAGGAGATATGGCTGCCTTAATGGCGGGATAAAAAAACTACAACAAAAACGGTCATACACTCAAAAACTCCCTGCGGGACGTATCAGCCTGCGTACGTAGAAGAAGAAAGAAAGATGCTTCGCTTCAACTCGCGTACATGGACACAAAATCGTAATTGTGGAGGGTGCCCTGTGCACGCTTTGCGCTCTGTCATTTCGAGGCAGCGCCACTGCGAGATTCTTCCAAACGAGCAGGAAAAAGGGCGCTTGCTTCATGGCTGTCAGCAGAGGGGTGGGAAAATGATGGCGACGATTTAGCGTCGGATTCCGTCTTTCATATTTGCGCGTGTATTTCTGATTTCATTTTGGTATGTCTTCCAGCGCGGTAGCTCACTTTATGATTCTATCTAGATTCTGATTCGATCATACATATTCTTTGGATCGTTGTTCGTGGACAGAAGAAGAAAAAGAAAGGTTAAGAAAGAGGGTACATGGGCAGGTGGTTAAGGCCTTAGGCTGCGAGGTCACAATCGTGAGTTCGGATTATTCGTGGAGGTGGGAAATGTTCGTCTGAAAACCCATCTCTGTCCACCCAGCTGTCATTGGGGAGACCGATTCTGTCCAGGAAAAGTGATAGGCGGCGGAAGGAGGTGATGGGCCCCGCCTTAGTCACGCCGTGATTTAGACACATTGAACATCATTCAGATCATTTGCCCCTACGGCAGTAGGCTGCAAGTGAAACTTCAGCCTTAAGCTTATAAGGCGAGAATGACACTACTCGACAACATCCGAGTTATCTCTCTATCTTAACAACGCTTAGCTATGAGGGATGATGTCTTGCTGAAACTTTAGCCAAGCGGTTTTGTCTGGTAACCAAGTGTTTGGTGATGACCCCCCGTAATGAGATTGAGCATGAGCACTCCAGACTCGGGAACTTTCCTCGCTGACCAAGTCACACGCTGGTGACGCTGCTGCGTGTCCAGTAACTCTTCAACCCAGTCCTCATCACCGCCACATCACTAGAGCCGCATACCAGCAGAGTATCAAGTTGTGTTCCGCTTGTGAACGCTGTGGCAGCATGGCCGCTGGGAATGCGGCAGAATCCGGTCACAGCGCTTGTGCACAGCCGCTGACAGGGCTTGAATCGAGGATCTGAGCATGAAGTCGCAGGCAGTTCTGCCAGTTGGAAAACACGCTTGGGGCCCAACGTAAAAAGGGACCATTTTTGTTGCCTTTGACGTGTGTTGTTCTAGCGTGGTTAGGTCTAATGTAAGATAAGCCTTGTGCTCTTCACTGTCTTGGGGGAGGTTATTCACTTTCTCTGTCAATGTCACGCAGTGTGGGTGTGGACTGTGTTTCGAAATGGACGTAGCTGAACGTTTTACTGTTCAACTGCTTAGTGGTGGCATTTTCTATGGCTGGGTTTCTGTTTCTTAATGGTTTATTCTTCAATTCCGAGGTGAACGTTCATGACAGGAATGAATGAATTGTCATGGGTATTAGGGATTATGTCCAGACTTTGTCCGTGATTTTTTTGACAAGATGAGAGGAGGTGAAGTGAGTGAGAGTGAGAGTGGAGAGAGAGAGACGTATTGAAGAGAGAGAAGAGACGAGAGAGATGACGTGAGAGAGTATATGTGTCTTTCTTTACGATGTTATGCTTTCCAATTGAAAACAAGCCTTCGCTTTCCTTTGCTCAAGTCACAGACTTTGGATTTTACGACCAAGTGAGTGAGAGAGAAGAGGAGAGAGGAGAAGGAGACGAGGAGGAGGAGAGAGAGTGAGAGAGCTGTCTTTCTTTACGTGTAAGCTTTCCAATGAAAACAAGCCTCACTTTACCATTGGTCATAGTACTTTCACTTACATCTAATTGTCCACTAGAACCATAGTTGCAAAAAATGAAATGCTGGTATTCGTTACAGCAAGGGAGTATGACACCACATTTCAGCCACCGTCTGACGAGGTCGCCATCGACATAAAGCCAGAGACAAACAGTACGTACAAGACACAAAACCCAGGGGAGAACCATATACGAACGATAGGTGCTACTGCGTTCCTGAAAACCACACCGAGCGTACCGTTCATTCTTTAACTTCCAAAGACAATAACTGAGTGGAACCACCGACGATAAACAATCGTCCACCAAAGTCAGTCGACAAGTTTCATGTTCGGCTCTGGCTAAAAGCCCAGAAGCGATGCATCATCGCGTTTACGCACCCCCACCTGTGCCAGTAAATAGTTCTTTTAAACGACGTATAAATCCAGTTAAGATCAGTTCTGAATTGATCTCTCGAGTCACTGGCGTGCATATTGTTTCGCTGTCCAAACTGCTAAGTTGTTCGCAGCCAATGGATAAGCTTAGAGCCATACGCTAACGCTGATTGGTAAGATTAACGTCCTGCTGTTGGCCTCAGGCATTTTAACTCCTTACACTTACTTGCCTTGATTTTTGTCAGCCCGGTTGTATCGAGATTTAGTTGTGGAAATCATTTTTTGTTGTGGTTATTAATGGAATACTTCAGGAAAGCGAACTTAACAAATGCATTTACGAAGGAAAAAAAATAGTTGGGAAAATTATTTATTGTTGTTTTTTTATTGCTGAAAATAGCGCTCACACAAGAACCCTTTTAAAAAAAAAAAAAAAAAAATACTGTTGAGAGTGAAGGACTTGGTGTGCTAGGACTGGAAGTCTGCCACAGAGTCATCGGGTCGCCTGCCTTAATACTACAAGCTCACGGCTGGTTGAATAGGTCACCGCACAGAGGGACGAAACCTTAGGACTTGTAGGGAACATGCTACCTTAAATAGACATGCATAGCATCTTTCCCAGTAACATACGTATTTTCCCTTCAGGGAATCTGGGGATGTTTTCTTGTTTGTAGGTGCTGGATGCTTACAGCAATATTATCTTTTATTCATTTCTGTTTCTTTTCTTTCTTTCTTTTTTTTTTTTTTTTTTTTTGCTTGTCCATCCTCTGCGCCTTCTCTGAGGATGTGTTCCACGCCGCTATTTCCGACACCCCGTCCACAGCCTCAGCCCGGTCGGCCCGCCGCTGTATGTCCGGCACCTGCAATCCACTGGAAGAAGTCAATGTCACGTCGCCAAGAGGCAACCCCTCGGGAGGAGACACTGCACTGTGCCGAGTCACTTCGTGTGGTGTTCTGTGGCGCATGTTATGTTCTAACATACGCAGGATTCCACATTCTAAGCCCCCTACTGACGTCTATAATTGCTTAGTCGCGGAACGGCGTGAGTGAGCTCTCCCCCCGGAGGGCGCCACCACGTTCCATCCAACGACAGCCCTTGGACTCGCCGATATGGTGACCCGACGGAACCAAACCAAGGCCACAAGACGTGAGAAGGACATCGAAATTGGGTCACCATGAGAGCTGGGCATGAGGGGCACAGAATTCTGAGACTTTTTTTTTTCATGCTGATCGATGTGAATGAGGTGATTAAGATGATGCTACGGAATTCCATTTCGTGTCTGAGTTTACATGAAAGGGCTGCACTCTACGCTTCCTTTCTTAATATATCCCGGCGTCACCAGGCCCGAGCTGATATTGGGGACCTGCAGGGTTGGTCAGGTAATTTGGGCAAAAACACTCTCAGAAAGCATCCATTAAGTGGTTGAAAACTCGACTGTGTGGTCCCAGTCTTCCCATAACTGGAGTCCGCTGCAAACTCAAACTCTGGGTAGGAAGCCGGTCGGGGCAGAAAAACCCACATGACTCGATGGGATTCGATCCCACGACCTCCCAGCCGAGAGTCCGCGACGCTACCCCTTCGCAACGGCGGATGGTGTTTTCTTTATCTTTCTGCATTTGCAAAAAGATTTGGGCTTTGTTAAATTAAGCGCTGGAACAATCAGTTATTGTTATTGTTGTTATTTTACTGTGATCGACCAACAGAGTGAAGTGGGCGATCACTGGATTAGTCAAATTATGACAAATCTAAATATAGGGGTGGAAAAGGTATTCCTGGGGAAAATGAGAGTGTACTTCTTCTCTCTCTCTCACTCTCTCTCTCTCTAACTCTCTCTCTCTTCTCTCTCTCTCCTCTCTCTCTCTGTCTCTCGCTCCTCGGTCCTGCAGCCGATTACATGAGCTTGCCCTTCCATGATTGGGTCCACTTTTCCATCTTGTACTTTTATGACGTCTCAGAGTTCTGTTTGTCGCATTGAGAAGGAATTCTTAAATCTCAATGTTAGCGAACCGCCCCAAAGAGAAACGTTGGACAAACGCGTCACAAGACAAAACACGACGCGTTTCGACCTCTGAGGTCTTCTTCTGGCAAGACACAAACATATTTTAGGACAACGGAAAATGAACGAATTTGGGTTACTTAGCTTAGATCTCTTCACACTTCAGTGCAAGTAGGCGGGCGTTGAATCAGGCTTGAGAAAGGGTTTATGGACCGAAATGTTGGGACACTCTTTGTTTTTCCAAGGATTACCTTGTCACCTGCTTTTTTGAGATGTTCAATATATATGTGGTCCTAAAGATAACTACTCTTGTTCCTGAATATTTCTTTTCCCCTGTTTTAAACAGCTATCTCGCATGTTTTCCGAGGAAACACAACATTTTTTGTTTTTCATTTCTATGGGATCACAGTGTTCTGAATGTGCGGGGGGAAAATTAATAGTTTAACTCCGTTTTAATAGGAAAACAAGATAAAACGAAAGCAGCCGCAAGTTTTAGGGATTCACAATGATATTTCCTCTATTTTTTCAAACCTCCATTCCAGTTTCCCAAATCGTTCATCGACTTTTCACCGCCACACTGCCCATCAGGTGCTCGCATGCGCTTGACATGATGATCACGGAGATCGTAATTGTTTTGCCTGTCGAAAAGAAGCTCCTCAGGGGGGGAGGAAAACAAAAATTATAGTTCATTATCCCCCTCCCCCCCCCCCCCCCAAAAAAAAAAGAAAAGGAAAAAAAAGAAAAAGAAAAAGGAAAACCATTGCCATCACGAGGGAAAAACAGGGAAGCCATTGTTATCCTTGGGAAATCGTTCCTGTCTCCGGGAGAGGAGAAAAAAAAGAATTGTGGTCCTTAGAATGACACCTTTTTCCATCTTTTCCTCATGGCAAATAGCTATTTACTGTGGGGAAAACAGCCTGTTACTGCCTTTTGACGTAGAATGGTTGAGCTGGATTGGGAAGAACTCAGGTATACGAAGAGTAAATGTTACCTCCTCTAGCTGAGCGACTGGCGCAGAGTTCGCGTTTCTATCCGGTTTCTGTCCAAGGGATTATAATCGGTCACATGAATTAGCCAAGTTACTTCCCTTACATTGAGGCTGGCGGTTTTAAAGTGAGACTCGCTTACGTGCGCAGAACACACATAAACATGTGCAGCGCGCGCGCCACTACACATATGTACGCACGCACGCACGCACACACACAAAAACACACACTCACACTATGGATGGGATAGTTTACATGATAAAATATGAAAGACATTTATTTGGGAGATTTTAATATTGGTTGTTACAATCTCAACAGAAGTGGTTTCTAAACTAAACATGCATGGCCTTCAAGCGTGGTGATCAACCTACAAGAGTAACTGAAACATAGCTACTTTATTGACCACGTTTATTATGACAAACTTACAAACTAAACATTGTAGAAGTTTGTTTCATCATGGGCTGTTAGTGACCATAATCCTGTATGTTTCACTTGGTATAAAACTCATTTAAATTTAATAAGGTTGGGCATAAAATCATTTTTTATCGAACTTTTAAAAACTTTATTGAAGTAGATTTCGGTTGATCTAGCAAATTCAAATCTTTAAATTTCATATTTCAGATAAGGGATCCTGACGATAGCAAAGTGAATTTTGGATAAATACTTTTAATCTGTTACAATAAACACGCTACATTTATAAAGAAATGCGTCAGACTAGATATAAAAACCACGTGGATATCTAAAGAAATTGACGCTCGATAGGATTTAACAGGGATTTTCTATGTATTCGGAACAAAGAAGGAGTTTATAAAACAATGAAATAAAGTTACTTCTTTGAAGCGAAAGTCTAAAACATAACTATTTCTAGAAATTGTTAGTTCCACCAATGGATACCTGAGAAATTTTGGAAAGCTATAAATGTTGAATAATAAGCATGTGTCAAAAAACAGCACATCATACAGAATCACTCCCGATGACTTAATGATCATTTTTCAAACATTGCCAGTAAAATCATAACAAATGAATGTCTAGTCTAAATGATCGGTCTTCATTTAAATCAATTTATTGATTCCAGAAGAAATTTCTTTGTCCTTCACCCTTCCCTTACTTGACGATAACAGATGTTACAAAGCCTATCAGCTTTTGAAAAGATGGTATCGTGTTTTGGATGAGATTGTCGGGAAAATATTGAAACGTTCTTCCCAGAGTTTTTGTTGACTCTTTACATATTTATACAATTTGGTATCGAAAAAAAGTTTTCCCTTGAATTTATAACAGCTAAGTTATACCACTTTATAAAATCAGGTGTCACTTCTATTCCCTGCAATTATAGACCATTTCAATCTATTCAATTCTTTTCAAAACCTTTAGATAAGCACTTCAAAATTTGTTGTACTCATATCTATGAAATAATGACTTGATTCATGTAGATCAGTATGGTTTTCGTCAAAAAACCACTCATGTCATACTTCTCTAATACTAACTCATTGATTTTGTTTAAACAATATTAACCAAGTATGAATTCACTGGTATACTTTTGTTGATTTCGAATAAGCTTTCTGAGATGATATAACCCGAGCTTTTGTTACAAAATATCTATTGTGCTATACGTAAACAACAGATTAATAGATTTGATGAATCTTTTCTTTCAGATAGGAAACAGTTTGTATTTTGTAAATAACCAACAGCTAAAGTTTTATGCCCGTCAAATATGGAGTCCCACTGGTTTATGTTTTAGGGCCTCTGTTTTTTTCCTTTGATGTCCAAGATTTGCCTTGTTTTGTAAAATGCAATTGTGAATTGTTTGCAGTCGACACATTGTACTTGAGAGACAATTCAGATCCTTACAAACTAACAGGAGGTTCGCTTCAATGAAAAATTTTCAAAAGCTAATTGACTGGACAAAATTCATCCACCATGTCCTTAAACACACAGAAACTAAATGTATGTATGCCCTGATGTTAGGCAAAAACGAAAAAAGTGAAGGACTCATTTTCAACCTCTATTTATGATGGAAAGTAATACACGAAGTACAATTCACAAAAACTTCTTGGAGTCATTGTCGACTTGATTTTGTCTTGGGACCAGAGCACATTACAGCCTTGGGAATGGTTTGTATAGAATAAATTTTCAATTAAGTTTTATAAACAACTTTCTTGATGTGCCTCATCTCGTAAAATGTTCTTTAGTGCCCAGGTTTTACCCATTGTTGATTAGCTTCAACTTTATGGGACAGCTGCAGTGAGGACAAATTTGAAATTGATTCCATGCATGTATAACATGAGCTTGTATCGTGGTGTTTGTTAAATCAATTCTCTAACCACTGAAGTCTATAGAAAACTGATGATACTAACTTTCCGTAATAGACTTTTTTTCAATATAAGGCAGTCTTGTTGCACAAGGACTTTAAAGGAGTTGCTCCTAAAAAGATAATGAACACATTTCATAATAAATAAATTTCAGACACAATAATTTACTTATGCTCCATGAACCTAGAAAGAACACTTTTAAATAAGTTTCCTTTATTCTGGTGGAACGTTATGGATTGGTCTTTCACAAAAATTTTAAAAGTATGACAAACCTTAAAACGTTCAAAGAAATCAAAATCTTAAAGTTTATCTCAAGAAGGAAAACAGAAATAATGATTATAATTGTTTTCCCAACTTTGCTGTTTGTTGGGTTGAGTATTGTGGGTTTTTGGTTGTGTGTTGTTTTGTTGTTTTTTTGTTGTTGTTTTTTGTTATGTTGTGTTGGTGCGTTCTGGGGTTGTAGTTGTAATGTTTGTGTGGTGTTTGTTATTTATGTTGTTGTATGGGTTTGTTATGTTGTTTTGTTTGTTTTGGTGTTGGTTGTGTTGTGTTGTGTGTTTGTTGGGTTGGTTGTGTATTGTTGTTTGTGTTTTGTGGGTGTGTTGTTTGTTGTTGGATTGTTTATTTTGTTTTTTGTTGTTGTTGTGTTTTTGTGTTGGGGGTAATGGCTGTTCCTTGCATGTCTTTTAAAATTGTAATATTGATTGTATTTGTGCTTATGTTCTGTAATGTTTAAACAGAATTTGTATGAGTGTATTTGCTATTTGTATAGTAGACATACACTGAATTGCTAATGCGCAAAATTATTTGTGAAGTTCAGTGATTTATTTTTTTTTCACTATCCTTTGCATTGTTTGTATTCCATTTACCCACTCCCATCCACTTCTTTCTATTATAATTATTAGCATTGGTAAGGGCTTGATGAATAAAAAAGTTGATTTAGTTCGCTTTTTCATGTTTCTTTCCATCTATAAATATAATTTTGAATTTGAATTTGAATTTGAACACACACACTTCACCACAACACACACACACACACACAACACACACCACACAACAACACGATCATACACACAAACACACACTCACACACTCACACACAACACACACACACACTCACACACACCAACACAACTCACACACACACACACGCACGCATGCACGCCGCACGCATTGCACACACTTCAACTCACACACACACACACATCACACACACACACACACTACACACACACTCGTCTAATATCACTATGTGGATTGACGTTAAATTGAAGACTACATCACAACCACACCACACGCACGCACGCACGCACGCAAGCCACGCACCAACACTCACACACACACACACATACGCACGCATGCACACACACACACACACACACACACACACACACACACACACCACAACATCGCACACACTCACACACACACACTCACACACACACACACACACACACACACACGACGCACGCACGCACGCTCGCACGCACGCACGCACGCACGCACGGCACCGCACGCACGCACGCAGCACGCACACTCGTCCATTGACAGAGTCAGGTACAATTCATTCTATGTTATTGTTTATCAAGCAACAGCCCATACAAGCAGATAGAAAGTTTAACAAGTCAAGCGGCGAGTGATTTTTAGTCAATAAGGCAACCAGACAAAAATTATTGGTATATAAATTTTCACAAACACAACCAAAACGCCCTTTATATCCCGGTGCCAAAATTCCTGCAACTGACAACATGAAAAGTCACAGAAAAAGAACAATCAGCAGCAGCAACAGCACAACAGCAATAGTTGTAGTAGTTGTTTGTTGCTGCTGTTGTAGAAGTGGTGGTGATGGTGGTTGGTGGTAGCTGTAGTGGTGGTAACGGTTTGTATAGTAGTAGTTGTAGTGTAGTGTAGTAGAGAGTTGAAGTTAGTAGTTGTAGTTGTAGTAGTAGTAGTTGTAGTAGTAGTAGTAGTTTGTTGTTGGTTGTTGTTGTTGTTGTAGATGTAGTATTAGTAGATGTGTAGTTGTAGTAGAACTGGTAGATAGTAATGGTGGTGGTTGGTTGTAGTTGTTGTGGTTGTTGGAAAATGTATTTGACGCAGTATATACATGTTATGTAATTACCATTAGGTGGCAACTGTCGATTGTTTATTATATATATTTATTATATATATATATATTTATTAAATATATATATATACTATATATATATATATATTATATATATATATATTATAAATCAGAGTTATAAAGCCAC
>CM031627.1:20720030-20727530 GCA_018398815.1 Conus ventricosus
GATCATCATATACTATGACACATCATATACCTTATGATGCACCATCAGACAAAGGCGCAGAGACCTGTGAAAGCAACAGAATTGCTGCAGCTGAGCAGCGCAGGATGATCAGGAAGACCAGTGTCAACAGATCTCCAACGACCACGGTTCTGGGCAATCTTTTCTGTTTCTCCCCAGCTCTAGCCCATCTGCCTGGTGTCCGCTTCCAGGTCCCGCCTCCAGGTCTTTCTTGGTCTTCCTCGCTTCCTTTTGCCTTGGGGATTCCAGGTCAGGGCTTTTCTGGTGGTGTTGTCCGGGGGATTTCGGAGTGTGTGTCCTATCCACCACCATCTTCCTTTTGCGAACGTCTTGCTCCACTGGCAATTGGTTACTTTTTTTCCCACAGCTCTTTGTTGCTGATTGTCTCTGGCCAGTGGATGTGGAGGATCTTTCGCAGGCAGCTGTTAACGAACGTCTGCACTTTTTGAATGGTGGTTTTTGTGGTTCGCCAGGTTTCCGATCCATGTAAAATCCACAGCATGATTCACGATGGTTTGTCATCATATACCACTGTAGAACAACACACACTCTTGTTCATACCCACACAGTGATACACATCATACACTATGACACACTATCATGCACTATGACACACCATCGTACCTTAAACAACACACCATCAGATACCATGGCACACCAACGTACACTCACTATGACACACCATCAGACACTAGGACACAAGATCATACACTATGACACACAATCATACAATGTGACACACTATCACACACTATGGTACAAAATAACACAGTAACCCCATCATCATGCACCATGACACATCACACACCCTCGACAGACCATCAGATAATATCACACAGCATCATACACTCTGACACCCCATCATACACTCTGAAACCCCATCATCACTCTGACACCCCATCATACACTCTGAATCCCATCATACACTCTGACACCCCATCATACACTCTGAAACCCCATCATACACTCTGAAACCCCATCATACACTCTGAAACCCCATCATACACTCTGCAACCCCATCATGCACTCTGACACCTCATCATACACTTGAATCCCCAGCATACACTCTGAACCCCATCATACACTCTGACACCCCATCATACACTCTGACACCCCATCATACACTCTGACAAACCCCCTCATACACTCTGAATCCCAATCATACACTCTGAAACCCCATCATACACTCTGAATCCCCATCATACACTCTGAAACCCATCATATACTCTGAATCCCCATCATACACTCTGAAACCCCATCATACACTCTGCACCCCATCATACACTCTGAAACCCCATCATACACTCTGCAACCCCACCATACACTCTGAAACCCCATCATACACTCTGACACCCCATCATACACTCTGACACCCCATCATACACTCTGACACCCCACCATACACTCTGAAACCCCATCATACACTCTGAATCCCTGTCGTACACTCTGAAACCCTGTCGTACACTCTGAATCCCAAACATACACTCTGAAACCCCATCATACACTCTGAATCCCCATCATACACTCTGAATCCCCATCATACACTCTGAAACCCCATCATACACTCTGAATTCCCATCATACACTCTGAAACCCTATCATACACTCTGAAACCCCATCATACACTCTGAAACCCCACCATACACTCTGAAACCCCATCATACACTCTGAAACCCATCATTACACTCTGATCCCCATCATACACTCTGAAACCCCATCATACACTCTGAAACCCCATCATACACTCTGAATCCCCATCATGCACTCTGAAAACCCCATCATAGACTCTGAATCCCTGTCGTACACTCTGAAACCCCACCATACACTCTGAAACCCCATCATACACTCTGAAACCCCATCATACACTCTGAATCCCTGTCGTACACTCTGAATCCCTGTCGTACACTCTGAAACCCCACCATACATCTGACACCCCATCATACACTCTGAAACCCCATCATACACTCTGAAACCCCATCATACACTCTGAAACCCCATCAATACTCTGAAACCCCATCATACACTCTGACACCCCATCATACACTCTGAAACCCCATCATACACTCTGAAACCCCATCATACACTCTGAAACCCCATCATACACTCTGAAAACCCCATCATACACTCTGACACCCCATCATACACTCTGAATCCCAATCATACACTCTGAAACCCCATCATACACTCTGAATCCCCATCATCACCTCTGAAACCCCATCATATACTCTGAATCCCCATCATACACTCTGAAACCCCATCATACACTCTGACACCCCATCATACACTCTGAAACCCATCATACACTCTGCAACCCCACCATACACTCTGAAACCCCATCATGCACTCTGACACCTCATCATACACTCTGAATCCCCAGCATACACTCTGAACCCCATCATACACTCTGACACCCCATCATACACTCTGACACCCCATCATACACTCTGACACCCCATCATACACTCTGAATCCCAATCATACACTCTGAAACCCACAATACACTCTGATCCCCATCATACACTCTGAAACCCCATCATATACTCTGAATCCCCATCATACACTCTGAAACCCCATCATACACTCTGACACCCCATCATACACTCTGAAACCCCATCATACACTCTGCAACCCCACCATACACTCTGAAACCCCATCATACACTCTGACACCCCATCATACACTCTGACACCCCATCATACACTCTGACACCCCACAATACACTCTGAAACCCCATCATACACCTCTGAATCCCTGTCGTACACTCTGAAACCCTGTCGTACACTCTGAATCCCAAACATACACTCTGAAACCCTCATACACTCTGAATCCCCATCAATACACTCTGAATCCCCATCATACACTCTGAAACCCCATCATACACTCTGAATTCCCATCATACACCTGAAACCCTATCATACACTCTGAAACCCCATCATACACTCTGAAACCCCACCATACACTCTGAAACCCCATCATACACTCTGAAACCCCATCATACACTCTGAATCCCCATCATACACTCTGAAACCCCATCATACACTCTGAAACCCCATCATACACTCTGAATCCCCATCATGCACTCTGAAACCCCATCATAGACTCTGAATCCCTGTCGTACACTCTGAAACCCCACCATACACTCTGAAACCCATCATACACTCTGAAACCCCATCATACACTCTGAATTCCCTGTCGTACACTCTGAATCCCTGTCGTACACTCTGAAACCCCACCATACACTCTGACACCCCATCATACACTCTGAAACCCCATCATACACTCTGAAACCCCATCATACACTCTGAAACCCCATCATATACTCTGAAACCCCATCATACACTCTGACACCCCATCATACACTCTGAAACCCCATCATACACTCTGAAACCCATCATACACTCTGAAACCCCATCATACACTCTGAAACCCCATCATACACTCTGAAACCCCATCATACACTCTGACACCCCATCATACACTCTGAAACCCCATCATACACTCTGACACCCCATCATACACTCTGAAACCCATCATACACTCTGAAACCCCATCATACACTCTGAAAACCCCATCATACACTCTGACACCCTATCATACACTCTGAAACCCCATCATACACTCTGCACAACCCCATCATACACTCTGAATCCCCATCATACACTCTGAAACCCCATCATACACTCTGACACCCCATCATACACTCTGAAACCCCATCATACACTCTGGACACCCCATCATACACTCTGAATCCCATGTCATACACTCTGAAACCCCATCATACACTCTGAATCCCGTCATAACACTCTGAAACCCCATCATACACTCTGAATCCCGTCATTACACTCTGAAACCCCATCATACACTCTGAATCCCCATCATACACTCTGAATCCCTGTCATACACTCTGAAACCCCATCATACACTCTGAATCCCTGTCATACACTCTGAAACCCCATCATACACTCTGAAACCCTATCATACACTCTAGTATAAGTTACAATAGTATAGCACAGTAACATATCGGGACACACATACAAGCTCCACGACATACTATCAAACACTTTGATACAGTAACACAGACTAGGACTGAGCGTCATACAATGTAGCACACTGTGACACGCAATAAAACACTATAGCAAGCGTCATGCCTACGACGCATTGTTAGATTAATTCATCAATTAAGGCTGAATACATGGAACACTAAGCATTCTCATGGCATTACTTGTGTCTGCAGAGAAAAACATTTCTGTGCATCATCTTTTGTTTGAACGCTCAGTGTTGACTTCACTCTATCAGGAGAAAGCTATTGAGATGAATGTTTTGTATGGTCCATATATTGCTGAAATTGCCATGGTTATTTCGCAATCACAGGTTGCAACATTTTCATCATTTTGTGTACCACTAGGGTATTTTACTTATGTAAATATGCATGAATCAGATGTGGGTTTGAAACTACTTACATGGATGATAAGTTGAGTGTATGTGTGTGTGTGTGTGTGTGTGTGTGTGTGTGTGTAGGTGTGTGTGTGTGTGCGTGTGTGTGTGTGTGTGTGTGTGTGTGTGTGTGTGTGTGTGTGTGTGTGTGTGTGTGCGCGCGTGCGTGCGTGCATGCGTGCGTGTTTAAGTGTCTAATATCATCTGACGATGTAAAGACATTAAAGAAACTACTGAACTGAACTGAACTGAGCTATAACAAAGCTATCATACACTATGACCATACACTTTGTATGATACACCCTTTGCATACGAGGACAAAGCGTCACGCACTAAGAGACATTAGTCGGGAGGACGCGGGGCGGAAGGACACAGAACACTTCGGACGAATCACTGCTTGTGATGGCGGCTACAGGGCAAGAAAAAAATAGTGCCCCAAGGTTTTGCGGGGAACAGGAAGAGAAGTAACCAGATTTGGGTGGTGCGAGAGCGGATATAATTACCAGACGGAAAGCTTTCTTCTTCTTCTGCCTTTTTCTTCTTCTTCTTCTTTCCCCTCCCCTGTGGGCAATATTGGCACTGGGGTTATGTGGGTGAAAAGTAGATGTGTGTGTGTGTGTGTGCCCGTGCGTGCGTGCGTGTGTGTGCCCGTGCGTGCGTGCGTGTGTGTGTGTGTATGTGTGTGCATGCGTGAGTGCGTGCGTGCGTGCGTGCGTGTTACGGATGGTATGGACGTGTCTGCAGGTGTCTGACTCACACAGAAATTACGGATGCATGCACAACTTTTCCAATGCACATACACACACCCACTCACCCGAACATTGACAGCCAGGCAACAGAACAACACTTCTTTTGTTTTTTATGCTGCCCGAGCCATCAGACAAACATATAATATAACAACGCAATGAAATGCAATAACACAAACATCAATAAGACGGCACGCCAACCATGAGGCGTACACACAAAATATGTCAAACTATAAATAGCCATCAATGCTGCTGGATCCAACGTCGCCGTAGACGATGACAACGACGAGATGACGAGGACGACGAGACGACAACGACAGCGATGAAGATGTTGCGACGACGTAGAGGACGAAACGACGACGATGACGAAGACATCGACCTCAGTGTCAAGTCAAATCCGACACAGGACTAAAAAGAAAAAAAAGCTTCAGAGCAGAGAAAAAAACACTAACACACTCGCGGCGTCTCTGCCGACGACGAGGTGACAGTCTCGCACAGGAGCTGTGGCTCACACACAACACAGCGACGGCCTCGCCAACAGGTCGCTGGTTCAAACACAGGAGCGGCACTCTGGCTTGGCAGCAGCGGCGTCTCCAGCCCAACTGGCTCAGCGGGTAGTCGGTCCCGGGCGCAGTGGCAGGTAGGGTGGTTGTCGGCACTCAGGCCGACCTCTCCACGCCGACACAGGGCGGAGAACAGGGGCGTAGACTCAGCTACGGCCCTGACCCTCAAACAATGGCAGCCAGTCCCCCTCGGTCCAGGGAACACATCAACCTGGGGAAAAACTGATTAACTACCTTGATTCTCATGGCTACTATTCATTACAATCACGGCTACATTCATATTTATGAGCCACATCCTATTTCACTAGAACTTGAGCATATTCTTTCTTCAACATTACAACATTCCCTTTTCTGGAATCATAACACTACAACATTGCCTTTCCGGAATCATAACACAACATTCTCTTTCCGGAATCATAACACAACATTCACTTTTCTGGAATCATAGCACTACAACATTCCGTTTTCCGGAATCATAACACTACACAGGAAAGGATTTCCATATAAACCTTTCAGAATCTAGTTTTCCAAATTGGGGAAAAGATTTCCATCCAGACCCTTTTCAATAAACCATGAATACAATTCATTACACACAATTAATTATTACTTTTCAAACGACTATAAATGTCTTTCGTCAATATACAAAATGTTCATTTCTTTTCTTGTAACACAAGAATGTTCATTTCATTTCATATAATCACCATGTCTTTCGTCAATTCACAAAATGTTCATTTCTTTTCTTGTAACATTAGGATGTTCATTTCAAAACAATTCATCTACTTCAATATATGCAAGGGAAAGATTTCCACAACACTCTTGTTTACCAACACACATATTGATATTTATATCAAGAGTGAGTTAAATACTCATTCACATCAAAATGAAAGTCAACATATAAACCAATATATAAACTGTCTCTGTCGCTCACTCTGGGAGCATCAAAACTCTCCCTCTTCTCGCAAAGTCTAGCTAAACCACATTGAAATAATTAACATTTTTTTCAACATGAATTCATAATTAGTTAAGTCACAGAATAAACAAAATCTTTTTTTTTTCTGAAGACCACTTCCTTTAACACTCACTTCATCTATTTATGTTTTCCGATAGCATTTCGTTTTGTTACCCTATCAAGTCATAGGACAACAGAACACTTTATTTTTTCTTTTTTTTCTAAACAAAACCTTCACAAGTGCGCTGAGGAAGTTTCAGTCGCTCCTAAACGGCTGAGTCTATATACACGTAATGCGTGCACATAGCAAATTTCGTCGTGGTAGCGTACACGTAATTGCGTGCACATAGCGAATTTCGCCGTGGTAGTGTACACGTAATGGTTACTTCCCATTTGGTCTACTCCCATTTCGCCTACTCAGAAATGTGTGAGCACGACTTGGCCTAACGGCCTTCGTTCATTCGTCCTTTGTCCTCTCTCGGGCTTCGCCCTACTCTAATCTAAAGACCATCGATTCTGCTTTGGAGTAGACTGGGACACTGGTTACGCCAGGGGGGAGCCTTGCAGTAAATACGTATTTCCGGTGTGCGAACGCACTTTTTCGACATTACGTGTACATAGCAAATTTACGTCAACAGTGCACGCAATTACGTGCGTATAGCAAATTTCGAATAGGTAGATACACGTAATTGCGTGTAGACACTCCCCTCCTAAACGGGAATACGGTTTCGGTTTGCTAATAAATAAACATTGCATGATAAATACCTGACTGCCACCAAAACAAACGGGAG
>CM031627.1:20732530-20737660 GCA_018398815.1 Conus ventricosus
AGTCCGCAACGTCTGCAAGGTCTTTAATTCTAAGGTTATACACCTTACAGGCGCTAATGTAACTCCTGGTTCTTCTGGCCCGCGCGACATGTTTTTAGAACAGCTAATTATTTTACTTCTAAAACAATGTGCAGGTTATCACATTTCACGACTTTCCCCGCTTTGTCTTGATTTTTATATAAAATGATCCGACCCTCCCACAAACTAATCTTTTAAACTGTAAGTTAGGGAATTGTATAATTTCATAATCGCAATATGCAGCTTTCCCTGACGGAAGAGCTCTTAAAACAGTTGAGGGCTCCATCATATAAGTTTTCATCAGTGCTCAGCTCATCCAAATGAACATAGAGTAATGAATGTAATGCAAGATCGAGCGGACTTTCCCCTCATAAGTAGTTTCATCTGGCGCAGCACTAAAACTATAAGTGGGTAGATTGCCAGTTGTAAAGCTAACATTTTAGCTAGCTCTCTATCAAAAAAAGTAAGATACTTCTTCAGGCTTGAATGTTAACATTGTTTTTAGATTTGCATTGTTAAGTTTGAGAGTAATGTCAAAGTTACTCATTGCTTCTTTTAGTGAGCAAAACCCGTAATAACCATCAGGTATTATTAACTGGCTAATTTTGGTCCCTGCTTTGGTAACTTTTAGAATCTTGTTATTCTCCTTGGCTTTGCTTATATTAAACCATACGACTTTGTAAAATATTTCATGAAGTGCAACCATTTTGGCTCCGCATTCGTTATCAATAGCATGTTCTAAAAACGAAGGACGGGCTTGGGTTGTTATTGTTACAAACATTTTTTTAAACGAAATAAAAATGAGTGCATTCAAATATACTGGTGCAAAATATTCTGTTGGGCCGCACTACAATCTTAAAAATATAGCAACTGATACTCTTGACATTGCTGTGACCCAGACTGCCTCTTTCATAAAAAGGTGAGTACTCCATTGAAGAGCTATCTTAACTCCCCCTATTGAAAAAGAGCACATCCATAAAGCGTGGTTTAGTCATCCGATGCAGTTTTATCAGAACCAGTTAAACTTTGCTGTGTTTGCGCATCAACTGGTGTGGAGTGTCGTATGCTGATCATTTAAATCACCATGATCCTTGGTGAGGTCAGTGTACAGATTTCATTTCTATTACACCTTCAGGCGTATTTTGACTGAACTGCAAGCTCCCATTACCAAATGACAAATCGTTTAATCCATTCAGCAACAGAATAGACATGAAGGCTTTTGAAAGGATTTGTAACGAATTCAATATTAACATCAAGACAGACTTTAGACAAAAGTTGGATCTTAATCATGGCCTAGGCGTCATTTATTTTCGGGGCACGCACAGAAAGTATAACTATGACTGGCGTCCTCCTTTTCAAAATTTTTCGGCCCTGGTCCATAGAGCAAGAGCATAAAACAGCATGGACAACATTTATCTTAGACACTTCTAAGGGCCTAACATAGAGCGGGAATAAGAACGAATAACACGACTCTATTCGTACTTACGTTGGTGTTTGCTAGGTCGCAAGCACAGGCAAGATCAAGCATAACTGATCCTTCTACTGGCTTGACGCGCAAAAACAATACTTAGCAAATTTAGGGACGCCATTAATTCTACAGTTGATTTACCTTCAAGTATTCAAAGGTACCAACATGTTTTACAATACGCAAGATCGAAAGTAGACTTTGCTGTTGGCACTGGTTTATACATGCTGCCTTCTGACCTCAGACTCCAGGTAGGAATAATAAAAAACTATAATAATGAAATTCTTATAGCAGGCAATGAACAGAAGGTTGGGAAAAACGACATAAATTCTGAGCCAGTAATATTACAAACAATAAAAGAACACCCAAGATTAAGTCATCTAATTCCTGAAGTCCAAACCCCCAAGTCATTGAAGACTCAGCAAAGCTCGCGGACTCTGTTCGCGATGACCATGAATATGAAAAGACAGCGCTTGTTCTTGGATTAACTGGCATAGATTACTTGGTCTTTATCTTACTAAATAGTAACCCAACTAATACAAGAAACTAATGTCCATAAGTGCTCGGCCAAAAGCCAACTACTTTGCTTGCAGTAGACAAAAGCCAGCTAACAATACCCCTAATATACCCGGTAAAGAGTCTATAGCTTACCGGCTAATTTTTAAATAAATTCGCAAGATGATCAAGCTGTTTTTACCCATGATTTATCAGGCGGAGGCGATGGCGGCGGAGGCACTGAACTTTGCCCCCCACCACCGCCTGTAATAGCCATCACCAGTGTACTTATTGCAAATCCTAAGGCAGTTATAACGCTTGCTAATGTGACTCCTTGCTCTCTAAACAGCGTTTTTATTCGTTCTGCTAGCGTTGTGTCTTCATATAAAATTTTTCGGATAGTTTCTCTTATTCTATTCACTTGAGTTCGTAATTGGTTCTCGGTTAGTAGTTAGCACTTCTAGTCTTGCTGACTTTCTTGTTCAAGATCTTTTAGTCTTTGGGTTATTCTTTCTTTAATATCATGCCCTAAATCGGCGTCATCAGCCTCAACGAGTTTTTCTTTTTCTCTTCTATATATGCCCATCTAGTTCACCTAGTTTTGCTAAATTGTTGTTAATTCGCCTCTGATGTTCTAAAGCATGATCAAGGCCGCTATTTCTCGCATGGGTAGCGGCGAGTCGTGTATAGTCTTTAACGCTGTTTTTTCTGAAAAACTGGTTTCTGCTTCTATGCATTTATTATTTCATCTGCCGATTGATTTAATTCTTTAAGTTCCTGTTTGTATTTGGTTAGCTGTTGGGAGTTCCTGCAGCGTGTTTTGAAGTTTAGCAACTGCATCCCTATCTAATTTCGGTCTAACAAGGCCAAGGCGAATTTTGATCTTTCACACTGAGTCTTTGTATAATTGTACTCTTGGCTAAAAACTTTGATGGGTTGGGTTTAGTTGTAAGCCGAACAAGTTGCCCTTGATCGTTTTTTACAGACAAATGATCATCTTTTAATTCAAAATCATTTGGGTCTATAAATTCGGGAGGTTCTTGACCTAAACTTTCGTAAAATGATTTAACCTTACTTTCTGTTAATTCATGCCGCATTGAGAGCGTTGAGCGATGCTGTGTCAAAGGGATCAATTCACTCATGTCGTCTCCAAGATCAAAACATCATAATCTTCTTCGCCTTCAATTCCCTGCCATGTTTTTAAATAATTAACTTTTTATTTTGCTTCATAAAAATGCCACAACAAGCACATGGCTCATTCTTAACCCGCATAGAAGTCTGAAAGAGCCCCATGGCGTGAAGGGAAATAAACGGAATATTATTGTTCCAAATAAATCCATCTACTATTGATGCAGATCAATTCTTACTGTCAAATTTCCAGACCTAGGAGCAGATGAATTGATTGTGCCAGGCTCTGCCCGTCTTACTTTCAAAATAGAACTTGTTTCAACAACAGACCCAAACAGGACAGTTGTACAGAATCTGGGGCGGGCAATCGTTAAGAAAATTTCTATAAAACTTGAGGGGCAAGAAATATTTTCTTTACACAATGCAGACATATTTTTAACCTATTCTGATCTATGGCTAACCGGAATGAAAGGGCTGATCTTGCGTTTCAAGGAATCGAAAATGAAGAAGCACTAAAACATAGAATAGGCGCTGGAGATACTAAAGACGGCAAAAAGTATGTAGCCGTAAATTTTGCGTATGGAAATCGCTTTTCATACCCTTAGATTTTGAGTTGTTTAAAAGCGCATGCGCCGTACTTTCAAGGAGCATTAAAAGACAGATTGTCATATGAACTAACTTTTAATGAATACAAACGTGTTATCAGATCATCAGACACCGAAGCAAAGTACAGCATTCTGACATCTCGTTAGAGTTTGACGTTGTTAGCAACCCTTTCTTTAGCAGAGCTGATTGAGCAACAATATCAGAGAAAATTAGTAATATATTACGACAGAGTGATTCATCATACAACATATCCCAGAAGCAGGGCAGACACTATATGGAATTTTAGTTTTAGCGTCGCAGCAAGATCGCTTAAAGGTATTTTATTGCAGTGTGAAGATGAAGAACCGTTCAAAAGAGCAAGTGAAAAAGTTTTTTAATCCTAAAATAACGAAAGTGCAATGTTCGATTGAGGGTAGTCCTAACCAAATCTACGCTAGCGGGCTTAAACCTTATCAGCATTTTGATGAAATAAGAAAACTGTTTGGAGGCGGGAGGTGTAGAAATCCAACAGTTGACCTTGCGTCTAAAGATTTACATCTTCACAATGTTAGGCTTGATGATTATTTAACAACGAAATACGGTTTATGGATTGACCTAAGGTCAACAGAGGATAATCAGTTGCATGGAAGCGGGAGAGCTGTGAGAGACGTAATAAACATTCAAATTGATAAAGAAGAAGAAGCCGATAAACCGCTTAATGTACATTTGTTTTTAATATATGATGCGCAGCTGAATATTGGAGATAACAGATTAAAAGATGTAGTATACTAAGTTATTTTTTATTTTATAAAAAGCATGTCTGTTTTGGTTTATCCAAAGTACCTACAGAGTCGCCAAACGAAGGGATAGTAGAAAGCCCTAACATAAAAACCTTCAGATTAACCAACATTACACAAATGCAACAAAAACTAGAGCAAGACCTTTCAAAATACAGCAAAGCCAAACGAAGGTATTCTGCTGCCTTTAATGCTGTTACATATGTTAATACTGGAGCATCAACTATAAGTGCTCTATCAGCAGGAACGAGTGTTGGTCTCTTAGCAACGGGCATAGGCACACCCGCAGCTTTACCTCTAGGCGGTTTGTCTTTAGCTCTCGGTCTGTGTTCATTAGCTGTAAGTGCTGCTGGCAAAAAATTAAAAACTAAACTCCAAAAGCACACAGCTATGGTTCAACTAATAACAGCTAAACTTAGTTCCTTCAGGCTGATAATAAATAAAGCACTAGCTGACTCAACATCACGGATGAAGAATTTAATCGTTTACAGGCCGATTTTGATGACTACAAAAGACAAAAGTTTGATCTTCAAAGAAAGGCGAGGACAAGTTTTTCTCAACAGCCAGACGCCGAGCAGATAAAAAAGGAATGCTTAAAAAAAGTAAACGAAACATTAAACTCGTTCAAACAGCTCCATTAAC
>CM031627.1:20745260-20750260 GCA_018398815.1 Conus ventricosus
CAGGGCAGACACAAAATGACTGGGGGTGGACCCTGGCAAAAAAGAAAAGGAAGGAAAAAAGAACATTTTGAGAAGAAAAATTTAAAAGGGAAAAGTCCCCATAGATCCCAAAAATCCCAAATGTTCATCGAAAAAGGGGAAAACCCAAAAATTTCAAAACCAAACGGCCCCAAAAAACGCCAGGGAGTCCCAGGAGCCCAAACGCTGTGAGAAGGTTTTTTCCACCCAAGGTTTTCCGTTTCTCCCTTTCCTTTTTCCCGCTGTTTCCAACCTTTTTCTTCCCTTTAGGGTTTGTTTCCCCCACCCGGGGGTTTTTTCTTTTTTTCCCGCAAAAAACGTACAATATAAAATGGCCCCAAACACTTTGGTGTTTTGTTTGTGTGGGGTGGGGTTTTTGGGGTTGGTGTGTGTGCAATAGCGGATTTGGGGGATATTTTAATATATTTAAATATATTTATATTTTTTATATATATTTATATAAATTTTTGGGAAAATTCATTGTGGGGAAGCCCTTTATTTTATTTTTTCCCCCCTTCACCCCCCTCAAGCACGTACTGTTTAGTTAGGCAAATCCCTCCACCCCTGCGATATTTAATGCTTATCCCTATTTTTTTCAAAACTAAGCCCTTTAAAAGCAAGCTTTGTTATAAAATTTAATATTTCTTGCAGTCATTTTCAACACCAAGCTCTTTTGTAAGGGTTTCCCGGGAAAGGTGCTCGGTTTCTTTCCTTGGAATTTTTTTAGTTTTGTTGGGATTTTGTCCCTTGCCGATTCATTCCAAGAAAAGGCCCTCGCAAATTGTGTCTTAAGAGGGTATCTTTTTTTATTTTCTACTTTTCACAAGAAAATGTAGCTTGTTTGCTCTTTCAGATTTTTTTTTTTTGCTTCTTAGGTGGACCTTTGGTTGGTTTTTGAAAACTCAAAAAACATATAGGGTATTGCACACCAGCCTTTTCTGGGATTGCATTCTTCTTAAAACTGAAAAGGCAAAGGAGTCAACTTACCACTTTCCGCGGTCACTGTGGAGAAACCACCAATTTTCGAAATATCGGGTATATGCCCAGGAGTTATATGTTAGTGAGTTTCCCTCCCTATTGGGGGGGTTCTTCCCTTGGAGACTATAAGCTTGCTGAAGGTTCATTGTGAGAAGCATTTATTTATTTTTTTCCCAATTCCCCCACTCAAGCACTACTGTTAGTTAGGCAGAATCCATTTACCACTGCAGATATGTATGCTTTATCTCCTATTTCTTCAATCTAAGACATAAGAGCAAGCTTTGTTTTATATTCAATATTTCTTGCAGTCATTGCAACACCAAGCTGCTCTGTAAGTTGCTGGAACGGTGTCGGTACTTATCCTTGGAATTTATTAGTTTGTTTTTATATATATATATATATAATATATATAAAATATTGTGTGTGTTGTGGTGTTGTGTTTTGGGGCTGTTGCTTTCTTAATGTTTTTTATTTTTTTAATTCAATTTTTAAAGGAAATAATGCGTTTTTGTTATTTCATATTTAGTTGATTCTCGTTGATGCCCGTATGTTCATAGCTTTAAAACGCATTTTGGATGATTATCCAACATTTTTCATCCATTTTCCCTGTGCAATAATTACATTGTAAACATTGTACACTCTCATGCACGTACCGACAAACACACGTGCGTCCTTAGAAAAATGTCCATGCAGTCAATTTCCCCCTCTCCCCCATCCCTTCCCCCTTTCCCCCTACCCCTTTCCCCCTTTTCCCCCTATCCCTTCCCCTATCCTTCCCCTCTCCCCCTATCCCTTCCCCCTCTCCCCTTCCCTTCCCCTCTCCCCAATCCTTTCCCACCCTTAATATCACTTTTAGTGAACAGATTTTAAAAACAGACTAACAATAACAACAAAAACAACAACACACACACACCCACACACAAAACACAACACACGCGCGCACGCACGCACGCACGCACGACGTGTGTGTGTGTGTGTGTGTGTGTGTGTGTTTGAAAATGTTTGCACAGAAACATATAGATACATGCGATTCATGCAGACATACATACTTATATTCATACATACATATATCCATAGATATTGCATGCATGCTAGACACACACACACACACACACACACACACACACACACACACACAACACACGCGCACACACACACACCACACACACACACACAACACACACACACACACACACACACAACACACACACAAAAACCGCGCGCGCGCGCGCGCGCACACACGCACGCACACACAAAAGAGCCCGAGAGATGAAAAAAAACCCAGACGAAGTTTATTGGGAAAACACAGACGAAGTTATTGGGGAAAACACAGACGAAGTTTAAAGCCACAAGACCCAAACCATCCAAAGCTTCGGATGTCTATTGTGAGAACAAGTGCTCTCGCCCACAGGGGCAGGAGAAAAATGGTCCGCGCGCTCGGTCAGTAGAAAAATCTTCGCATTGGAGCTGTATTGTTTGGGGGGGGGGGGGGGGGGGGGGGGGGGGGGGGGGGGGGGGGGGGCTCAGTCCTCCTGTGGCTTTAAGCGATCTAGCTTCTAACTCAGCTTCTCTTCGACTTAAAATCCGCTGCATCTTCATAGAATCAAGAGACATTTTGTCTTTCAGGCTAAATGTCGAGAAAAAAAAAGAAGAAAATCTTCTCTAGTTAACTGTTCAGCCACTGTTCCCCCCTCCCTCCCCTCCCTCCCCTTCCCGCCCCTCGCTCCCCCCCTCCTCTTGCCCCTCCCCCCTTTCCCTTTCCCTGAGGCAACTCTATGAAACAACGATTTTTCCCTCAGATTGGTAGGAAAATGTGTTGAATGCTGGTCTCTCTCTCTCTCTCTCTCTCTCTCTCTCTCTCTCTCTCTCCCCTCTCTCTCCCCTCTCTCTTCTCTCTTCTCCTCTCTCTCTCTCTCTCCTCTCTCTCGCCTCAGTCGTGAAAAGAACCTTGGCTGTGACGTTCGGAAGTGTGCGGCACAAGGCAGTAGACAGTCTGAGGAGAACAACTCGTGTGTGTGTCCTTGGGAATCGTTTCGTCGAGTCCAAATGGCACTGTGTAAAACCCAGTGCTAACAGAACTCATTTCTTCCCGTCGTTTTTTTTTTGGTGATCACTACTGATTATTTCCCCCAAGGAGATTATGATGACATTGTATGAGAGGAGAGAGAGGAGAGGGAGGGGAGAGAGAGAGAGAGAGAGGGGAAGGAGAGAAAAGGAGAGAGGAGAGAGAGAGAGAGAGAGAGAGAGACTGTTGAAAACTTTTGACACTTTGATATTTTTTGTCATTACCAAAGAGGTCTTTTGACAAGGGAGGTGGCGGTCACAGAACAATAACTTTTTCCCTCTTCCTTTCTGCAAACAAATAGTACACATTCATTCCTAGAGGGTATCAAATCAAAGGTTAACAAAAACTAAGTTCGAAAACTTTTCCTTATGTCCTCACGCACAGGAGTAATGCAGTAAGGTGAAAACAAACAACAAACAAACAAAACATCTTGAGGACTGATTCGACCATCCACTCAATCAAATGATGACATTGTATCTCACTGATTTCCACATTTGATGAATGATAATATTCATTCACATATCTCTTATAATGTTATCTTAAATCTCACTATCCTTCATCTGTCTAATTTTCAATGCTCCCGCGATGAATTTCGCAACTGATTTAATTACCAGTTCGTCATGTGATGATAGCACGATACGACATCTTGTCTTTTTGCTGTATCTAACTGGAAAAAATGAACGATTTGTTTGCACTTATTATAAACAGTGAGTGGAACAGAAAGTGTTTTCGTCATCATAATGGTTAATGCAGGGCAAGGAGATTTGTGATGCATTTACATTCAAACCCATCTTCTGTTCGCATTAAAACCCAAAAAGAGAGAGAGAGACAGAAGGCAGAGAGGAGAGAGAGAGGAGGACAGAGAGAGAACGAGAGACGACAGACAGAAGAGACAAACGAGACAGGGACGAAGAGAGGAAGAGAGAGGAGAGGGGAGGAGGAGATGAGAGAGAGAGGAGAGAGAGAGGAGAGAGAGATGTCAAAACATGGTGTTCAAATGAATGAAATGAGACCGTCGTATCGGACTACCCAGGGGGGGGAGGCAGGCGTTGTGGGGGAAAACGAAATGTTGATTGTAAAGCGCTTAGAGCTTGGCTTAGCGAGAATAGGCGCTATATAAGCATCATATTATATTATTATATCGCGATCTCATCCCGGTGTGCGTCGAAATTTAAACCGTGACTTGTACATCTGCGTCGTCAAAGGAACCTGGAGCGTGGTGATTTCAGGTGTTCTCCGTCAGTCGAAAAGACCGAAGACGGGGTTGGAGTGACGGGGAGCGGGGGAAGTGTTTTGTAGGATTCCGCTAAGTAGGACAATAATGGAGGTGACTGGAAGCGTGGGAATCACGTGTTCCTGTCAGTCAGAAACGTTACTGTCTAATGACTCAGTGACAATATGGAAGGTGAACCCGGAAGCGTGGTGATTCAGTGGTTCTCTGCAGTCGAAAACGTTATTGTTAATGAAATCAGTGACAATAATGGAGTGAACCCGGAAGGTGGTGAATTTACGTGTTCTCCTGCGTTAGGAGTTAATTGTCTTACGACACGTGAAAAACGGTTGCTTTCATGAAGAGGTTTCCCTTGGACTTCGCCCTTAAAAAACTGACATATGGGGGAATAAGAGAATTTTAAACAGGCGGAAGCTTAAAAAAAGAAAGAAAACACAGACAGGCAGGCCCCCAACACACACACACAAACCACAACCCCAAAAACACACACACACACCACACGACGAGGGGACGCAGCAGCAGCACGAGCACGCACGCACGCCGCACGCACACACACACAACAACACCAAACAAACACCAAAAAAACACAAAAAACAACACGAAAAAAGGTTGTTTAAAACGGTGTGTGTTGTGTGTGAGTGTGTGTGGTGGTGTGTGTGTGTGTGTGGGGTGTTGTTGTCCCTTGTTTGTTTGTTTGGTTTAAGTAAT
>CM031627.1:20761514-20764014 GCA_018398815.1 Conus ventricosus
AGGAGGGGAGGAATGTTGTTTGACATGGGTCTTTTTGCTTGTGGTTTGACATGTTGTGTGTCTTTTTCCTCACTTCCCTTTTCCCCATCTCCAGCCGCCTGCCTCCCCGCCCCTCCCCTCCCCCCCCACCCCCCCCCCCACCCACCCCACCCACCCGTCTTTTTTTGTCTGTTGATTTGTTTGTTTTTGCTTTTTTTTTTTTCTTCGGTCTTGTCACATTCTTCAGCGCCTTCTCGCTATCTCTGTCTGTCCCCGTGAGTAAGTGTGTAGAATGTCTGAGGGGCGGAGGGGGGGGGGGGCATTATCTAACTGTTTTCGGATCGGGGGGGGGGGGGGGGAGGGGGGAGGCGAGAGAAGGGGACAGGTATGCAGATAAACCGGCGTCAACAGACTCGGAGACGCCGAAAGAAAGATCTGCACGCGAGGACAGAACCAAAGCGAGCGTGCGTGAGAGAGAGAGAGAGAGAGAGAGAGGAGAGAGAGAGAGAGAGAGAGAGAGAGAGAGAGAGAAAGAGAGAGAGGGAGAGAAAGAGAAAGAAACAGAGAGGTGGATGAGGTGGGGCATCGAATGAATCACAGAGAGATAGAGATAGATGGAGGGAGGAGGGGAGAGAGAGGGGAGGGGGGGGGGGGGTGTATGCAGGGAACGGAGAGGCCCTAAAAAAAAATCACGCAGTTCCCGGGCGACACCAAAACAGAAATAGGCACCGAACATAAATTCTCCCACTGAAAACTATAGAAGCTTCTAAAAGATTTTTTTTTTTTAAAGTTTACCATCTGATTCGCCCGCACTCAAACATGAATGAATAAAAAAAAAACAATCTTGACGCAAATGTGTAAACAACCCAATAACTCAGCCAGTAGAAACATACAAAAGAAACGGGCCCGTATCACCGTTCGAGTTGTCCTCTGCGAAGAGTCGGTTCAGCCCGAACCCGTGTATTGTATGCACACTGCGTGTTGAATTCAGCCAGCAAAGCGACATGAACAACTTTAAAACAGAAAGAAAACACAGGAACATACGAACGAGCGAACAAAACCAGTCGCCATACCCAAATCCGAATGATCGTCTTCTTCGTGTCGGTTAAACCAGGGTGAACTCGGCAGAATACTACGCTTTCATGAATGCCCTTCTAGATGTGTGTTGGCAGGGAGGAATTCTGTTTTACGTCTCGTCACACATATAGGCGATTGCAGACGTCTAAATAACATAGTGTTTACAATTTTAGACTATTATCATAAAAGAAGAGACGAGGACGAAGTGGTTACATAGAACAAAAATAAGGGATAGATGAGTTATAGGACAGTAACTATGAAAATTTTGAGAAAAATAACTAGAGTAATCTCACTTACGAATTTGATTATAAAATGTTCCTTCATGGACTTTGCAAAAGGTTACTCGTTAATTTAACAAGAGAAACAACGGGCAACGAATCTAAAAAGTCAAACACATTAACATGTCCAGTGTCGGCACTTGGTCTAACACCATTCAAAAAGGGTTTCGTTAGTTCACAATCAAAAATCACATGTTGAACTGAAAGATCCCCACGACATACACACTTAACAGTCTGGCAATACTTGGTTCATAAGGAATTAAATAAAAGTCTAAAAGTCAGGCTTGAAACCGGTCGTCTAATCGACACAAAGTTTGACAGAGTTTGCTGACGAGGTGTTGATGAGGAACTGTATTGACTCAAGAAATCCCTCTCGATTATATGACTAATTTCCTTGTATGACAAAGGACAATCAACCTTAATACTACCAAATATATTCTTTGTTCCCCTTTTTGCTGCTCTATCTGCTTGATCGTTAAAAACGAAGGAGGTGTGCGATGGAACCCAAGAAAAAAACAACATTAGTACCTTCATGTAAAGACAGTGCAACATGTACTTAATCTCAGATAATAATTCCTCTCTCTGCGTATTTTCAAAACAATGCAAACTTCTTAATACTGACTGTGAATCAACACAAAACAGAATATTAAACATTGAGACTGGCAAGGAAATTAAATTTACATACTTACAGATGAACTAGCTGTGTGTGTGTGTGTGGGGTGTGTGTGTGTGTTGTGTGTGTGTGTGTGTGTGTGTGTGTGTGTGTGTATGTGTGTGTGTGTGTGTGTGCGCGCGCCGCGCGCGCGCGCGCCGTGTGTGTGTGTGTGCGTGTGTATGTGTGCGTGTGTATGTGTGTGTGTGTGTGTGTGTGTGTGTGCGCGCGCGTGCACGCGTGTGTGTATGTGCGTGTGTGTGTGTGTGCACGCGCATATTTCATCTTGCTGCGCGAGGTTGCAGCGTCGGTGGAAGCTGATGTCCTGCAATCTAAAAAAAAAGAAGAAGAAACTGCAAGTTTTACCTCACACCACCTTCCCTGCGTGTCATTGTACACTGCTGGAACATGCAGGAGAGAAGAGGGGGAGAGGGAGGAGGGAGGAAGGAAGTGACGAGCGAGAAAGGATGACAGGACGAGAAAAGAGAGGCGAAGAGAGAGAGAGGGGGGTTGT
>CM031627.1:20769014-20771514 GCA_018398815.1 Conus ventricosus
TGGTTTATGGAAGAATCGTATTTTCTCTGTGTTTGCTGTACTATAACTCTGGTTATGGAGGAATCGTATTTTCTCTGTGCTGCTGTAGTATAACTCTGGTTTATGGAGGATTGGAAGACACAGACAGCCAGTAAACATGTTCGACCCTGTCTTGGGAGGATCTTTTTTCCCCCCGTCAGTCTTTGAAACAGTGCATACTCCAGGCACAGATGGATTCACGTCTTCTTTGTCCATTCTTACCTTTCAAAGAACAAGGAAGCTCCGTGGAGTTGGTAAAGCACTCAGATTCAACATCTTTTCTCGTGTGCTGGGTGGGATGTGTCTGATGTTTCACTTGAAGTGATTTTTTTTTTTTCGCAAGGAAACCCATACTTGGCAGTGTAAGGAAATCTAGAAGGGAGATAATCTGTAGAAGGGAGATAATCTGTAGAAGGAGATAATCTGTAGAAGGGAGATAATCTGTAGAAGGGAGATATATCTGTGTTAGAGCTCGCGTTCAGTGACAGTGACCCCGCTCCGTTTTCGTGGGACAGATACCGCTGGTACGCCGCACAAAGCAGTTGTTGCCCTGTCTGTCATCTAAATCGTTTGATTACACAGACAGAGAGAGAGAGAGAGAGAGAGAGAGAGAGAGAGAGAGAGAGAGAGAGAGAGAGAGAGAGAGAGAGAGAGAGAGACGCCGTGTCTAGGGACATCTGTGATGCTGACAGTCGATTATAATTATTATCGTATTTCTGGGTCTTGCGCACTTCAAATCAAAGATTGGACTCACTGGATCGACTTCTTGGACTCATAAACTGGGAAAGATCACTCTGTTTGCAATGAAAACACATAAGTTGTCTTTCCCCCGTTTTTTTTTTTTTTTTTTTTTGGGGGGGGTTTGTTTGTTTGTTTGTTTGTTTGTTGTTGTTTTTTTGTCTGTTTGTTTTTGCAACAGGCCTATTTTCATTGGTTATAATTTTAACGTCATTGGTCATGAATGCTGTTTGGGGAGTTGTCCTTAGGCTGCAGAACATGACTCCCATTTCAATTTGAATCTTAGCAGCAGATTATAGCCTGTGCTGTATGACAATAACATATCAGTAGCAGATGAAAGGCGTTGAAGGTTTATCGTGTTACAAGATCCATGGCATTGCTAAAACATCCTCTAGCAAACTGGTGCGAGAGAGAGAGAGAGAGAAGAGAGAGAGAGGAGAGAGAGAGGAGGAGAGAGAGAGAGAGAGAGAGAGAGAGTAAAACGAACAAGCAAACAAACAAAAGAAGAGAGAAAAGAAAGCGATGGACAGACATGATTGCAGAATGGACAGTGAAACTATGTAGAGAGGCCAGCCACGGCACAGAACTGACAGAACTGTAGGAATCTGTTGACGTGCGCTTTAGACTGGTGCTCCAGTGAACTGTAGGAATCTGTTGACGTGGGCTTTAGACTGGTGCTCCAATGAACTGTAGGAATCTGTTGACGTGGGCTTTAGTCTGGTGCTCCAGTGAACTGTAGGAATCTGTTGGCGTGGGCTTTAGACTGGTGCTCCAGTGAACTGTAGGAATCTGTTGACGTGGGCTTTAGCCTGGTGCTCCAGTGAACTGTAGGAATCTGTTGACGTGCGGTTTAGACTGGTGCTCCAATGAACTGTAGAATCTGTTGACGTGCGCTTTAGACTGGTGCTCCAGTGAACTGTAGGAATCTGTTGACGTGCGCTTTAGCCTGGTGCTCCAGTGAACTGTAGGAATCTGTTGAAGTGGGCTTTAGCCAGGTGCTCCATGTAGGAATCTGTTGAAGCGGGCTTTAGCCTGGTGCTCCAGTGAACTGTAGGAATCTGTTGACGTGGGCTTTAGCCTGGTGCTCCAGTGAACTGTAGGAATCTGTTGAAGCGGGCTTTAGCCTGGTGCTCCAGTGAACTGTAGGAATCTGTTGAAGCGGGCTTTAGCCTGGTGCTCCATGTAGGAATCTGTTGAAGTGGGCTTTAGCCTGGTGCTCCAGTGAACTGTAGGAATCTGTTGACGAGGGCTTTAGACTGGTGCTCCAGTGAACTGTAGGGATCTGTTGACGTGGGCTTTAGACTGGTGCTCCAATGAACTGTAGGAATCTGTTGAAGCGGGCTTTAGCCTGGTGCTGCAATGACTCTCCTCGAAGCTAAGGAAGAGGAAGAAGATGTTACGAGGGGCATTCAATATAGAAGGTGAATTGTCCTATATATAAGGACTTCTAATACAGGTAGAAGCTTACCTTTAAAAAAAAAATCTTTTTTTCTACATACTCTCCCTTCACTGCCACGCATTTGTTGCTGTTGGTGTACGAGTTTGTGTATGCCTTCTTCAAGTGATTTGATCATGGCTGGAGTTCAAACTTCTGTTGGACTACCTGGCCTGTCTTCGTCACGAACAATGCTCAGCCCTTCTCTGAATAATTTAGCCCATTTGTAGACTTTTGTGGGGGGGGAGGGGGGGGGGGGGGGGGGGGGGGGGAGGGCTGACACATGCTGTTCCATACACAGCTGACATT
>CM031627.1:20776514-20778065 GCA_018398815.1 Conus ventricosus
AGGGGAGAGAAGAGAGAGAGAGAGGGAGGGAGGGAGGGGGGGGGGGGGGCATGAAACGTAAAAATGTCACTCTTTTAAAACATACTTTCTGGACCACGACTGTGTCTGTTGTTGGTGTTTCGAACATTGATGGAGAGGGTTGCATAATAGTAGTTATCACAAAATTTGCAATAACAATGATTGATAAGTATGTATGTATGTATGTATGTAAGTATGTATGTATGTAAGTATGTATGTATGTATGTATGTATGTATGTATGTATGTATGTATGTATGTATGAATGTAATGTAACCCCAAAACAGAGGAGCTTTTTTAAGATAAGTTTTTTTTTATAAGATTTGTTCTTATCTTTAAGAATTAGAATTTGAAACTGGTAGATGAACAACAGATTTCAGGAGAAATGAAAGACACCAAACTGCAGTGACACAGAAATTGTGCTCCGTCGCAAGCAACTACGTTCTCCCACTGTGAGAGAAGGAATTAGACTTCATTTGTGTTTTTAGCCTCAAAAGATATACGTCATTTTCTAGACCTTGTAATTTAAAAAAAGAAAAGAATTATTACATTCGAAAAGAAGTATATAGGGATCAGCCTAAATCTCGTCTTTGAGCCAATCTTGTGCAGCTCTGTCTTCATTAATTGATTAACTAAGTAATTAAGCGTGGCCCCATGCTGATCGCGTGGCCTGATGACTTAGCAGATTCGTTGTAGCGCATATGGACTGTCAGCACAGGGTGAAATGCTTTTTTAATGGGTAGAAACCTGAACTCAAGTATATATCAGAAAGATATACAAATATGGATATGATACATCAATGAACACCCTACTCACAAGCAGTATCAAACGAAAAGGAATGGCTTGCAGAGAGAGAGAGAGATGAGAGAGAGAGAGAGAGAGGAGATGAGAGAGAGAGAGAGAGAGAGAGAGAGAGAGAGCTGGGGCTGGTTGCTGTTAAAGATAGTAACTTCAGTAGAATATAGGCCTTCAATCGTTTGACAAATTCGTAAACATACATTCTACTGGAAATAGCATCAGACATGTGATTTCCTGCGATCCTTTTTTTTTTCTTTTTTCTTTTTTTCTCTTCTTGCTTCCAAATGGGCTGATATTCTGCGTTGAAAAATGGTATATGTTATTCGTAACAGTGCTCACTGGACTTTTGTTGTTGTTGTTGTTTGTTTGTTTTTTCTCCCCAGTCTTTTCTTTGTCATGGTGTTCTGTTTTCGCAGTGAGTCATTAAATAAGATTTTTTTTATTTTTAATTGATGAAGAAGGGCTCATTGAACTGGAAACTGACGACGTTATCTGGGATATAGCCAATGTATGTCAATCAGTGGCAGTTATCTGGGATACAGCCGTGTATGTCAATCAGTGGCAGTTATCTGGGGATAGGATGTAGTCAATCATGGCGTTATCTGGGATACAGCCGATGTATGTCAATCAGTGGCAGTTTTTCTGGATACAGCCGATGTATGTCAATCAGTGGCATTATCTGGGGATAAGCCGATGTATGTTTAATCAGTGGCAGTTATTGGGGATTCAGCCCATGT
>CM031627.1:20779065-20784065 GCA_018398815.1 Conus ventricosus
ACCCTCCCTGGATAAAAAAAAATTCCCCTAATGGATTTTCTTTAAAAATTTTGGGAAAAAAGGATTTCACTCTGGTTTGGGGAAGGGAAAACATAAGTTGTCTTTCCCGGTTTTTGTTTTTTTTGTCTGTTTGTTTTTTTTTTTTGTCTGTTTGTTTTGCAAACAGGCCTATTTTCATTGGTTATAATTTTAACGTCATTGGTCATGATGTTGTTTGGGGAGTTGTCCTTGGCTGCAGAATGACTCCCATTTCAATTTGAATCTTAGCAGCAGATTAAAGCCTGTGCTGTATGACAAAAAACATATCAGTAGCAGATGAAAGGCGTTGAAGGTTTATCGTGTTACAAGACCCCTTTGGCATTGCTAAAACTGGTGCGAGAGGAGAGAGAAAAGAGAGAGAGAGAGAGAGAGAGAGAGGAGGAGAGAGGAGAGGGGAGGAGGAGAGAGTGAGGAGAGGAGGGGGGGAAGGGGGGGAGAGAGAGAGAGAGGGAGAGAGAGAGAGGAGGGGGGGGGGGGGAGGAGAGAGAGAGAGAGGAGAGAGAGAGCAAAAGACTAGCAAACAAACAAAGAAGAGAGAAAGGGAAAGCGGGGGACAGAAAGATTGCAGAATGGACAGTGACACTATGTAAGAGGCCAGCCAGGCACAGCGATGGAGACAATGATTGCAGATGGACCGTGACATATGTACAGAGGCAGCCACGGCACAGCGATGGACGACAAATGATTGCAGATGGCAGTGACATATGTACAGAGGCCAGGCACGGCACGGGCGATGGAAGACAATGATTGCAGACTGGACAGTGACACTAGTAAGAGGCCAGCACGGCACGCGTGGACAGACTGATAGCGAAGGACAGTGCCTATGTTAAGGGCAGCCAGGCAGAGCGATAGGAGAGGAGAGAGAGAGAGAGGACAGGGGACCATGTACAGAGGCAGCACGGCACAGCGATGACAACATGATGCAGAATGGTGCCACTAAATCAAAGATGGCCCTGGAGCGGACATGGATTGATGAATGGGACAGACACTAGTTGTACAAGGCAAGCCACGGAAGTGTGCCAAGATTTGATTGTTAGTCGTTTGTAGTTGTCAGTGGCCAGTCTGGCAACAGGATACATGGATTGCAACGAATGGACATGAGTAGTGAGGAGGCCGAGGCGCAAGGACCGCATTGTAATGGACAGTGACAAGTACAGCCGGCAGCCACGCACAGCGATGGAACAATATTGAAAGAATGGACAGTGAAACTATGTACGGCCAGCAACGGCCCATGGAGCAACTGATGCAGAATGAGAGAGTGAAGAGATGAGGAGAGGCGACAGAGAAGAATGGGACAGAAGAGAAGAAGAGACTGTTGAGAGTGGGGGGCTGAGGGAGGGTGGGCCAGAGGAGGGATGCATGAGTTGAAGAGTGCGGAGAAAGGATCGTACAATAACTGAAAAGAAGAAAATCATGGATGCAGAGGCTAAGATTGCGATGGCAACCAGTAAAGCAGCACGTCAGGTGGGCTACAATGGATGCAGAATGCAAGTGACATTGTACAGGCGATCACGTTCAGCGTGCGAAAGATTGCGATGCAGTGACACATGTAAAGGCCAGCAGCCGATTGGACAGAATGCGCTTTAGGACGTGTCACATGACAGAGCAGGACGACAGCGTGACGACAGGGCATAGACGTGACTAGTACATGAGGCAGCACGGAGCGAGGCGTTTAATGGTTCTCCAATGAACGTGGATATGTCTTTTGACCGAGGCATTTAGGATGGATGCCATGAATTGAATGGACGTTGAACTGTGACGTTAGGTGCTCCAATGACTGTAGAATGTTGTGAAGCGGGCTTTATGTACTGGCTCATGAACGCTCAGGATGTGCTTGTTGGATGGGACGTGCCTATGTAAGGCAGATCGCAGGATGGACTGGGCTTTAGCGTGCATGAACTGTAGAATGTGAAGGCGGGCTTTAGCATGGAGTATGAGAATGGAAGTCTTGACGCGGTAGCCTGGCCCAAGAGGTAGACATTGCGTTGGCAGTGCGTTTAATAGTGCCAGACTGTCGGAAGTCGTGACGGAACTTTGAGAGGCCCGTGAAACTTAGTACTGGCGGCTTTAGACAGAGTGCAGAACTGTAGGAATCTGTTGGGTGGGGCTTTAGACTGGTGCTCCATGAATGAGGATTGTTGACGTGCTTGACGTGCTTTCCAATGCTCATATACTGTAGGACTGTAGATGGTGCTTTAGGAACTGTGCAATGTAATGTAGGGTTTATCTGTTGCAGTGTTTGTGGGCTCAATGAACGTGCACTTTGACGTGCGCTTTGACTGTAGCTCAGTGAACTGTGGAATCTGTTGAGTGCCATTGACGAGGTCGTTAAGAAACTTTAGGAATTTGTCCGTGGCTTTAGAAACTGTGCCCGAACTTTAACTGTTGACCTGAACGTGAGGCTTTATTGACGTGGCTTAGACTGTAGGACTGAATTGTAGACGTTTAGAGGTTTAGCTGCTCCATGGAACTGTAGATCTGTTGAGGGGCTTTAGACTGGTGCTCCATGAACTGTAGAATCTGTTGGAGTGGGCTTTAGACTGGTGCCCAATGAATGTAGGATCTGTTGACGTGGCTTTACCTGGTGCCCAGGAACTGTAGGAATCTGTTGACGTGGGCTTTAGACTGTGCCCATAACTGTAGGAATTGTGACGATGCGCTTTAGCTGGTGCTCCATAAAACTGTAGGATCTGTTGACGTGCGCTTTAGACTAGTGCTCCAGTGAACTGTCGGAATCTGTTGACGTGAACTTTAGGACTGGTGCTCCAGTGAACTGTAGGAATCTGTTGGCTTGGGCTTTAGACTGGTGCTCCAGTGAACTGTAGGAATCTTTTGGCGTGGGCTTTAGACTGGTGCTCCAGTGAACTGTAGGAATCTGTTGACGTGCGCTTTAGACTGGTGCTCCAATAAACTGTAGGATCTGTTGACGTGGGCTTAGACTGGTGCTCCAATAAACTGTAGGAATCTGTTGAAGTGCGCTTTAGCCTGGTGCTCCAATGAACTGTAGGAATCAGTTGACGTGCGCTTTAGCCTGGTGCTCAGTGAACTGTAGGAATCTGTTGACGTGCGCTTTAGACTGGTGCTCAATAAACTGTAGGAATTTGTTGACGTGCGCTTTAGATGGTGCTCCAATAAACTGTAGGAATCTGTTGACGTGCGCTTTAGACTGGTGCTCCAGTGAACTGTAGGAATCTGTTGACGTGCGCTTTAGACTGGTGCTCCAATAAACTGTAGGAATCTGTTGAAGTGGGCTTTAGACTGGTGCTCCAATGAACTGTAGGAATCTGTTGACGTGGGCTTTAGACTGGTGCACCAATGAACTGTAGGAATGTGTTGACGTGCGCTTTAGACTGGTGCTCCAATGAACTGTAGGAATCTGTTGACGTGGGCTTTAGACTGGTGCACCAATGAACTGTAGGAATCTGTTGACGTGCGCTTTAGACTGGTGCTCCAGTGAACTGTAGGAATCTGTTGGCGTGGGCTTTAGACTGGTGCTCCAGTGAACTGTAGGAATCTGTTGACGTGGGCTTTAGACTGGTGCTCCAATGAACTGTAGGAATCTGTTGACGTGCGCTTTAGACTGGTGCTCCAATGAACTGTAGGAACCTGTTGACGTGGGCTTTAGCCTGGTGCTCCATGTAGGAATCTGTTGAAGCGGGCTTTAACCTGGTGCTCCAGTGAACTGTGGGAAATCTGTTGACGTGGGCTTTAGCCTGGTGCTCCAGTGAACTGTAGGAATCTGTTGAAGCGGGCTTTAGCCTGGTGCTCCAGTGAACTGTAGGAATCTGTTGAAGCGGGCTTTAGCCTGGTGCTCCATGTAGGAATCTGTTGAAGCGGGCTTTAGCCTGGTGCTCCAGTGAACTGTAGGAATCTGTTGAAGTGGGCTTTAGCCTGGTGCTCCAGTGAACTGTAGGAATCTGTTGACGCGGGCTTTAGCCTGGTGCTCCAATGAACTGTAGGAATCTGTTGACGTGGGCTTTAGACTGGTGCTCCAATGAACTGTAGGAATCTGTTGAAGTGGGCTTTAGCCTGGTGCTCCAGTGAACTGTAGGAATCTGTTGACGAGGGCTTTAGCCTGGTGCTCCAGTGAACTGTAGGGATCTGTTGACGCGGGCTTTAGACTGGTGCTCCAATGAACTGTAGGAATCTGTTGACGTGCGCTTCAGATGGTGCTCAATGAACTGTAGGAATCTGTTGAAGCGGGCTTTAGCCTGGTGCTGCAATGACTCTCCTCGAAGCTAAGGAAGAGGAAGAAGATGTTACGAGGGGTATTCAGTATAGAAGGTGAATCGTCCTATATATAAGGACTTCTAATACAGGTAGAAGCTTACCTTTTAAAAAAAAATCTTTTTTTCTAATACTCTCCTTCACTGCCACGCATTTGTTGCTGTTGGTGTACGAGTTTGTGTATGCCTTCTTCAACTGATTTGATCATGGCTGGAGTTCAAACTTCTGTAGGACTACCTGGCCTGTCTTCGTCACGAACATTGTTCCGCCCTTCTCTGAATAATTTAGCCCATTTGTAGACTTTGTGGGGGAGGAGTGTGTGTGTGGGGGGGGGGGGGGGGGGGGGGGGGGGCTGACACATGCTGTTCCATAACAGCAGGACATTCTTCTGTGAATTTCACTTGGTTTGCACTGTTCAGCTACCAAAAATTTTATTATGATCTCGTTCAGTCCTAGAGCATGTTTCTTGGTCGGTCATTTTGTATAATCAGTAAAAACCGAAAGCAAAACAAATAAAACATGATGAACGAAATAAATGTACAAAGAGAGGGGGCTTGTTACCGCCAAGGCCATAGACAAACAGAGTACAGGATTAGTGTCTAGTCCTGTTTTTGGTGTCTATGTCCTTAGCGGTAACTAACCCCTCTCTTTCTAAATGTTGCTTCATGTTCCGCCCTCAGTCACTCTGTTTTGAAACGAAACGAAACAAACAAATGACAGCAAAACAGGAGAAA
>CM031627.1:20799065-20801565 GCA_018398815.1 Conus ventricosus
AGAGACAGACAGACAGACAGATACACAGACAGAGAGACAGACAGACAGACAGATACACAGACAGAGAACGACAGACAGACAGATCACGACAGAGAGACAGACAGACAGACAGATATACACAGACAGACAGACAGACAGACGAACAGAGACTACAAAAGAAATCTTTTAATGAGGATAAAATAGATAAAATGAGAGGAGAGAGAGAGAGAGAGAGAGAGAGAGAGAGAGAGAGAGACCGTATCACGTATTCGCTACCGTTTAGCAGCTTGCAGCCATAGTTGTGAGCGTGACGTCATCAGTGTTTTATCGCACGCGGCCTGTCAGTCTGAATCCGGTGTGACACAGTTCCGCCTTTACGCTCTGGACTGTGCGAGAGAGATGATAAAGTCAGCTGGTGTCTAGATGACTATGAAGGACAGAAAGAGACACAGGCAGCTATCAGACAGACACAGAGAGTAGAAAGGACAGAGAAAGTGGATTGCGGAGTGAGTGGACCACAGGGGGGGGGGGGGGGGGGGGGGGGGGGGGGGGGGGGGGGGGGGGGGGGGGATGCATAAGGTGGTCTGGACACGAGAAGGGAAGAGAAGATATATGATGAAAAAAGAGACAGGGATAGAAAACGAAAATAAGACAGAATGGCACACAATTCTCTCTCTCTCTCTCTCTCTCTCCTCTCTCTCCTCTCTCTCTCTCTTGTTCCAATTTTCAAGGTTGTCCATTCCCGCTCTCTGTACAATTTAATCTACATCTCCTTTAATCCTACTCCTGTCCTTTGGAGATTTGCTGTGTAAAAAAAAATGCAATTAAATCTGATCCTGTTGGATTAAGTTTTGGTTTTAATTTCATTTTTAATGCTCTGTTGACAGAGGTGTGTTTTCTGAATTGTGGACTGGTCTATTGTTCTCCCTTTTTTATTAGAAAGGTGATGTTGATAATCCAAGTTAATTACAGAGGCGTTTCCTGTGTAACATTTGTAGTCAACTATACAGTGCTATTATCAACAGAAGGTTGCAGGACTATTCTAAAACAGGTCGCATGTTTACCTCGATGGCATTTATGCAGAAAACAGTTTTGTTTAAATCGCAAATTATATGTTGCTTTCATTGATTTTGAAAAAGCCTTCGATTCTGTTAATAGAAGTGTGTTGTGGCATATTCTGTTTAAAAATGGAATTAGAGGGACGTTATATCGATGTGTCGTGAGCATGTATGACTACGTTAAAGCTTAGAGTGAAAGTGTGGGTCTCCAACTGATTACATAAACTACATGACTGGTGTTAAGCAAGGTGATGTATGCAAACCTACATTGTTTTCGTTATAATTAATGAACTGACATTAGAAATTGCTAATTCGGGATGACATGGTGTCAACATTTATACATGATTAATAATTTTCTTTTAGCAGAACGATGTTGCATTAATGTCTGGAACTATATATTGGTTTACAAACACAGCTGAACAGTTAATAAAGAGCTTCTTCTGCATCGCATCTGAAAACAAACATGACTAAAAGTAATATAATTGTTTTTAGAAAGGGCGGTTGTCTTGCCACCAGAGAAAGGTGGTATGTAACGGGAGTCGAAATGCCCTAAGTAAATGCTTATAAATAACTTGGTATTTACTTTTCTACACGTTCAAGCTTTAGCTTTGCTTATATAGTGTTGACAGACTAATCCCCAACGACTTGCTCCACTTGGTGAGCTTGGAATATCCCCACTCTACATCAACTTTTGTTTTAAGTGCATTAAATACTGTTAAAGGTGATTCAGAAGCGTGGTAACAGACTTCTACCAAGCGTGCAAAACACCGTATGATGTAGCTGCAAGAGACAAAGTCACTTAGGCAATAAGTACTCACAGGTGTTTATGGACTTTTTGGGTTTCCGTTTGTATGGCTTAACAGGAGGTTTTGATGTATCTAGAGTTGTTGTTTTTTTCAACATATCTTAAGCAGTGCATGATAGACTGTAGATGGCAAGATTGGAACAAATCATATCCAGTGTGGTGACAGATTTTCTGTGAAGACATTTTGAAATGAACTATTTGATGGAATTATTCAAAGGGTTAAAAACGAAATTATTCGTGAAATGTGCTTCAAAACAAAGTTTAGACTAGGTGTCTGTGAGAGCAATTTATAGTCAAAGTGTTAAAAAAAAGACACTTAAAATATGAAGTGCCTATGTGTAAATCCGATGTTAAAGATGAAGTTTTCATTGTCCTAAATGTTGTTTTCGCCTGAAGAAACACAAGAGGACAAATGCATTGTGTCTTGTCTGTGCTGTGTTTGTCAATGTCCTTGGCGGTAACTAACCCCCTCTCTTTCTAAATTTTGTTTCATTTCCGCCCTCAGTCACTCCGTTTTGAAACCTAAAATATTTTTTAATTATCCTCACCCGATCGTTTCATGAATGATATATTCACAGTATGTGTAATTACGCGTCGCAAAGATTTGTTAATCGCATAAAGAAACAGATTATCACACCAGCAACGGATCATCACACTG
>CM031627.1:20809065-20811565 GCA_018398815.1 Conus ventricosus
AGAAGAAGAAGAGAGAAGAAGAAGAAGAAGAAGAAGAGGAAGGAAAAGAAGAAGAAGACGAAGAAGGAGAAGGAGAAGAAGAAGAAGAAGAAGAAGAAGAAGAAGATGATGATGATGATGATGATGATGATGATGATGAAGAAGAAGAAGAAGAAGAAGAAGAAGAAGAAGAAGAAGATGATGATGATGGATGATGATGATGATGATGATGATGATGATGATGATGATGAAGAAGAAGAAAGAAGAAGAAGAAGAAGAAGAAGACAGGGAAGGAGGAGGAGGAGGGGAGGAGGGAGAAGAAGAAGATGAAGGAAGAAGAAGAAGAAGAGAAGAAAACAACAAATACAACAACAACAACAAGGACAACAACTACAACGACAACAACAACAACAAGAAACGAAGAGAAGAAGAAGAAGAAGAAGAAGAAGAGAGAAGAGACGAAGAAAAAGTAAGAGAGTGAATTTGAACCAAAAAACAAACAGAAAACAAAGAACAAAACAAAGCGAAGAGAAGAACCCCAAGGAGGAGAAAATGAAGGAATAAGAAGATGCAGATGAAAGAAAGAAAACCAAAATGGAAAAATAGAGGAAAAGAAAAAGAAGAAGAAAGAAGAAGAGTAGAGAGAGAGAGAGAGAAGAGAGAGAGAGGAGGGGAAGGAGAGAGAGAGAGAAGAGGGGAGAAGAGAGAGAGAGAGAGGGAGAGGGAGAAGAGAACTACGTGCCTTCCTGCTGGAAGAAGACAAGGTGTTAAGGGATCGTTTTACGCCTGGTTTCCCCGCGTTACCTGCATGGGCGGCTGGAAGCCTTCAGTGACGTCACACATCAGAGGCGAAGGAGAGGCGGAGTTTGTAGCGCGGGGTTGAAACGAGTCACGAGCCTCCGACGTTTGGATGGCACCGGCGGGGTGGTTCTTGCCTGTCTCTGTCTCGTCTGTGTCTGTCTGTCTGTCGTCTGTCGTTCCTTTTGAAATTACTAAAGAGCACGATGTACATAGAGGGGGGGGGGGGGGGGGGGGGGGGGGTAGAATGCTGCTTTCACGCTGAGCCACCGTAGCACTGAAGATCTGATTACTCTATTTTGGAAAGGGTAATGTAAAGCTATGAACGTGGTTGTTTCCATTCCGCTGAAATCTATCATGGAAGGGAAAACGCTGACATTTTCGTTTCGAAAGTAAAGATTGTTTTATTGTCTTTCACTCGTAATCATTCTGACTACAGTGTTATGCAGATCGTTTTTAAACAGGGTTTCTTTTTCTTAATGTTTTTTTTTGTTTTTTTGTTTTTTGTTTTTGTTTGTTTTGTTGCTTTTTTTTAAAAACAGAAATGTCATTTTGAGCAAAACAATCAGGAATGAAGTCAAACACCTTTCTTTTCTTCTGTTCTTCAGAAACGTGTTACTACTGATTACGTGTTTGCACTTTGAAAAAATAAAAAAAAAATAAATAAGAGAGAGAGGGGGAAAAAATGATCTGCGAAGGTTCTTTCCACTTTAGAGGTGCCCGGGCATTCTACATAATTCGTTAGTCACGGCACATCGTCATGGCGACTAAGTTTCCGTGGAGGTTTGTTGGTCGGTTTGTTTGTTTTTTGTTTGTTTGTTTCGTGTGTGTTTTATCGTGTGTTTGTTAATTTGTGTTTAGAGAGGTGGTGGTGGTGGAGGTGGGGGGAGGGAGTGCGGGGGGGTTGGGTGGGGGTACAGGGGAGGGGGGGGGGGGGGGTTGCGGCAGGAATTTCTTTTTGTTCTTTGGTATTGTATTGTGCACTCTCAGTGACTTAACTTCGGCGCCTTCAGTTTGACCCCTCCCCCCCCCCCCCCCCTCCCCTCCCACACTTCCTCACCCGTCCCCTTGCCCCTTCTCCCACGCCCCACCACCAACACCCTTCTCCCCTCCCCCTTCCCTTTGCACACACACACACACACACACACACACACACACCACACACACACACCACAAAATATAGGGACAAGCTCTGTAGTTTGCTCGTTTTGACAATTGTAAAATTAATATAGGTTATTTTATGATGTTTTTTTTTTTTTTTTTTTTTTTTCCTCTCAAACATGGTATTACGTTGAGGAGGATATGAACATAACGGGGTATTCCTATGTGATAATTACTAATGTAATTCAGGTGATTTCAGGTCGTCTAAAAAACACTTTTTGTGAAAAGTCAGCTAAATCAAATAAACAAAACAAAACAAAACTAAAACACAGCCTCTATGCATATCTGAATCGTCGCTCCATTCACGTCCATGCAGGCAGCTTGTTCTGTCCAGGAAATTCGGCAGAGAGGGAGCTTAATATCAAGTCTTCCCGAGGCTTCTACAACGCCTAAATTCAAATTAGAGATGTCAAAATAGAGTTTGAAGTGACGAAGCAGAAAGTGTGTGGATGTCAAAAAAAAAAAGAAAAAAATTGAAAAAGAGCAGTTGGGAAGCATGTTAAGTTTAATTGTCGTTTTTCGTTTTTGGCCAAGGGCTGCACAGTTCTGCACCCTCTAGGAC
>CM031627.1:20819065-20828941 GCA_018398815.1 Conus ventricosus
AAAATGACGAGCCTTGTGTGGCGTGGTGTTTGCTGTGTTCCAAGCGACTCAAGAATTCGGAAATTTCAAGTTTCCGTTAGCATGAAGCCCCTCCCCCCCCCCAGACCCCCCTCCCAGACACCCCCCCCCCCCCTCCACCTCAGCAGGGCCTTGGCCCTACACCCCACCAGGGGCCTGAAGCCGCCCCTGGACTCCGGCCGCAAACTTTTCAGGATCACAAACATTTCTGACTCCCACCCACGCATTATGTCACAGCCCGGCGATGACACAAAGTCGCTTAACAACTGGGCATAAAGACCTCTGTTTCGGCTGCATCGTAATCCAACGACCACACCAAACCCTGTCAGGATTAAACGTAAAGACCTCTGGGCTTGTTTCTTCACACAGACTACACAGGATCAACCCCTTCAGGGCTGTGTAAGGGCTCCTGTTTCAGCTGTGTCAACAACGAAACAGGACCATTTCAGGACTGAACATAAGGGGTTAAGCAGTTGTGTGACTATAACTATATGAATTCACACACCGTTGTATCAATCTATAAATTAAAAAAAAAAAATTAAAACAAGGTTAAAAACAGATTTTTGAGTCACATCAGCGGCGTTATGCAAAGGTGCCAAAACACATAAGATACCTAAAGGTATGCGATATTTTAAGAATGAGCCTTTAATACAGTACACTTGTAATTATGTACAACAACTCTCTCTCTTCTCTCTCTCTCTCTCTCTCTCTCTCTCTCTCTCTCTCTCTCACACACACAACACACACACACACACACCACACACACACACACACCACCCCCACACACCACACACACACGCTCGCACGCACGCACGCACGCGCGCACACACACACCACACACCACACACACACACACACACACACAACACACACACACACACACACACACAACAGAGAGGAGGAGAGAGAGAGAGAGAGAGAGAGAGAGAGAGAGAGAGAGAGAGAGAGAGAGAGAGAGAGAAAAGAGAAACAGCACTGTGTACAAAAAAAAAAGATTCCTGTTTAAATAAAAACTAGCGAGCCAGCTAATTACCACAAGAACCGAAGCGAACGGAACTGGCTTGAACGGAACTGAAGCGAGCGATGGAACGGAATAGAAACGTAATTGAAGGACGGGAAGCTGCTGCTGGGGAGAGGACAGGGCATCAATATTGTGACAAAAACTGGGGGGGGGGGGGGGGGGGGGGGGGGGGGGGGCTGGACGGAAATCCTTTACACCATGAACATATCCCTCTGCTACCTTGATTACATGTAGGTTTATTGCAGATGAATGGACATACGAAGAGTAGATGTTTCGTGAGACATGTTTGGACATCAATGCACTTGAGAAATGCAGGTGTATTCCTTATCCTTGAGTACTACTAATCTGGAAGGAAAAAAAAAAAGAGTTTAAATGACTTCACACTATCAAAGGCTTGTTATGCAAAGTTCATACTAGTCCTTGTCTTGGCAGGACTCAAATGTAGGTCGGAGTCCTGTTGGTTTTAACACGTCAGATAAACATGTCTGCTGGGGTCCGGTAAACCCCGTTTAGTCTCCATTAGTTCTGTAGCTAGTCTGGCACCAGTCGAGCCTGACTAAGAGGCCTTTGGACGGTTCAGAATTTTTTTTACGACCACTCCGACTATTTTTTTTAGGTCACAGTCTCGATTAGTCAAGTTATTCCTATCTACACCTATGTAGTCCTATCTATTCCTATCTATTTTTCCTATCTACACCTATGTAGTCCTATCTATTCCTATCTATTATTCCTATCTACACCTATGTAGTCCTATCTGTTCCTATCTATTATATTCATATCTACACCTATGTAATCCTATCTATTCCTATCTATTATTCCTATCTACACCTATGTAATCCTATCTATTCCTATCTATTATTCCTATCTACACCTATGTAATCCTATCTATTCCTATCTATTGTTCCTATCTACACCTATGTAATCCTATCTATTCCTATCTATTATTCCTATCTACACCTATGTAATCCTATCTATTCCTATCTATTAGTAATTAATGGGTTGAAAAAGTTTGCACTCGTCTGCACTAGTTTCATAGATAAGGAGGCCGGGTGTTGTTTTGGAACACCCAAACCAGTGCAGACGAACAGTGACCAAGGGCGCCAAGCGGTAGACTAGTGCGGACCAACCAGGACCCGTCATGACTTTGAATCGAATTGTGGCGGGGAAAAAGCCGACCCGATAAAACAAGTTAGATCTGGTTCTGACCGATTCAAACAGCGCGCGCGTTATCAAGACTTCCTTCGAGGGGTATAAAAACAGGCGGGGACATATTGCGTTTATTATCATTCTTCTATAACGACATGGGGGGGGGGGGGGGGGCGCAGCAGCAAGCGGCATCAGTCGACACTGGTTTCAGTAGTCGGGAGACACTTCCTGTGCAGGACCACATGGAAACCGATCAATACCATCATTTTTCTGAGTCGAGCGAGATCAACCCGAGTCGGGCCACGCTATGACATAGTGTAAACCTTGCATAACCACCGCTTGCTGGTGACAGAGCCAAGTCTGTTTAGGCCTTGAAGGTGATTACGTTGACCGTGAAGACAGCTTTGGAAAAGTTAATAATTTCCTGCTCGTTCATCCAAGAATATTTTGCTGACATCTTCAGGTATGGCGGTATTGTGAAAGCGTCTTTTTCATGTTCATGTGAAGACTTCAACATCTAGGTATGTGTGATTGTAATCGGATTGGAATTGATTATACCGGACATTAGTACCGCATGAGAAAAGAAAACGAAACAGATGTCTGGTTCTCATGGGTCATGGTTCAGGCCACAGATGTGCGAGGAAGCGTGCTAAGACTTGTTCCGTGAATATTGTAATTATCTGAATTATCACGAAACAGACCCGTTCCGGAAAAATTGAAGAAGAAAAAAAAAAAAAAAGAACTTAGAGGACAACATGCGTCTTTCCATTTCTCAGTTTATGGGTCAATCAAATAGATTGGAGAGTCAAAGATCAGGTTTGATGCTGATCAGGATATCGGCTGTCTACAGTACAGGTGCACCCTGACACTATGGTTTGGCGTTTTCTCTTTCTGATGGAACTGTCAAGCTGACTCATAAGGCAAAAACTGCAGTGTGCGTGTCCAAACGTGGCATCTGTACCCTAAAAGAAAACGCGAGCTCCAACACAGGTTTATCTTCCTTGCAGAAAACCGAGCATCACCTGTTACGGTGACAGTGGATGGTCTTGATGGGTTTATTGTGGTCATGAAAGTGATATTTATCGCTTGGTATTTGGGCTCTGACTCCAATACTTTACTGGCGTCAGAAACGATAAAACATTTTATTCCTGATATCATAATTACTGATACTGTGCGCACATACTCGCTAATTTGACATGGGAACATTCATTTTTCCTGTCATTTTCCATGTTTTCTTTTCTTTGTTTTTTTTTTTTTCTTTCTTTCTTTCTTTCTTTCTTTCTTTCTTTCTTCCTTTCTTTTTTTCTTCTTTCTTTCTTTCTTTTTCCTTTCTTTTTTTCTTTTCTTTCTTTCTTTCTTTCTTCCTTTCTTTTTTTCTTTCTTTTTTCTTTCTTTCTTCCTTTCTTTTTTTCTTCTTTCTTTCTTCTTTCTTTCTTTTCCTTTCTTTTTTTCTTTCTTTCTTTCTTTCTTTCTTCCTTTCTTTTTTTCTTCTTCTTTCTTTCTTTCTTTCTTTCTTCCTTTCTTTTTTTCTTTCTTTCTTCTTTCTTTCTTTTTTCTAGGCAGGAGTTTGCCATGAAGAGAGGTAAAACCAGCTCCCATTTCTTGGTTGTCGCCCTCTGGCGCCTCAGTCCACCTAACTAAGGGCGGACCATCCCTGTGTCTGTCATTGCCAGGGGTCGTGATGACACTCGGTCCAGTGTTGGAACACGATGTAAAGCTGAGCATCAGCATGTGGGTCTATCGGTCCTACGAGTTAATGCGCGCGTGTGTGTGATGTGCGTGCGTGCGATGTGTGTGTGTGTGTGTGTGTTCTTGTCTTCAATTTAACGTCTATCCACATATGATATTGGACGGGGGAGGGGGAGGGGATGGGGTGAGGGAAGGGGTCGGGGGAGGAGGAGGGAGGGGGACCGTATTGTGTGTGTATGTATTTATGCTCTCTTGGCTAAGGATGCTTTTTTTTTAAGTCAGAAAAATGAGCATTAACAAAATTACAATCAACTAGTCTATAACAAATGTCCTACAGGACTATGAAGTAAACATTTCGCAATATTAAACAAAGTCGTAGCATTTTTTAACTAGTGTGCGTGTGTTGTGTGTGTGTGTGTGTGTGTGTGTGTGTGTGTGTGGGGTGTGTGTGTGTGTGTGTGTGTGTTGTGTGTGTGTGTTGTGTGTGTGTTGTTGTTGTGTTCTACAGTGCTTGTCCCCCCCCCCCCCCCCCCCCCCCCCCCTTGCCCCCACCGTTTTGTTCATTTCTTCTTTTTTTCTTTCGAAATGATTCTGACTACATAATATTATATACTGCACGTGGCTGCTGGTCTGTTCTTTGCAACATCATTTTCTCATTTTGACATTATTTTCTTATTTTGACAGCTGGACGTACTTTATGTGGTGGATTCTTTGTTTTGTTGTTTGGAAAATCATTCCCTCAGTAAAAGCATTTTTAGTGGCTGTTCTCTTCAAAATAATGCTGTCAACATGAACGAACCACGCTTTCCCAACGTCTGGCATCCAAGAAAATTCATTAAAGTATTCGTGAGTATTCTCTCTCTCTCTCTCTCTCTCTACTCTCTCTCTCTCTCTCTCTCTCTCTCTCTCTCTCAGAATTTATGGACTTTGCTGGGGCATTTGATACTATTGATCACAATCTTCTCCATAGCTGCTGATGTATGACTTAAATTCTAACTCCACGATCATCACATAATCCTTTCTTAACAACTGAAGGCAAGTTGTATTTCAAGATTCTTGAATAGCATCTCTAATGTCTGTTGAATATGGTGTTCCCCAGGGATCTGTACCGCGTCCGTGTTTACATTAATTTCACTTTAAAACCTCTTGTGATCTCTTTGCCACTAACACCGCACATTACTATATTGATAAAAGCCCAGTGAATCTTTCGCTTGTATGCTTGTTACCGGGAATAAAGCATATCATAAAGCAATTTCAGCAACTGAAATTAAGCTTATGTTAATTACAACTAGACAAAAAACGCCAGACCATGAACGGCTATTCACAGGGATTAGAAACTAAGAACAGGTTTTTGAGGGGGCTGATTTATATAAACTGTTTGGCCTCACTATTGATGATAAACGATCACCTTGGTCCAAACAAATGTCTGGACTCAAACACACACACCACACACACACACACACACACACACACACACACACACACACACACACACACAGCGCGCAGCAGCTTAAAAGTATATGGCGCTCTTTTGAGCAGCATATATGCAAGCTTTTCTGTCATGCATACATTGGGATCAAGCGAGTAGCAGCTGCTTGGAGCACTCAAAAGCTTATACAGACGTTCTTTAAAACTCATTCTTCACAGATCTTCTCGTATTACAAAGGATTACAAACATTGATATCCTCCTCTTCATCCAAAATGCTTAAATTCCGTTTTTGCGTTCAAAGTCGTGAACAACTTAACACCGCTATATATCCACACAAAATTCCCAGATGTCAATGTTGATAGCAGGAATATGTTTTCACCCCTCGCCACACGAATCATATTTCTATCTCATCTTTCACTTAATCTAGTGATAAATTACAGAATGAAATGCGAGAGGCCCCTGAAGACAAATCCAGCTTGTTTTCTTTCATGAAAGCATATATAACTATGCGTATCTGACAGAACTGCTCTGGACACAAAATGTCAAACGTGTGTTTAAAGAACTCTTGAAAAGGGCGATTTTAAACAAAAATCTGTTTGCGTCTGAAGACTTTGTTCTCGTTCGTGCACGAGGCATATCCCGTACATGTGTGTGTGCGCGTGTGTGTGTGTGTGTGTGTGTGTGTGTGTGTGTGTGTGTGTGTGTGTGTGTTGTGTGTGTGTGTTTTGTGTGCGTGCGTGCGTGTGTGTAATGTGTGTGGTGTGTGTGTGTGGGGTGTGTGTGTGTTCGAGGTTTTCCCCTTGTAACGCACCAGGTTTCGTTTTCAAACGTCCTTGAGCCTAGTTCTTTAGATTGTTTTTATTTTCTGTTTCACTCTCGACAAGCTTTTGTGCTTACCCCGTTAAAGTATTCGCCAGTATTCTCTCTCTCTCTCTCTCTCTCTCTCTCCTCTCTCTCTCTCTCTCTCCCTCTCTCTCTCTCTCTGTTCTTCTCCTCTCTCTCTCTCTGTCTCTTCTGTCTCTCTCTCTGTCTCTCTCTCTCTGTCTCTTCTCTCTTCTCTCTCTCTCTCTCTCTCTCTCTCTCTCTCTCTCTTTTCTCTCTCTCTCTCTCTCCACCACCACCCCCGGGAATTTTGGTGTTGGAGATATGGGACATGAATCTGAAAACGGGTTGTTCACTGATAGAGCTCAATGATTAGCACTGACAAAGGGGTTGTTCACTGATAGAGCTCAATGATTAGCACTAAAAAAAAGGGGCTGTTCACTGATAGAGTCAGTGATTAGCACTGAAAAAGGAGTTGTTCACTGATAGAGCTCAGTGATTAGCACTGAAAAAGGAGTTGTTCCACGATAGAGCTCGTGATTGCACTCCCAAAGGGGTTGTTCACTGATGATAGAGCTAAATGATTAGCACTGAAAAAGGGTTGTTCACTGATAGAGCTCAATGATTAGCCACGGGAAAAAAGGGTTGTTCACTGATAGAGCTCAATGATTAGCACTGACAAAGGGGTTGTTCATGATAGGGGCTCAATGATTAGCCCGTTTGGAAAAGGACGTAGGAGGGCAAAGAGGGTTGGGCTTGATTCAATTATGGGGTTAATCAGCTTCAGGGTGGATACGTAACAAAAAGCGTTAGGTCCTTCGATGTGAAGATCTTACGTTTTCCACACGTTTTAAAACACCTCCCCAAAAATCAGACGGTTACAACGCAGTTTTTTGCTAAAATTTCCCCGGTCATGTCGACATCAGAGGCGATGAAGTAGTTGATAAAGGGGCCCAAGAATACCCGAAGACAGAGCTCAGTGGATCCTCTATCTCCCCCACCGATCTAAAAACCCAAAGCGCAGGCTTATGTCAAAGCCCTTTTGGCGAGGGAATGGGAAGTCGCAGCCGGATAACAAACCATTTCCAAATCCGTCCCCAAACCTGAGAGTGTTATTTATTGTGTTTCCGCTGGCGGCTGTAAAGAAAACAGTCTTGTGCCCCTCTTTTTACACCCACCCCCATCTTTTGAAATGTGAAGAAGAAGCTCCGTGATGTATTCCCTGTGCTGTATCACTCTCTATGAAACATGACCCTTTCAGATTTTTTTTTTTACAGATGTCAAACAAAAAACACTTTACAGCAGACTCCATGAAATTCGTGTTCACTGATGTCCGCAACAAATGTGATTTTTCTTTCTAATCTCTGAAAAGAGAAACTTTTTTTATCGGACCTGGAATTCTTCTTTCTTTCTTTCTGCGTACGGGAGGTGATACTCCTGCGGACACTCCCTGTATAGCCCGGCAGTGGAGTTTTGTGTGTATGACCTTTTTATCCCCCCATTAAGCAGCCATACTCCATCTTCGGGGAAGGTGCATGCTATGTGTCACGTGTCATCCATACCAACGGCCAAACTGGCCTTCTCTTCCGAAAGTTGGTGATGGGATTTTTCGTGTGTGCAATATGTTATGCGTGCGTTCACACACGGAACCCCGGTTTATAGTTCATTCAAAGGACTATATGGGGAATGGAGTCAGAAAAACCCAAAGTTAAAATCCGAGGGAAAAATCCCCCTATACCGAAAAATTTGAACCGCAACCCCAGGATCACGAGTCCCGGGGCTCTACCAACTGAGCTATTCCGGCCCCCAGACCTGGAAATTTATGCAAGAGGGGTTTTGATGACATTTGGCATGTTCTTAGGAAAAAAAATCTGTTTTCGTCGTTTTTGAGAGGGGATTTCAGCGATATTACAGCCCTTTTATGGCCCTTCGCGGTCGGCTGGACTATTTAAACTACATAAAGGAATGAAATGGATGAGTGAGTGTTCCCTTTTCCTGTCCCAAGTGTGCGCATGCACACAATGCACACACACACACACACACACACACACACCACACACACACCCCACACACACACACACACGTACACACACACACACACACCACACACACACACACACACACACACCCATATATATATATATATATATATATATATTATATATACAACAAACTAATAAATTCCCAAAGGGTAAGTACCGCACCGTTCAGCAACTTACAGAGTTTGCTTGGTGTTGCAATGACTGCAAGAAATATTGAATTATAAACAAAGCTTGCTCTTATGTCTTAGATTTAAGAAATAGGGGGAGATACGCATTCAAACTGCAGTGGTAGATGATTCTGCCTAACTAACAGTATGTGCTTGAATGGGTGAATGGGGAAAAATAAAATAGATGCTTCTCAAAATGAGCCTTCAGCAAGCTTATATTCTCCAAGGGGGAGACATCCTCCAATAGGGAGGGAAACTCACTAACATATAAACTCCTGGTCATATACCGATATTTCGAAACTGGTGGTTTCTCCTCAGTGACGCGGAAAGTGGTAATTTGACTCAAATTACCACTTTCCGCGGTCACTGAGGAGAAACCACCAAGTTTCGAAATATCGGTATATGACCAGGAGTTATATGTTAGTGAGTTTCCCTCCCTATTGGAGGATGTCTCCCCCTTGGGAATATAAGCTTGCTGAAGGCTCATTTTGAGAAGCATCTATTTTATTTTTCCCCATTCACCCATTCAAGCACATACTGTTAGTTAGGCAGAATCATCTACCACTGCAGATATGAATGCGTATCTCCCCCTATTTCTTCAATCTAAGACATAAGAGCAAGCTTTGTTTATAATTCAATATTTCTTGCAGTCATTGCAACACCAAGCTACTCTGTAAGTTGCTGGAACGGTGCGGTACTTATCCTTGGAATTTATTAGTTTGTTGTATTTTAGTCCCTTGCGGATTCATTCCAAGAACTGGCCCTCAGCACTTGTGTCTTAGAGGATATCTTTTTATATTTTTACTTTTCACAAGAAAATGTAGCTTGTTTTGCTCTTTTATGATTTTCTTTTGCTTCTTAGATGGCACCTTTGGTTGGTTTTTTGAAAACTCAACAAACATACTACGGTATTGCACACCAACCTTTTCTGGGATTGCATTCTTCTTAAAAGTGAAAAGGCAGAGGAGTCAAATTACCACTTTCCGCGGTCACTGAGGAGAAACCACCAAGTTTCGAAATATCGGTATATGACCAGGAGTTATATGTTAGTGAGTTTCCCTCCCTATTGGAGGATGTCTCCCCCTTGGAGAATATAAGCTTGCTGAAGGCTCATTTTGAGAAGCATCTATTTTATTTTTTCCCCATTCACCCATTCAAGCACATACTGTTAGTTAGGCAGAATCATCTACCACTGCAGATATGAATGCGTATCTCCCCCTATTTCTTCAATCTAAGACATAAGAGCAAGCTTTGTTTATAATTCATATATATATATATAATATATATATATATATATATATATATATGCATATGCATCACACACACACACACACACAGTGACCAAGATGGCGTACACACGCAGCAACTAATCTTCCACGGTGGCCGGTTCGTGGGCCAAGAAATAGGAAAATGAAAACAAGATTTAGTGGGAGACAAACGTACCTAACAGCAGAGTACGAGAACTCAGAAGTTGTCTACCGTGTCCATCGGAGATAATCGCTGAAAAAAACCATTGCTGTAACCCGGGAGCGGAAAACCCCT
>CM031627.1:20843715-20848715 GCA_018398815.1 Conus ventricosus
CCAGCGCGCATGATGGACGGTGGCGCGTCTTGAAAGAATGAATGGGGGCCGGAATGGCTCAGTGGCTGGACCGCCGGACTCGTAATCCTAGGGTTGCGGGTTCGAATCTCCGCCGGGCCGTTTCGGTACAGGGGGATTTTTCCCTCGGAGTTAACATTGGTTCTGACTCCCATTTCCCATACAGTCCTTCGAATGAGACTATAAACCGAGGTTCCGTGTGTGTGTGAACGCACGCATAACATCTTGCACACACGTCAAATCCCATCACCAACTTTCGGAAGAGAAGGCCAGTTTGGCCGTTGGTAGGGATGACACGTTACACATAGCATGCACCTTCCCCGAATTTGGAGTATGGCTGCCTTAATGGCGGGATAAAAAACAAACGGTCATACACACCAAACTCCACTTCCTTTGTTGGGCAGATGGGTTTAATACTTGCTTGTCCGTACAGGGAGTGTCCGCAGGAGTATCAGCCTGTGTACGCAGAAGAAGAAGAAAGAGTGAATGAAGGCTTGGCCCCACGATGCATTGATCAAGGACCTCCACGTGACGGGGAAAGCTTGATGTTCACGGGGAGCGCCGTTGTCTGATAGCGCCAGCACACGTGGTTACGTTCAGAGGCTCGACGAGTGCGGGTTGAACCAGTGTGGTGCAAGCTTTGGTTGAACTTCCCCTCCGCACTGAGAACGGAAAGTCTGCCGATTGGAGCAATGTTCTGATGGCGTAATCTGTCCCTATCGAGAGAGCTTTTCTGCCGATTGGAGCAATGTTCTGATGGCGTAATCTGTCCCTATCGAGAGAGCTTTGCTGCCGATTGGAACAATGTTCTAATGGCGTAATCTGTCCCTATCGAGAGAGCTTTGCTGCCGATTGGAACAATGTTCTGATGGCGTAATCTGTCCCTATCGAGAGAGCTTTGCTGCCGATTGGAACAATGTTCTGATGGCGAAATCTGTCCCTATCGAGAGAGCTTTGCTGCCGATTGGAACAATGTTCTGATGGCGTAATCTGTCCCTATCGAGAGATCTTTGCTGCTGATTGGAACAATGTTCTGATGGCGTAATCTGTCCCTATCAGAGAGCTTTGCTGCCGATTGGAACAATGTTCTGATGGCGAAATCTGTCCCTATCGAGAGAGCTTTGCGGCTGATTGGAACAATGTTCTGATGGCGAAATCTGTCCCTATCGAGAGAGCTTTCCTGTCCAGGATGAGGAGCAGATGACCCATCTGTGACTTGCTTCTTGCAGAAAATGGCAATCGAATTCGCTAGCACTTGTTCAGTTACAGATTCGGTTGCACAGTCTTCAAAAGCACGCAGAACAGCGAGAACAGTTAACTGCATCTGCAAAGGAAGAGGTGCATTTGGCAATCTGAAATCAGCTGAGTGTAGAAAATATGGGTGAACAAACAAACAAACACACAAACAAACAAACAAACAAACAAACAGACAAACACACACACAAACAAACAAACAAGCGAACGATCCACTATGAGTATTTATGAGTGACACAAACCCAGCCGTACGGCGACGACCGACAATGGCACACCTGTGTCAGGAGGGTTGCACACCAAAGTTTACTGGAGAGGTCTTCACGGTCCGTTGAAAAAACTGCCTCACTGCTAACGTCTGGTCGATGCCAAAGTTGTTGTTGTTACTTTTTTTTATACAGTCACAATCTCGCTCTGACTTCAATGTCTCGGTGCCACTGGCAGGCATTCGTCCCTTCCAAAATTAATGCGCGCTCGCGAAGTCAGGTGAAGCGTCAGTCTGCTGACGGCTTTCACCACGTGGTGTTCACATGACTGGCAACGTCTGCAGGGCGATGGTAGGGCCTGTTGGCAATACTGGCTGAACACTACTACTAGATTCGTTCACAACGTCCGCGGGCTGCCTAGCCGGCAGCCGTGACCTGGTTGCGGCGGAAGGCCACCTCACGGCCGTCGCGCAGTGTGAGAGCCTGCTGCAACCTCACGCTGTTCCTCTCTTGGTGGGCCACAGGGCTCAGTGCGCGACTACGTGGCTCAGTGCGCGACTACGTGGCTCAGTGCGCGACTACGTGTAGCACGCGGTTCCTGGCCGACTCTTACATCAGCACCCTTCCATGGCCCACAGAGATCACCTTCCATGGCCCACAGAGATCACCTTCCATGGCCCACAGAGATCACCTTCCATGGCCCACAGAGATCACCTTCCATGGCCCACAGAGATCACATTCCATGGCTTACAGAAATCACCTTCCATGGCCCACAGAGATCACCTTCCATGGCCCACAGAGATCACATTCCATGGCCCACAGAGATCACATTCCATGGCCCACAGAGATCACCTTCCATGGCCCACAGAGATCACCTTCCATGACCCACAGAGATTACCTTCCGTGGCTTACAGAAATCTCCTTCCATGGCCCACAGAGATCACCTTCCATGGCCCACAGAGATCACCTTCCAAGGCTTACAGAAATCTTTTTCCATGGCCCACAGAGATCGCCTTCCATGGCCCACAGAGATCACCTTCCAAGGCTTACAGAAATCTTTTTCCATGGCCCACAGAGAATCACCTTCCATGGCCCACAGAGATCACCTTCCATGGCCCACAGAGATCACCTTCCATGGCCAACAGAGGATCACCTTCCATGGCCCGCAGAGATCACCTTCCATGGCCCACAGAAATCTCCTTGCCTTAATAACATGGAACAGTTATGGGGGGATGGTCTGGACAGATCTGCCCGACTCAAGGCTGACCCCCTTGTAATGCTAGCGTACACTGGTTGACGCTCTTCAAAAGAAGCGGGTAATGTTCCTCAGAGGCGCCATCCTTACCCAGTCCATCCACACCCGAAAGATGCAAGACGGAAGGGGGGGGGGGCACACGCACACACACACACACGCACGCACGCACGCACGCACGCACGCACGCACGACACACACACACACACACACACACACACACACACACACACACACACACACACACACACCACACGCACACACACCAGTGACTGTGAGAACTGTCTGAGCAGGAATGGTGTGTCAGATGAAGTGGGTCTTCTTCATTTCTGGCCGAGCGCAATCGCTCTGCTCGGGACGCTCTTCCCCCCCCCCCCCCCCCCCCCCCCCCCACCCCTCGTTTTAGCGTTGTGCTTGGTTTGGGATTAATAATAGCCCACGGTACAAAATATACGTTTTCAGTTGTTGTTGTTATGTTGTTGTTGTTTTGTTGTTGTTATTGTTGTTGTTGTTGTTGTTGTTGTTGTTGTTATTGTTGTTGCTGTTCTGACCCTCTGCTTATCTGTCAGTCTGATCTGTCCGTCCGTTTATCTGCCCGTCTGTGTGTCTGTCTATCTATTGAATAGGAAAGTGGAAAGATTCACATGTAGACATATAGATAGGTTAATTGATGGACCTACAGGTGTATGGGTAGATAGGCAGGCAGAGAGACAGACAGCAGAGAGAGAGAGAGAGAGAGAGAGAGAGAGAGAGAGAGAGAGAGAAGACAGAAGACAGACAGACAGACAGACAGCTATCTTGATAGATGGACAGACAGGTGGACAGACAGGCAAACGGAGATCCCACCCTCTCCTAGACTTGCCAGACACACGGATAGTCAGATAGACAGCTGAATAAAGATACTGAGAGACAGATAGACAAATGTATGGGGGACACGCAGGTCCCATCGTCTTCTCACTTCTATCCGAAAGACGTATAGACGGACAAAAAACAACACACAGATAATCTAAACAAACAGACACAAAGACAGACCGTCTACAAGTTCACAGACAAGTACAGTGGACAGACAGATGTGTAGCTAGCTACTCCTGAAACCCTGAGACAAAGATATACAAAGAGATACAAAGATCCTTGTCTTCCCCCATCTCAATCATCACACAGCGGGAGAGGGGGGGGGGGGGGATGGGCGGGGGGGGGAGGAGGGGGGGGGTGGGGGTTGAAGCCTTTTCAGTCTGGAGTTGTATGACCAACTCTCACCGATCCATCAAAATGGCCGCCGCCATTCTTCTTTCGACAGACAGTCCATTTGCGGACAGACTAAAGTGTAGATGGAGAACTTTATAGACAGGCACTTTGGGGACAACGGCGGGCGCCGCTTGGAAGATATATGGCTTTGGGGGAACTAAAGAACAAGAGAAAACTATTGATATATTGATTCATTTGACTGTGGGAAAGAGAGAAAGGGGGCGGGAGAGAGAGAGAGAGAGAGAGAGAGAGAGAGGAGGAGGGGAGGGAGGGGGAGGGGAGAGAGAGAGAGAGCCCACCCACCACACACACACACAACAACACCACACAACACACAATACACAGACAGACAGACAGACACACACACACACACACACACAAACATACACAGACAGACAGACAGACAGACACACACACACACACACACACAACACACACACACACACACACACACCACACACACACACACACACACACAAAACATACACACAAACATACACAGACAGACAGAAAACACACACACACACACACACACACACACACACACACACACACACACACACAAAAGACAGCCACACACACACACACCACACACACACCACACACACACACACACACACACACACACACACAACACACACCAATCTCGATCCTAGGGGTGGACATTCACTCACTGTTATTTCCGCGACTAAGCATGTATTGCTATCAGTAAGAGAGAGAGAGAGAGAGAGAGAGAGAGAGAGGAGAGAGAGAGAGAGAGTGAGAGGAGAGAGAGGAGAGAGAGTTGGGTGTGGTGTGGGGCATGGCGCACGCATTGTTGTTGTTGTTGTTGTTGTTGTTGTTTTGTTTTAATCATTTAACCCAGAATCTTCTCAGTCGTCTCCAGAAAGTACAAAACAATGCTGCTCGTTTGATTCTCAGACAAACCCAGATCTTCTCATGTCACGCCCTTACTTCTTTCTCTTCACTGGTTGCCGGTCGGAAAAAGGAATAGACTACAAACTGTCCTTACTCTGCTTTAAATCTTT
>CM031627.1:20858715-20861215 GCA_018398815.1 Conus ventricosus
TCTGGTTTTCTTGTTTTCTACTGATAATGTTACCCTGTGCGCTTACCGCAGCGCAGAGGAGCAGGGTGTTAGTCTTCGTCTTTCTTTTTTTTTTTTTTTTTTGAGTCTGTTGGTCTGTCTGTTTTTTGCATTGAAAAAAAAAGTTCTTGTGCTTGTCAAGATACTGTAGTGGACCGTTGAACGCTGAACCGAAGCGAAGATAAAAGAGCCGGGTCTGGGCTCATGTGGCATCGTATCCAGACAAACACATCCACCCTGCTTACAAAGTTAAAGTCTCGGTGCCAAAACAGAGATGCAGCGACCCGTCATCGGAAGTGAAAAGTCACCGGTGGTTTCGTGGACCAATCAAAGGGAGTGTGGGTGTGCCGACGGATCTTTCTACCAATCAGCGGGCATGGCTGATTTTGTGGTCCCTCGGGACCAGCGTGATGGCGGACCATCATTCAGGAAGACGTCACTGTTGACCTCCCCAAGTCTTCTAGACTGTTCTCTTGTTTGTATTGTTGACCTCCCAAGTCTTCAAGACTGTTCTCTTGTTTGTATTGAATAGGAAGCGGATTTCAAACGGACGGAAACTGAATCAAGCTTTAGAGTGTATAAAACGGGAGCCGGAATAGCTCAGTGGTAAAGCGCCGGACTCGTAATCTTAGTGATCCTGGGGTTGCGGGTTCGAATCTCAGCCGGGCCGTTTCGGTACAGGGGTATCTTTACCCTCGGAGTTAACATTGGTTCTGACTCCATTTCCCATACATTCCTTCGAATGAGACTATAAACCGAGGTTCCGTAGTGTGAGCCACGCATGAACATCTCGCATACACGTAAAATCCCATCACCGACTTTCGGAAGAGAAGGCCAGTTTGGCCGTTGGTATGGATGACACGTTATACATAGCATGCAACCTGCGTAAGAAATGGAAAGAATGAAGGAAGTAAGGAAATTGAGTGAACGATATTGAATGATATTGATGGATGACACGGGAAACGACTGAATGAAGCATCAGCTGGCAGCTCTTCAGTCGGCACTACCCAGATAGGCAGCCCGTTGTGTAAACGAGTGTGGATTGTAAAGCGCTTAGAGCTTGGTCTCTAGCCGAGAATAGGCGCTATATAAGTATTCATAATAATAATAATGATATAATGATAACAGAATGAAACTTTTTGATGCTCTGTCAAACTGAAAATATTACCATTATCATCATTTATCAATTTATTTATTTGTCGTTACAGATACTCCAGGGCCTTTTTGTAAGCATGCAAAACGCAAAACTCGATCGAAGTGTTCCGCCAGATTTAGCGTGCCTGTAAGGGAGGAAATTCTGTGCCAATTACTTCCCCTCTCGAGGCAATTTTTTTTGCCTCTGTTCATGAGTGGTTTGTGATGGAGCTGTTTGAGTGAACGGGCTATTCGTCCAGTGGTGTCCGAACAACATTCAGGCTTAGGGGTTGATCAATGAGTTTCGTCCATGGGCGACCTTCTACCCATTGACGATGTTTGGTTAAAGTACGTTTTCAGTGTGTGTGTGTGTGTGTGTTGTGTGGTGTGTGTGTGTGGTTGTGTGTGTGTGTGTGTGTGTGCGTGCGTGCTTGGTGTGTGAAAGGACACATAAACCAACAGTGCTTGCTGGACACCTCAGAGCGTTTTCATCAATAACACAGCTCACCATAACCACAAGACATGCCGGCAGTCTGGCCTCATGCTTCAAGACCCTTTCTCCCCTCTCTAGGTCGTCTCTCACCCTCCCTTAGCCCCCCCCCCCTCCCCTCCACCCCACTCCCACCCTCACGCCACCCACCCTCGCCTCAAACTCACCCACCCACATCCCTTCCGCCTGCCTATGCAACCACACACGCACCCACGCACCCACCCACACAGACACTCAACACATGTCGATACGTATCGCATTAATCCCCATTCACCCTCAACCCTCCCCCCCCCCTCCCTCACCACCACCACCCACCCTCACCCCCCTCCGGCCCCACCCCGTTCCTCCTTCTTCCTCTCTTCCACAATGCACGGAGACCCGACGACGATCACGCAAGCTCGCATTCACGTGAGAGGCAAAAGACGGGATCAGTGGAGGTTTCAAAAGACGACGAGTGATGGACTTGTAGACAGGCAGAGAAAGGCCAGCGCCTTCCACGTTTGTTCTGACGAAGAACCTGCATGCTCCCTCCAACCCCCCCCCCTCCCCCCCCCCCCCCTCCATCGTGTTTCCATCTGTCACTCCTTCCTCCCCTTCCCCTCCCCCTCCCCGCTTCCCTGTACTCCCACCCCCCGTACCCCCAATCTTTTTTTTTCTCCTGTCTCTTTCATTTTCATCCCCGTTTTCTTCTTGTTGTTGTTGTTTTTTCAGTCTCTTCTCTCCTCGCGTCTTATCTCGCGAGTGCAGAAGCTGCGTTTCTTCCCAAAGGCGATGGGAGCGCATTTTTTAAAATTTTATTTCGGGCTGTTTCAGAAGGGGATCGATGTGGGCGGGGGTAGAAGAATCGAATAGCCCGTG
>CM031627.1:20868715-20878715 GCA_018398815.1 Conus ventricosus
GGGGATTGAAGGGTCACAGCTTTTTTTTCCCCGTCCCGCGCAAGACACTTGGTGAAAGGGAGAACAAACAAGGCTTACACATTTCTGACCCAACATGTCTGTTGCTGTAGTACGAGCAGAGGCATGTATCAAACTTGTGTACTAGTTAACTAGGGAAAATTAAATACCCAGAAAGTGATGACATTATTTTTGCACAATTTTGCGTGTGTTGTCATTGTTCTAATATTGCCTGACCACTTGCGTACAAGCTTTCATGCCGTATCTACGTTATCTACAGGAAAATATAAATATAAATATATTTATATATATATATATATTTTATATATATATATATATAATATATTATATATATATATATATATATATATATATTATTATTATTATATTATTATCTACAGGAAATAAACCTAGTCAAGTTTGGTATGAAAAGAATTGTCGGGAATTCACCAATTCAGTCATCTCAAGAGCGCAGATATATTACATTTTTCATGACAACTATAATTATCAAACCGACAGCCCAATTTGTAATGGCCGCTCAACAATGCCGAACACATTGCTGCCAAACCGGCTATCCACAGATGACATTCAGTTCGCCGAGTACAGCACGGTTAGCTGGCTGGCGGGGAGCGGCTTGCAGAAAACGATTGTAGGAAAGAAAGTCAACGAAAAAAGTCAACGGAGAGAAAGTAACCTAACTCTAACCACTAACCTAACCCTAACCTAACCCTAAGCCTAACCCTAACCCTAACCCTAACCCTGACCCTAACCCTGACCCTAACCCTAACCCTAACCCTAATCTAAGCCTAACCTAACCCTAACCCTAACCCTGACCCTAACCCTAACCCTAACCCTAACCTAACCCTAACCTGACCCTAACACCTAACCCTAACCCTCCGTTGACTTTCTTTCCCGTTGACTTTCTTTCCGATTACCGCAGAAAACACCCCTTTCCCTGACCTGCATTCACGGCTTGGCCTCTGCAGCTGCGGGAGAGCTGTAAACTCCCTGCCTCTCAACCCAGGTAACGTGCTCTGAGAGCCGTGGGGTGAAAGGAGAATGTCTAGATGCTTGTTATCATGAGGGAGAAGACATGTAACATTGAGAAATGCCTCACCACGGACCGCCTGTTCAAATTTGAATGGGTTTCCCGCGATCCGGATGTCACCTAAAGAGATAAGATAAGATAATGTGCTTAAGCCCAGCCGACCGCAGAGGGCCACACAGGCTTTCACTACATGAGAGAGAGCAGAGGGAGAGGTATGAGAAAGGGAGAGGGATGAGAAGAGAGAGAGGAGAGAGAGAGAGAGAAGAGTAAACTCACCTTTCTGGCGCGGTGCTTTAACATCACACACTGACGACCGACAGGCCGCCGGTTCGAATCCCATGAGAGCCACACGGCTGAGATTTTTCAGTCCCCCAGATGACCCTGTCCACAGCGGTCCTTGAATAATCCTGTGATCTCAGACAGAGGGACTGCCTCCTCCATAATAAACCTGGTCTCGACCACTTCAGGGTTTTGTGTCTGGCATTGCCGACTCCAATCCTTAGAGCAAGACCACAGGTGACTGTACCGCCAGTCCTGGTTGCCGTTTGGGGACAAAAGGAAAAACTAGACCGCCTACTGCTTGCTTAATGGCCTTTCTCACGGTTACTGTCTGGAGTCTCAGACGAAAACTGGAACTCCGTAGCCTATACTCACGATGATGAAATCCACATCAAATTCACATTGATGGCATCCGTAGCACGCTTATGCGCATAGAATCCATAACAACATAGTATGCTAGAACCTCATAGTATGCATAGCAACCTCATAGTATGCATAGCAACCTCATAGTATGCATAGCAGCCTCATAGTATGCATAGCAACCTCATACTTTTGAAATCCTAGGCATTTCGTGCGGTTAGGATCCATAGCAACTTTGTTGTCATAATAAGCACAGCAACTCCACCTAACAAGTACCCATAACATCTTCATACTGGTGATGCTGATGACATCCTCTTCCTCTGGGACGATACGGTTGACCACACCCTTCAGAGAGGGAAAACACGCGGTCACGTCGGTCAGTTGTGGTCATTGCCGAGGCGATTCAGCAGCTGTGCGGCGTCTTCTCTTGTTTCAGGAAACACAGAACGTTCTGACTCGGCTGGTTGTCGGAAAGACAGAACGTTCTGACACGGCTGGTTGTCGGAAAGACAGAACGTTCTGACACGGCTGGTTGTCGGAAAGACAGAACGCTAAGAGTTCTGAAACAAGCTGCGGACAGAGCGTGGACTAGTTTTGAAACTCTGTTGTGGGAAAGACTGAAACGGTCTGTTGTGGGAAAGACTGAAACGGTCTGTTGTGGAAAGACTGAAACAGTCTGTTGTGGGAAAGACTGAAACGGTCTGTTGTGGGAAAGACTGAAACGGTCTGTTGTGGGAAAGTCTGAAACAGTCTGTTGTGGGAAAGACAGAACGTTGTGAACAGTCTGTTGTGGGAAAGACAGAACGTTCTGAAACAGTCTGTTGTGGGAAAGACAGAACGTTGTGAAACAGTCTGTTGTGGGAAAGACTGAACGTTGTGAAACAGTCTGTTGTGGGAAAGACAGAACGTTGTGAAACAGTCTGTTGTGGGAAAGACAGAACGTTGTGAAACAGTCTGTTGTGGGAAAGACAGAACGTTGTGAAACAGTCTGTTGTGGGAAAGACAGAACGTTGTGAAACAGTCTGTTGTGGGAAAGACTGAACGTTGTGAAACAGTTGTTGTGGGAAATACAGAACGTTGTGAAACAGTCTGTTGTGGGAAAGACAGAACGTTGTGAAAACAGTCTGTTGTGGGAAAGACTGAACGTTGTGAAACAATCTGTTGTGGGAAAGACAGAACGATCTGAAACAGTCTGTTGTGGGAAGACTGAACGTTCTAAAACAGTCTGTTGTGGGAAAGACTGAACGTTGTGAAACAGTCTGTTGTGGGAAAGACAGAACGTTGTGAAACAGTTGTTGTGGGAAAGACAGAACGTTGTGAAACAGTCTGTTGTGGGAAAGACGGAACGTTGCGAAACAGTCTGTTGTGGGAAAGACAGAACGTTGTGAAACAGTCTGTTGTGGGAAAGACAGAACGTTCTGAAATAATCTGTTGCAGGAAAGACAGAACGTTGTGAAACAGTCTGTTGCAGGAAAGACACAACGTTGTGAAACAGTCTGTTGCAGGAAAGACAGAACGTTGTGAAACAGTCTTTTGCAGGAAAGACAGAACGTTGTGAAACAGTCTGTTGCAGGAAAGACTGAACGTTGTGAAAACAGTCTGTTGTGGGAAAGGCTGAAACGGTCTGTTGTGGGAAAGACTGAACGATCTGAAACAGTCTGTTGCAGGAAAGACAGAACGTTGTGAAACAGTCTGTTGTATGAAAGACAGAACGTTGTGAAACAGTCTGTTGTGGGAAAGACTGAACGATCTGAAACAGTCTGTTGTGGGAAAGACTGAACGATCTGAAACAGTCTGTTTTGGGAAAGACTGAACGTTGTGAAACAGTCTGTTGTGGGAAAGACAGAACGTTGTGAAATAATCTGTTGTGGGAAAGACAACGTTCTGAAACAGTCTGTTGTGGGAAAGACAAACGTTCTGAAACAGTCTGTTGTGGGAAAGACTGAACGATCTGAAACAGTCTGTTGTGGGGAAGAAAATGCAGAAAAAGAAAAGGAAGGGTGTAAGGTAGGAGAGAGAGAGAGAGAGAGAGAGAGAGAGAGAGAGAGGGAGAGAGAGAGAGAGAGAGAGAGAGAGATCTGACGAGATGAGACAGAAACCAGAGAGAGAAAGAGAGAGAGGGATGGAGGGGGGGGGGGGGGGGGGGGGGGGGGGAGGGAGGGCAGAGAGTGGGGCAAGTGGGTTGCTGAGGGGGAGGAAGGAGGGAGGTGTGACATTCGGAGAACAAGGGACGATAGTAACGGAAAGACATAAATGCTGGGATGGCTGTCAAGGGGTTTCTTTTTTGTTTCTTTTTTTTTTTTTTTTTAGAAAGGGGTACTTTAAAAGGGAACGAAAAAAATGCTGTCTGTGTGTCTGTCTGTGGTTGTGTGTCTGTGTGGTGTCCGTTTGTCCGGGGTCAAAAATGTGTTCCCTCCTCCAGACAAAACTCGGGGGCCGATCTTTGAAAATTTGTGGGTATTTTCATTATGGATCAGGATGAGCCCGATGTTCTGTTGTGTAACGCTTTTTTTCTCCAGGGAAAATATTGAAAAAAGTACTTGGCGTTTTTTGTGAAATAAGAGGTAGTTCCTTGGGCTGGGATGTGCCCGAAGTTTTAGTTTACCCCGTTACCCCGTTACAAGGGGGCTTAACGCCTGTAACGGTTTTTTTTTTAGAATATCCAAAACGTACTTGGCCGTTTCTTTCGAAAATAGTAGGTATTTTTCATTAGGGTCACGAATAATGCGTGATGTTTTAGTTTCCCGTTACATCCGTTACTAAGGGTTGTAACGGCCTGAAAGGTTTTCTTTTTTTATAGAAAATCTCAAAAAGGGCGGGCCGATCTTTCTCCCAAATTTTGTAAATAGTTCTTTGGGGTCAAGGAGACCCCGATGTTTTTTTACCGTTACTCCGTTATTAACGCTGTAAGGGCCTGTACGCTTTTTCTTCTCCGGGGAAATCTCAGAAAGTACTTGGCTGTCTTTCTAAAAATTAGCAGGTATGTTCTTTATGGTCTGGGTGAGCCCGATTTTTTTGGTTTTCCCCTGTTAAGCCTTTACTAAGGGCTGTAACGCTGAACGGTTTTTTTTCTTTTGGAAATATCTCAAAAGTATTCCCGATCTTTCTGAAAATTTGAAGGTATTTTTCTTATGGGTCAGGATGATGCCCATTTTTAGTTTCTTTTTAAAGCCGTTACTAACGGCTGTAACGGCCTGAAAACGGTTTTCTTCTTATGGAATACCAAAAAGTGCTTGGCGATCTTTGTAAAAAATTTAGCGGGTATGTTCTTATGGGTCACGGTGATGCCCGATGTTTTGTTTACCGTTACAGCGTTATAAGGGTTTGTAACAGTTTTTTTCTTTTAGAATATCTCAAAAAGTACTTGGCCAAGGCTTTCTAAATTCCAAAAGAAGAAAAACCGTTACAGCCGTTACGCCGTTGTAACGGTTTATAACGGTAAACTAAAATATCGGCTCTCCTTTGCCCAAATGAAATATTTACAATTTGCAGAAAATGGGCCCAAAGTATTTTCAGATCTGAAAATTTGTAAGTATGTTCATTACAGGTCACGGGGACGTGGCGATTTTTACCAGGTTAGTCATTTACTAAGGGTTACACCGCCCAAGAGGTTTTTTTTTCCTCTTTAGGGAAATATCTCACGCGTTTAAAGGAAAAAGGGGGGAGTATTTTATATGTTTGATTTGTTTTTTTGTTTTTTTTTTTTCCTTTTCCCCCGGTTTTTTTTTCCCCCCTTTTCCTCCATTTCTTACATCCAAACTTTTTTTGGGGGTTTTTTTTTTTTTTTTTTTTCCCTTTTTTTTTTTTTGTTTTGTGGGTGTGTGTGTGGTGTGTGGTGGTGTGTGTGTGTGTGTGTGTGGTGTTTTTTTCCCCCTTTTTCTTTTTTTCCTTTTTCGTTTTTTTTTAAAACTGTTTTTTCTTCTTTCCTTTTTTTCCCTTTTTCTTTTCCTTTTTTTTTCTTTTTCTCCCCTCCCTCCCCCCCTCCCCTCCTCCTCTCCTCCCCCCCCCTTTTTTTTTCTTCTTTCTTTTTTCTTTTTCCCCCCCTCCTCCTTCCCCCCTCCTCCTCCTCCTCTCCCCTCCCCCCCCTCCTCCCCTTCCCCCCTTCCCCTTTTCCTCCTTTCCCCCCCCCCTTTTTCCCCTTTTACCTTCTTTTCTTAATTTTCCTTTTTTTTTTTTTGCTCTTTTCTTTTTTTTTTTGGGGGTTTTTTTTTTTGTCTTTTGTTTTGGTCATTTTCTTCTGATTTTCTCCTTTTCTCCTTTTTTCTTTTGGGGGTTTTTGGTGGTTTTTTTGCTGGGCCGGCTGTTGGGTTGTGTTGTTTTGTTGCTGCTGCGCGGTTGGTTGTTGTTTTTGGTTTTTTTTTTTTTCTTCTTTTTTTCCCGTTCTGTTCTTTTTCTTCCCCTTTTTCCTTTCCCCCCCCCCCCCCTCCCCTCCCCTCTTTTCCCTTTTCTCTTCTTTTTCTTTTTTCTTTTCTTCTTCTTCTTCTTTTTTTTTTTTTTTTCTTTTTTCTTCTTTTTTTTTTTTTTTTTCTTTTTTTTTTCTTTTTTTCTTTTTTTTTTTTCTTCTTTTTCTTTTTTCTTCTTTTTTTTCCTTTTTTCTTTTTCTCTTTTTTTTCCTTTCTTTTCTTCTTTCTTTTTTTTCTTCTTTTTTTCCTTTTTTTTTTTTTTTTTTTTTCTTCTTTTTTTTCTTTTCCCTTTTTTCTTTTTCTTCCTTTCCCTTTTTTTCCCCTTTTTCTTCTTTCTTCTTCTTTCACTTCTTTTTTCTTCTTCTCTTTTTCTTCTTTCCTTTTTTCTTTTTTTTTTCTTTTCTTTTCTTTTTTTTTTCTTCTTCTTTTTTTTTCTTCTTTTCTTTTTCTTTCTTCTTCTTTTTTCTCTTTTCCCTTTTTCTTTTTTCTCTTTTTTTTTCTTTTTTTTTCTTCTTTTCTTCCTTTTTTTTTTTCCCTTTTTTTCCTTTTCTTTTCTTTTTTTCTTCTTTTTTTTTTTTTTCTTCTCCCCCCCTTTTCTTCTTCTTTTTTTTTCTTCTTCTCCTTTCCCTTTTTCTTTTTTTTTCTTTTTCTTTTTCCCCCTCTCCCCCTTTTTTTTTCTTCTTTTTTCTTTTTCTTTTTTATTTTCTTTCCCTTTTCTTCTTTTCCCTTTTTTTTTCTTCTTTTCTTTTTTCTTCTTCTTCTTCTTCTTTTTTTTTTTTCTTTCCCCCCTTTTTTCATTTTTTCTTTCTTCTTCTTTTTCTTTTTTTCTTCTTCTTCTCTTTTCTTCTTTTTCTTCTTTTTTTTCTTCTTTTTTCTTTTTCTTTTCTTTTTCTTCTTTCCTTTTTTTTTCTTTTTCTTTTTTCTCTTCTTTTTTTTTTTCTTCTTTCCCTTTTTTTCTTTTTTCCCCTTTTTCTTCTTTTTTTCTTTTATTTTTTTTTTTTTTTTTTTTTATTTTTTTTTTTTTTTTGTTTTTTTTTTTTCCTTTTTTTCAAATTTTTCTTTTTTTTTTTTTCTTTTTTCCCTTTTTTTTTTTTTTCTTTTTCTTTTTTTTATTTTTTTTTTTTTTATTTTTTTTGTTTTTTTTTTTTTTTTTTTTTTTTTTTTTTTTTTTTTTTTTTTTTTTTTTTTTTTTTTTTTTTTTTTTTTTTTTTTTTTTTTTTTTTTTTTTTTTTTTATTTTTTTTTTTTTTTTTTTTTTTTTTTTTTTTTTTTTTTTTTTTTTTTTTTTTTTTTTTTTTTTTTTTTTTTTTTTTTTTTTTTTTTTTTTTTTTTTTTTTTTTTTTTTTTTTTTTTTTTTATTTTTTTTTTCCCCCCTTTTTTTTTTTTTTTTTTTTTTTTTTTTTTTTTTTTTTTTTTTTTTTTTTTTTTTTTTTTTTTTTTTTTTTTTTTTTTTTTTTTTTTTTTTTTTTTTTTTCTTTTTTCTTTTCTTTTTCTTCTTTTCTTCTTTTTTTCCCTTTTTTTCCCTGCTCTTTTTTCCTCCTCCTCCGTGCTCTTTCCTGGTGTTGGCAAAAGGGAAAACCGGAAGTTAATTACCAAAGGGGGAAAACTGCATTCGATGAACCGAAAAGGAGCGAAGTAAATAAAAAAAGGGGAGAATGAGGAAACGAGAAACGAGTGAGAGAGAGAGAGAGAGAGGGGAGAAAAAAAGGAAAGGCGGAGGAGAGAGGAGGAGAGGGAAGAGGGGAGAGAGACAGACAGACGGGACAAAACAGAGAACAGACAGCCCGCAGACAGGGGGGAAAAGGGAGGGAGGGGGAGAGAGAGAGGGGAGAAGGAAAGAAGAGAGAGGAGGGGGAGAGAGAGAGAGAGTGGAGAGGGGGAAGAGAGAGGAGAGAGAAGAGAGGGAGAATGAGGGGGGAAGAAGGGGAAGGAGAGAGAGGACAGAGAGAGGAAGAGAGACAAAACAGACAAAAGAGAGAGAGGGGCGAGAGAGAGAGAGACAGACAGACAGAGAGAGAGAGAAGAGCGAGAGAGAGAGAGAGGAGACGACAGAGAGAGAAGGAAGAAGAAGGGGAGAGAGAAAAAGGAGAGAGAGAGAAGGGGAAGGAGAGAAGAGAAGAGGAGAAGGGGAGGGGAGACACCCCAAAAACAAAAGGGAAGGGGAGAGGAGGAAGAGAGGGGGGAGAGAGGGGAGAGAGAGAGAAAAAAGAGAAAACGGGCCCAAGACGGGAAAACCGGGAGAGGGGGGAAGAGAGAGGGGAGAGAGAGGGAGCGAGGGGAGGGGGGGAGATGAGAAGAGAGAGAGGAGAGAAATGTACTTTCCAAGGCGGGCCGCATGCCAGCTAAAAAGTACCACCTTAAAAAATTTCATTTAACCTGACAGACTCTACGCCTGTCGTATGTCCCCCTAAAATTTTTTTTTTTCCCCCCCGATACCTGTCTGACTGTCCGTCTGTTCTTCCCTCTTTTCTACTTCTCTCTCTCTCTTTTCCTCTCTCTCTCTTCTCTCTCTCTCTTTTCTCTCTCTTTTCTCTCTCTCTCTTTGTCGACTAGCGGGTTTTTTAAAAGGGTTCTGTGTTTTTAGAGCAGGCTGATCAGAAATGTTGGGGGTGGGGGTGGGGGGAATAGAAAGAGAGGGGGGTTAGTTACCGTCGAGGACATAGACAAACAAAGCACAGGACAAGACAGTGTCTTGTCCTGTGCTTTGTTTGTCTATGTCCTTGGCGGTAACTAACCCCCTCTCTTTCTAAAGTTTGCTTCATTTTCCGCTCTCAGCCGCTCCATTTTGAAAGAGAAATGTTGGGTTTATTTCTCAGAGCAAACTGCATCAGACCGTTGTGTCTGTCCTAGAGAATCCGCTTTAGAACGTCGTTCTGTCTTTCCCAGAACAACCTGTTTCAGGAGTCGTGTTTTTCCAGGGGGAACCGCAAAAAGAACGTGTTGTCGTTCCTAGAACAAACCGCTTTAGAGAATTCTGTCTTCCCATTACAAACAGCTTCAAAACGTTATGTCTTCCATGCAACAAGCTACTTCAGAACGTTGTGTTTCATACACCAAACAGCTTGAGAACGCTATGTGTTTCATACAGCAAACAGCTTGAGAACGTTATGTCTTTCATACAACAAACAGCTTGAGAACGTTATGTCTTTCATACAACAAACAGCTTGAGAACGTTTTCTCTTTCATACAACAAACAGCTTGAGAACGCCATGTCTTTCATACAACAAACTGGTTCAGAAGGTTCTGTATTTCCCAGAACTGATTCAGAAGGTTCTGTATTTCCCAGAACTGGTTCAGAAGGTTCTGTATTTCCCAGAACAAACTGGCTCAGAAGGTTCTGTATTTCCCAGAACAAACTGGTTCAGAAGGTTCTGTATTTCCCAGAACAAACAGCTTCAGTGCGCATCAGGGAAGAATTTGTCCCTGTATGATAAAATACAGGGAAAGGAAATCAATTCTCACACTTTCAGTGGATACTAATTGAAATATGTGCGATCGTCTTGTTAAGTGACAAAAAAAAACAACAACAACAGCAACAACAACAAAAAGCACATACAAATCAGAGAACAAGTCCCAGTGACCAAATGGCCAAAACTAATAAAACGAAGAAGTTAGGTCGGCGCTTCTTGACCCAGTGGGCAAGATGTCAGACTGTTGTCCCCAGGTCTGGGATTCTGTTCCCACCCGAGACACCGAGTCCCTGTGTATGAACTCGTCAACAAACAACAACAACAACAACAACACAACAAACAACAACAACAACAACAACAACAACAACAAAAAAAAAAAAAAGAAAAAAAAAGGGAACACGAAATCTCAATGGAGCCCCGTTATACTCTCAAAATTTCGCTAGAGAAGCCTCACCATTTGGGAAAGAGGAAGAGTAGATCGAAGGAAACGGTTGACTTCGGCAA
>CM031627.1:20881215-20907709 GCA_018398815.1 Conus ventricosus
CTGCATGTTAGGTGTATTGTTGAAAAGTAATCTAGGTGAAGCATACTTGGACATTCCCGCACTTATTTAAAGGTTTGTTGTTTAAGGAAATGAAAAGTCTCGAAGGCAATTGTTGCGACCTAGTTTATAGTCATGATCAGATACGTTTTAGACTTATCGTTGAGATGGCTCTTATTTTAGAAATGAGCGATGCATTGTTGCATAGGTCCGGTTGGTAAGAGCATATGTATTGCTTGTTGACGGCACTTCATTTGACGTATTTGATCGTTCCGATTTATTAATTCGTGGCCTGGGAATGACGATTTTCGTAGATCTCGCCTTGGGCTGATGTCCACGGCTTCCAATCAAAGATATAAATAAAATCATAAATAATATATTCCCCAAATCCCCTACAAATAATACAACAATAAACCCACCTTTCATATTATTATATAACATCCATATCCCTTTTAAAAGTATTAGTAAGTTAATCATCTTGTCACAAAAATGTTCAGCCATACCCTTATGTCCCATTTTTTTTTTTTTTTTTTTGGAGATTTGTGAGTCAGATATGTTTCAGGTGGTTAAGAAAAAGTTCTTGATCATCAAATCACTTATTTCACCCATTTATAGTATAAATTATTTGGGTGTGGAAGAAGGAATTAGCTCAATTTCAACAAGCTCCAAAAATCATCCATTACCGCCGCCAAACACAACGGAATTTACCTGGACAGAGGAAGAAAGAATGCTTACATGAAAATATCCAGCACAAATCCCCCCATATGAAGCGGCTCGCTCAGCCCCCCCCATCACCCCAAGAACCCAAATATCTAATAGATCCACTGGTTATAGATGCATGGGTCAAAGTTTTGTGAAACTATCAGACGATCTGGTACAAAGCGCGCGGATTTCTCCACAACCACCAGAAACCAACACCCTCTCTCTCATATTTTACCACCTTCGCTCTGATAAATTTTATGAACTCTGTGAAAACGGGACTTCTAAATTAGTAACGTACGCTGTAACCGCCTGTCTTAGCAGCGAAGGCTAGGGTGTGAGGGCCACGCATAGCTGGCGCCGCGCCTACAGCGTATAGCAGGCTGCCGTGGGTGGGGTTTGGACTACTGACGGTAGCATGACGGGACTTCTAAACATTAGAACGGTTATCCGCTGTAACCGCCCGGCAACATTTTCCTGAAAACTTGCTTTCACTGTCTATATTGTGTGTTTGTTGTTGTTTGTTTGTGTTTTGTTGTTGGTCTTGTGTGTGTGTGTGGTTTGGGTCCTTACCCCACGCACGTCCCCCCACCCCCACCCCCTCCCCACGCCACGCACGTCCCCACCCCACCCCACGCACGCTACGTTCCCCCTGTGTACACCAACACACTCCTACCCCAGTCGCCCAAAGTTCTTAATTAAGTTTTAATTAAGTCACACCCAAGTTCTTAATTAAGTTTTTAATTAAGTTACTTCAAGGTTCTTAATAAGTTCTTGATTAAGTAACTTTAAGTCTTAATAAGTTCTTGATTAAGTCACCTCAGTATCATAAACTAAGTCATCCTTTAAGTACAACTGTTCTTATTCAGTTATCTTATAATTATCAAAAAATACATTCTATGTTGTTTATCGTAATAGGTGATGTCTAATATAGTACAAACACGCCTCCATAAAATGTGTCATCGTTGAGGATGTCTTGCTCAACGTCTCTGCTAGTTCTTAATGAAGTTCTTACATCCCTAGCCCAACACGCATTGATTCCAATTTGGTCTAGGGAAATGTCTTTTTATAGTACTTCAGTCTTTATTTATTGACACCATCTTTTATAATAACGCCATGTTCTATTTATTAAAAAATTTTAAAATTAGTTCTTAATATTATTCCATCTGAAATGGTATCAAAATGATCTTTGTTGGTTTTCGAAAACGGTTCTGCCGTGGCTGTTGCCTTATGCTATTTAGCGGTTTCAGATTTTTTTTGATTGCTTTTGTTTCTGCTGCCTCATTGTGTATATATTTTTATAACCGTTAATAAACTGCCCCACAGCAGCAAAGGGCACCAAAATGCAACTGTGTTATGTTCAATTTTACATGAAGAGACTTTGGCGCCTCGTTAGGCCCTTGATTCACATGGAGTATTATAGCTGGCCATTGAATTCAACTTGTTCTGGCTGTTGGGGGGGGGCCCCCCCCCCCCCCCCGGGACGGACGGCGTTAGTTTTCATTATGTGCTATACTTTTGCTAACATTAATTTTTTTTTGTCTGTTCCACCTCTGGTAATTTTTTTCCTGCTTTAACGACGCCCAGGATGAGTGTTGCTTTTCACCTGGTCACTTTTTTTGCTCGACTTGATTCAATGTTTTCTGATTTAGGGCTTCATGATTCTGCCTGATTTTCCGGGCTCGTTCATTTTGAAGGGAATAAAGTCTATATGATTAAGTTATTCTAATCCCTGATTAATGGCGGATTATCAATGATTCAAATCTGTAATACAGATCACAACCTTAGAGCTCTAATGACTTTGTTTTTTAAACGGATCTTGCGTTATAATCTATACGTAAGATCTTGTCGATCAATGGGGAGCAAAAGTACTGATAGTATTTAGTCGTACTAAACTAAGAGTTGTGCCCCAACACTTTTCACATTCTAGACCCCAGCTGCGCTTATACCATGTTCATTAGATACTTTATCATGTCTTGCGGCGAAACGGTTGAATTGATTCAACTGCTGATTCAGTTCCGATAGGAAACTGTTATGTTTTCAACAGCGCCAAAGAACACCTTCCTTTTGGCCATTAACAGCTTGGCCATCAACTTGGTCTTCATAAGTTCAGGAAGAGTTTTAGGCTGACTTGTAGCATGCTAGTAGATTCATCACTGTCTCATGTTTTTTATTATTTATATTTATACTTATTTTCTCTAAAAAATGAGCACTATCGAAAAAAACTGTTGATACACCTTGTATACATCTGCTGTTATTGTAGAGTGGCCTAAGTGTAGGATACTCAATCGCTTGTAAAACAGCTTGTTAAAGAATAATCCAGCGATCTTGGCAAACTAGACTTTGGAGGATTCAGCAATAAGCTAATTGCTATCATTGCTGCTTCGTTTGCACAGAAGATTTTCTAGTCAATGCAAGGAATATCTGCCAGACAGTATTTTATGTAAAATAAAAATACATTATAAAATTGCTTCACGAGTAATGATGATAGGCGGCGCTGTGAGTAATGCTGCCTCGATTTTACAGGTAGTAATACGCATTTAGTTAAACTTACGGGATGAAGCGAGAGAAAAAGACATAACAAGCTGTGGAGCAACTAGCGCAGCAACAAGATCGCTATGAAAGGCAGAGTATTGAGCTGTTTGATTTTAGTCAATCAACACACTGAAAAACAGCGGGACATGCAGGCTTACAACTTTTACCAGACGTTGATCAAGCGATAAAAGTATATATCTTGTAACAGGGCAAACCAATCGAAACATTGCCCTCACAAAATTCAGTGACTTTTTATCAAACCCTAGAAAACAAAGATGCAAGAAATTGCGTTTATTGCCTTTTGGTTATGACGCTTTTAGTGGTATTTTGTTTGCCGAATATATTGGACTGAATAAAAAATGAACAAAATCTATTATTCGCCCAAAGGATATTCGGAACGGAATAACCAGCAATTAAAATCGCTAAGCCAATGCAGATGGAGTCACGTGTAACAAACAGCAAAGAAATGGTTATCTAAACAACGCGATTTGGCAAAATTTTATTTACAGCGCCTAGGACGAATACAGAGACCACACTTTGTCCCCCCCCCCCCCCCCCCCCCCCACCCCCCCCCGAACACAATACCGAACGACACCCTCAAATGGACTTCTATATTTACCCTCTGAATACAGATTAGGACGAAAAGATTTAAGTACCTTACAGTCCTTGAATACTTCAAGATACAAAGATGCTGGAACCATTAACACAAAGAGTGCTTCTGCCGTGCCTGTTTCCATACAACTGTATATCAACGAGCCCTTTAACTTATCCTTCGCATGCATTCAACCGTCGCACTCGATGGAAAGAATTTTAAAAGGGCAATGTGAATCAATTATTGTTGAACATAGAGTTACCATTAAAAGAGGCATTCCAGAGTTCACAGATCACAGGCTTTAGTTGAAAACTTTAACAAACAGTCTGCCGATAAGACTATCTCCTACCAGTATCACAGAGGTGATTGACATTTCTCGTCAACACCTGAATGGGTCAGAAGACTGCCCTCAGTTTTGCGCGCAATGAATAATGAAGATTTTAAAGCAGTACTAAAGTCCAGTACAAGGCAATCCCCAAAAAGCAAAACAATATGTTGCTGAGACTCCAGTACACCCAGCAACTATTACCGTTTTTGGTTTGCAAAGTAAGTACCTTTATTTACGGGGAAGCAGAAGGGAGAAACACTGCTTCAGGGCAAGCCGATCCAGTTTGGGAGTGTTAGTTTACCATATGAAATAAAAAAAATGGATAAAATAAAAAAAAATTGTAAAAATGAATCCGCCAGTGTATTATTTACGAGAAATGACACAAACAATCAACCAGCTTCCCAAAGATCTTTTGCGAAGGAAGAACTGAGATAATCCCGCAGACACAGTTCCAGTTGACTTAGTTTTAATTTACGGTAAATATATTGAAGTTTAAATGAGATCAGAGGCGCGCGAATGAAAACAAGAATGGTAATAGGAAGAGACTTGAAAATGATACGGGATTCATTTCATGCGTGTAATGCTATTAAGGAAACATTTTCGCCCCCCCCCCCCCCCCCCCCCCCAAGGATTTACCATCTCCAGCTAAATATCCAGATCATCCTAAAACTCTAACCCAAATTGGGACCCACCCCCCCCCCCCCGGAAAAAGAATATGTTGATTATAATAAAAAAATGTCGATCGCGTCACGCAAACATGTAGAAAAGATTAAATGAATTGGATGAAGCTATGATCGATTCTTATAATAAAAGTTGATGAAATTATAAACCCCCCTGATTTATGCGGTCCTCCCAGTCGACGATTGCATATGAAAAATCTGATTAAACAAATACTCGTTTTGTGTTTTGTTCTATATAACGACTTCTTTGTTACAACTGTTGTGTTGATTTCATGTGATTAGATCGCAGTTTCTTACGTTGTCTTGATGAAAAAGTCTTATGCTCCCAGCAATGCTTCTTTGTAGTTGTCATGTGATATGTTTGACGTCACAAACGCTGCGAGATATTCCCTTTGCTTTCTTTATGATTTTCATCCTGGCTCGAAATACTGTACATTTTTTTACCTTAACCAACAAACTCCTTGATCACCTTTCCAGTTAATTCTCTTCAATCTTTCCTATAAACCTTCTTATTAGTAATTTTCGAATGCAAAGGCGAATTCTTTACGGATAATCGGGACGGTTGCAACCTTGTCATTCCATCCTGCTTGCCCTTTAGTACTCTAATTTCCATGTACTGTTTAGGTTGTCTTTTCAGTTGGGATATACCTATTACAAAACTGTCTGTATCTGTGTAAAGTACTCTGGACTCGGGATACGAGGCTTAAACGTAGTCATAAGAAACTTCTACATCAAAATAGCTTGATAAATCTTAAACAGTAAACCAATAAATAAGCTTGTCCTATTTGACTTTCTTTTGTTTTTCATTCCAGTATGCACAAAAAGTTGATCATGAAATCTTCTATAGCTCCTGATAAGTAGGTTTTGATGTAAGTTATTGCTTCGTTCTCTTTGGTGACTAATCTGACTCTTTACGCTTGTGCGGATTATCCATAGCTTTCCAAAACAGCTGTTTTCATCAGCTTGAAAAAGGTCTTTTCTGAAGCTTCTGTGGGTTTAGTTCGTAAGATCAGTGTTCTTCATGTGTTTGTTTTCATGATATGTTCTGATCAAAAAGCAATTATGCCGATAAACTGCTGTCACTTCAACCCATGTCTTTAATAAAATTGCAGAAGTCTGTATGACAGAAATAATTTTTTTTTGCCTCGAAGATTAGGCACAAGTTTAGGTGGTCTCTTGGTCAATCTTTAGACTTTCTGCGGCTATGGATAGGTCATTATGCAGAGTCTTGGAGTTCATGAGGATATTCTCAGTCAACTTTCTAGAAGAAACCTCGCTGTTGTTCAGGCTTAAACTGTCAACCACTTTAATGCCTTTTGAATATTATTCGCGATCACCCGCCTGTGAACATTTTAAGTTGCGTACGGAGTGATTGGCCTAGTGCCCATCATACGATTTTCTGCTATCTAATTACATAAGATAGTTAGACCTTTACTTGGTATCGGTATCAGATATTTGTTGTTTGCTTTACCAAGATAATGAGCAGACGCCATACTAAGTCTCCTCCACGCATCCGATTTCAATCTCTGAATCATTGGTAAAATTGACAATAATCAATCTGTACTCCAGTAAACTTTAAGAAAGCATCCCAATCATCCGGGCGCAGTAATCTCCTCGCAGGAATTCCAGGCTCTATAATGTTTCACGCAGGTCTTTCTGTAATTTTCAAAAATATCTCCCCAACAAACATACATCAGCCCTCAAGTAGGGTATTGATAGTCTCCATTGTTTTACACTCAAACTTCCGCCACGCATCTTGAGCTTGCTGGTAATCAGATAATCACTGATGTCCTTTCCTCTAAGGTCTATGGAAAAGAACGGCCGCCTTTAGTGGAGTGTATCTTCATCAAACCTTTCCCAACTCGTTATGTACTCATAAGGGGTAAAACGCCCTTTCTAACAAGAGTTGAGTTTCAAAAAATATTATTTATGTTATTGGGCAGGACTTTAAGAACATAGCCCAGTGACTCTAATGAAACCCATCATGTGTGGCATTAGAGTAATAAAAAGACATGTTATTTTGATTAAAGCACATGTACTTTTCTATGGACTATGCTGCAATTGCTGACACTCTGAAGGCATCGTCACTGCCTTTCCAATATAAGTTGATAAGGAGTCGTACCTCGCAAGTATGAAAGAAGATGGGCAGCTTCCATGTCCTCCCCACCACCCCCCGATCAAAACTTTAGTTGAGATTGCATTTTACTGTGCGATGCTCCTCTGAACTTTCGCTAATGTGATCATGGTCTCTTTGTCGGATTCGATTGCTTCTTCACCGTAAGTTCTAAACGACGAATCCATACAGTGAGTGGCGAGTCATTCTGCTGTTGACTTCAGGAGTCATTATGATTTCAGATAAATTCTGATTGCATTAGAACAGTCAGTACGCACTTGCTGCAGACGTTCCTAAGAAGTATTTTGCAGCATTAGACCCTCTAGATAATTCTGCCTTTGACAATGGAAACCAGTTCCGACTAAAATAATGAAGGCAATATGAACAAATGATGATTACTCATAGATGTTTTTTTCGAAGTTTTTGTGGCGCTGGCCTTCATAAGGAACAATGAGTGATTCGAAGTCTGCGTTAACAACATATGGGAATTTAGATTTGCATCCGTCATTCCAGTTCTTAAAACTAAACTTTACTGCCTTCTGCAGAAAGGGTGTATTTGTATTTAGTTATGTATTACATTCTACAGAACTTTTACAATGTTTCTTATGTTCGATCGCGGCTTGAAACTGATGCTTTCTTGTTATTACATATTCTACAGAATTCTTGTTTGCATGATTTTTTGAAGTATGCCGCATTAGTCTACTTATGGTGCGATCAATGTGGTAATGCGGCACAGCCCTGCTGAGTGGGAAAGTATCAGCAGTAAGTCAACATGGGTGTTTGTCTGGTTCGCCATATTCGGTTGGTCTGCCACCCTTGTTCTTGGAACACTCTTTTTATCGGCCTGTAGATTTCTGTTTCATCAACCCAGTGTAGACTATTGTCAGTATTGGTTTGTTTGTTTTCAAAATGATCTCATTTGTCTACACTTACAGGAAAGGACACTCACTAAAGTTAAGATCCTGTGAGTAAGGGTGATAGTTAGACACTCTCTCTGCATTTTTGCGGATATAATGCAGCCTGCGAGCAACACACACATAAAACATTTGTTGTCTGATTTCTTTATGTTTAGAACTGCTTTTTTGCATATAATGCCTCCCCCCGGACGGTTAGTAATGGATGCTAAGCCTTACCAACAATCGGCGCATACTTAGACTGTTTTAATCTGATCTCTAGGACTTCGCCCTCTGACCAACCAGAGCCTCTCATTTTGGCTTCTTCAGCGGCAGCGTCAAACTGTGCAAGCAGTTCGTCTGCCCAACCAGGTGTTAAGTCATTACGAGAAAGAATAGTCTTGTTGTTTAGTTGAGACCCAGACTTCTAGGTTTTCTTCATTTATTGTTACATAGTCGATTAAAACAGCTAACATTACTTTAACTGGCGGGTCTATTGTTAGTTTGCCTGGAACTTGAGAAATAGCATGAACAACGCTTGCCCGCACGTTTGCTGGATTAATGACTTCTAAATCAATATCATTCAGTGCTCTTGATAAACGCTCTCTCTCAGCATTCCTTCAAACAATTCGTCGGTCCTTCATATATCTTAGCCATGTTGAGTTTCTTTTCTAACTCAAATAATTTATTTAAATTTAAAAAAAAAATAACTTAATCAGAATCATATCAACGGTCTTTTTGTGCTTGGACTCATAAACTAAAAGTATAAACACCCTTCGTGTTGTTACTGTGAGCTGTTTAGAACAGAGTTTAATGTTTCGTTTATCTTTTTAAAGCATTCCTTTTTTATCTGCTCGGCGTCTGGCTGTTGAGAAAAACTGTCCTCGCCTTTCTTTGAAGATCAAACTTTTGTCTTTGTAGTCATCAAAATCGGCCTGTAAACGACTAAATTCTTCATCCGTGATGTTTGAGTCAACTAGTGCTTTATTTATTGTCAGTTTGAACGAGCTAAGTTTAGCTGTTATTAGTTGAACCATAGCTGTGTGCTTTTGGAGTTTAGTTTTTAATTTTTTGCAGCCGCACTTACAGCTAATGAACACAGACCGAGAGCTAAAGACAAACCTCCTAGAGGTAAAGCTGGGGTGCGCCTATCCCCTTTTCAAAGAGGTACACTTTTTCCTCCGATGCAGCACTCTAGTTATCCCCAGTATTAACATATGTAAAAGCTTTCAGGCAGCGAATCCCTTTTTTTGGGTTTTTGCTGTATTTTAAAAAGGTTTTTGCTCTAGTTTTTGTTGCATTTGGTAATTTTGGTTAATCTAAGGTTTTTATGCTAGGGTTTTCTCTTCTCTTCTCTTGGCGGGCTGTAGCACATTTTGGATAAACCTGAACAACATGTTTTTTAAAAATAAAAATAATTTAGTTTGTAAACTTTTAATCTTTTATTTTCAATTTTTCGCTGCGCATCATATATTAAAAAACAAAGTACTTTAAAAGCGGTTTAAGGGCTTCTTCTTCTTTTAAATTTTGAATGTTTTTTTTACGTCCCACGGGTCTCCCGTTCCATGCAACTGATTATCCCTGTTGCCCTTTTAGTCAATCCATAAACCGATTTGTTGTTAAATAATATAAAGCCAAAAATTGTGAAGATGTAAAATCTTTAGACAAAAGGTCAACTTTGGTTTTTCTACCCTCCCGCCTCCAAAACATTTTTCTTATTTCATCAAAATGCTATAAGTTTAAGCCCGCTAGCGTAGATTTGGGTTTTGGACCCCCTAAAATCAACATTGTATTTTTCGTTTTTTTTGGATTAAAAAACTTTTCACTCCTTTTTTTGAAGGGTTTTCTCATCTCACACAGCAATAAAATACCTTTAAGCGATTTTGCTGCGACACTAAAAACAAAAATTCCTTATGGTCTGCCCTGCTTCTAGGATAGTTGTAGATAAATCACTTTTTCGAAATAAGCTAATTTTGACTGATATTGTTGCTCATCGCCTTGCTAAATTAGGTTCTAACAAGGGTAAAACTCTAACGAGATGTCAGAAATGCGTCTTTGTTTCGGGTCTATGATTTGAAACCCTTTTTGTTTTCTTTAAAAAGTTGTTATATGACAATCTGTTTTTTAAATGCCCTTGTATACGCGCATGCGCTTTAACAATAAAAACTAAGGAATGAAAGCGATTTCCATACGAAAAATTTAGAGTAAAGACTTTTTGCTCTTTTAACATTGCGCCGAGTGCGGCGCCTATTCTAAGTTTTAGTGCTTCTTCATTTCTTTTCCCTTAAACGCAAGTCGCCCTTTTCATTCTGGGTTTTACCATAGATCAGAATAGGTTAAAAAATTCTGCTTTGTTAAAGAAAATTTTCTTCCCCCTAAGTTTTATAGAAATTTTCTTAACGATTCCCCGACCCAGATTCTGGAAAAATGTTTTGTTTAGGTCGTTGTTGAAGCGGTTCTATTTTGAAAGTAAACGTGCAAGCCGGGCCCCAAAATCACTTGATCTGCTCCATTTCCGGAATTTGACAGTAAGAATTGATCCCCATAAATGTAGATGGATTTTTTGGAACAGAATTTTCCCGCTTATTTTCCCTTCCCCGCCAAAAGGGTCTTTCGCCTTCTATGCGGGTCAAGAATCGAGCCATAGTTTGGATTTTTTTTTAAAAAAAAAAAAAAATTTAATTAAAAAAGAAACATGGCAGGCATTAAAGATGAAGATTATGAGATTTTGATCCTGGAACGAATAAAAAAGATCCCTTTAATACAGCATCGCTGGGCACCCTCATTGCGGCGGAAAATTAAACAGAAAGTAAGGTAATCTTTTACCAAAGTGTGGCCAAGAACCTCCGATTTTATAGACCCTAATGTTTTTTGGTAAAAGATAAACCCTTTTTTTGGGAGGACGACCAAGGAAAAACTTTTTTCAGCTTACATCTAAACCCTCTCAAATTTTTTTAAAAAAGATACAATTAAAGAAAAGGCTCAGGTGAGCGATCAAAATCCCCTTTGGGTATTACAAAACCAAAATTAGATAGGGTGCAGTTGCTAAACTTCAAAACACACTGCGGGAACCCCCAACAGAAAACCCAAAGCAAAACATGAACTTAAGAATTAAATCAACAGCAAACAATTATAAAAGCAGAACCAGTTTTTCAGAAGAAACACATTAAAAACTATACACACCCCCGCTCCCCCTGCAGAGATAGCGGCCCTTGATCAGTTTTAAAAAGATCAGGGGCAAATTTAAACAAACAATTTAGCAAAACTAGGTGAACTAGATGAGAAAATAAAAAGAGAAAAAAAAAATCGGAGGCTGATGACGCCAAACTTGGGGGCCTGATATTAAAGAAAGAATAACCCAAAGACTAAAAATCTTGAACAAGAAAGATCAGCAAGATGAAGCGTTTTGTCTCAACCGGAACAATTACGACTCAAGTGACAAATAAGAGAAACTATCCAAAGAATTTTTATGAAGACAAAACCTAGCAAAACGAATACGAACACGTTTAGAGAGCAGGGGTCACATTACAAGCTTTAAAAAAGGGCCCTTTAGGTTTTGAAATAAGCACACGGGTTTTGGGGCTTTTAAGGGGGCGGTGGAGGTCCAGTCCTCCTCCGCCACCCCCCTCCCCCTATAAATCGGGGTAAAAAACATTGATATCTTCGATTTTTAAAAAAATTAGCGGGTAAAGCTATAGACTTTTCCCAGGTATATTAGGGAGATTTTTAGGGGCTTTTTGTCTACTCAAGCAAAGTATTGGGCTTTATGGGGCCTTAGGGGCTTTAGTTCTCTTAATATTGGGTTACTATTTAGTAAGAAAAGACCAAAATCCTAGGCCAGTTAATCCAAGAAAAGCGCTGTCTTTTCATATTCATGGTCTTGGGAAACAGAGCCGGAGTTTTGCTGATTTCAACGTCTTGGGCTTTGGGCCGCGGGGATTGGATACTTATTCTTGGGGGTCATCTTTTTTTTTTAGCTTGCAATATTCGGGCTCAAAATTTATGTCGTTTTTTCCCAACCCCTTTTGTTTTATTTCCTGCAAAAAGAAATTTTATTGTTGTAGTTCATTTTGTTTTCCCACCCCGGAGCAAGGTCAAAGGGAGCATGTATAAACCCTGCCAACAGCAAGTCTACTTTGATCTTGCGTATTTTAAAACATTTGGTACCTTTTTTTTTCTTAAGGGAAATCAACTGTAGAATTAAAGGCATCCTCTAAAATTTTCAAGTATTGTTTTTGGGCATCAAAGCCAGTAAGGGACAGTTATGCCCCCACTTGCCTGTGCTTGGGGAACCTAGCAAACCCCCCCAAAGAAATACGAAAAGAGTCTTATTGTTCTATTCCCGCTCTAGTTAGGCCCTTAGAAGTGTCTAAATAAATGTTGTCCCTGCTGTTTTATCTCTTTCTTATGGGCCCCCGTGAACACCTGTGCCTTTGAGAAAGGTGTGTAAGGGGGATTCCAGTCATACTTATATTTTTCTGTGCAGCCCCAAATAAAAGGGTGCCCAACCATGATTAGTCCGACTTTTTTTAAATCTGTCTTGATGTTAAATTGAATTCGTTTTAAAATTCTTTTTAAAAAAACCTTCATGTCTATTTTGTTGCTGAATGGTTAAACGGGTTTTTCATTTTTGGTTTAAAGGCCTTGCATTCGCAAAATACGTCTGAAGGGGTAAAAAAAATGAAATCCCTGACCTCACCAAAGGACCAGGATGTTTAAATGATCGCATACGCACCCCACCCTTTTTCCAAAACACAGCAAAGTTTTTGGTTCTGATAAAACCATCGGATACTGAACCACACTTTTGCGAAGTGTCTTTTTAATGGGGGGTTTAAATATCGCTTAAAGGAGTACTTATTTTTTTTAAGGTGTCAGTCTGGGTCAAGAAATGTCGAGGGTGTCTTGTTAAATTTTTAAAGATTGTAGTGCGGCCCAAAAAGAATATTTTGCATCATATATTTGAAAGCACTCTTTTTAAATTTTTTAAAAAAATTTTTTTAACATAAAACCCGACCGCCCTTTTGTTTTTAGAAATGCTATTAATAACGAATGCGGAACCAGAACGGGCGGCTTGAAATATTCTACAAAAGTTAAAAGGTTTAAAATTTAACAAAACCAAAGGGAAAAAAAAAATTAAAAAAATTTTTAATGAGGCCAATTAGTTAGCCAGTTAACCAACCTATGGTTATTACGGGTTTTGTCGCTAAAAAAAGCAAAAGGGGAACCCGACATTGCTCTCAAACTTAACAAGCGAATGAAAACAATGGACCTTTAAACCTGAAGAAAGAAGTAGGGTACTATTTTTATAAAAACTACTAAAATGTTACCCCCCTTTCAAATGCCAAACGGGCCGTTTTAAGTTTTTAGTTACTCAAAAAAACACTTATAGGGAGAAAATCCGCTCGATCTTGCATTCATTTATTTCCTATTTCATTTGGAGAGCGAGCACTGTGAAAACTTTATGATGGAAGGCCCCCAACTGTTTTAAGACTCTTTTTGTCAGGGAAAGCGCAAATTGCGATTAAAATTATCAATTCCCTAATTTTGTTTTAAAAAATTAGTTTGTGGGGGGGGTCGGGTCTTTTTATAAAAATCAAAAACAAAGCGGGGGAAATTGTGAAATTTAACTGCCATTTTTTTTGGGAAAAAAATAATACGTTTCAAAAAAAAATTCGCGTGGCCAGAAGAATCAGAGTTACTTAGCCTGTAAGGGTAAAACCTTAGAATTAAAAAAAACCTTCAGATTTTCGGACTTTTTAAAAGAACGGGGGAATAGGGGCTTTGTATGGTTTTGAGTACCTAAAAAAGGTGATATAAACGCAAAGAGGTTCCCCCCCCCCCCGCAAAAAGTTTCCTAAACTAAACAAATGCGCAATCTAGAGGCAAAAAAAAATGTTTGGGCCCGATGAATATAAAAATTGAAAACCTGACCTCAAATGGCCCTTAGAAACCCTTTTAGAATGGGACATAAAATTTGAATTCATAGCCCTTTTTCATATTTTACCGTCAAAAAAATTTAGAAAGCCTTCAACCTGGCCTTTACATGTAAGTCTTTTTGCCGGACGACAAAATTTCAAAGAAAATTTAAAAAACGCCCCTAAAGGAAAAAACAGTACAACCCCCAAGAAAAAAAACAGTTGTAAAAAAAGCTTTTACAAAATTACAGTTCTTTTCCCAAGCAGAAAATTTTGGGGAAAACGTTCACAATAATATTTTGGAAATTTCTGTCTTTAAAGATGTGGGGGAGGTGGGGTTGTGGGGGGGTGGCGACCTTAAAAGGAATTAATATTAGCGGCAAAAAATTAACGTTAAACGCCCTTAACGTTGTTTTTCGTCGTTCTTCACACTGTGAGGATATTAAGGGTTTTAAAACAAACAACAAATCAATGTTTACTTAAAAAAACAACTTTCGAATGAAATTGGTTAATCTTACACATTTAGGCCTCAAGGGTTTTATTAACTGAACAATTTTGACGGAGGTATGATAAAAAAATAACTGGATTAATTTAAATTCTTATAAAACTATGGAGCAGTTAAACTTTATGATAAAATCCCCTCATTGTTCAATGATTTGTGGGCAGACTGGTTGTGGAAAAACAATATTTGTCCTAGACTATTACAAACAGTTTATCGCTATAATTTTGATCATATTGTGATTTTCTGTCCAACACTTAAAAGGAACAAAGCATATCATGATAGAAGGTTTATATGGACAGACAATGACGTATATTTAGTTAATCCTAGCACTAAACTGAGTGAGTGTTTAGAATACTTTTATAAAGTGTTTGAAGGAACGCAGACACTCTTTATTATAGATGACTGTTCGGCAGAAAAAGATATAGTTAAAAGAGAAACACTTTGTCAAAGCTGGCTTTCAGCGGAAGACATGATATGGATAAGTGTGTGGATTTTATGCCAGAAATATAACTCGGTTTTAAAAGACTTTAGAGAACAGTTAAAGACTGTAGTGTTATTCACATGAAAGACAGAGACTCATTTGAAGAATGTTTGCGTGAAAATGATGTTATTGAAAATGACCAGGAAAAACACAGGATTAAGCAAAAATTAAAATCTGAAAAGTTTAGTAAATTAGTATTGAAAACGGATAACCCTACACAGTATGTTTGTTTGTAGGGTCGTTATTTTTTGGTTATTGAAAGAGAATGCGTGATGGATTATTATTTTTAATTCGTTGTTGAAGTCTTACTTGGCAGAGAACTGTAATATGTTTATTCCGGCTCGCCTACCCGAAACGGAGTTGAGGTAGGTGAGCCAGAATGAACATATTACAGTTCTCTACAGTCCAGACCAACTCAGGGGAGCCCTATCAGGACTGTCGCCTTCAGTTCATGTTATTTACAGCCCAGACCAACTCAGGGAGCCCTATCAGGACTGTCGCCAGTTCATGTTGTTTACAGCCCAGACCAACTCAGGGGAGCCCTATCAGGACTGGCGCCAGTTCATGTTGTTTACAGCCCAGACCAACTCAGGGGAGCCCTATCAGGACTGTCGCCAGTTCATGTTGTTTACAGCCCAGACCAACTCAGGGGAGCCCTATCAGGACTGTCGCCAGTTCATGTTGTTTACAGCCCAGACCAACTCAGGGGAGCCCTATCAGGACTGTCGCCTTTAGTTCATGTTGTTTACAGCCCAGACCATCTCAGGGAGCCCTATCAGGACGGTCGCCTTCAGTTCATGTTGTTTACAGCCCAGACCAACTCAGGGGAGCCCTATCAGGACGGTCGCCAGTTCATGTTGTTTACAGCCCAGACCAACTCAGGGGAGCCCTATGGGGACTGTCGCCAGTTCATGTTGTTTACAGCCCAGACCACCTCAGGGGAGCCCTATCAGGACTGTCGGCTTCAGTTCATGTTGTTTACAGTCCAGACCAACTCAGAGGAGCCCTATCGGGACTGTCGCCAGTTCATGTTGTTTACAGCCCAGACCAACTCAGAGGAGCCCTATCAGGACTGTCGCCTTTAGTTCATGTTGTTTACAGTCCAGACCAACTCAGGGGAGCCCTATCAGGACTGTCGCCAGTTCATGTTGTTTACAGCCCAGACCAACTCAGGGGAGCCCTATCAGGACTGTCGCCAGTTCATGTTGTTTACAGCCCAGACCATCTCAGGGAGCCCTGTCAGGACTGTCGCCAGTTCATGTTGTTTACAGCCCAGACCAACTCAGGGGGCCCTATCAGGACTGTCGCCAGTTCATGTTGTTTACAGCCCAGACCATCTCAGGGGAGCCCTATCAGGACTGTCGCCTTCAGTTCATGTTGTTTACAGCCCAGACCAACTCAGGGGAGCCCTATCAGGACGGTCGCCTTCAGTTCATGTTGTTTACAGCCCAGACCAACTCGGGGGAGCCCTATCAGGACGGTCGCCAGTTCATGTTGTTTACAGCCCAGACCAACTCAGGGGAGCCCTATCGGGACTGTCGCCAGTTCATGTTTGTTTACAGCCCAGACCACCTCAGGGAGCCCTATCGGGACTGTCGCCAGTTCATGTTGTTTACAGCCCAGACCATCTCAGGGGAGCCCTATCAGGACTGTCGCCAGTTCATGTTGTTTACAGCCCAGACCAACTCAGGGAGCCCTATCAGGACTGTCGCCAGTTCATGTTGTTTACAGCCCAGACCAACTCAGGGGAGCCCTGTCAGGACTGTCGCCAGTTCATGTTGTTTACAGTCCAGACCAACTCAGAGGAGCCCTATCGGGACTGTCGCGTCGTCAAACGGAAATATCCGGGAGCTTATCAAGAGGAAGATAAGGCTGTGCAGAACGGCAAAGGAAAGAAGAGAGAGAGAGAGAGAGAGAGAGAGAGAGAGAGAGAGAGAGAGAGAGAGAGAGAGAGAGAGAGAGAGAGAGAGAGAGAGAAGAGAGAGAGAGAGAGAGAGAGAGAGAGAGAGAGAGAGAGAGAGAGAGAGAGAGAGCAACCTTAAACGTAGAGGAGAGGGGATCAGTACCTGGCATCTTTTTTTTTTCCTTCATTCGTCCTTGCCGGAGTCCCGTTCGCTTGTGCAGGCGCTAACCATTTCCGGGCCAGACGGTTGTTCAGTAAGCTGGGCTGCCGTCTCGGGTAACCACGTATGTCGATGTGCTTGTCGTCCGCTGTGCGGCGATGCCTGTCTGTTGCCCTGCTCGTAGCCTCGCCCGCTGGTGAAACAGTGTGTGCATCAAACCTGGTAACATAACGCCATCAGCGGACGATGTTTGCTGGACAGACGGCCGGCCAAGCAGAGAACAGGAGGCAGACACGGAGCCAGTCAGACCAGCAGGGCGAAGGGAATGCCTTCAGCGTGCGCGGTGAAACTCTGATGACTGAACGGTGAAGACACCGACCTGCTCTCTGTAGTCTGTGGACGAGGTTCGTGAAGGAATACTGAAGAACACGATAGAAAGCCGGATAACGGTACGCCAGCAACATCGTCGAAGACCGTACTAGAAAAAGAAAAGCACGTTCTGTTGATGCGTAAGTCAAAACGAAGGCAAGGTAACATGGATATAATACACTTAGGAGTGGCACCAAGCTCTACAACGATTGTTTCTTGATCTGAAGGGCAAGATCCACCTCGGACAATTCTAGTCAGTCTTCACTAGGAACAAGATGCAAAGTATATAAACGTACTCCCAGTTTATCTTGAATATGCGTGAGATATTCCATAAAGAGGAAAAACCGTTTTGGGCCGTTATAGCCATTAGTAACGGCTATTCTGGTAAACATGGCCATCATCTGTGACCCATAATGAACATACCTTCAAATTTTCAGAAAGATCAGCCAGTACTTTTTAAGATATTCCATAAAAAAAGAAAAACCGTTATGGGCCGTTATAGCCGTTAGTAACGGATATAACGGTTAATTAAAACATCGGGCATGATCCGTGACCCATAATGAACATACCGTCAAATTTCAGAAAGGTCGGCCAAGTACTTTTTAAATATTCCATAAAAAAGAAAAACCGTTATGGGCCGTTATAGCCGTTAGTAACGGATATAACGGTTAATTAAAACATCGGGCATGATCCGTGACCCATATTGAACATACCGTCAAATTTTCAGAAAGGTCGGCCAAGTACTTTCTAAGATATTCCATAAGGAAGAAAAACCGTTATGGGCCGTTATAGCCGTTAGTAATGGCTATAACAGTGAAAATGACACATCGGGCATCATCCATGGCCCATAATGAACATACCTAAAAATGTTCAGAAAGATTGGCCAAGTACTTTCTGAGATATTCCATAAAGAAGGAAACCGATTCTAGAACCAAGGCATGTCGCTAGGTACATTGCTTTTCCATTCACATATGAATGATTTCCCAGGGTGGCTGACATAAACAAAAAAAACAGTATACTGGTTCACTGATGACTGTTTTTTTTTTTTTAATGATTTTCTTCTCATTTTTCTTTTTTGCATATAGATTTTTTTTTCTTCTTCATTCGATGACTTCTTTTTATAACTTGACAAGTGCATGGTTTCTCAGAGTGGCTGACATAAATGTGTTCCTGCTCGTTGATGACGGTTTTTAAAGAATAATTTTCTAATTATTTTTCTTTATTATAGATATATTTTTTCATTGCTTTTTTTTTTTTTTGATGTAACTAGCAGGACCATGCGTGCTTCAAGCAGATTTCCAGAAACGAGAGGACTGGCCAAGAAGAAGAGAGTATGAGATCTAGATGCTGAGAAATGTGCTCACAAAATAAAGAACAAGTCAGCCTACTTCCACACTTTGAGTATGATGGAATTAAAGAATGTAGGTCACAACCGATTCGTTGGATGGAATCCAAATCTCATCGAGTAGAAAACATGTTACCAACATCTGGAAAAAAAAAAAAAGCAGTTCAACACTTGACTTTCTCTGCTACTGTATACGCTCAGTCTTTTAGCACACACTGTTTGCAAAGGAATGTTGACTGGTTAGAACACATACAACGACGGACAGTCTACGTCATCGGAATACACTACAGGTGTAGAGAGACAGGGTGGATTGACAGTCTGAATCGAGAGTTCACGCAGTCAGCAACAGCATCGCTGAGGAAGATGGCCGGATGGCTGTCGAAAGCTAGGAGTGAGTAGTGCATTTTCTTTTGTTATGAGACTAGGACTAACTTCAGGTAGCAATATAATTGACAAGACGTTTCACGACGTCGGAACCTTCCACCACGGCTGGAATGGAGGGGAGGGGGAGGGGGGGGGGGGGGGGGGAGGCACACCACCACCACCACCACCACCACCTACAACAACGACAATAACAACGCCTTGTCACCTTCTACACGATCATCAAGGGACAACTTCTGGAGGAGAAAAAAAAACCAAGGGAGAACCCCTGCAAATACAACTCGCAGAAAAAAAAAAGAACAAGATGCAAAGCATATAAAAGTACTCCCAGTTTACCTTGATACGCGTAAGATATTCTTTAAAGAGGAAAAACCGTTTTGGGCCGTTACTGTCCGTTAGTAACGGGTATCCTGGTAAACATCGGCCATCATACGTGACCCATAATGAACATACTTACAAATTTTCAGAAAGATCGCCCAAGTACTTTCTAAGATATTCCATAAAGAAGAAAAACCGTTTTGGGCCGTTATAGCTGTTAGTAAGGGATATAACGATAAATGATACATTGGACATCATCCGTTACCCATAGTGAACATACTACAATTTTTTCAGAAAGATCGGCCAAGTACTTTCTGAGATGTTCCATAAAGAAGAAAAACCGCTAATGGGCCGTTATCGCCGTTAGTAACGGATATAACAGTGAAATAAAACATCGGCATCATCCGTGACCTTTTGACCATGGACGGACACACACACACACACACACACACACACACACACACACACACACCACACACACACACCACACACCACACACACACACACACACACACACAAGAGCATTTCTTCGTTCCCATTGTAAAGTACTCCCTGTTCTATAAGAACTGGGAGTACAAAAACCTAACTGCTTGAAAAGACTGCCAGACGACCGAAATCATAACTCGCCAGATCGTCAATAACACTCGTGACCGTGTTGATTCCGGACGGCAGAACAGACCAATCATAACTCGCCAGATCGTCAACAACACTCGTGACCGTGTGATTCCGGACGGCAGAACAGACCAATCATAACTCGCCAGATCGTCAACAACACTCGTGACCGTGTGATTCCGGACGGCAGAACAGACCAATCATAACTCGCCAGATCGTCAACAACACTCGTGACCGTGTGATTCCGGACGGCAGAACAGACCAGCAAGTCTTTGAAAGAACAATTGTCAACAGATCTCCAGCTGCTGCCACCATCCCCTGTCCGTACTGTGATGAAAGAACAATTGTCAACAGATCTCCAGCTGCTGCCACCATCCCTTGTCCGTACTGTGATGAAAGAACAATTGTCAACAGATCTCCAGCTGCTGCCACCATCCCTGTCCGTACTGTGATAGATCTTTCCGGGCGCAGATCGGCCTGATCAGCCATCTACGCGCTCACCCCCGATCCCAGGATGACTAGATGGTCTTCGTCGTCTCGACAGACAACAACAACAACAACAACAACAACAACAATGCTGACCAGGACCCATCAGCGAAGAAGGCCGCCCAACAAAGTGGATTGGTCACCACATCAACATCAGCAGAAGACAGATTCGCTGTTTCCGGACTAGGGGGGGGGGGGGGGGGGGGGGAGGGGGGAGGGGGACAATAGGTTTAGATTAGATGGCGACGCCAAAGTAGGGATGCGTGCGGACGTCGGGTTGTTCCGGTCGAAGTTCGGCCCATGGTACGTGACGTTGTCCGGATGGTCCTTGCCTCCAAACCGGGAATGATGGGTCGGTCTGGTGTGTTTGTTCGGGCCGAAAGAAGTGATGAAAGAAGAGGGGGGGGGGGGGGGGGGGGGGAGGGGGGGGGATGGGGGGTGAGAGAGGGAGGGGGGGAGGGCTTCCATATATATATATACATATATTGTGTGTGCATGTGTGTGTGTGTGTGTGTGTGTGTGGTGTACCCCCACCAACGTAGTTGTGTTTTCACCCCTCCCCCACTCGCCTCGTTCATTGAGCGTTTGAGTTGTTTCTCGTTGTGTCAGCTTAAAAAAAAAATAAAATAAAAAATAAAAAGAAAAAAGAAAAAACCCTGAAAAGATGTTGATCCAAATCAAAGGTACTGGTAAAGGCCCCCGTGCGGTCGGGTTGAGCTCTAAACTAATAATGCTACATACACCCTCACCACTCCCCGTCACCCTCTTCCCCTGTTCCACCTCACTCTCTCTACCACCCTCCGTTCTTTATTCTCAGCGCAGTGACTCTGCCTGCGCAGACGGCACGCAACCCGGAGGGGGTGTGTGTGTGGGGGGGGGGGGGGGGGGGGGGGGGGGGGCGGGGGAGGGGGGGGGGGGGGGCAAACATTTGCATCCATCTGCAGGCAAACATCAGATCCCGCCGTTCATCTGATTGCTTTTGTCTGGGTAGCAGATTGGCGGGTCTGCGTGTGTCGTTCGGAACAGACCCAACGGAAGCTGGGTTTTTATGATTATTTTTTTTTATTTTTATTTTTTACGTTATTGTTCTGCCCAAGGCGACGAGCGAGCATAGTAGGTGCGGAGCAGGAACTTTTTAACTGCCCCGGTTTTTGTTGTTGTTGTTTTTTTTGTTTTTGTTTTTTTTTTTTTTTTACTGCCTGTCTACACGACAACTCTTTAAAAACAAAGCAGATAGGAAACGATCGGTAACTCGCTTCAATCGGGATCTTTTGAAAGTCCCTGTTTCTGTCAGTCTGCAACCTATCTGTCTGTCTACATGATTACTTATAGATGTGTGTGTGTGTGTGTGTGTGTGTGTGTGTGTGTGTGTGTGGTGTGTGTGTGTGTGTGTTGGGTGAGTGTGGGGAAGGGGGGGAGGGGTGAGGGGGAGGAGGAGGGAGAATAGGCAACCCGTTTCACTTAAACCTCTGTTCTCCTTGTCGAGTCCCATTCGCCCGCGCAGGTAACCAACAACCACTCCATTGCAAGAGGTACGTTCAGTTGGTTTGGTGCCCTGTGCGGTCAGAACGTTCGCTGGCTTCTTCTTACGCACTGTTCAAGGAGGGCAGTCTACTGCCTGCACGTAGCTCCTACCCGTTTGTGGTGGTGAACCACCGCAGCTTGGCTGTTTAACAGACAGTCCATCCATGGACAGAAAGCAGACGTGGAGCCAATCAGACTAACAGGAAGAGGCGAATGACTTCAGTCTGCGCAGCAGAATGCCGACTATCAAAAAGGCACAGAGACTGTTCTGTCTCCTCAAGTCGTTAGAAAGTGTGTTTTAAAAGGTTGTGTGAATGGGTTTTGAAAAGAAATGACTTGTGAGTTGACTTGTGTGAATGAATCTTTAAAAGAAAATGACTTTTTGTGTGTTGACGTCAACGCAGTGACAGCCTCGTGAGGTCCTTTTGTGGTTGGCTGGGCTATAAGCAACATCACCTAATTACCTCAAGTCGTTGGATTACTCTAAAGATTGTTTGAGTCTCAGTTTTACGAAAGTTCATCAGACCACACATAACCTGTGAAGGCTGTCACTGACTCAATCTATCTATATATATATACTATATATATATATATATTATATATTTATATATATATATATAGAGAGAGAGGAGAGAGAGAGATGAGAGAGAGGAGGAGAGAGAGAGAGAGTGAGAGAGAATGAATAAAGGCCTTGTCCGGGAAAAAAAAAGAGAAACAAACGCAGCTTTCTACATAATCTACCTCAGTGCGTATAAACATGACAGGTACGCTATTGAGTTTCTCGACCCAGATTAAATCAAATGGGATGAAGTTACAAGCGTGACGCTTGATATAATCAAGGCTCTCACTTCTTTGTGAATTCGTGCATTTCATCAAAATGTTTTTTTTTTAAAAGAAGGAAAATCATACTGTTAAAAATAATAATAGAGATCGAAAAAGGTTTGCAGTATAATCTGCGGAATGCTGGTCCCGTTTACGGTGTGCTAGCAGACGACTCTGCCGTCACAGTACCCATTCTGTTGCCCGCTTGAAGGCAGAATGACGTCATACACTCTGATCATGCGTCTGCATGACGTCATGAAAAGAAGGGGACCAGAGGGCTGTCCGTGAGCTGATCGTGACTACACTTTGATCTTAGCCACTAGGCCGAGAAAGTCGTGACTGGGCCGACAGAGTGCTTTAAATACTCCACTCGGTGCTCAGCATCGCGTCAGACGCGTCTTTGGGAAGTCTGACTGGGCCGACAGAGTGCTTTAAAACTCCACTCGGTCTCAATCGCGTCAGACGGCGTCTTTTGGAGAGCACGTTTCAGCCTCCTCCTCCTCCCCCACCCCCCACCCCTCCTTCCACCTACCATTTGAGCGAGATTTGCTCGTGCACAGTGGGAGCCGTTTATTTTGACCCGAGTTTAAAACAAAACGAAACGAAACAAGCAAACAGAAAACAACAGAAAACGAAATCCTTTTTGAACGAGTGAAAAAAAGAGAGGGAGGAAGGGGGCGGGCGGAGGGGGGCGGGGGGGGAGGGGGTAAAATGCCATATTTTTAAGTACATTGTAGAGTGAACGGTTAGCAGTCCCTTACAGTGATGCGATAACTTTCACAGTTCAGTCCCCGAGATAAAAATAAAAAATAAAAATAAAATAAAATAAATAAATAAAAAAAACCGAGGTCAGGTCGTTATGACTTGCAATAAGCGAAAACAGACGAAGTAGGAGGAGAAAGGTGGTTGAGCCACAAGACTGTTGGGAGTATCGAGCGTCTGTGACTACACCTGTGAAATAGAATGGCTGCATGCGAGTGAGGTTGTACTGCAGCTTCCTACCTCGTCTCAAACCTGGGCCCCACAAATGGTTGATGCTGCTATTGTAAGCATTGTTGGGGTTGTTGTTGTTGTTGTTGTTGTACTAATTCTTGATGTTGTCGTCCTGGTCGTAATTCTAATATTAATACTAATGATACTACGACAACTACTACTAAAGATGATAATGATAGCCGTACTTATCATTATTGTTATCATTATTATTATCATTGTCATTATTAACATTTGTTTTATTATTACTATCATCATTTGTTGTAGTTGCTATTGTTCTTATCGTTATCATTATTATCGTCACCATCATCATCATGATTACTGTCATATGATAAATACTAGTAATGATGATGATGATAATAATAACAGTGATAATAATGATAATGATAATAACAATGTTTATTATTATTATTATTATTATTATTATTATTATTATTATTATTATTATTATTATTATCGATATATTATTATTATTATTATTATTATTATTATTATTATTATTATATTATTATTATTATATTATTATTATTCGGACTTATCTGTTGATGTCCCATATTTCTGCTCTGTCCCCTGCTCTAGCCCTTCCCCCTTCCGATTCAGCTACTACCACTCCTGCTACAAGTCTCGCTTACCCCCCACCCCACCCCCCACCTCCCGCTTCCACCTTCCTCCGCAACCTCACACCCCTCATTCCCCGCCCTAACCTCCTGCTCCCTTCCCTTACCCCTTCCCCAGTCCTCCCCCCCCCCCCCCCTCCGACTGCCGGTCTCAGCTGACTAGAGCGACGCTGTAATGAGGTGGTCCTTCTGACCAGATGGGAAACCCTCTCGCCGCTCAACATCGGCCAGCCTCACGCCTTGCACACTGGATGGCGACTTGTAGATCTATGGGAGATGTTTGTGACATAGTGGCCTGGGGGGTGGGGGTGGGTGGGGGGAAGTTCTGTGTGTGTGTGTGTGTGTGTGTGTGATGGGGGGGGGGGGGGGGTCATTGATGGAATGAGTCAGTCAGTCAGTGAGTGTGTGTGTGCGTGTGTGTTGTGTGTAGTAGTAGTAGTAGTAGTAGTACTTTAATTTTACGTCTTTTCACAAACTATGTGATATTAGACAAGAAAGGAGAGATAAACAGGCAAAAAGAGGGAGATAGATAGAGTTTGTTCATGTTGCATACAAGTGTGTGTGTGTGTGTGTGTGTGTGTGGTGTGTGTGTGTGTGTGTGTGTGCGTGTGTGTGTGTGTGTGTGTGTGTGTAGGGAGGGGGTGGAGATGGGAGTGAGCGGAGGGTGGTGTACATAAAATCAGAAAACAATCAGAACACACAAACGAATAAACAAACAAACCTACACACACTAACAATATCAGATTAAAGCAAATACCTGACTGGACTACAAATCAAGCAGAAAGTAACTTTCAAAGCAAAATCAATATCAGAAAAAGTATCTGTCACAGACATGCCTGATAAATATGGCAGAAATGCCTTGAGAGGCACACATTCGATTAAAACATGATCCTTGTCAATTTTGTTTCCCCGCATATGCATTTTGTTGCAGAGCTATATTTAGTTCTAAAAGCATCCAGTTTCAATCGATGGAATATTGAAACGAAGTTTCTGCATTGATGCACATCATAAAATGTGCAGATTTTTGGATGCTTTTGAAATGATCAATACTAAAAAGAGGATTATTTTGTGTCTGAACATGAATAACAGCGTTGTTCTGCCCATTTCTGAAATATTTCCAAGCTGTATGTTTTAAAATTTGTTGACTCTCTTTCAAAGTGAACGGTATGGAAATAGTTTGTACCCTCGTTCCATTTTCAGCGCCTTTGTGTGTGTGTGTGTGTGGTGTGTGTGTGTGTGTGTGTGTGTGTGTGTGTGTGTGTGTGTGTGTGAGTGTTTGTGTGTGTGTGTGTGTGTGTGTGTGTGTGTGTGTGTGTGTGTGTGTTGTGTGTGTGTATGTGTGTTGTGTGTGTGTTGTGAGTGTTTGTGTGTGTGTGTGTGTGTATATGTGTGTGTGTGTGTGTGTGTGTGTGTTGTGTGTGTGTGTGTGTGTGTTGTGTGTGTGTGTGTGTGTTGTGTGTGTGTGTGTGTGTGTGTGTGTGGTGTGTGTGTGTGTGTGTGCTGTGTGTGGTGTGTGTGTGTGTGTGTGTGTGTGTGTGTGTGTGTGTGTGTGTGTGTGTGTGTGATACTGATTGATCAATTGATTGATTGTGTGTGTGTGCTCGCGCTTGTGTCTGTCAAAGAAGGATAGAAGGTAGAAGGAAAACACACACACACACACACACACACACACACACACACACACACACACACACACACGCATACGTGCGCGCCGCGCGCACACACACACACACACACACACACACACACACACACACACACACACACTCACACACACACACACTCACCATACACGCACGAACACACGCACGCAAATATTGGGGAGAGTGTGTGTGCGTACCGCAAACGTGTGTGTGTGTGTTTGTGTGTGTGTGTGGGGGGTGGGGGGTGGGGGGGCTGGTGCGTGCATGTGTGCGTGCGTGCGTGCGTGCGTGCGTGTGTGTGTGTGTGTGGTGTGTGTGTGTGTGTGTGTGTGTGTGTGGTGTGTGTGTGTTCCGCTTATGTTGTGTCTGTCAGAGAGAGAGATAGAGAGAGAGAGAGAGAGAGAGAGGAGAGAGAGAGAGAGAGGAGAGAGAGAGAGAGTTTGACATTTCATTGTTCATTTCCTGGAGGTGTTTCAACCACGGGAGTAAAGAGCAAAGGAGGGTAAAAACAATTCAATGTTTTGGTCGGCAAAAGTGTTGTGCACAATAATTCGGAAATTCATTTTTGAATAATGAAAGAACAGCAGAA
>CM031627.1:20910309-20917809 GCA_018398815.1 Conus ventricosus
TTCGGGTCTGAAAGTTGTAGTGAACACCGTATATCCATAGCTTGCTATATTACAGACGCATGGTAGTAAATATGCTAGTCTGCCTGCTCACGTTTCCCGCACAGATGATCTATTTTGAAAGACTTCTCAAGCACTCCGAGAATTTGTGCTCAGAATGTCTTCTAGTTGATGTGCACAAATTCTCAGCTAAAATATTCATTGGTAGGTGTACACACACACACACACACACACACATACACACACACCACACACACACACACACACACACACACACACACACACACACACACACACACACACACATATGCGCGCGCACGCGTACGAAACAGAAAATGTCATTGTAGTCTGATAACGTGTGTGTGTGTGTGTGTGTGTGTGTGTGTGTAAACTTCATACAGTTATTCTATCTTTCAAGCTGTGTATCTCTGTCTGTCGGCTGGTCTTTCGGTCTGTCTGCAAAAAGTCCTTTCAGTAAAAGTGAAAAAAAAAAAAATCATTGTGCTCGCACAAGGCGTTCTCAACTTCTGAAGTCTGGCTGTTTGGAAAACCAGCAGTCTGAGGAGAACCTTGATATGAGTGTATTTATTTGTATTTATTTATCTTATGACACCACTCTTTGCTTTTGTTACGGTTTTATTTTTTTTTCGTAAAGTGTTTCACACTCCCCTTCACGGGAGAGGAGGAGGAGGAAGGGGGGGGGGGGGGGGGGTGTGGGGGGAGGGGGGGGGGGGGGGGGCAAATGCCCCATCAATGAATGAACTTCCTGATTGCAAGTCAGACTGTCTGAGAGACACGCGAAGGGAAAAGAAAGGGACAAAAAAAGAAGAAAACTCCCCAACATGTCTGTTAGTCGAGGCTGAGAATTTTAAAGGTCATTTTATGGGCTAAAAAATTAATTTTGGTAAAATCGTCAGCTCTGGCATCACCTAATCACTTTGTACAAAGTTTACCAAATAAACTGGGGGGGATTTTGCACAAAGAATTTTTTATATATTTAACTTTTGCGTTCGACTTGTTTCCCGTTCAGCGCTCCATACCGCCCGGGGATGCTGCTTTGTGACCGAAACAAATATGGCGGCTTCTGAGAATTTTCCTTCTACGTCGGCTGCGGAGTTCAATGAGCAAGTAATGTGCATATATTCTTAGTTGAACATTAAGCTAGCAATACATTAGTCATACTTTTGTGTTTATACGAAGCGGGAAGAAGCCTGAAGTGATTTTCAGCATGATGTTTGCGGGTTTGCTCACGTGTCGAGTACCTGTCGGAGTAGGCCTACGTGACAGAACTAGAAACTAATTAGAACGTTGATTTTATCACTTGCCCGCTAAACCTATGTTCTGTGCACGCGTAACGTATAGTCTACTTTGCATTTTTCCCCGTCAGTCATTGTTATCAACGACAGCGTATTCTGCGGCGCCACTGCATCAAGTTCGCCTCTCGTTTTTGTTCGTTTCCACTTATATATGGGGGGCGATTGTGAATATTTTCGGAGTTGTCGTTTTAAAGAAATATTTCTCGTTAACAACATTTCTCGTTTACTAAGGTTAAAATGAAGCTACTATAACATGCTTAACTGATGTTTTGCCATTGAACAGAAATTGCTAGAGATATTTCTTTTTACATTTATTGTTTCCTGAAGAGGATTTGAAAAGCTTACAATAACTCAGTGTTTTCTGTTTTCCATTTTGGCCTTCTTAAGGAAAGAACGTGTTTGAAATAGATGATATTGCTGACAGATTTCAGTCTTCAGTATTCAGAGTTACCATATCTTTGTGGAGGAAAAGGCTTTAAAATGTGTTGTCTAAACGGCCCAATCTTCTACTATGTTGGCAGGTTCAAGGTGTGCAGAAATGCATCCTGTGTGAGCAGGACTTCACTGATACGAAGGAAAAGGTGGAAACTGACTCAGAAAGGATGTAGCAGAATCAATCAAGTGAGTGAGCAGCTTGATATGTGACATTACTGCACGTGAAGGACATTTTGTTCATCGAACATGCCGCAGTTCCTACACGAATCCCAGGTGATCAGTGCAAAACTAAAGCTAAAAGACAACCCGCATGTTTCGCCAAGGAAAAGACGAAGTGTTCAGATGGAGTCAGACCACACAAACTACCTGTCTGTTTTGTGGTAAGGGGGGAAAAGACTCAGAAAAGGGGACTTGAAAAATAACACCAGGACAGCTGGTGCCTGTGCGCACCTTGCAGTTTCAGGAGACAGTGGAGCAGATTGCACCAATCGATCGGATTCATGGGGGAAGCAGGTTAGAGCCCGACTTGAGTATCTACAGGATTGCGTAGCTCAAGATGTTTTCTACCATGTTGTGTGCTACTCAAATTTCCGGTCCAAACTGTCAATTCCAAGGATGTTTTCTGACAACGATCCACCAAAAAAGAAACCATGCTCTGAAAGAATTGCAGATACAGCAAGATCTGAAGCATTTGACAGTGTTGCTAGGTATCTTGAAGAGGCAGACACAGAGAAATTACAGTGCCAGATCTTGTTCAGATTATGAGCAACAGTCTTGAAGGCACAGGTTTTGAGGCATTACACAGCACAGACCATGAAGAAGAAGCTGATTGAACGCTTTGCTGATGAAATTCTTTTTGTTCAGGCACAGGGTTACCCAGACGTTGTGTCACTGAGAAAACAGCAACAAGTATTCTGCGTGATTTTTACAACCATGAACATTGCAGTAGTGAAGAGGAGAGAAGCTGCGTGTGATCAGGGCTGCCTCTGATCTCATCCGCTGTGACATTCTGGCCATGGAGTCATCAAAAAATGTGTATCCCGATACAACAGACATTCTCAACCACACCGACTCAATTCCTATGACACTCAGAACATTCCTGCAGCACATGGTCCGTAGAAAGGACACTGAGTTGAAAGTGTCTGCAACTGGACAGGCTATAGCCACAGTTGCTTCGACCGAATACTCTGCTTGCTCCTCTGCAGATTGGTGTAGCTGTTCAGTTGCACAAGACGTTGAGATCTAGGTTTCTCATTGAAACACTCAACCATCTTGGGTTCTCTTCATCTACTATGAATTGAAGAAATTTCAAGTGAATGCAGCTGCTTTCCATGGTGTGTTGACTTGCCTGAGACACCACCGAGAGCACCATTCAGTTGTGGCTGACAACGTCGATCACAACACGGCCACAATAGATGGGAGGAACACATTCCATGGAATGGGAATTATCGCGGCAGTCACTCCAGCTGTCAGCAAGCCCAGGCAGATCCCAAGGACGAATGTAACTTTACAGGATGTGCAAGCAGTTGGAAAGATTGGAGTGCATTTTCATCGGTAAGATTAAGATATTTTCTTTTCTTTAGAGGGATGGGATGGTGTAGACATCATTCATTTTATCCAGTGCTCTCTCTATTTTCATTGGTAAGATATAGATTATTTTTAGGGGGATGGGATGGTGTAGGGATCATTCATTTTAATCCAGTGCTCTCTCTCTCTCTCTCTCTCTCTCTCTCTCTCTCTCTCTCTCTCTCTCTCTCTCTCTCTCTCTCTCTCTCTCTCTCTCTCTCTCTCTCTCTCATAAAACTTATGCAATGTACTGTAATGCATGTGTGTGTGTATGTGTGTGTGGCGTGTGTGTGTGTGTGTGTGTGAATGTGTGTGTGTGTGGTGTGTGTGTGTGTGTGTGTGTGTGTGTGTGTGTGTGTGTGTGTGTGTGTGTGTGTGTGTGTGACAACAGATCTATAAACACCACACTATCAACTGTTTGCAGGTCGGACTGGAAAGGTTTGGCAGCGCATATCTTCCTTCCAGTGCCTGAGACAAGTACTGAAGACCCCACACACAATCTGGACCTGCTTTGGAAGATCTCCTGGCCACTCAGTCCCCTCGCCCTGCCTGGAACGGGATGATGCAGTCTGTTCTTCATACCATGAACATCCAGGCCAGTCAGCTGTTTTCTTCCTTCCAATGATTGACTGAGTGTCAGCGACATGTCATGCATATATTCCACCCTGAAGTTCTTTGTTCTCAAGCACGAAAGCAAAACGTCATTCATGTTGTAACATTTGATCAGCCCTGTATCTCAAAGCACTTTCAATAATTAGTGTGAAGACAGTGACATTAAGAGTGTGGTGCTACGGCTGGGCACATTTCACCTCCAGATGAGTTTCCTGGGAGCTGTTGGCTACTCATGTCAGGATCTGGTCTTCAGGAATTCTGGAGCTCGTCTTTGCTTCAAATGCAGTTCCACACATTCTGACTGGCAAGGCATATGCAAGAGCAGTTCGCGGACATCTCCTTGTTGATGCAGCTCTGAATGCTCTAGTCATTGCAGATGCTTTTCAAGTCCCCCAGATCCTTGTTCCATGTCATCAAGATGAAGGATTACAGCTCCAGGTGGGCAAGAGCAAGGTGGCCCACCACACTTGCAGAGGCTTTGCATCTGTCACCTTGTGAGCCTGGTGAGCTGTCAGACCTTCTTGAGGAAGACATTGGTGATGAAAGCCTGAATGTTGCCAAGAAACTCCTGGAAGATGTTACAACATGCAAACATCTCAGTTGAAGAAGCTGCAGGAAGTGAAACACTGCACAGGATTTCACACAAACTTCAGCAGCACCGAGAACACCTGTTGAATTGTAGAACTGCACGAATTTTGGCTGCAGTACATGGATTTGATCGACATTCTGAGAAAATCCATCAAAGCCGAAAGGATGGGCATGTTTGAGCTTCACTTGGGAATCTGTCAGAGACATGCTTCCATACCTAGCGCGGCAGGCCACAACAATTACACAAAGTCGGCTAGACTTTACCTGCAGGAAATGTTAAAGCTCAAAGATGCCCACCTGATGTGTATGAGCACTTCCGCAAAGGTCACCATGTCTGCCGAAGAAGCAATCGGTTTTTGGGCTGGACTTTCGACTGACCTTGTGATAGAACAAGTTCTGATGAGAAGCCTAAAGAATGTTGGAGGTCTGACCCGTGGGTCTGGCATGGGAGAACTGGAACGTCTTGTTTGGCTCCTTGGAATGCTGCGTGTGCCGAGATCAGTTCAGCTATGCAGTCTCTAACAGCCGTTTCCTTTTCGACTGACAGCGAACAGCACACACAGCACCAAAGAGTGTGAGCAAGGCCAGACAGGGACGAGATCACAAAGACGACAACGATACTGCAGTACCTTCAGGACAGAAATCCTTTCAGCGGCAGAGGTGCCTTGCAGTGTCTTACTACTGGGAGGGACAGCAGAACAATCTGTCAATGTTGATCAAGCCAAGGAAGTGGGAACACGTATTCTAGACAACATGACAGGCAAAAGTGCGCTTGATGTCTCGTTCAAGAGGAAGGAACAAGTTGTTTCATGGTGTCGAAAACTTCCACCTCAATGGCTGAGAACATGAACACTGTGCACGTTGATTAGCACTTCTTTTCCAGAGATTGGTGAGAGTAGCTGAGCTCACACCTGATGTTCTAGCAGAACCTTCTCATTTGAACTGAGCAATATTTCCAACAGCCTGTTCGATTCATCAGGACTTACGAGACATGGCAACAAGGCAGCTGTTAGCCCGTACCTCTGGTCAAGCACTGCACAAGTGAATGCTGAACTCCCTGACCAGGTCTGCTTCGTCATAGACGGTGGTTCTCTACTTCATAGATTGCCATGGCCTCGTGGTTCATCGTACATTGAACTGATACAAATGTACGTTGGCTTTGTTTCAGAGTGTACAAGAAAGGAACTGTCGTCTTTGATGGCTACAGTCATGGTCCTTCAACCAAGGACGTAGCACACTTGAGGAGGAGCCATGGAGGGAATGCAAGCACATGTGTTTCTTTTGATGGAAATATGCTGTTGTGTGACTCAAAGTAAGATTTCTGAGAAATCCATCAACAAGCAACGGTTCATTACCATGCTTGGCAGCGCCCTGCAATCACATGGTTTCAACACTCGACAAGCTCTGCTGATGCTGACTGCATGATTGTAGAGACAGTGTTGCAGAGGCCCAAGAGGGGGATGTTGCTTTGGTTGGCAAAGACACAGACCTCCTAGTGCTTCTCCTTGCTCATGTCAAACCAGAGCACATCAAGTGTACTTCAAGCCAACTAGCACAAAGAACGAAGCTCGAATTTGGGACATTCATGCTGTAAAAAGATCCCTTGGACCTGTCATTTGTGCAGCATTCTATTCTTGCACGCTATCGGAGGCTGTGATACGACCAGCAGTCTGTTTGGCATCGGAAAGAGTCTTCCCTTCAAAAAGGTGAAAGACCACAGCATTCCAAAAACAGGTACAGTCTTCGGTTCCTCATCTGACAGAAACGAAATCATCTCAGCAGGGGAAAAGGTTCTGGTGATGTTGTATGGTGGCAAAGACGACAGTCTGAACACACTTCGTCATGTGAAATACGTTCAGAAACTTTCAAGCTCCACATCTTCTCTACAGCCAAACAAGCTTCTCCTACGTCTGCTGCTGCCAAGTTCCACAGCCTTAGGACATATTTTCAGGTGCAGGGGTGGCTACACCTGGGGAGCACAGAAACCTTCACGCTGGATCCTGCTGAGTGGGGATGGGAAGGGAAGGATGGCATGTGCTTCCAGTCTACACAGACATTGATGTTGCGCCTGAACACATGCTCCAAATCATCACATGCAGCTGCAAGATCGACTGCCATACATCAAGGTGTTTTGTCGTCGACATGGACTGGTGTGCTCAGTAGCCTGTGGAGAATGTAGGGGAGATAGCTGCATGAACTCCGCGAGTAAAATGGGTTTCTAGGACTGACAGACTCTGATGTTTCAGACAGTGAAATGTAGGCAGTGTTTGCCTCTGCGCATCATGTGAGGTGAATGTGACGTCACAATGATTAAATGTTACACTATACTTTGCCAGAATCACTTCATAGTGTCACTTTTTGAAACTGGGAAAGGAAAACTTTATAGATACTCATCACATCCTTCAAGATGGAGAATATTCAAGAAATCTTGCCCCAATGGTGTTTGTGACTTACACTGGAGGGTAGGGTTATGTAATTCGTTACAGCAACAAACCTAATGATCCAAAGTTTATTTGCTTCACATTTTGGATTACTAAGACTCATTTAAACACAGAAATATGCAACAAGGGTTTAAAGTTTGAAAAAAGTTGTCATCAGACTTGTCACGAAGTTGTGAATTTTTTGACTTCCAAAACGCAGAATCAGCAATTGAGGGTCTTGGTAAATAAACATGCTGAGAAAAAATTGCCCCCAAGATAATCGGGTAAACTTTGTGAAATGTCATTGTATAGTTGTTGAAGATATCATAAACACAAATTAAAATTTTAGCTCACATTATGACCTTTATGTATAAGCCAGGCATTCTCAGCCTCGACTATGTCTCGGTGCGATAGGTGACTGTCCGCTCGCTCACCCGTGCGCTGCACGTGAGACTCGCACGCACACCGGCAATCGGGCTGATGAGGATCTTTAATTTGTCGTACAGGAAGTGGTAGTTGACGGAAAATCCTCCAAGAGGATGTGGGGGGGGGGGGGGGGGGGGGGA
>CM031627.1:20925309-20945309 GCA_018398815.1 Conus ventricosus
CTGTGGTCCTGTTTATGTGGTATTGGACTTGTGTTGTTCATGTTCGTTGGATTTAGCAGCCCCATGAATAAATTACTAAAGCCTTACCGCTTTCCATGTATCAGGTTAGTACTTTCCTTCAATTTTTTTCACTTTAATTGTAGTTTTCCCTATTTCTTCAGCCAGTTATATCATGTTCTGTAGGACTTGTCGACACTTGCCTCATACACATGTGCCTAAATTGCCTGTTGGCCAGAGGAGTCTCTTAATGGTCAAATCCCTAGACTTCAAAATTGAATAATTCAAAGCAGCCATCGGCAAATAACCAAAATGCATATAATAGCTATCATTGAACAAAAAGTTCAAAACCACACATATAATCTACGGGGCAGCCATTTCTTAGCAGACGATCCATCCCCGTCCCGTCCCGTCCACCTCACGCTCCGCCCCCCCCCCCCTCCCCCTCCGAGAGAGCGAGAGAGAATGAAGGAACGCGCGAGCTGGTGAGAGGGACTGTGTGTGTGCTGCCGTGTGGGTCACGCGACTTCATGCTGTCCGCTGATTTACATGTTGACCTACTGAACTAAATCCTTTTCCTACCTTTATTTCCTGGTTTACCTTATTTGTATACTTCATCACTATATGGTCAATTATTTGTCTATGTTTCCCTTTGTAATCATTTCATAGTTTTACATGTGTATGTAAATACCAATTTCATTACTTATTCAAACCTTCCACTTCCAAATATGTTTCCTTATATACTTGAATTTAAAAAAAAAATTTTTTAATTATATACACATTTAACATACTCATTTGACTTAAACCATTCATATTCCTAGAGAGAGAGAGAGAGAGAGAGAGAAGAGAGAGAGAGAGGAGAGAGAGAGAGAGAGAGAGAGATTTTCAGCATAGCATTGTATATGTATAAAAACAAAAACAAAAAAACCACATGGTTACTTATTGACAATGCTATAAGAAATAAACATAAACCTGTATGCATCATATTATTCTAATACTACTACCCAAAACAGATGTATACATGCGTTTGACAAAAAAAAAGAAGAAAAAAATATATATACATATACATACATTCACAAATATATTGCAAGATAAATCAGCATGTACACACAAATAATATAGGGGGGAAAAAACAAAAACAAAAAAAAACCCAAACAAACAGACGGACAGACAGACAGATACACAAGGTAACAGACTGGGTTGGGTCACAGCAAGTGAAGATAATACATGTTATTATCATAAGGTACATTATTTCTTGAGTGCCAATAACATAAATATTTCAGCAGCAGACAAGGGCCACACAGGATATCCTCAGCAAAGGATCAAAACAAAACAAAAACAAAAAAGAAGGAAAAAGATGACATGATTAGCCTAGTAATTGTTGGTATATTATACATCATACGCATTCATATATTAATACAGAAAAGATATGTCCCTGAGACAGTAGCTAAAGCAGCTAGGTATTAGAAACCAAAGCTTCATAAGCAAGCCATCTGGCATGAAAATCCACGTGGTTCATGGTTAGGTATGAGTTATATTTTTCAATTCTATATCTATAGGTCCAACATTTTCAAGAAAACTGCTACATGTGGAAGGCTGCCTTCTAACTTACACTTATATAGGTAATGTTTTGCTAGAAGAATGATGAAGTAAAAAATGTAATCAATTGAGATTGTTCTGTCGAAACCTAAAAGTATGAGAGACTCTGTTAGGCGTATATTCTGTGCATGAGTGCATTTCTCATTTACCAAATCAATTAACCTACTCCAAAAACATTTGACATGAGCACATTTCCAAAACATATGGTCAATAGAATCTTTAAATAATCCGCAAAAACTGCATTTATCATTATCAGTAACACCGATTTCTTTCAAAATAACATTTGTGCCTAAACACCTGTGAATTATTCTTAGCTGAAACCACTTAAGTTTTACATCTGTAATCTTATGTGCATAAAAAAGCATGAATTTCCAGTCATGAGCTTGTGAAAGTTTGATGCCCATTTGTCACAGCACGGAGCTCTCAACTGATTATCAATCAGTATATCGTAATAAGTCTTTGAACCTTTATAAGTGGCAAACAATATCTTATTACAGAATGGAGAAGTAATACATTTGTTGTTTTCGATGGTAATGTCAAATCTGTTTATGAATTCAATTATTGCTAACTTATACCCTGTATACGTTAGAAAATCAATGTTGACATCATATTTTTCCTTAAATTGTCCGTGGGAAAGAAACTGACCATTATCATCAAAAAAATGTGCGAGATAATAGACACTTTTGTTTTGAAGCATTTTAGAGACAATGTGTCTTTTCCCAACTTGAGTACGTTTGTTGAAGCAAACTGGTTCAGCCAGAAGTTCAGCGGAATTTTTTGGCAGACATTTGCAATAAAAAAGTTTGTAAGCTTCAAGGACATCTGCCCAGAACGGATTATATTTTGTAAATTTTGAGATAATCTGGAGCATGTTTATTCATATGAGGCCAATGAGGAAAATTACTGAGAAGAATATGTTTCCATTTGTGGTTTGATCTCTCAGTCCTACGGATCCAGGATAGTTTTAAAGATGTGACGTAGGTTTTTACATCAGGAAGGCCAATACCTCCATTCCGTATGCTTTTATGCACTGTTTTTCAACTGAACTTTTCTGGGGGTTTTTTATTCCACACAAACTTGTAACATATTTTCTGACATGTTTGAAAGAAAACATCTGGTGGGTTTGGTAGAAACAGCCAAAGATGAGTCAACTTTGAAAGGATGATGGATTTCAAAATTGCTACTCTACCTAGGGGCGTAATCTGGCGTTTTACCCATATTTTGAACAAATTATTACATCTGCTAGTCTTTCTGCGTAGTTTATTTCTATGCAATCTTTCAAGTCATTTGTGAACCATATACCAAGTATTCTAAATTTTTGTGGATTCCATACAATTTCTAAGTGGTCCATGTAGTGGTTTTGACTATTTTTTTACACTTCCAAGCCAAACTGCGCTCGTTTTACTTGAATTCATATGAAGACCTGAGACACAATCAAATCTTAAAAGAACTTCAATACAAGTTTCAAAGGATTTCTTATCCCCTGCTAGTAAAAACTCGGTGTCATCAGCATATTGAGATATCTTAAATTCAGTTTCATTCATTCTGATTCCCTGAATATCTTGATTTTCCCTTACCATAATGGCTAATATTTCGACACAAATTACGAACAGATATGGTGAAATTGGGTCTCCTTGTCGACATCCTTTTTTAATATCGAACCAATGTGAAACCTGTCCGTTCACAATAACACAAGACTTGATATTTTTGTAGAATGTGCTTATCCATCAACAAATATCTTTTTGGAAACCAAATGCCTTTAGGACTTTAGACATAAATTCCCAATTAATCGAATCAAAGGCTTTTTCAAAGTCTATGTTTAACAACAAACCAGGCAGATCATTTTCATCTAAATAGGATATAGTGTCAAATATCAGTCTTATGTTGTCGCTGATGTATCTATTTCTAATAAATCCGGTCTGATTTTCATTTATGATTTTAGGCAACACAGATTTTATTCTGTTGGCAATGCAATTTTTTTCTCTCCATAAAAGTATCGTCATGTTTGCTTTTACCAATGATACATCCTGTTCTGTTCGTATTTGAACACCCCCCGCCCTTCTCTCTCTCTCTCTCTCTCTCTCTCTCTCTCTCTCTCTCTCTCTCTCTCTCTCTCTCTCTCTCTCTCTCTCTGTCGCTCTCAGTTTGTGTGTGTGTGTGTGTGTGTGTGTGTGTGTGTGTGTGTGTGTGTGTGTGTGTGTGGTTTATATGCGTGTGTGTTTGTTTGTGTGTGTGTGTGTGTGTGTGTGTGTGTGTGTGTGTTTATGTGTGTGTGTGTGTGTGTGTGTGTGTGTGTGTGTGTGTGTGTGTGTGTGTAGGCAGAGGTACACAAAATAGTCTTCATGGTAGTGAAAAGATATCAGAAATCATCGATCACGAGGTATTTTTTCTCCTCTGTAGTATAAGCTATTGGTCAAAACGAATGAAAATCAATGAAAAATTGTAACATGAGACCTGCTGATCAATTCGGGTTTTTTATATTTTTTTTTTATTTTATTTATTTATTTATTTTTTTTATTGGCTGTCCCATCTTCCGTGCTCTTCCCGTAGTCTTCCACCCACACCGTGCATTGTGGGGACTCCATACACAGTGACACCCAAACTGACCGTGTGTCACACCTGGACTCCATACACCGTGACACCCAAACTGACCGTGTGTCACACCTGGACTCCATACACCGTGACACCCAAACTGACCGTGTCTCACACCTGGACTCCACACACCGTGACACCCAAACTGACCGTGTCTCACACCTGGAATCCATACACTGTGACACCCAAACTGACCGTGTTTCACACCTTGACTCCATACACCGTGACACCCAAACTGACCGTGTGTCACACCTTGACTCCATACACCGTGACACCCAAACTGACCGTGTCTCACACCTGGACTCCACACACCGTGACACCCAAACTGACCGTGTCTCACACCGGGAATCCATACACCGTGACACCCAAACTGACCGTGTCTCACACCTTGACTCCATACACCGTGACACCCAAACTGACCGTGTGTCAGACCTTGACTCCATACACCGTGACACCCAAACTGACCGTGTCTCACACCTGGACTCCATGCACCGTGACACCCAAACTGATCGTGTCTCACACCTGGAATCCATACACCGTGACACCCAAACTGACCGTGTCTCACACCTTGACTCCATACACCGTGACACCCAAACTGATCGTGTCTCACACCTGGAATCCATACACCGTGACACCCAAACTGATCGTGTCTCACACCTGGAATCCACACACCGTGACACCCAAACTGATCGTGTCTCAGACCTGGAATCCACACACCGTGACACCCAAACTGACTGTGTTTCAGACCTTGACTCCATACACAGTAACAGTGTACATGGTGTTATGCTAGGAGCTTGTCACAACTGAAGACAATCCCCGGCATACCTATGCAGAGCATAGCAACATTTTGATGTAGCCTTGGTGTTGTAGCCTATGTCAATTGGTCTGACACAGCCTAAGCCAAGGCGTAGGCAGTTGGTAGGGTCCAGTGTTCTAAATTGTGAGTGGCGTAAACGAAAACACTGTCAAATAATAATAATAATAATAATGAATACTTATATAGCGCCTATTCTCGGCTAGAGACCAAGCTCTAAGCGCTTTACAATCAACACTCGTTTACACAACGGGCTGCCTACCTGGGTAGTGCCGATTGAAGAGCTGCCAGCCGGCGATTGAATGTCAGTATCGTTCAATATCGATCACTCATTTTCCTTGCTTCCTTCATTCTTTCCATTTCTCACGCAGGGTGCATGCTATGTGTAACGTGTCATCCATACCAACGGCCAAACTGGCCTACTCTTCCGAAAGTTGGTGATGGGATTTTACTGTGTGCAAGATGTTATGCGTGCGTTCACACACGGAACCTCGGTTTATAGTCTCATTCGAAGGACTGTATGGGAAATGGAGTCAGAACCAATGTTAACTCCGAGGGGAAAATCCCGCTGTACCGAAACGCCCCGGCGGAGGTTCGAACCCGCAACCCCAGGATCACCAAGATTACGAGTCCGGCGCTCTACCAACTGAGCTATTCCGGCTCCCAAATGCGTCTAATATCTTCGTTGTTTAGTGGTACATCTCTTTCGTGCTGAATCATAGTGTAGTCTGTAAATCGACATCATTTTTAGCGGATCAAATTATATTAAAGTTCTGTTTCAGTGTCAAATGTGAGTGTTCAGAACTGAAGACAGACGGTGATGTTGTTCTCCACTAAGTAGAATATGAAAATATGGAGAACATTGTGTTAGGTATTATATCCAATTTGTATGACAATTATTGAAAAAGACAGTTATTTAGTTGACCTTGGGGTGAGAATGGGATGTGAGGGAAGGGAGGGGGGTAGGGGAGGGGGGGGGGGGGGGGGGGGGGCGGTCGCATCGCTTCTCTAGTATACCACGTGAAGAATGAATAATTCACCCTGGCAAAGGGAAGTCGATTTCCCTCTGGTCTCAGAAAATGTGTGTAGGAATACAAAATCTTCCTTTTTGTTTGAAGATACAGAACAGACTAACTTGTCTTAATAGAACTGACCTTTGAAAATAGGGATAAAAGGGCATGCACTTTGGAAATGTAGTGCTCTTTACTGGAAGAACGTATGGAAGAACGTAGATATGACCAGAAAATACATGAAACAATATAAAGCGTGGATCACTCCGCAGTGTGCATCACAACCGTACGACAGGAAGAAAAATCAAAACTTAGATACTGAAGATCTACCGTTCACAATATCTCATTACTGAAGATCTACCGTTCACAATATCTCATTACTGAAGATCTGCCGTTCACAATATCTCATTACTGAAGGTCTGCAGTTCACAGTATCTCATTACTGAAGGTCTGCCGTTCACACTATCTCATTACTGAAGATCTGCCGTTCACACTATCTCATTACTGAAGATCTGCCGTTCACACTATCTCATTACTGAAGGTCTGCCGTTCACACTATCTCATTACTGAAGATCTGCCGTTCACACTATCTCATTACTGAAGATCTGCCGTTCACACTATCTCATTACTGAAGATCTGCCGTTCACAGTATCTCATTACTGAAGATCTGCCGTTCACACTATCTCATTACTGAAGATCTGCCGTTCACAGTATCTCATTACTGAAGGTCTGCCGTTCACAATATCTCATTACTGAAGATGTGAAGGTCACAATATCTCATTACTGAAGGTCTGCCGTTCACAGTATCTCATTACTGAAGGTCTGCCGTTCACACTATCTCATTACTGAAGGTCTGCCGTTCACAATATCTCATTACTGAAGATGTGAAGGTCACAATATCTCATTACTGAAGATGTGAAGGTCACAGTATCTCATTACTGAAGATGTGAAGGTCACAATATCTCATTACTGAAGATGTGAAGGTCACAATATCTCATTACTGAAGATGTGAAGGTCACAATATCTCATTACTGAAGATGTGAAGGTCACAATATCTCATTACTGAAGATGTGAAGGTCACAATATCTCATCAGCTGCTTCTGAATGTACAAACAGGCAAGAAAGAAGCACAAAGATGAATCTACCCAGGAATAATCTAGAAAGGTATGCGCGATGATTCATTTCGGAAGAAAGAAAGAAAGAAAGTGAAGAAACCGAACTGCACTGTACACCCGAAACCTTAGAATGGCATCAGCAAGATTCAGTTCCATTTAGGCAAAGCTGTTAGTATACAGCTACTTAGTGACGACACGAGAATGTTTATAAATAAAATACTGGTTATATGTGTTCGGTATTCTGCCCCCCTTCCCCCCTCCCTTTCGTTAGCGTAGTGATAACACGACGTAAATATTTAGAATGGTGGAGGGGTAGGGAATGGAAAGGGGCGGGGGATAGTTGGGAGGGAGGGTAGGCGGGGACAGAGGAAACTGGGGCTTTTGGAGGTAGTTAGGGGTGAGTATATACGCAAACGATAGCAAACCATGAACATCATTCAAAAAGAAATACAAAACGGGTTTTGGAAATACATTGAGATCAAGTAAAAAAAATAGAAGCTTCATGAAAATATAAAGAGCAACCATACAACATTTTCTAAAAATGAAATTTTAGCTCACAGAAAATGGTTAATATTATGTAACCACACTAGCAATTGATACAAAAGTAGAAATGAAAACAATTGCAGGCACAAAGGGAAATCTTTTTTGACACCCTGAACAGACCCAACAAGAACACAGACAAGCGCAGCGAATGAGATAAATCACATGCAGAACGGTCCGCGCACGCTTTGCCCAAAAGGATATCTGAGGAGAAGAGGCTCGAAACAAGTTTGGGTTGATTTAGCACTTCATTAGAAATTATTATATATTATTATAAAACAAATAATTAATTTCCAAGGATAAGTCCCGCACCGTTCCAGCAACTTACAGGCGCTTGGTGTTGCAATGACTGCAAGAAATATTAAATTTTATAAACAAAAGCTTGCTTTATGTTTAGATTGAGAATGGGGGAGTTAAGCATTCATATCTGCGTGGTAGTGATTCTGCCTAATACAGTATGTGTTGAGTGGGTGAATGGGGAAATTAAAATAAGATTTCAAAATGAGCCTTCAGAAAGCTTATTTTTCCCAAAGGGGGGAGACATCCCCAATAGGGAGGGAACTCACTAACATAAACCCCTGGTCATAAACGATATTTCGAAAATTGGTGGTTTCTCCTCAGGGGCCCGCGGAAAGTGTATTTGACTCCTTGCCTTTTAGTTTTAAGAAGAATGCGATCCCAGAAAAGGGTTTTTGCGTTGCAATACGTAGTATGTTTGTTGAGTTTTTCAAAAAAACCAACAAAGGTGCATCTAAAGGGGCAAAAGAAAATATGAAAAAAGCAAAACAAGCTATTTCTTGTGAGAAGTAGAAAATATAAAAGATACCTCTATGACACAAGTGCTGGAGGGCAGGGTCTTGGAATGAATCCACTAGGGAATATAAATCAACAAATTAATAAATTCCAAGGGATAAGTACCGCACCGTTCAGCAACTTACAGAGCAGCTTGGTGTTGCAATGACTGCAAGAAATATTGAATTATAAACAAAGTTTGGGCTATGTCTTAGATTGAAGAAAATAGGGGGAGATTAAGCATTCATATCTGCAGTGGTAGATGATTCTGCTAACTAACAGTATGTGCTTGAGTGGGTGAAATGGGAAAATTAAAAAAATGCTTCTCAAAATGAGCCTTCAGCAAGCTTATATTCTACAAGGGGGATCATCCTCCAATAGGGAGGGAAACTCACTAACATATAATCCTGGTATATACGATATTTCGAACTTGGTGGTTTCTCCTCAGTGACCGCGGAAAGTGGTAATTTGACTCCTTTGCCTTTTCAGTTTTAAAGAAGATGCGACCAGAAAGGTTGGCGTGCATATTCCGTAGTATGTTTGTTGAGTTTTAAAAAAACAACCAAAGGTGCCATCTTAGAAGCAAATGAAAATCTTTGAAAGAGCAATACCCAAGCTACATTTTTTGTGAAAAAGTTGAAAATATAAAAGATATCCTCTAAGAACAAGAGCTGAGGGGCAGGTTCTTGGAATGAATCCACAAGGACTAAAATACAACAAACTAATAAATTCAAGGATAAGTACCGCACCGTTCCAGCAACTTCCAGAGCAGCTTGGTGTTGCAATGCTCCCAAGAAATATTAAATTTATAAAAAAGCTTGCTCTTATGTCTTAGATTGAAGAAATAGGGGGAGATAAGACATTCATATCTGCAGTGGTAGATGATTCTGCTAATAACAGTATGTGCTTGAGTGGTGAATGGGAAAAATAAATAATGTCTCAAATGAGCCTTCAGCAAGCTTATATTTTTCCAGGGGGAGACATCCTCCAATAGGGAGGGAAACTCACTAACATATAACTCCTGGTCATATCCCGATATTTCGAAACTTGGTGGTTTTCCTCAGTGACGCGGAAAGTGGTTTAATTTGACTCCTGGCCTTTTCAGTTTTTAAGAAGAATGCGATCCCAGAAAGGTTGGCGTGCAATTCCGTAGTATGTTGTTGAGTTTTCAAAAAACAACCCAAAGGTGCCATTCTAAGAAGCAAAGAAAATCATGAAAGAGCAAAACAAGCTACATTTTCTTGTGAAAAGTAAGAAAAATAAAAAGATATCCTCTAAGACACAAGTGCTGAGGGCAGGTTCTTGGAATGAATCAAAGGGACTAAAAATACAACAAACTAATAATTCCAAGGATAAGTACCGCACCGTTCCAGCAACTTACAGAGCAGCTTGGTCTTGCATTTTCTGTTTAAAGATTGAATTATAAAAAAAGGTTGGTCTAGACAAAGAAATTGGGTGTAAGTTCAAAACCCAAAGGGTGATAAGCAAATAAAAGTAGGGAACGGCTTTGTGAAAATAAAATAATAAAAGACTTCCTCAAGCATAATGCTAAAGGAGGTCCTTCCAATACAGGGAAACTCACTAACAAATAAACAGTCATATACCGATATACGCAACCTGGGTTTCTCATTACCGAAAAAGTTGGTTTAATGACCCTCTGAAATATTCAGTTATAAAAAACTTCCCTAGTTTGGGTTGAAGAATAGGGGAGTAAGTTTGTGATTTTCAAAAACCAACTAGAGGTTGCCTAAACTAAAGAAATATCTTGAGGGAAGGAAAAAAAAAATTTTTAATGTCAAAATATAAGAACTTAAGCTCAAGGGGGAGACATCCTTCCATTAGGGAAACCCCAACATATAACTCCTGGTCATATACCGATATTCGAAACTTGGTGGATTTCCCCTTGACCGCGGAGGTGTTTGACTCCTTGCTTTTCAGTTTAAGAAGAATGCGTTCCAGAAAGTTGATGCAAAAACGTAGTATGTTTGTGAGTTTAAAAACCAAGGTCTCTAAGAAGCAAGAAAATCATGAAAGAGCAAAAAAGCTACATTTTCTTGTGAAAAATAAAATTAAAAAGAATCCTAAGACAATGTGCGAGGGCAGTTCTTGAATGAATCACAGGGAACTAAAATACAACAGAATTATTCCAGATAATACCGCACGGTTTCCAGAACTACAGAGCAGCTTGGTGTTCAATCTGCATGAATATTGAATTATAAACAAAGCTTGCTCTTATGTCTTAGATTGAAGAAATAAGGGGAGATAAGCATTCATAATCTGCAGTGGTAGATGATTCTGCCTAAATCTAACAGTATGTGCTTGAGTGGGTAATGGGAAAAATAAAATAAAATGCTTCTCAAAAGGAGCCGTCAGCAAGCTTATATCTCCAAGGGGAGACATCCTCCAATAGGGAGGGAAACTCACTAACCATATAAATCCTGGCATATACCGATATTTCGAACTTGTGGTTTCTCCGCATGACCGCGGAAAGTGTAAAATTTGAACTCCGCTGCCTTTTCAGTTTTAAGAAGAATGCGATCCCAGAAAAGGTTTGGCGTGCAATAACCGTAAGTATGTTTGTTGAGTGTTTTCAAAAACAACCAAAGGTGCCATCTAAGAAGCAAAAAGAAAAGCATGAAAGAGCAAAACAAGCTACATTTCTTGTGAAAAGTAGAAAAATAAAAAAGATATCCTCTAAGACACAAGGCTGAGGGCAGGTTCTTGGAATGAATCCACAAGGGACTAAAATACAACAAAACTAATAAATTCTCAAGATAAGTACCGCACCGGTCCCAGCAACTTACAGAGCACTTGGTGTTGCAATACTGCAAGAAATATTGAATTTAAAACAAAGCTTGCTCTTATGTCTTAGATTGAAGAAATAGGGGAAATAAGCATTCCATATCTGCAGTGGTAGATATGCTGCCTAACTAACAGTATGTGCTTGATGGGTGAATGGGAAAAATAAAATAAATGCTTCTCAACAATGAGCCTTTCAGCAAGCCATATATTTCCCAAGGGGGAGACATCCCCAATAGGGAGGAAACTCACAACCTATAACTCCTGGTCATATACCGATATTTCGAAACTTGGAGGTTTCTCCGCAGTTGACCGCGGAAAGTGGTAATTTGACTCCTCTTGCCTTTTGCAGTTTTTAAGAAAATGCGATCCCAAGAAAAGGTTGGGCGTGCATTACCGTAGTATGTTTGTTGAGTTTTTCAAAAAACCAACCAAAGGTGCCATCTAGAAGCAAAAGATTATCTGGAAAAGCAAAACAAGCTACATTTTCTTGTGAAAAGTAAAAATATAAAAGATATCCTCTAAGGACACAAGTGCTGAGGCAGGTTCTTGGAATGAATCCACAAGGACTAAATACAACAAACTAATAAATGCCAAGGAATACGTACCCGCACCGTTTCCAGCAACTTACAGAGCAGCTTGGTGTTGCAATGACCTGCAAGAAATATTGAATATAAACAAAGCTTGCTCTTATGTCTAGATTGAAGAAATAGGGGGTGATAAGCATTCAAATCTGCCGAGGTAGATTTCCTGCCTAACTTAACAGTATGTGCTTGAGTGGGTGAATGGACAAATAAAATAAATGCTTCTCAAAATGAGCATCAGCAAGCTTATATTCTCTTATACATAATATAAAATAAAGATTAAAAGTAAATCTTATAGAGGGTGTTTAAGATTACTTTTTTAATCATTATTAGCTGCTCCCGCATGGTCGGCACGTTCTCGAATTTTCTCAAAATAAAAGCCGGAAAAAATATATATATAATATATAAATATATCATCAGGGAGGGGGGGGGGGGGGGTAGGGAAGTTGTGAGGGGGAGTAAAGCTAACGATGGATATGAGCAAGAGGGGGTTGCTTACGAATGTGCCTTTATTATGCTTGTTTCCTTTATGCTTTTATAATGAATCATTTTGTAACATAGTGTGTGTGAGTGTAATAGTCGCACTTTATAGATTATGGTAATCAACAACCTTGCTGGAGAGAGAGAGAGAGGGGGGGGGGGGTGGGGGGGGGGGGAGATAGAGAGAGAAGGTGGATGGGGAGTGGCAAAAAAAAACTAACAGCTGGGGAGTGTTGGGTTAAACATGTTGAGAGATATGGAGAATTCAAAAAAGAAAATTATTTGTGGACAGTGTTCATAGCACTTTGAATCTTGACCGGTCACGTGAAGCTTTTGTTCATGGGGAGTGTGGAGGAAAAGCATTGTTTGTGAGTCAGTGCAGTAAGAAAAAAGCGTGCCCTGAAGAAAGGCCAAGTGCCGAAACGTTGAGAGATGAAAACTTGCTTATGTGTGCTTGTCATTTTGAACGAGTGTCTGGCTCTGTGATGTATATTTTTTATATATAGATATATATATATATATATCTATATATATATATATATATAACGCTGAACAGTTAAGTATGGTGGAAAACAAGTGCAGGCTAACAACTCTTTCATCGGGTATAGTAATGACTTGGCAAAGATTCAAACTTTTAGAAATAAAAAAATGAAGGTGAAGAAAATGGGATGTATTATAAATATGAGAAACCCTTCACTATCAGCAGCCTAGGGAACCATCGAATTCCCTCTCGAAGGCAGACTATTTGTATTGGCTTGCTCCTAAGGCCTTTCGCGTCCGCTGGATCGGATCTCATCAGGAGACACGACTGGTTTTGTCTGTGTTCTTTGTGCAAATAGAGACACACCACTTCCGTTAATTCCTGTGGATTTCTCACCAGCAGGGTTCAAAAAGAATCCATCAGCACCCTCAAAGCCAGCCAGCGAAGGTAGTCAATGGAACAAAACGAAAGTGTGGAGAGGAAAAAAGTTGCTGAAAAACAAAAGCATTATTCAAACAGTACAAAATATAGGGGACAATCCTTGAGCCCTACTGCTTGAGGATCCATTCAAGGATGCCAAGGCAGATAAAAAAGATATGGAACAGTCTGAGTAGTCAGCTCTGCTGTTCAATAACCCAAGTATTGTGAGTGGCAAAGAATGTACAACAACCTTTACTGGATCGCCTAAGAGAATGCAAACTCCAACTATTGAAAAAAAAAAAAAAAAAAAAAAAAAAAAAAAATATAGACCCCCTGACCCACATGGAAAGTCCTGTTTGACAGTGGGAAAGACTACAACTTTGATTCTCTCTTGAGGGCACATAAGACCGGATGGCGAAAGCTTGGCCTGTGTCGGAGTGCCTCTGGCATCGTCGTGGGCAGGGGTGGTAGGGTCTGTGGTGTGCTCCGCAGCTGGGGGTGGTGTGTTTTTCGCCGGTGGGCTCTGCAGTCATGAAATACGGGCTGTACACCCGTTGGGGGATGCTACTTGAGCTGTTTTATGAAGCTGCATCCTGTAGTCTAATTTACCTCTGTTCAGGAGCAGTTATCTCCCTTGATATCTTAAATGAGTGTCCCTGCGCGTGCCTGTACCCATCGTCAACACAGCGCAGGCCACCAGGGGTGGTACAGGGACTCTCTAAGGGCAAGTGAAGACAGTGCTTCTCTGGGTCCTCCCCATCACTCTTCGGTGTTTTTCTTTTTCTTCATATATATATTTTATATATATATAATATAATATATATATATATATATAATATTTATATATATATATAGAGAGAGAGAGAGAGAGAGAGAGAAGAGAGAGAGGGAGACAGGAGAGACAACAGACAGACACACCAGACTTATCTATCCTGCGCCCCAAAGGACGTATCCCTTCCGTACCCGTTTTGAATTTTACATCGACTTCATTCTCTAATCTCCTTAGTTGCACAAGGGGATGTTTATTTCTTGATGTAGTTCACTGGCAATCGTCACCCCACTCCCCACTCCACTCTCCCACCCCCTCTCATCAACCATCACCCATTGCCTCTGCCTCCCTCTCACTGCGTCTCTCTCTCTCTCAGTCACATTCCCCCTCCCTCCCTCCCAGCCCAGCACCCTATCCTCCTCTCTCTCCTCCATCTCTCTCTCTCTCTCTCTTCTCCCTCCCCTTCTCTCTCTCTCTGTCTCCTACCTCTCTCCTTCTGTCTGTCTCTCTCCCCTCTCTCTCTCTCTCTCCTCTCTGCTCTCTCACCTTGGTGACCGACAGACACGGCTTACACTTCAACTGTCCTGAATATTCGGATATTCTATGTGATTTCACAGAATGGAGAGCTAAAATTTTACACGCAATGATTCTTTTAGTTCTTACTTTCACACTCTGAAAGCGTGGTGCCTCTATACTGAGCGCCACAAAGTGGAAATATTCTTAGTCAATTTGTTTAGTGATTGTGTGTGGTCCCTCTTTATCTGCCCAACCACGCAGCGCGACCCAGCAAGCCAACAGCATGTAACGGCAGAAGGTAGGAAGGCGGCCAGCGCACGCTTGGAAATGCTTTTTACCATGTTAGCTGCCGCAAACTGTGCCTGCCGCATGGCGTGTAGAGACTGACTGATGATACCTGTATTCTTGTGTTTTTGTTCTAAGTGTCGTATAACCATGTAAACAACCATGTGCGACACGCCCACGCAGGCTCCGACTTCACGTGGCCTGCAACCGTATCCATGACACCCCTCATTCTGGCATACTCCGTGACACAGCTGACCCACAACAAAAAAAATTCCATTGCAGCAGACGTGAACTGGCCACATGGAGGCAATGCCTCATACACAGATACCACCCTACTAATCTACCCCGTGAATATCAGTGAACGTTGAGTCAAGGGACTCTTGACGATGTGCAATCAACATCAGTGAGACTTCCCCAATTAGCTTGTGCTCCCCTCTACCAGCTAACTCGCCAAACTGTTTTAAGATTATTAGTTCAGGGCGCAGATAATCGTCATCACACTCTATGTTAAGAGTGGTGAAGTGAAGATGTTGAGGAACAGTGCTATAGCAAGTCCGCCTGTCCAACGTTATGGTGAAGAAAACGAAATTGACCAAATAGCCCAATAGTAGTCAATCTTTCACCAGTGACTTAGCACAGACATTGACAAAACTTTTCATGAAGGATCCTAGCGCACCCTTCCCTGATCTGGAAGACAGTCCAATCCGCAGAACTATCCGAAGAGGAGTCCATTTGAACTAGATCACCACACAAAATGTCAAAAAAACCGGCAAACCTACGACCAGACATAGACGCAGCTCATGTCAAATCGTAGCCCATCGGGCGAAGGTCGTCAAAACAGATTCACTTCGCCACCTGTTCAAAGGACCAACATCACCAAAGATCACCAGGACACTGCAAACCTACAAGAGAATGGTGGACTACAACACCCAGCGTTTGTCGGATGCAGAAAATATAGTCCCAAAGCCATATTCTGGATTTAAAAGACAGATAAAAAATGAAACTCAAAAGCTTTGCCAAAGAGAAATTAGAGTCCCTAAGATCTATGACAAATCACTATCTACTAAAGTTAAAAACATAGAAAATGAAAATCACAAATTGAAATCCTATGTTTGGCGAGCATAAAAGAATTATTACAGATCTCAAGAAGCGGCATGCCACCAGTTCTCTCATGAGTACCCCCATTGAAACCTTGCCTCTGAACCTGCCATGTCCACTCCCCTGTTCTTTTTTCCACTGCCTGAAGAGACCAGCCTGCATCAAGCACCCCAACATCACAGATGCCCAAACACCTACCTGTCCTAAGACCCACCAGCCCTCCACCCTTCCCAACCACCCGCGGTCAACTCAGTCCCACCTCCCGTCCAATAAAAACACTCTCTGCACCAGCCTCTCTGCCACCCATTCCCACCTCCCTTCCTCTGACCTAGCTGAGCACCAGTCTCCATGCCAGTCCCGCACCTCTCAAGTTAGACAGTGCTCCTGTCACTCCATCCCATTTAGATAATCGTTTTGATCCATCACCATCATCAACCTGATCATCAGTCCATTCCTGCCATGTCTCCAAAAGACAAACGCTACTCCCAGCCCACCCCATTGCCTCCAACAAACATCATTGGAAGAACAGACACTGTTATTATAGAGATTCCACAATACACAACAAGATGCACACAAAATGAACACAGTAGCAAATCAGATCAGAAAATCAGTGTGTCCGTCCACCCCCCCCCCCCAACTCCAGGGTCTCTGACATAAAACACGCTTAATCCCGTCCTAGGGACCCACTGGCCTCATATGGGTGAGAGTTATTTTTGCATGAAGGAATCAACGACTGAAAGGGGGAGAGATTTACAACACACCAATGGAGGGCTCCCTTTACTCATGCCAAACGACCTTCCCCCAGAGCAACAGTCGTGCCTCGTCCATCTCCCCGCAGTGTAGACCTTTAATGAATCCAGCCGTGTTCAATCCAACCTAAAGCCTCAGACAGTAATGCAAGGGAACTGTCTGCAGTATTTGTAGACAACAAAGATTCCTTTTCTTGCTAGGAGTGGGGGCCCCAGGAAAGACAATGTACAAAATTCTCTCCTAGCCATCACCACAATGGTTTGCTAAAACTAGCATGGAACATCATATAACTTGTTAGTGGGGCCCTTCGTCTACGCACAGACTTCCGCCTGCAGCAAGCCACAGATGTCAATACAACACACACGCAACACACCATCAGCCCCCATACCGCCAGCGCTGCTCTACCATCCCAAGAGCGCTACACTTTCAGCGGTCGCGCAGAAGCTGTACAACACGAGGCCCCGCCCTCCCTGTTATGAGAACCCCAGCTGCTCAGATTCCCTAAGGCCGGCCGCCTGTCAGTACTTCGTGACTAACGCCAACGGCCTTCCCAGAGCCACACGGTCCACACCCACTGCCCACTTACCGCACCCGCTGTTACCCGCCACGGTTCCTCCTCTCCCCACGAAATCCTCCTACAGGCCATTGCTGAACTGTGCGACTGCTACAGCAGCCTGTGCCCTCTCTTCAGTGTGAAACTTGCTTTGTAAGAGTCATCCCTTCCACACCCACCTCGCCCCCCCCCCCAAAAAAAAAAAAAAAAAAAAAAAAAACCCACACAAAAAACTTGAGGACACTAGACGTGTGTTATACGTACAAGTCCTAGATTTAAGTGTGTGTGTGTGTGTGTGAGTGTGTGTGTGTGTGTGTGTGTGTGTGTGTGTATGCATGCGCGCACAGCGTGCGTGTGTGTGTGTGTGTGTGGTGTGTGTTGTAACTTTTATCCGCCTTGCCAGAACTGAGAAGTAATCCTCGGATACCACTTGTGCTGTCATGATTCTTAAGGAATAATAACTATCTTTCACATCGGCATCTATTGTTGACTGTGATGCACCGTAGCTGTGCTAAACATTTGTGGTCTACTCATTTACTATCAAACCACCGTGTTACTAAAGAGACATTTCGCTCCATGGTTTCAGAAATGACTGAACTGTGTGGCTCATGAATCATATGTGCCTTCACTGAATGTCAACTACATTTGTGTTTCAATAAAAAAAAAAAAAAAAAAAAAAAAAAAAAAAAAAAGAAAAAAAAAAAAAAAAAAAAAAAAAACTTCTTTTACCTGCGTTGGTGGAGTTGACCGGATTGGAGAAGCGCTCCATAAGTGCAAACGCATTTGTGGCCAAACAGACGTTGACCTATAGACAATTTAAATCTGATTATCAGCATATATATGTGTGTTCAGATACATATGAGTTGGTGAATCTGTGCGTGCAACATACAGGAATTGTGCTTGTTTAGTACTGCAGTACTTCGTCCTGTACAACCTGACTGCAATTTGTTGAGTGCACATTAAATGTAAGTGCATTCTCAGTCACCTATATCCGAAGCCACTGCTGTGGTACCTAATCTAACCAGTTTGTTTGATTGATTTTTCTTGTTTTTTTGTTTGTTGTTGTTATTGTTGCTGTTTTTTGTTGTTGTTATTGTTGTTGCTTTTCATTATTTATTTACCTTTTTCTATACTTGTCCTTTCTTTTCCCCTTTCTTTTGTTGTTTCCTTTTAACTTGTGCACTCAGGACAAATAGACCACAAACCAGAACTCATGGCCATCGAGAGATGGACTGAGAATTTGCCATTTAAATACAATAGTGCAGCCAGTAAGATCCTGATATCTCGACCCTGATATCGAACCACCAAAAGCCATTCCCGGTTCTGGGTCTCTCCGAATCATAAGACTAAATACCTACATTAGTGATAATGATGTAGCAGTCCCAGTTATAATAGCGTTCGAAAACCCAACTAAAAGACAAGAGACAGGTCTTCTAGTGGATGTCAGTGAATCTCTCACTTCAAGAGACTGTGCCCACCTAACCAGCATGACGTAGAAGGAAACAGTGTGGATACAATCACACTGAACAAAACCGATCCATTTAATCGGTTTGTGCTATCGAACCCTGCAGAAAGAGTCAGTCTGGACTGATAAATTTGTTACTAGATGGACCCGCAGTTTCCATAGAATGGTAAAGAGATGTTTTACACGTGACATCAATTTAATCGTTGAATCAAACAGCCAATGGAGTCAAACGATAGTGTGTTGAATTTACATCAGATTAACAAAACACCCCACCAGAAGTAACCACCACTGCATAGACAATCATTGACCACTCTATATCTCAAATGAAAATAACATACTAAAAGCTTGTGTACCATCTTCTCTTCTAGTGATCATTACCCAGTGTGTGTTACATGGTCTAAACATGGAGTGAAAATCCCAAAACCAGGACACAAAACCATAACCTATCGTTGCTTCTCAAAATTTAATACGAACAAAACTTTTGCTTGATTAAATGAACCTCAGAAACTTAATACAGTATACAAATATTGCGGACCAGATTCAGCGATTGACTTTTGGATCGAATTTTTAACAGAAGTCTATAACAAGACATGCTCCGTAAAAACAATCAGAGTAAGAGCAATTCCCAAACCACCGTGTACACGAAAGAAATAACAGAGAGCGTGCTACTTAGGAGACCTTTTGAAAGAACATGGCTATGAGAAAGATTCAAGATCAATAAGAAATGCATAAACTCTCAGAAGCGCAGGGAAAAAACAAAACTATCGCGATTATTAACTTCCAAACAAAATCCAAAACTGTTGGCAAGCAATAAAACCAGCTAACAACACACAGTTCTTCTTCAAAATCAACTGTTATCAAGGTATTTCTGCTGAACAACGAACACGCACGTTCTCTATACCATTTCCAGATACAGTTGCTACTATACTGATCATTTCACTCTAATGAACTTAAAGACCTCCCATCAATTTTGTCACGACAAAAAAATCACGTCTGAACTACACATTCCACTCATAACTGTGCACGAGGTGTATCAGTACCTATCTTCCCATACTCAAACAGTCAGACTACGTGGACTAATGGCATAGATGCAAAATTCCTGTACTCTCGCTCCATTATAACTGACACGTAACGTATATCATTTAAGCTTTGCAGCTGATAAAAGTTATTTTCCTAATGCGTTCAAAAAAAGCAAAGTTATACCCATTCATAAATCTGGGTGATAATACTGATCCTACAACTACAGACCATATCAATCTTATCTATCCGTTCCAAACCTCTAGAAAAGCAGTTCTAAATAAACACATCCTTCTCACATCAACAAGTACGATTTGGCTCCAT
>CM031627.1:20950309-20972809 GCA_018398815.1 Conus ventricosus
TGCCCCTGTTTTGTTGTTTTCTTTTATTTACTTTGTCCCTGGCTTGTGTTCTCGCAGTCTATTTCTTGGTTTAAGCTTCCCTTCACACACAACAGTACACACCCCACATTCGCCCCTCCCCCCCTCCCCCCCCCCCCCCCAACAGAAGAGAGAGAGAGAGAGAGGAGAGAGATAGAGAGAGAGAGAGAGAGAGAGAAGAAGAGAGAGAGAGAGAGACCACCACACACAGACGCATTTCTTCAATGTAGTTCCATTCGTTTCACTCTTTTGTGATTTTTTTCCACTCCTTTTATTCTTTCCTATATGATTATTCTTTCTGTTATTCTTTCTTTCTTAAATTCCCCTTTCATTTTTCTTTTCTTTCTTTTTTCCCGTCTTTCTTTCGTCTTAATGTCGTACTGTATTCCCAAACCCCATTTGTGTTGTCTTTTTTTTTTTCTCGCCCGTCTGTTGTTTTGTCTTTCCTTTTCTTTCTTTATTATTTTTTTTTTACTCTACCCCTGTTTCTAATTGTTTCTCTCTCTCTCTCATCTCTCTCGCTCTCTCGTCTCGTCTCCTCTCTCTCTCTCCTCCTATGTCTCTCTCTCTCTCTCTCTCTCTCTCTGCTCTCTCAACATCTTTCCTCCGCCGTCTTTAACTTTCTTTTCTTTTTGGCGCTGTCTTTTACCAGTTATGGATTTTCATTTCGTTTTTTCGTTTGTTCTTCGTTGTTCTTCTTTTGTCACGTGTCCTTCCGTCCTTTTGTCTTTCTGGTGAATTTACTCTTTCCATTGGATCTATTTTTTTTTCGCCCGTTCTTTCCTTGACCAGGCGGTACGTAATAAGTCAATCCTCCTTACACACTGGGATACACAGACAGACACACACAGACAGACACACACAGACAGATAGACAGGACAGACAGACAGACAGACAGACAGACAGACAGACAGACGAGACAGACAGACACACACACACACACACACACAAACACACACACACACACAACATTTGGTTAGTTTCCTTTATTCTTTCGTTTATCCCTTTCTTCTCCCCACTCACTCTCTCTCTCTCTCTCGTCTCCTCATCTCTCGCGGTCACTCTTTCTCTCACTTCATCTCTCTCTCTCTCTCTCTCTCTCCGGACTTAACCAATTGGTCTTTTCTAACTTTTTTTTTTTTTCTTCACTTTTTTCCATGTATCAAGTATCTTGAAATATATATGTGTGGGTGTGTGTGTGTGGTGAGTGTGTGTGTGTGTGTGAGTGTGTTGTGGTGTGTGTGTGAGTGTGTGTGTGTGTGTGTGTGGTGTGTGTGTGTGTGTGAGTGTTGGAGTGTGTTGTTTGTGTGCATAAGGATATAATTTTCTGAAAAATGATTATATGATGTCCCGTTTTTTCACTCTCACTCTCTCTCCGGACTCGTCTCTCTCTCTCTCGCTCTCCCACTGCGCCTCTCTCTCTCTCTCTCATCTCCCTCTCAATCCGCTCACTCTCTCTCTCTCTCTCTCTCTGCCTCTCTCATGCCTCTTCCTCTCGTCTCTCTCCTTCTCTCTCCTATCTCTCTCTCTCTCTCTCTCTCTCTCACTCTCTCTCCCGTCTGAGCATGTTGCTTGTGTATGCTTCCGAATTTCGTATATATTTTGTCATGTTTCATTTTACTGTCTGATTTATACAGGCTAATCATTGTGCGTTTTTTAGTAACAGTTCCATTCAAATCATTACAGCTCATGCTGTTCCCTCCTCCTCTCCTTCCATCCTCTCTCCTCTCTCTCTCTCTCTCGCCCTCTCACTCTCTCTCCTTCTCTCTTCTCTCACTCTCTCCTCTCTTTCCTCTCTCTCTCTCTTTTGTGTGCGCCTCCCCCATGCCTGCGAAAAATGAATGCATGTGGTGCCTATCCTCTCTCTCTCTCTCTCTTCTCCGCTCCTCTTCTTCATCTCGTCGCCTCCTCTCTCTCTCTCACCCTCTCCCTCTCTCTCCTTCTCTCTCTCTCTCTCTCTCCTCTCACGCTCTCGTCTCTCTCTCTCTCGTCTCCCTTCTCTCTCGTCTCTCTCTCTCTCTCCTCTTCTCTATGGCGTGCAAACGGGCGTGGTATTTGGTGTGATCAAAAATATTGTACGCACCTGTCAAATTCACTTTCACTGTCCTGTTTTCATACATGCCAATCGTGTACGATGTAGTACACTTTACATGTTTCCCCAGCCCACCTCACTCCCTATCCCCGCTCTCAACCTTCCCTCTTCATTATTATTATTCTCTTTTGTATTTCTTTTTTTTTTTTTTTTGTTTATTATTATTTGTTGTTGTTGTTTTTGTTTATTGTTATTCTTATTTTTTTGTTTGTTTTCATTATTCTTCTATTTTCATTTGATGTTCTCTATGATTACATGACCGCTTTGCTTCTTCTTGGATTCTTACATTCCTTGATTTCACTGCAGTTTGTAGTCCCCTACTCAGGGCGAGGACTGGATGTAAAAAAGCACGTTTGTGCTTATCTATTACCTCGTGAATTAAGAATTTTGTCTTGTCTTGTCTTTCTTGTCTCCCTTGTTTAGAGGGTTCTTTCTGTGCTTCTTGGTTTTTTTCCGTGACCCTCTTACCTCTTTCTTTTCTTCTTTCTTTTTTTTTCCTTTCCTTCCTTCCTTCTTTCTCTTCTTTCTTTTTTCCGTTCTTCTTTTTTTCTCCCTCCTTCTCTCCTTTCCTTCGTTCCTCTCTCTGTCATTTGTTTCTTTCTTTTTTTCCCTTCCTTTCCTTCCTTCTTTCTTTCTTTTCTTTCTTCTTTCTGTCTTTCGTTGTCCATTCGTTTCATTTATCTTCTTTTTCTCTCTCTCTCTCTCTTGTCATTTGTTCTTTTTATACTACACTTCTTTCTTTCATAATTTTTATCTTTCCCCCACAGTCCGGCTTTTTTTTTTAAATTTTGATTTGGATTTGTGTATGTTTTTCATATTTTTTTTCCACTTTTTCACTTTTCAAATAATTCTTCCCTTTCTCTCGTCACTCTGTCTTTCGTTCCTTAACATTCTTGACCCGTTTGTTTTACATTTCCTCACATTTGCTTTCTTTCCGTGAATCGTGTATTTTCTCCTTTTTTCTTTATTCGTTCTCTCATTCTATCTCTAAACCTGCCCCCCGCTTCCCCCCCCCCCCCCCCCCCTCCCCCCCACCGAAACAACAACCATAACCATCTAACGCATTCGTTCTTTCATTATTTACTTATTTCCTTAATATATTATTTCCTTTTGTTTGTTTTCGTCCTTTCCTTTAATCCTCTTTCCTATTTTCTATTTCTGGGTCCATGTTTCTTCTCCGTCTTGACCCATCTCACCCATCTTTTCCCCTCATCACCCTGACCCATCTCATCCAGTCTTTCCCTCATCACCCTGACCCATCTCACCCATCTTTCCCCTCACACCCTGACCCATCTCACCCATCTTTACCCCCTCATCCACCCTGACCCATCTCACCCATCTTCTTTCCTCTCATCACCCTGACACATCTCACCCATCTTTCCTGTCATCACAACCTGACCCATCTCACCCATCTTTCCCCCTCATCACCCCTGACCCATCTCACCCATCTTTCCTGTCATCACCCTGACCCATCTCACCCATCTTTCCCCTCATCACCCTGACCCATCTCACCCATCTTTCCTGTCATCACCCTGACCCATCTCACCCATCTTTCCACTCATCACCCTGACCCATCTCACCCATCTTTCCCTCATCACCCTGACCCATCTCACCCATCTTTCCCCTCATCACCCTGACCCATCTCACCCATCTTTCCCCTCATCACCCTGACCCATCTCACCCATCTTTCCTGTCATCACCCTGACCCATCTCACCCATCTTTCCCCTCATCACCCTGACCCATCTCACCCATCTTTCCTGTCATCACCCTGACCCATCTCACCCATCTTTCCTGTCATCACCCTGACCCATCTCACCCATCTTTCCCTCATCACCCTGACCCATCTCACCCATCTTTCCTGTCATCACCCTGACCCATCTCACCCATCTTTCCCCTCATCACCCTGACCCATCTCACCCATCTTTCCACTCATCACCCTGACCCATCTCACCCATCTTTCCTGTCATCACCCTTGTCTTCCTCCTCACTCTTCCGTCTGTGTACCCCCCCCCCCCCCCCCCCCCAATGCTACCCTCCCAAAATACTCTCTCTCACACACACACACACACACACACACACACACACACACACACACACACACACACACTCACACAACACACACATTCCTCTTCCTCCTCCCACCCTCCTCCTCACACACACACCACAGACACACACACACCAACGCACCAGCGCGCCGCACCACGCACGCACGCACCACGCACGCACACACACACACACACACACACACACACACACACACACACACAACACACACACACACACACAGCACACACACACACACACACACACACACACACACCACACACACACACATTCTCTCTTTCTCTGTCTCTTATTCTCTGTCTCTCTCTCTCTCCTCTCTCACTTAGTCACACACCACACCACCACCACAGCACCACGGACCCCCACGCACGCACCACCACACACACACACACACACACACACACACACACACCACACACACACCCACACACACACACACACACACACACTCACACACACAACATCACATTTTCTCTCTTTCTCTGTCTCTTTTCTCTGTCTCTCTCTCTCCCTCTCTCACTTAGTCACACACACACACACACACCACACACACACACACACACACACACACACACACACACACACACACACAACACACTCACACACACACACACACACACGCTTCCGCCCCGTCTCTCTCTGTCCTTTCTGTCTTTCTCTCCCTCTCTCACACACACACACACACACACACACACACACACACACACACACACACAACACACACACACACACAACACACACACACACACTACACACACATTCTCTCGCTTTCTCTGTCTCTCTCTTCCCCCTCTCCCCACTACCCACACAACACACACACACACACTAACACACACCTCACACCCCCACACACACACACACACACACACACACACACACACACACACACACACACACACCACGCGCTCTTTCTTTCGCAATTAACATGTCAAATGAAACAGAAGAGAGAGCCAACAAACAAGAGAAGCTTAAAGATCATAAGGAAAGAAAGAAAACACAGCAAATAAACTACGAACATAAAGCAGGCAGGCAGGGGAGTGGGGGGAGGGGGGGGGGGGGGGGGGGGGGGGGGGGGGACAAAGCAAACCAAAACAAAAAACAACACATTGAGAGACGTCCTTTGACGCTGTCCCCCCGCCTCCTAAACGAGCGCTCATCTTTCCCTTCTCCTTTAACCTTTTCGACACCGGCTGTTGAGGAGTCTCAGCCCCCTCATCCCCCCCCCCCCCTCCCCCCTTCCCCCCTCCCAACACCAGTTTTACGCTGCAGCCGCTCTCTTTAAACGCTGGTCACCTCGTCATGGCAGAGGCCGTTGTCTGGGTCGTTTGCGTCAGATAAAACCAAGCCCTTTCAGTTTTAAAACACCTTTCATGTGTGTTCTCGTTCTTGGAGGTAGTCAAATGTGATCCATTTCTTTCACAGTAGCACTGTCGGAACTGGTGTGTGCAAACATCTGTGTTAGAGCCGAGGTTTGAATTTTGCATGTTCTCCCTGCTATGGATGGTGTGCGGTGCGTGTTTTGCTGTCTGACTCTCACCTGAAGAAGTTTGGATGCGTGTACGATGTTTCCCCTACACACACCCACACCACACGAACATAGATAGCCAGGCAACAAGTTCAGTTTCTTCTTCTTCTTTTTTTTTTGCTGCCTGAACTATCAAAATCAAAACAAATATATGTTACATGTTAAGTATAAGTAGACACATAAAATAGAGCACGCCACTACCAAAGGACGCGCAACAACGTTAGTTGTTATACTGGCATATCAAACATAATTTTTATTTCTCTCTCATGAGCATGCCAAGCTGGCACCCACAGCAGTGTCACCACAGACAGTCTATGCAATCGGTTGCGTCCGGCCCAAGTCACACGGTCCTCACGCCGTTCAGAAGTCACTCACGATTCGTGGAGTCCATCCAGGAACTCTCACACAACAGAAGAGGTTCAAAAGCCGCCCACAGAAGCAGATCGTGGAGTCCTTCCAGGAACTCCCACACAACAGAAGAGGTTCAAAAGCCGTCCCACAGAAGCAGATCGTGGAGTCCTTCCAGGAACTCCCACACAACAGAAGAGGTTCAAAAGCCGCCCACAGAAGCAGATCGTGGAGTCCTTCAAGGAACTTCCACACAACAGGAGAGACTCACGTCGTCGTCCCGACGAACTCTGAAACCCCTTCACATACCAGCTCGTTGCTGACCACACGGACAGCCTCTCCACACCCCTGCGGGGCGGAGACAGCGGCTGGGCTCGTGCTGCAACCCACACCTGGTTGGCAGTACACACACGTCTACTGACCACTCGGACAGCCTCTCTACACCCCCTTGGGCAGGGACGGCAGCTGGACACGGGCTGCACCCCACGCCTGGTTGGCAGTCAGCTCAAGGTCGGATACGGGGGCGTCACCGACACCTGGGGAACTGACAGCTACTTCCTATATATCATTTTCAACAGTCGCATCATATCAATACTTTAGGGAAAAGATAACACTTTTTTTCCCAATAATACATTGATTCAATTAGATTACTTATACCCGAACACATACAAGTACACATATTCTTTCTTTCATCCACTCATTCTGTTCTCATCCACCTCTCGACTCACACATTCACTAACTACTACTTCCTACTGTCACTCTATGTTTCGTCAAATCATAAGACATATCAAGGGAACAATTAACCATTTCAAGCCTTTACCAATGGCTGAAAAGTTCCCAACCATCGGCAGGAAAACAACAACTTCACTAGCACAAACCCGTACCCTAACTTCCATTTAACTTTCAAAACGCAGAGACTGGGGACGGAAAATGAAGCAAAATTTAGAAAAAAAAAGAGGGGGTTAGTTACCGCCAAGGACATAGACAAACAAAGCACAGGACAAGACACAATGCATTTCGACCTCTTGGGTCTTCTTCAGGCGAAAACAAATCACATTTAGGACAATGAAAACGAAGAACGAGAAACCACTTACCTTCACATATTCGCGCACGATCAAAATGGCCGCCGAGTTATTTAACTATCGGAACATACCTGACTACCAGCGAGGGGCGTCTCCGCCGCCGAGTTATTCAACTATCGGAACATACCATGACTACCAGCGAGGGCCGTCTCCGCCGCCGAGTTATTCAACTATCGGAACATACCTGACTACCAGCCAGGGCCGTCTCCCTTCGGCTCTTCTGGATAAGTTGCTCTGTGGAGACTGAAGGGAAATCCTCGCTCACCCGACTAACACTAAATGCAGGTGAGCAGCTGTCTGGTTCGCAGGTCAACCGTTTTTTCAGGTTTACCTGTTCCAGTCCAATGTGTCCCCAAAATTTGGGACCGGGCCAAATATGGTCCGTCACACTCCCATTTGCAGTCCATTTATTGTTGTTGTTGTCGTTGTTGCTGTTGTTTGTTTATTCATAAGTCCTCTCTCTCTCTCTCTCTCCTCTCCTCTCTCTCTCTCTCTCTCCACCCCCCTCTCTCTCTCTGTCTCGCTCTCTCTGTGTTCTTGTTTCTCTCTCTCTTTTTTTCAGTTCTTTACTTTTCACACTTCCATCCTCTTTCCCTTCGCTCCAATCAATCCCTTCATCTTTCGCCTCCCTTCACACCTCCTTCTCCCTTCGCTCCAATCAATCCCTTCATCTTTCGCCTCCCTTCACACCTCCTTCTCCCTTCGCTCCCATCAATCCCTTCATCTCCCGCCTCCCTTCACACCTCCTTCTCCCTTCGCTCCATCAATCCCTTCATCTCCCGCCTCCCTTCACACCTCCTTCTCCCTTCGCTCCCATCAATCCCTTCATCTCCCGCCTCCCTCCACACCTCCTTCTCCCTTCGCTCCCATCAATCCCTTCATCTCCCGCCTCCCTTCACACCTCCTTCTCCCTTCGCTCCCATCAATCCCTTCATCTCCCGCCTCCCTTCACACCTCCTTCTCCCTTTTCCTCCTCTCCTCTCCTTTCTCCCCATGTTTCATTCCTTCTGTCTTCTTCTTCCTTTCACGAGCGACCTTTCAACGGATACAGAAGAACACCAACAAATAGGAGAATCGTAAAGAACATAAAGTGTTAGGAGAACAAAAGCAAACGAAACGAAGGATAAAAAAAAAAAAAAAAAGAAAAAAAAAAAGAAAGAAAACCAGGCAGAGAAAGAACAAAGGAAGCAAAGGCTTATCACAACAATGGGAGTCTTCTTTTTGCGCTCTTCCTTCGCCTGTCGAACAAGAGATCAACTTTTCTTCATCACGTAACCTTTTCCGACTCCAGTTGTTTTGGGAATACAAGCCATCCATTTCCCGCGCCAGGTTGATTTTGCAGTCAGTTTTCTTTAAGCGCTGGTCACCTTATCATTGCTGAAGGCATTGTCTTGCTAGTTTGTGCAGAGCAAAGCAAAGCATTCTGTAGTTTTGAAACGTCTTACGTCGTGTTTTCTCTTCATTCAGCAGCGAAGAATCTATTCATTTCACTGTAGCATGACTGCAGCTGGTGCGGCAGTTCTGCATCAAAGCCGAGCTTGGGCATTTTCCGACATTCGCTGTATATATATTTTCATTCTTGTCAGTTTAATGTCCGTTATTCCTCCTCGTCCTCGTCCTCTTCTTTTAGATTCTTTTTTTTAAATTTCTCTTTCTTCGTCTCCTTTCTTCAGTTCTTTCTTTTTCTTTTCACACATCCGTCTCCCCATCTTACCTTCCATCATTCCATTTATCTAACCCCCCCCCCCACACACACACACACACACACACACCTCCCTCATTCGCCCTTCACTCGCCCTTCTCCCCTTCCCCACTCTCCTCTCCTTCCTCGCCTTCCTTCCATCCATCCTTCTCTTCCTTTCTTCCTTCCATCCTTCTCTTCCTTTCCTGTTTCTTTCATACACCAAGCAGCAGTTGAGAGGAAAGGGAGGAAGGCCAAGAAGTACGAGAGCCGTAAGGGAGATAATGACACGAGGAACACAGAAAAGCAAACTAATGACGCAAAACACCCAGAGACAGAACAGAAGAAACAGACAGTAACACAACAACGGGGAACACCGAGGGTTCTGCCCGTGTTGTTCGTTCGCCTGTCAACTAAGTTATCATCTCCTCTTTATCACGTAACCTTTTCGACACCGCTTGTTTGGGAGTACAAGACATCCCCCAGTGCCTGATTAATTTCGGCTGTCACTGTTCTCACCATGCTGGTCGGCTGATCATTGCTGAAGCCGTTGTCTTGCTAGTTTGTGTGAAATAAAAAGCAAAGCGCTTGCAGTTTGAAATGCATTTGATGTGTTTTGTGATCCTTCGCCAGTAAAGAGTTACACATTCGACGGTTGCACCGCTACAGCTGGTGCGGAAATTCTGCATCCGAACCGAGGTTTGAATCTTGTATTGCTCTTCGTTCATGGTTCGGTTACTTTTCATTTGTACTGCTGTTCCTTCTTTCTTTCTGTCCTTTTTGTTATACTTTTTTTTCTTTCCTTTCCATATTTTATTCCTTCAGTTTCTACCCCCCCCCCCCCCAGTCATCTCTTTCCCTCTGCCCCAGCTTCCTCTTTTCTCAGATCTTCTCTCCTACCCCCTCCTGTTTCATACACATCCTTCCTTCCTTCTTTTGTTCTTGTTTCTTTCCCATGAAAGCAACAGTTCAGGGGATATAGATGACAGCCAAGAAACCAGATAAACATAGAGCGCGCGCACACACACACACACACACACACACACACACACACACACACACACACACACACACACAACTCATCCACATACACTCACTCAAACACACACAACACACACATACACACACACACACACACACACACACACACACACACACACACACACACACACACACACACAAGCACAGCAAAGTAAACAAACCAAACAAAGCTAAGGACAGAAAACAGGCTTAAATGGAACAAAGGAAATAAACAATAGCAAAACAAAGGGAAAACATCGAAGCTTCTCTTCGCGAAGTGCATTCGCCTTTCCAGCGAGTGATCAACTTTCCCTTATCGTTTAACCTTTTCCAGGCCGGCTGTTTGGCAATCCCCGCCATCCCGTGCGCCAGCTTGATTTGGCTGTCACTCTCTTCAAGTGCCGGTCACGTCCTCATTGCCGAAGCCATTCTCTCGCTAGTTGGCAGGGATGAACAAATTCAGTGGACGGGTCGACCGAGGCGGACTGCTAATGCGGGGGCCGGTGGATTTCAAAACTGCATAGCTCCTCGAGTGACTCTGTAGTTTGCTGCCTGTACAGATTCATTGTCTGATATATTTTTTGTTTGTTAGTGTTAGAGCTTCAGTTTTAATCTGAAATGGTTGTCGACTACGTCTTTTTTTTTTTACTGATACATACAGTATCATCCAAATGGCTTCACAGATACAGTTTGTAGATCTACAGTCGCCTCTAGTCAATATCATCAGGACGATTTACGTTCGTCTGTGTGCTCAGTCGGTACGCCGTGGCCATATTAATTTTGTCCCTTTGCCGCTGAAGTGGTTTATTCCAGCATGATAACAGTATAAAAACAACTTTACAATCATGAGAAAAAGTAACAAACAAACACACAACAAACGCTTCAAAAGAGGAGGTAAACAGGGAGAGGGCAGTGGTTATAAGCCAGGTGACAGACTCTTCAGGTCGTTGTTATTTGCTTTTAAGAAAATGATTACCTCGTCATTCTAAAAGTAGCATTTTACAGTAGAAGAAAAATGATAACCTCCTTATTCTAACAATAGCTCTTCACTATGCTTCCACTTTCTATGTTTGCTACCTGTTAAAAAAAGTGAGTAAAATCATGTGGCAGTTTTGTTTTGTTAGTTTTGTTTCTTTTGCTGTCTTATCATCTGTGCCACCCCGGTTACATTGCATCCACGCCACTCATTCCAGCCACCCATTCTCAACCTGTGCCACCCCGGTTACATTTGCATCCACGCCACTCATTCCAGCCACCCATTCTCAACCTGTGCCACCCCGGTTACTTTGCATCCACACCACTCATTCCAGCCACCCATTCTCAACCTGTGCCACCCGGTTACTTTGCATCCACGCCACTCATTCCAGCCACCCATTCTCAAACCTGTGCCACCCCGGTTACATTGCATCCACGCCACTCATTCCAGCCACCCATTCTCAACCTGTGCCACCCCGGTTACTTTGCATCCACGCCACTCATTCCAGCCACCCATTCTCAACCTGTGCCACCCGGTTACTTTGCATCCACGCACTCATTCCAGCCACCCATTCTCACCTGTGCACCCCGGTTACATTGCATCCACGCCACTCATTCCGGCCACCCATTCTCAACCTGTGCCACCCGTTACATTGCATCCACGCCACTCATTCCGGCCACTCATTCTCAACCACAGCCTGGCTGGTCTCGCCACAGGTACAGCACCGATAATCGACAGGAATCAGTCATGTCAAGTCATCATGAGGCAATCCACCAGTGAAGACATTGTACTGCGTGGAGTCACTTTGATGGCATTCAGAGTTGCCTGTTCTGATTCAGCATGAGCAACTACTTATTGACGACAATGATTGCTTTGTCGCGAATCAAGTGTGAGTGAGCTGTCTCTCAGAGGTTGAGACCATATTCGTCCAGCGACTGTCCTAATGAATTTGTTGATACTGTTGACCTCGGCAGGACCAAAACCAAGGGTGAACATGTGGAGAGGTCATCAAAACTGAGGTCACCACGACAGCAGGGCATGAAGGGCTACAGCATTTGATATATTTTTTTATGTTGATCGATGAGGGTGAGAATGAGGATGATGGAGATGATGCAGATCTGTATTCTTCTAGTCTGAAATTGCGTAACAGGAATGCACTGCATTAATTATATATTCCAGTGTCAACCAGGCTCTAGAGATACAGACACCCGCAGTGTTGGTCAGGAAAGTTGAATAGCGCTCTCAGAGGCGCGTGTAGTAAGAATATGAAATTAGACTCCACGGTCCAAGTTTTTTTTTGTTTTTGTTTTTTCCCAGTTGAGCCCACGGCAAAGCAAACTCTGTATGGGAGCTGGTCGAGGCAGAAAAATCCCCAAATAAAGGCTCCAAAGGGAATTGAACCCACAACTTCCCACCCAGGATCACGACAGTAGCCACTTGGCAAATTGGTTGTGTTTCCCAACTTGAAGTGTGTTGTCTGTTCTTCCCGTGCGAAAGGAGTTATCCATCTCACGGTGTCATGCTGTTGTTGGTGCAGAAATTCCGCAGTCTAAGCCAAGCTTTGTTGTTGGGTTATTGTCATTATGGCACTCAAAGGGTTAAAGAAAGCCTGTGCAAGCTCTTTCCCCTCTGCTTGTCTTTCATTCTGTGAATCTGGCGTGTTCTTCCCTCCGCTGTTTCCTGTTTTGTCCTACGTTCACCCGTTCCTTCTCTCATTCCCCCTTCCATACCCTCTTTCATTCTTATTGCTTCATTCGCTGTTTATTGTCTTTCTTCCGTTTTCTGAACGTCTGTCTTTTCTCTCTTTTTTTTTTTTTTTTTTTTGTGTTGCATTTTCAATGTTTCGTCTTCTCCCCCCCCCCCTTCCCCTCTCCCCCTTTGTCCTTCACCCCTCTTCATCATTTTATCCTCCTTCCTTTCCTCACACTTCCTTCTCCCCAAACCCCGTCCCTCCTCTTTCCGCCCATTCTTCACGCTTTTTTTTTCTTTTTGTTTGGCTTTTCCTTCTCAAGAAATAGATCAGGGGGAAAAAAAAGGTACAAAAGTGGCGAGAAATAAGACAAGCGAAACTAACGTAAAAAACACAAAGAAAAGCAAATCAAACAAAGCACACACACAAAAAGCGGCGAAGACAGGAGAATGCGACCAACCAGCCGAACAGACAGGAAGACGTTGAGCCTTCCCATCGCGCCGTTCGCTGGGCCTCTCAAACCAGTGATCAACTTTCCCTTACCGCTGAAGCTTTTCGACGCCGCTGTTTGGCAATCCCGCCATCCCCCTGCCCAGCTTGAATTGACAGTCGCTCTCTTGAGTGCTGGTCACCCATTCATTTCTGAGGTCACTGTCTTGCTACCTGATGTAAACAGAAAGAAAAAAAAAGCAATTTGTTGAAAAAAGATTCTGTTTTCCTGTTCACCCAGCAGTAAAGACTTATCCACCTTACAGTTTTATTGCTTTAGGTTGGGCAGATGTTTAGCAGCAGAGCTATTTCGTTGCAGCCAGAGATACTGTGTGGAAAGGGGGGTGGTGGGGGGGGGGGGGAGAGAGAGAGAGAGAGAGAGAGAGAGAGAGAGAGAGAGAGATGGAGGAGGGGAGCATAAGAGAGGGAGAGGGAGGGGTAGGGAGGGCAGAGAGAGGGAGAAAAGGAGAGGGAGGGAGAGTGAGAGGAAAGAAATGAAAGAGAGAGAGTGGGGGGGGGGGGGGGGGGGGGGGGATAAGAATCCTCGCGTTTCACTAGTTAGAGCTCCGTTGCACACATTGAAGGCATTCATCACTTCCTGTTGCTCTGTCTACCTGTCGCTCAGCTTCCTGTTCGCGGGCTGCCTGTTCGCAGTGCTTCCCACCTGACAGCACCACGCTGTCAAGTTTGCTAGCACACACACGGTGGTTCGCGCGCCAAGAGAAGCTACATGCAGGTAGTAGGCCGCCCTCACTGCTTAGTGGACAACAGCAAGCTGGCACACATGGCTCCCTTAGAGGGCAGCCTGGTGAGTTATGTGAACAGTTGTCTTGTTGCACGCGGTCTCCACGTCCCACCCTTCAAGGTGGCAAGGCAGGGAGTGTCGAGGTACAGGTGGTAGATCTCTCTCGAGAGAGAAAGAGATACCGCTTTGAGAGGTCAGTGTCAGGTGGCGCAGTCAACCTTCCAGCCATAGACCTGATAGCGGGTCTAGCCTACGTCGCGGGGGGGGGGGGGGGGGGGGGGACGGCTCCCAGATATGTGGGGCAGTCAGCGATGGAGCACAGCCTTAAAGCAAATAACGTGGCTTGGGCGTCCATGCGGTCGGGTCGGCATGGTGGGCACCCACGTGGGGTCAGGCTGAAAAATTTGCCCTCTCGGCCGCAGACAGCGTGGGACGTGGAAGGGACTCGTGCAGCGCTCCAGCGACGTCCGTCCTGCTCCTTCAATCAGGTCGCCTCACGTGGCACAGGATCATCGCCACCCGAGCATGAAGAAGGTCGCGTGGTAGCCTTGACCACAGGCCTGTCTTGAGGGAGAACAGCCGAAGGAAACCGACGCCCGCAGCTGGCCGACCAACTCTGCAAAGTGGACACTCCAGTCCACACGGAACCAGAACCGAGCGCTGTACAGCATTCAGCATGACGAAAGAAGAGGACCCAGACCCAGAACAAAGAGGCTGCAGCCCCCGTCCGTAACCAAGCCCAAGACCTGCCAACGACCAGACCCGCCACCAGAAATACAGGCTTCAGTCTGTCTGGATACCTTCGTCCTCAGCGGCCTTTGACTGTAGGATGTAGAGCTTCGACCTTTGACAGCGCCATGCGTACTTGCTGGCGTACTTGCACGAGCGAACGGGACACCAAGGGAAGCGAATAGTGGGCTGGCGAGGCGAGATACTTATCCTCTTGCCTCTGAATCTTTGGTGTCGCGCTGATGCCCACCTCTGCGCTCAGCGGGTTTAAAACAAAACATGTTAACAAACAGAACGAAGCAGAAAACAAAAAACCTAACCCAAATAAGTCTAGGTGAACATGACAACAAAGCTAAGGACAGAAAAAGCAACAACAATAACGACGACAGAACCCCCAAAAAGTAAACGGTTTTTTGTTGTTGTTGTTTTGTTTGTGTATGATCTCATTCGCGTTTTATTGACAGTCGACAGTGCTGTTAGTATGGATAGTTCTGCTTTATCATCATCGGCGTCCGTGCCTTCGTCACTGTTATTGTTACTGCCATGTTGGTTGTTATTACTATGATCGTTGTTGTCATGACAACTGTCCGGCACTTAATGCTCTTGCTCTGGCTGATCAAGTGGTATTAATAGTAAACGAGGTACTCTGCTTGTCTGACTGACTGTACATCTGCCTGTCCGTCTGTCTGTCTTTTCTCCGTCCGTCCGTTTGTCTCTCTGGCTCTATCTCTTTCTCTGCCTCTCTCTCTCTCTCTGTATCTGTCTTTTCCTTCCCCTCCTTCCACCCTCTCCCTCTTTGATTGGCTCTGTACTGAGTCCACGTGTTTCTCTCATGCTGCATCTCTCTCTCTCTCTCTCTCTCTCTCTCTCTCTCTCTCTTCTCTCTCCTCCTCTCCTCCCCTTTTTGTTTACTCCTGCCTCCCTCTCTCTTCCCTCTCTCTCTCAACACGCGCACACAAACAAACAAACACACACACACACACACACACACGCACACCGCGCTCACGCACGCAAAGGCGCACGGACTGGGTCAAAGTAAACCTACACCACAGAGAAAACTTATTCCAAGTCACACAGGACTACGCATGTTTCATTCGTGATTGTACATGCCATCAACAAGGCGCCATCAGGGAATGGAAAATCACGGTTTGTGTATATGTGGTAAGGTTCGCTGAAAATTGCTGCTTATAATTGCATTTATGCTCTCCGTCTGTCTGTCTGTATGTCTGTCTGTTTTCTCTCCTCGTTAAAAGACGGAAGACATTAGGCTAGGTTTGGTTATCTTTTCTTATCGTGCATGTTGTGCATGAGTGTGTGGAGATCTTCATTTCTGCAGTATTGTGTTTCAGTCTGAGAATTTCTTAATAGGAGGAGAGAGAGAGAGAGAGAGAGAGAGAGAGAGAGAGAGAGAGAGAGAGATTGACGTACAGATATGGGGTGGTGTGTTGGGTGTGTGTGTGTGCGTGCTGCGCGCGGGGGGGGGGGGGGGGGGTGGGGGGGGGGGGGGTGGAAAGAGAGAGAGTGCACATGAGTCAGCATTTTTCATATGTATGTTTCTACGCGCTCATGCCTTCGTATGCTTGCGTGGTGCGTGTTTTGTGAGTGTGCATGAGTGTGCGTGTGGTGTGTTGCGTTGTGTGTTGTGTGTATGCATGTACGATGTATATATGTATGTTTGCAAAGTGAACACATGAATGGGTGTACGTGTACACTTAACTTCATACGCAAGTAGGACGCACGCTTGCACGTAACCCCTTACGTAAATGATATGTGTATGTATTTACGTTTATGTATATGCTATGTATGCATGTATGTGTGTAGGTATGCATATACGTATGTACGTATGTTGGATCTATGGTTGTATGCATGCATGTGTGTTGTGTGTGTGTGTCTATGCATGCATACACGCATGAATCACAAAGCAGTACGCCTGTCCGTTGACGGGCTCTGGCAGTTTGTTCAACACCTTTTCTTTGTGTGTCTTTTGTTGTTTTTATTGTTATTTTTTTCTCCTATTTTCCTTTTTCTTTAGAGGGGTGGGGGTGGGGGGGGGGGGGGTTGACGGGCTGTAAGACATGTTCTTCATCTTCTTCTTCTTCTTCTGCATACGCAGGCTGATACTCCTGCGGACACCCCCCTGTATAGAAAGGCAAGGGTTAATCCTATCTACCCAACAAAGGGAGTGGAGTTTTGTGTGTATGACCATTTTATTTTCATCCGCCATTAAGGCAGCCATACTCCAACTTCGAGGAAGGTGCATGCTATGTATAACGTGTGATCCATACCAACGGCCAAACTGACCTTCTCCTCCGAAAGTCGGTGATGGAATTTTGCGTGTGTGCAAGATGTTATCCGCGCGTTCACACACGGAACCTCGGTTTATAGTCTCATTCGAAGGACTGTACGGGAAATGGAGTCAGAACCGATGTTAACTCCGAGGGGAAAAAATCCCCCTGTACCGAAACGGCCCGGAGGAGATTCGAACGTGCAACCCCAAGATTACGAGTTCGGCGCTCTACCACTGGGCTATTCCGGCCCCCCTACGCCACGATAAAACTCCCGCTGACGCTCTCACCTGCCTTCGTGTTTTACCGTCCCGAACAGTGATGGTGGGTAGACAGAGCGCGACAAGCAAGAGGGAAAAAGGGGTGGATGGTGTGATGGTGGGTGGACACAGCGCGACAAGCCAGAGGGCAAAAGGGGTGGATGGTGTGATGTGGGTGGACACAGCGCGACAAGCAGAGGGCAAAGGGGTGGATGGTGTGATGGTGGGTGGACACAGCGCGACAAGCAGAGGGAAAAGGGGTGGATGGTGTGATGGTGGGTGGACACAGCGCGACAAGCCAGAGGGCAAAGGGGTGGATGGTGTGGATGGGTGGGATAGAGGCTGAGGGGGAGAGGAGGATGTGAGTGAGTGAGAGAGAGAGAGAGAGAGAGAGAGGGCGGATGAGAGAGAGAGAGAGAGAGAGAGAGATAGAGAGAGAGGATGGAGAGAGAGAGAGAGAGAGAGAGGGAGGATGGAGAGAGAGAGAGAGAGAGAGGAGGGAGAGAGGGAGGAGGGAGAGAGATAGAGAGAGCGAGAGAGGGAGGATGGACAGAGAGAGAGAGGGAGGGAGGGAGGGAGAGAGCGAGAAAGAGAGAGAGGGAGGGGAGGGAGAGAGAGAAACAGACAGAGGGAGGGAGGGACAGAGAGAGCGGGAGGAGAGAGAGAGGGGGGAGGAGGGAGAGAGAGAGAGAGAGAGAGAGAGAGAGAGAGGAGAGAGAGAATGAGAGAGAGACGAGGAGGAGAGAGAGAGAGAGGAGTTACTGGTTGAGGAAGACGGGAGCGTTCGCGTGTGCTCTGGAATTTCCAGTTGAAAATGAATGCCAACTAACTTGTATAAAACGGTGTTACCATTTTGGGGGAGAAAAAAAATCATCAAGAAGAAGAAGAGAGAAGAAGAAAAAGGGAAGAAGAAGCTTCTACTAATTGGATGAAGTTGTGACTTCGCTCTTTGTTTGTTTGTCTGTCTGTCATTCTGTGCCTGGTGCATTTCGTCTGTTTTTCAGGCTGACGGTCTGTCTGTCTCTCCGTCGGCCTGTCTCGTTTCTGAGTCTCATGGCTGGCCTGTCTGTGTGTTTGTCCGTGTGTCTGAGTGAATGCTTGTGTGTCTGTCTGTCTGCCCATGTGTCTGTCTGTCTGTCTCTCATTGTGTCTGTCTGTGTGTCTCTCTTTGTCTGTCTGTCTGTCTGTCTGTCTGTCTGTCCTCTGTCTCTGTCTTTCTCTCTCTCTGTCTCTGTCTCTATCTCTCTTTGTCTCTGTCTTTCTGCCTCTGTTGCTCTCTGTCTCTGTCTCTCTCTGTCTCTGTCTCTCCTCTCTCTCTCTCTCTCTCTCTCTCCCCTCCTTCTTGCCCCATTCTCTCTTCACTTACTCCCGCCCAGCCTCTTTTCTCCTAAGTTCAGTTCTGTTCTTTATGTTGCATCCAATCACAAAGTGCCATATTAGAGCTCCCCTTTTTTCCTGCACCAATCACAGAGTGCCATATTAGAGCTCTCCTTTTCCAGCACCAATCACAAAGTGCCATATTAGAGCTCTCCTTTTCCAGCACCAATCACAAAGTGCCATATTAGAGCTCTCTTTTTTCCTGCACCAATCACAAAGTGCCATAGTAGAGCTCCTTTTCCCAGCACCAATCACAAAGTGCCATATTAGAGAGCACCTTTTTCCTGCACACATATTTACCAAAAGAAGAAATCCACAAGTCATTAAAGTAAATTTTCTGAAACACTCAATGACTCCGTAAAAACATCTATTTACCATGAAATCTTATTGAAAATGAAATGAGGCAGGGAACAGTAAACAATAAGCAGTAAACAAGTAGGGTAACGTTTGCTCAAGCGTAGGCTGAAAGATTGTCCCCTACATTTTATACTGTTTGCTTAATGTCTTTAGTTTTTCAGCAACTTTTTTCCTCCCACACTTTCGATTGGTTTCATTTACTACCTTCGCTGGCTGCTTTGGAGGTGCTGTTGGATTCTTTTTTGAACCCTTGGTGATGAGAACACCACGGTATTATGGACTGTGGTGTGTCTCTGTTTGACGCCAGGAGCACAGACACAATCAGCCGTGTCTCCCTGATGAGTTCCGATCCAGCGGATGAAAGGCCTCGGAGCAGGCAATACAAATAGATCTGCCTTCAAAGGGGATTACGATGGTTCCCTCATGCAGCTAGTGAAGAGTTTTCATATCTTTGCCTTGTTTTTTCCCCCACTATTAGATTGTTCGTCTTTGTATTTGTCTGACTTTATTCAAGTTTAAAAGGCTGTGCAGTCTTGAATAAAAGTTACTCTGTGTTAGATTTTCTTATGGGAGCAAAAGTTACCCTACTTGTTTACTGCATGAAATCTTAGATCAGATGAAAATCACATATCTTTTCTCAGGAATTCAAAACCTCCAAGAACAGATCTTTAATAATGTCAAACATATCAAACGCAACATGATATCCACACAACATGATTAGAATTACACACACACACACACACCACACACACATCACACACACACACACACCACATCACACACACCACACACACACACACACACACACACCACATCACACACACACACACACACACACACACACACACACACACACACACTCGCGCGCGCCCTTTGATCCACTAATTGTGAAAGTATCAGCTTGCCTTCCAATGTCATTTGTAGAAATCTAGAGGGATCCTGTTCTAGTAGAAAATGATTATGATTCGACCTGTTGTGTGCGTCTTTCTTCTTCTTCTTCTTCTTCTGCGTACGCAAGCTGATACCCCTGCGGACACTCCCTATATGGACAGGCAAGTATTAATCCTATCTACCTGAAAAGGGAGTGGAGTTTTGTGCGCATGACCGTGTTTTATCCCGCCATTAAGACAACCATACTCCTTCTTGATCTTCGGGAAGGTGCATGCTATGTGTAACGTGTCATCCAGACCAACGGCCAAACTGGCCTTCTCCTCCGAAAGTTTGTGATGGATGGGATTTTACCTGTGTGCAAGATGTTATGCATGCGTTCACATACAGAACCTCGCCTTATAGTCTCATTCGAATGAGTGTATGGGAAATGGAGTCAGAACCCATGTTAACTCCGAGTGACACCCCCCCCCCCCCCCCCCACCACCCTCCGTACCGAAACGGCGTCTTTCTTACTGTAACCCTTGTTGTATCACGTGTTCTATTTGTCTGTCCTCTGTTGCATTACTGTTCTTGATCCCCCATCCCCCCCCCCCACCCACCCCCACCCCACTGATCTGTTCGTGACTAAACATAGAAATATCTTTTGTGTGTGTGTGTGTGTGTGTGTGTGTGTGTGATGTGGTGTGTGTGTGTGTGTGTGTGTTTGTGTGTGTGTGTGTTGTGCGCGCTCGCGTGCGTGTGTGCGAGTGTGTGTGGTGTGTGTACGTGCACGCGTGTAAGGGCGGTGGGAGGGGGGGGGGGGGGGTTGGAATGAAAGAGAAATGTCAAATCAGAAATAAAGGCGAAAGTGATAAAAGACAGGGGGCAACCTGGCAAGTGGGTGGGGGTGGGGGGGATGGAGGAAAGGGGGGGGGGGGGGGTGGTAGGGAGGACTGTGGGCTGCAAGGATGGGGGCTGGGAGGGGGGGAGGGGGAGGGCTGCTTTGCACTCGGTGTGCATACGTCATAAAAAAAATTCACTCACATAAAGACGGCACCATTTTTGTTGTTGGTCGTACTTTCGCTGTCAGTTTATATCCCACTATCATCACCCCCCTCCCCCCACCTCCATCCGCCCTCCCCGGACATAAACACGCTGAATTGTAGCCCGTAAAAGGTAGGCTGGATGGATGTTGGGGTGGCTGCGACCAGGAGCTGAAACAAGACAACCACAGCTGGAGAGGTGAAATTCGACAACACCTGGAGAGGTGAAATTAGACAACACCTGGCGAGGTGAAATTGCACTGAGAGGTGAAATTAGACAACACCTGGCGAGGTGAAATTAGACAACACCTGGCGAGGTGAAATTTCGACACGATAGTAAATTGACAACACCTGGAGAGGTGAAATTCGACAACACCTGAAGGGAATAGGCAACCTGAGGAAATTAGACAACACCTGGCGAGGTGAAATTCGACAACACCTGGAGAGGTGAAATTCGACAACACCTGGAGAGGTGAAATTAGACAACACCTGGCGAGGTGAAATTCGAAACACCTGGAGAGGTGAAATTAGACAACACCTGGAGAGGTGAAATTAGACAACACCTGGCGAGGTGAAATTCGACAACACCTGGAGAGGTGAAATTCGACAACACTGCGAGGTGAAATTAGACAAACACTTGGAGAGGTGAAACAAGACAACCACACCTGGAGAGGTGAAAGAAGACAACAACAGCTGGAGAGGTGAAACAAGACAACCACAGCGGGAGAGGTGAAATAAGACAACAACACGTGGAGAGGTGAAATAAGACAACAACAGCTGGAGAGGTGAAGCAAGACAACCACAACTGGGAGGTGAAATAAGACAACAAACACGTGGAGAGGTGAAATAAGACAAACAGCTGGAGAGGTGAAACAAGACAACCACAGCTGGAGAGGTGAAATAAGACAACAATACGTGGAGAGGTGAAATAAGACAACAACACGTGGAGAGGTGAAAGAAGACAACAACAGCTGGAGAGGTGAAACAAGACAACCACAGGTGGAGAGGTGAAAGAAGACAACAACAGCTGGAGAGATGAAATAAGACAACCACAGCTGGAGAGGTGAAATAAAACAACCACAGCTGGAGAGGTGAAACAAGACAACAACAGCTGGAGAGATGAACAAGACAACAACCACAGCTGGAGAGGTGAAACAAGACAACCACAGCTGGAGAGGTGAAAAAGACAACAACAGCTGGAGAGATGAAAAAGACAACCACAGCTGGAGAGGTGAAACAAGACACAACACAGCTGGAGAGGTGAAATAAGACAACAACAGCTGGAGAGTGAAAAAGACAACAACACAGTGGAGAGGTGAAACAAGACAACAACACAGCTGGAGAGAGTGAAATAAGACAACCACAGCTGGAGAGGTGAAACAAGACAACACATGGAGGTGAAACAGGCAACACAGTGGAAAAGTGCAACAAGACAACCACATCTGGAGAGTGTGAAACAAGACAACCACACTGGAGAGATGAAAAAGACAACCACACTGGAGAGGTGAAACAAGACAACAACACTGGAGAGGTGAAACAAGACAACACCTGGAGAGGTGAAACAAGAAACATCTGGAGAGGTGAAACAAGACAACACACTGGAGAGTGGAACAAGACAACACGCTGGAAAAGTGAAACAAGACAACCACACTGGAAAGGTGAAACAAGACAACCACCTGGAGAAGTGAAACAAGACAACAACCCTGGAGAGGTGAAACAAGACAACCACACTGGAGAGGGTGAAACAAGACAACACCTAGAGAGGTGAAACAAGACAACATCTGGAGAGTTGAACAAGCAACCACACCTAGAGAAGTGAAACAAACAACCACATGGAGAAGTGAAACA
>CM031627.1:20977809-20984745 GCA_018398815.1 Conus ventricosus
AAATGCCAGAGAGTAGAAGAAGGCACAGATCCTATATCGCCTTTCTCGACTTTCGGCCTCTGATGTGCTTCCCTCGGTGGGTTTGTCTGTCTGTCTGTCTGTCCGTTCGTTCGTCCGTCTGTCCGTCCGTCCGTCTGTCTGTCTGTCTGTTCGCTGCTTAAGGTCTGTCTGTCTGTCATTTCTGCCTTTGTCTGTCTGTCTGTCTGTCTGTCTGTCTGTCTCTGTATGTCTTTCTTCTCTGTTTCTGTTTCTGTCTTGTTTGGCGAATTGAAAATAGACCTACCGGGAACAGGCGAAGCGGGAATGAGTGTCCCGTGAACAGTCGAATCGGGAATAAGTGTACTGTGAATGTCGAATCGGGATTAAGTGTATCGTGAATAGTCTAATCGAGAATAAGTGTATCGTGAATAGTCTAATTGGGAATAAGTGTATGTGAATAGTCGAATCGGGAATAAGTGTACTGTGAACAGTCGAATCGGGAATAAGTCTTTTGTGAATAGTCGAATCGGGAATATGTGTATGTGAATAGTCTAATCGGAAATAAGTGTATTGTGAATAGTAGAATCGGAAATGAGTGTGCTGTGAATAGTGGAATCGGAAATAAGTGTTTTGTAAACAGTCGAATCGGGAATAAGTGTATCGTGAACAGTCGAATCGGGAATAAGTGTGTCGTGAACAGTCGAATCGGAAATACGTGTATCGTGAATAGTGTAATCGCGAATAAGTGTACTGTGAATAGTCTAATCGGAAATAAGTGTACCGTGAACAGGAGAACAGCGAGTAGGCGCGGGCTCCTGTGTCTGCAGCACCAGACTGTCAGAAGACAGCGGTGAAGACTGAGGAGACAGGGCAGGGAGGGGAGGAGGGAGGAGGAGGAGGAGGGGGGGGGGGGGGGGGGGGGGGGGGGGGGGGGGGGGGGGGGGGGGGGGCGGGGTTTAGACAGTTTGGGGATGCTTTTAGAAGTTGGAGATGAGAGTGTGAATGTTTGGGACTGAGAGAGAGAGAGAGAGAGAGAGAGAGAAGGAGAGAGAGAGAGAGAGGAGAGAGAGAGAGAAGAGAGAGAGAGAGAGAGAGAGAGAGAATATTACCAAAGCAAAGCAAAAAAAGTGAGCGCCAAAATGGAGAAGTTTTTACACACACACACACACACACACACACACACACACACACACACACACACCACACACACACACGTGCAAGCAACATGTGCATGCACGCACGCACGCACACCACACACACACAAAACACACACACACACACAACACACACACACACACACACACACACACTCGTCTAATATCACTTAATGTGGAAAGACGTTTAAACTGAAGACAACAACAACAACAACAACAACACACACACACACACACACACACCACACACACACACACACACACACACACACACACACACAGTACAAGCACACACATGCGCATGCACGCTCGCACGCACACACACACACACACAACACACACACACACACACACACACACACACACACACACACACACACGTGCACACACACACACACACACACACACACCACACACACACACACACACACACACAAAACACACACACACACGTGCAAGCATGCGCATGCAGGAACGCACGCACACACACGCACACGCGCGCACGCACACACACACACACACACACCACACACACACACACACACCACACACACACACACGCACACACACGCACACACACACACACCACACACACACACACGCACGTGCAAGCACACACATGCACAGCACACGCACACACACACACACACACACACCACACACACACACACACAACCACCACACACACACACACACACACAACTTCATCTTTTAACTTTCAAATCGCTTTGAAACGGCCGAAGCTGTTATTAGCATTGAAGGTATTTTAAGTAGGGATTTGTATTTATTGGTTTGTTTATTATGTTTGATTGTACCTCCTCAAAACAGTTGTATGCAGTGGCTGGTCAGCTCTTGGGCACAGTTCAAATTTCCCCCCTCCAAGCAACCTTGCCCCATCCCAACTTCCAGAAACGTTTTCTCGCTTTTTTCATGAGAAAGTGTCAAAAATAGGCATGATTTGGATTGTCAAAACGCTGGCCCCCCAACTTCAAAATATTTAACGGCCACAAGCTTAGCCGTTTTGACACGTGTCTGAATCGTTCGTCTCAAAAACTTATTTCAAGTCTGCTACAAAGTGCTGTGATCTTGACCCAATCCCACCAACCTCACCAAACAGAATCTTGCCGATCTTGCCCCAGTTCTCACGAGAATTATAAATGTTTCTTGGCTACTGGCTCTGTTCCTGGATGTTTTAAACATGCTCTGGTATTTCCCTTTCTAAAGAAAAATGGCCTATGTCCCGATGAACTTAAAAACTTCAGACCTGTTTTCACCTTCCTTTTCTCTCCAAACTCCTGGAAAAGGTGTCTTTGTGCAACTCGAACCCCATCTGTCCGTGCACAATCTGTACGAAATTAACCAAGTCTGCTTACAGACAGAATCACAGTCCCGAGACAGCATTGCTTTGTGTGACTGACAGTTTTTCGGTCCGTTTGACAACAAAAAGGCATCGCTTCTGACTTTGCTAGATCTCGGGCCCGCATTTGACACTATCGCCCACAGTATTCTTTTAAAAAGACTGTCGGTGTCTTTCGGTATCACAGACACTGCATTAGAATGGTTTCGGTCATATCTGACTGGCAAAAACTCAATCTGTGTCTGTTGGTGGCTAGGTCTCTTCTCCCTTCCCTGGACTTTGGTGTGCCCCAAGGCTCCTTTTTGGGCCCTCTTCTCTTCTCTCTGTATATTCAAACCTCTATCTTGGTCATTGAGGAACCGGGATTCCTCATCAGAAATTTGCCGATGCCCCCAGCTGCACGACGCTGCTGCGCCTGCTTCATTCCATCTTTTGGTATCGGAATTTGAACTGTGTTTCCATCTGTTAAATCATGGATGCTTAAAAACAAGCTAAAGCTAAATGATGAAAAATGAGGCTTGTTGGCAGCCCCTCTTTTCTGTTTTGGATCGCATTTCTGAAAAATTATTCAAGCTGGAACCAACAAAATTCCCTTTGAAGACAGCGTGAGAGATCTGGGTGTCCATTTGGATAGTACGCTGTCCATGATTTTCCGATCGGTCAAACCCGTGTCGTTCAGCCTATTTTGGGTTTGAGAAAGATCGCGTCAATTGCTCATATCTTTTCACAGAAAGGGACTGCCCAACTTATTGTTCCCTCATCATGTCAAAATCGACTACTGTAACAGTATTCTTGCCGGTCTTCCCACTGTCGATATTTAACCCACTTCAACGTATACAAAAACCCAAAGCAGCCAGACTTGTTTTCCAAATGTCCAAAAGAACCCCCATACACCTCTGTTGTTAGACTACATTGGCTTCCCCTTCATGCGCGCATTCAGTTATAAAAATCGCAACACTTGCCTTCCGACACTTTGATGAAACATTGCCTGCTTATCTTTCCCAAAAATACTTGTCACTTATCAACCCTCTCGCACTCTTCGCTCTAGCAGTGACAAACTTTCAAGCTTCCCGCATGAAACTGAAATCCTTTGGCCTTCGTTCTTCAGTTATCAAGCCCCCTTGTCTGGAACTCCCTCCCTCCCAGTCGCTCTTCACAGACTCTCTCTGCGTTCAATTGGTCTCAAAACGCATCTCTTTCAGAAGTCTTTTTGTCTTTCTTATTAGCGTACGAGTTAATGCATGTTTCCCATGCATTCTCCATCCTTTCGCCTCTTGTATGTGCACGCGCGCTTCCGTGCCCGAATGCTTGTGTGCTTTTGCGTGTGTGTGTTCGTGTGTGTGCGTTTCGCGCGTGGTTTTTTGTTGCTTCGTGTTGAGTTTGCCCTGTGTGGGTGTGGGTGCTCCCTTCTGCATGGGTTTTTTATTGTATCCCGTGCAGTGTTCACGAAATTGGAGGAGGTGGGGGGTGGGGGTGGGGGTTGGTTCTTTTTTCTATTCCCCAAAATTTTGTCGAGCGTTGTTCATATAATGTCGTGTGTGTGGGGGGGGCGGTGTGTGTGTGTGTGTGTGTGTGGGGGGGGGGGGGGGGGGGGGGAGTTTGAGTGGGAGGGGGGATGTGGCTTGTTGCATCTGTTTTTAGTGCTTGCTTTGTGACCTATTGTTTTGATGCCTTTTTCCTAATATTTTGCAATGTTAAAGGAAACTTTTATTTTTCCTGTATTGTTAAAGCGCTCTGAGGATGGTCTTTCTCTCATCGAAGAGCGCTTATAAGCTCGTTTTATTTTTATATTATTATTATTTTTTAATATTTAGTTTGTCACCCCAAGGGCGATCAAAAATTTCCCCCCTCCACAATGGCCTGCAAAGACAGAGAAAGATAAGCCAAACCAACAAAATCGAAAGAGACCCCTAAGGGTCTTTCGCCGCAGAACAAAAATGCGCTGTGCAACCCCATTACTTATGTCCCCCCCCCTCTTATCCACACCCCCCCCCCCCTCCCCATACAAACAAAGTTTTCCCCCCCATTCCCCATCACTTTTTCCCCCCTCAGCACAAAACGACAAACGTGGAAGAAATACGGGGGGAAGGAGTTTTTTTAAGTTTGTTCAAATTGGCGCGACCCGTTTCCGTGGGCTAACTTGTTGGCAATGGTTCCGGAAGTGTGGTCCCAAAGGCATACCGCTGCATTTTCCACGGGTTTACGTCGCTTTGGGGGGGGAAAACTCGTTCCCTTTCTTTAAAACCCAAAAAGACAAAAAAAGCGACATTTGCCATTTGATTCACGTGTCAGATAAACGCAAGGGGAAGTTTGTGGGGGGGAACCCCTCTATTGCCCGTCCCAAATTGCCCGTTCTATAGGGCCCCCCGACGTTATGCCCGTTCTATATCCCCCCGCCCGTTATGCCCCTGTTTCACTGGACTGAATGACGTGAATGACGTGACTTTGACGTGACATGACGTGAGTGAAGCATGTGACATGACATGAATGTGACATGACAGGGCAGTGCATGACATGTGAATGACATGTGAATGACATGTGAATGACTGAATGAATAAATGGCATAAAATGACTGAATGGGGACGGGGGATTAGGGGGGGCAAATAGAGAGGGGGATTAGGGCGGGGCATATGAGACGGGGGTTAGGAGGGGCAATAGGAGGGGGCTATAGGGGGGGGGGGGCATTAAAAAGGGGGCAAATAGCTAGCCCCCGATGGTCGGGTCGGAGGAAAAGGGAAGAGAGGGAATGGACGGGCGTTAAAATCAAGCTCCGGACGTGTCATATTTAGCTTGACCCAACCCCCCCCCCCCCTTTTTCCCCCTTTTTGACACATCGTTTACAGCCCCATCCTTTTCCCCGAGTACATTACCAGCCCCAACCCTTTCCTGGACTTTTCCCCAGCCACCCAAACCCTTTCCCGAGTACTTTACCCCAGCACCACTTTCCTGACGACTTTATACAGCCCCCAACCTTTTCCCCGACGACTTTCCCCCGCCACCCACCCTTTCCCCGCGTATTTTCACAGCCACAAACCTTTCCCGACGTACTTTACCACAGCCACCCCCCTTTCCCTGACATCTTTCACGCCCAACCCTTTTCCCGATTACTTTTACCCCAGCCCCAAAACCTTTTCCCCGAATACTTTCCCCCGCCCCCAACCTTTCCCTTTGACTTTACCCCCGTCAAACCTTTTTCCCGATATCTTTACCAAGCCCCCAACCCTTTTTGATATACTTTACCCCCAGCCACCAACCTTTCCCCGATATACTTTACCACAGCCCCCCAACCTTCCGAATACATTACACACCCCCAACCCCTTTCCTTACGTACTTTCCCCAAATCAAACCCTTTTCCCCCATTACTTTACCCCGCCCCCCACCCTTTCCGATAACTTTACCCCAGTCACCCAACCTTTTCCCTGATATACTTTACCCCGCCCCCCAACCTTTTCCCGGGTATCTTTTCCCGCCCCCAACCCTTTTCCCCGATAAACTTTACCCCAGACCCAAATTTCCCTGAATTTTACCAAGCCCCCAAGACATACTTTTCCCCAAACCCCAACCCTTTTCCCCGACAACTTTTCCCCCGCCACCGCCCTTTCCCCAATCTTTACCCCAGCCACCCACCTTTTTCCCCGTTACTTTTTTCGCACCAACCTTTCCTACGTGCTTTACAAGCCACCAACTTTTCCCCCAGTACTTTCACAGCCCCCAAACCTTTTCCCCGCGTACTTTATAAGCCACCCAACTTTCCCTGAATACTTTACCACAGCCACCAACCCTTTTCCCCCGACGTACTTTCCACGCCACCAAACCTTTCCCCGAGTACTTTACACAGCCCCCAACCTTTTCCCCGACGTCTTTCCCCGCCCCACCTTTCCCCCGACGTATTTAAACCCGCCCCCCAACCCTTTCCTGACGTTTTACCCGCACCAACCTTTCCCGAGTACTTTACCCAGGCAAAAACCTTTCCCCGACCCCCAAAGGGGCCCGACCCGTAACACCCCAGAGCAAGCCGCACCCGGCGGTCACAAGGTTGATGGGAGGATGGTGGCGAACAAGCCCATATGCGGAAGACCCACTGTAAACGGTTAAAGAAAAAAAACATTTAACAACATCCCCAAAACAGGTTTCTTCGTACCGTTTTTTGTCTTGCATCCTTTGCTCACACAAAAATGCACTTATCTGACCAAATCGTGAAGGAAACGTTTTTTTTTTAACAATTTTCTGTAATCCGGTGATCATACAACGTTCCAAAAAAAAAAAAAAAAAAAGGGGGGGGGAATGTAAATCCATCATTTGATTTCATTTTAAAAGAGGGGCAGTGCAAATGCTCCGCGTGAAGACATACTTCAAATACTCACATCAACAGTGTACCACAAAGCAATTTTTTTTTTTTTCCCCCCCCCTTTTTTAAAACCCCCAGTCTTAAACCATGCAAACTTG
>CM031627.1:20984845-20994845 GCA_018398815.1 Conus ventricosus
TGGAGGGGGGTTTGTTTTTTTCCCGGTGGGCTCTGCAGTCATGAATACGGGTGGACACCATGGGATGCTACTTTAAGGCTGTTAGAGCTGCACTGTAGTCTATTACCTTGTTCAGGAGCAGTTTGTCTTGATACTTAATGGAGTGTCCTGCGCGTGCCTGTACCCATCGTCAACACAGCGCAGGCCTCAAGGGTGGGTACAGGACTGCTCTAAAGGCAGGTGAAGACGGTGCTTCTCTGGGTCCTCCCAGCACCTTCGGGTGTTTCTTTTTCTTCTTTGCCTTAACTAGGCTGACCCTGGAGAAAGGTCCAGTGACGGTGAGGAAAGACCCATGACCACAGGGAAAGTCCTGTTGACAGTGGGAAAGACTACAACTTTGGATTCTCTCTTGAGGGCACATAAGACCGTATGGCGAAAGCTTGGCTGTGTCTGGAGTGGCACCGTCTTCATCTGTCCGTGGGCTGGGATGGTTGGGTCTGTGGGGTGTGCTCGGCAGCTGGAGGGTGGTGTTTTTCGCCGGTGGGCTCTGCAGTCATGAAATACGGGCTGGTAAACCATGGGGATGCTACTTTAAGGCTGTTATGAGCTGCATCCTGTAGTCTAATTTACCTCTGTTCAGGAGCAGTTATGTCCCTTGATAACTTAATGGAGTGTCCTGCGCGTGCCTGTACCCATCGTCAACACAGCGCAGGCCTCCAAGGGTGGTACAGGACTGCTCTAAAGGCAGGTGAAGACGGTGCTTCTCTGGGTCCTCCCCAGCACCTTCGGGTGTTTTCTTTTTCTTCTTTGCCTTAACTAGGCTGACCCTGGAGAAAGGTCCAGTGACGGTGAGGAAAGACCACTGACCACAGGGAAAGTCCTGTTGACAGTGGGAAAGACTACAACTTTGGATTCTCTCTTGAGGGCACATAAGACCGTATGGCGAAAGCTTGGCTGTGTCTGGAGTGGCACCGTCTTCATCTGTCCGTGGGCAGGGGTGGTTGGGTCTGTGGGGTGTGCTCGGCAGCTGGAGGGTGGTGTTTTTCGCCGGTGGGCTCTGCAGTCATGAAATACGGGATGGTACAACCCATGGGGATGCTACTTTAAGGCTGTTATGAGCTGCATCCTGTAGTCTAATTTACCTCTGTTCAGGAGCAGTTATGTCCCTTGATAACTTAATGGAGTGTCCTGCGCGTGCCTGTACCATCGTCAACACAGCGCAGGCCTCCAAGGGTGGTACAGGACTGCTCTAAAGGCAGGTGAAGACGGTGCTTCTCTGGGTCCTCCCAGCACCTTCGGGTGTTTCTTTTTCTTCTTTGCCTTAACTAGGCTGACCCTGGAGAAAGGTCCAGTGACGGTGAGGAAAAGACCCATGACCACAGGGAAAGTCTGTTGACAGTGGGAAAGACTACAACTTTGGATTCTCTCTTGAGGGCACATAAGACCGTTATGGCGAAAGCTTGGCTGTGTCTGGAGTGGCACCGTCTTCATCTGTCCGTGGGCAGGGGTGGTTGGGTCTGTGGGGTGTGCTCGGCAGCTGGAGGGTGGTGTTTTTCGCCGGTGGGCTCTGCAGTCACGAAATACGGGCTGGTACACCCATGGGGATGCTACTTTAAGGCTGTTATGAGCTGCATCCTGTAGTCTAATTTACCTCTGTTCAGGAGCAGTTATGTCCCTTGATAACTTAATGGAGTGTCCTGCGCGTGCCTGTACCCATCGTCAACACAGCGCAGGCCTCCAAGGGTGGTACAGGACTGCTCTAAAGGCAGGTGAAGACGGTGCTTCTCTGGGTCCTCCCAGCACCTTCGGGTTGTTTCTTTTTCTTTTCTTCTTCAGTCAATCAGTTATTATGCATCTATAACGATTTATGTTCCTCGTTTGATAGTGGAATCACAACGCAAGCTGTGTACTTCGATATTTCTAAAGCTTTTGACCGTGTCGGGCATAGAGGTCTCATCCGTAAACTTGAAGGCAATGGCATACGAGGGACGTTGTTGGCATGGTTCACCGATTATCTCTCTAATCGCATGCAGGCAGTTGTAATCAAGGGTGACCAATCAGACTATGTCAGAATCCCTGCAGGAGTTCCCAAGGCTCAGTTCTTGGACCTCTCTTATTTCTTATTTACATTACCGACATTACAGATGGTATAAGATCTAAAGTTAAACTTTTTGCGGATGATACCAGCATGTCCTTCGCACTTAATGATCCTACTATTCGCACAGAAATAATCAATTTGATCTACAAAAGATACATCTTTGGGCGCAGCGCTGGAAAATAAAATTCAGTGAAGAGAAAACAGAATTACTTAACTTTTTACGGGGCAATCATCTAGTTTTACCCCTTATATTTGGACAAACGTATCTTCAGGCAAAGACAAACATAAACATCTAGGACTTATACTTCAAAATAATTGCAAGTGGGATGAACATTTTAAATTGGTATACGAAACAAAGTAACTATGCTGCTTTCCTGTATGAAAAGTTTTAAATATAGATTTAGTAGGAGAGCCTTAGAAATCATGTATAAATCTTTCGTATTACCTAACTTTGACTTGCAGATGATGTGTGGACAACTGCTCCGAAATGCAATCCAATTCTCTTGAAAACTTACACTTAGAAGCTATAAGAACAATTATTGAGCTGTTCGTGGAACAAGTCATCAAAAATTATATGAAGAATCTGGATTTGCTCACTCAAGGAAAGGAGGAAAGACATAAAATTATATATTATTATAAAATGATAAATGGCTTGTGTCCGGATTATTTACTTGATCTTCTGCCTGTCTTGTTTCGGACAGGAATCCCTTTTCACAGGAGAAGACCGTTAGAGCGTACAACTCCAAAATGCAACACTGAGATATATCGGAAATCCTTCATTCCTTCAACTACATCTTTATGGAATAGTCTCCAGATCATATTAAAACCAGTTCATCTTTAAGCGTAATCAAGCATCATTTATCGGCTGATGATCCTGTCATACCACCGTACGTTTACCTTGGCGAGAGAAAGAACCAAATCATTCATTGCCGTCTTCGTCTTGGAATCAGTGATCTGAGATATGATATGTTCAACCGCCATCTATTAACGACCCACTGTGTGAGTGTGGCAATGGGGAGGAAAACAGCTCAGCACTATTTTCTGTTGTGTACTCGTTTTTTAATGAAACCGCGCAAGTACTATTTCCGATCTCCATCACACTACAGAAATGTTCGAACTCTGTTAAATGGTGACCGTAATCTGCGGATGGATATCAATGTATTGATTTTTGAGGCTGTTCATGGGTTTATCTCTCGAAGCAAGCGGTTTTAGATGTGTTGCCTTTTGGGGGTTTCAGGTGTGACAAGAGAGGATTGTGCTGAGGGTGTTGCCATTGTTTCAGGTTGTGATGATGGCAAATTGATGTGCCTGTGGTGTGTTTCTCATCGTCTCTCTTCATTGATCTCCGTTTCTTTCTTTCTTTCTTTCCTTTTTTTAATTGTTTTTTCTCTTTCCGGGAAGGGGTGGGTGGCGGGGGTGTTCTCTTTTTGTATTCTTCATGCGATTTATAAACTTTAAACTGTCAATTGTTTTCATATGAATAATGTAATATTTGTGTTACTGTAGCCGCCAGGTAAATTATTTGTGTATTGTCATTTTGCAGAGCACACTATAAGCGTTCAGCTTGTTGCTGCTCACTTTGTATTGTGTAAACATTGTACGTACCTGTGATTAAAGATTTGTTTAAACCAAAAATGTACATTTTCTTTGTAAGAGTACGGTTTATAAGCCTATGCTTGTTGTACTCCATGATTTGATGAATATTGCTGCGAAATTGTTCTCGAACAAATAAAACTTGTTTAAACCAAATTCACTTACCGTTGCCAACAATCGCACAAAAAAAACAGAAAAAAGAAAAAGAAGAAGACATTTTAGGGAGCACGTTATCAACTGATATTTTACGACAGTACCTGTTTTAAAATCTAAGTCTTCTTTTTATTTTGCAAGTTTTCGTTACCATAATGTCTGTTTTAAAATCTAAGTCTACTTTTAACTTGTAAGTATTCGTTACCAAAATGCCTATTTCAAAACAAAAGACTTCTTTCAATTTGTAAGTATTCGTTACCAGAATGCCTATTTTAAAACAAAAGACTTCTTTCAATTTGCAAGTATTCGATACCAGAATTCCTATCTTAAAACAAATGACTTCTTTCAATTTGCAAGTAGTCGTTACCAGAATACCTATTTCAAAACGAAAGACTTCTTTCAGTTTGCAAGTATTCGTTACCAGAATACTATTTCAAATCAAAAGACTTCTTTCAGTTTGCAAGTATTCGTTACCAGAATGCTTGCTTTTTAAAACCAAAGTCTTTAAATTTGCAAGTATTTGTTACCAGAATGCCTGTATTGAAAACAAATCTTCTTGCAATTGCAAGGATTTGTTACCAGAATGCCTGTTTTGAAAACAAAGTCTCCTTTTCATTTGCAAGTATTCGACTAATCCTCTTGCAGTTGCAATTATTTGTTACCAGAATGCCTGTTTTGAAAACAAAGTCTCCTTTTAATTCGCAAGTATTCGACTTGCTTCAGCAGAGCGACTGATAGATACTCTCCCCACCACTGACTTCATGACAGGAAGTACGTTTCCCCGACGCCTGTCGAAACGGCCCTGTCCGTCAGATCACAACGAGCCCAGTGAAGTGTGCTTGCCGCAGTTGATTATCCCCCTTACCATGATCCCTGGAACCACTGTACTCTGGACATTCATACTAAGCCACCCCACCAGACGACTCGGGCCTGATTTTGACGTGCGGTAAGCTGCGAGTTACCCCCCCCCCCCCCCTTCCAGTCCGCCCCACCCCTCCTCCACCTTCCGCGCATCCATCTTCCCCTAGCCGTGGAACTCTTTCAAAAATAGTGTTCTATGAAAGTAAATTTGAAATGAGGCAGGGAACAGTAAACAATAAACAAGTAGGGCAACTCTTGCACCCACTAGAAAAACATGGAGGAAGAGTTACCCTACTTGTTTATTGTGTAGTGTTCTAGGGTCAGCCAGCGGAGGAAGATCCCGCGGTCGGTGGGCGCTCTTGTCTGTCCTCCCGCTTCACCTCCCCCTTCTTTATACATGCATGTGTGTGCGCGTTATCTAGAGGGGTTAGGAGGTGGTGTGTGTGTGTGTGGTGTGTGTGTGTGTGTTGTGTGTGGGTGTGTGTGTGTGTGTGTGAGTGTGTGTGTGTGGTTTTGTGGTGTGGTGTGTGTGTGTGTGTGTGTGGGGGGGGGGTGTTGTGTGAGTGTGTGTGTGTGTGTGTGTGTGTGTGTGTGTGTGTGTGTGTGTGTGTGTGTGTGTAGATATACGCATACGTGCATGTGAGCGTACCAGCGTGCGTGCGGGAGAGAGAGAGAGAGAGAGAGAGAGAGAGAGGAGAGGAGAGAGGAGAGAGAGAGAGAGAGAGAGAGAGAGAGAGAGAGAGACCCCCAAAACAAACAAACAAAACAAAACAAAATGAAAAACAAACAAAAAACACCTGCGATTCAAGCCAGCTCTGACAACATTCAACCACCTGATCGACACCAGCAGCTCAAATCTTTTCCGGAATTGTAGCCTTTAAAAATTTTTTTTTTTAACGGTGCTTTATCAGCAAAGCGGCCAGTGATCTTCACCGAAGGACTGGCGCAAGAACTCAAACAATAAACCTAAAGACATTGCCGCCCGTCTGTTCCGTGGATCCTAAAAACGTAAACGTGCAAAAGCCCCTTCTGCATCTTCCGCCCTGTCACACCAGTCTCTTCACAGGATCGACTCTAACCTCCCCGCCCTCTGCTGTGCTGGATCTCTGCTTGTGCATCTGAACAGCTGGGATCTCTGCTTGTGCATCTGAACAGCTGGGATCTCTGCTTGTGCATCTGAACAGCTGTGATCTGTGCTTGTGCATCTGAACAGCTGTGATCTCTGCTTGTGCATCTGAACAGCTGGGATCTCTGCTTGTGCATCTGAACAGCTGGGATCTCTGCTTGTGCATCTGAACAGCTGGGATCTCTGCTTGTGCATCTGAACAGCTGGGATCTCTGCTTGTGCAGCTAAACAGCTGTGATCTTGCTTGTGCAGCTGAACAGCTGTGATCTCTGCTTGTGCAGCTGATTATTGGTCTCAACTACTTCACATCTAAACATCTCGTCAGCTCCGCTCTTCTTCTGGTACTCTTCTCTTGCAGCTGTCCAAACTGTAAAAAACAGATATCAATCAACGAATTGTGAAAGGTCCTTTTCCGTCCATAATGTAAAAAAATAAATCAACGAATTGTGAAAGATCCTTTTCTGTCCATAATGTTAAAAAAATCAATTAATGACGTCATGTGACGTAGCCTCACATCAAGGCATGTGACGCTCCATCACATTTAGTCTAGTGATATGAATCATTTGCCCCATGCCACAACTAAAAAGGAAGAATATTTATGTGGCTTGACTGTGTAGCGGGCGTCCCCAATAATTGTGAGGATTACTCGGTAAGATAGACAAGGGTGGTCATTGGGTGAAAGTGACCACTGAGAGATAGTTTAATAAGGGCTGGTAAGGTGCTGGTCATGTGTTTTGAACACTGAGTATGCACTCAATAGGAGGAGGGAGGAAATAATTTAGTTATAGCCCAGGAGATGGCCTAGAGACTCGAACCTGTCAGGACGCTGCTCAAGGGGTCCTCACCACTGACCAGTCATTACAGGTGAGCCATAGATAGTTGGGGAAAGGTACAGGGGAAAACCTTAAGAAAAAAGAAAGAAAGAATTCATATGTTGAACTGGAAAGCAGGTTACTTACACGAACCTTATTCGTGTTTCAGCCCTTCACCCTTCACTCTTCACCTGTCAGCTATTCCTCCTCTGATGCTGCAACGGCATCTGTTTCTTAAGTGCTGAGACGGATGTTTAACGATGACCATGGTGTGGGGAACACACCGATAGTTCAGCCCCAGCAATTGACGACCTCGGGTGGAGGAGTCGGATCTCATCGTTCCCCAGTGACTGGAGAGTTCAAGGGGCAAGCACGTTTTCTGATGCGGACAGGGCACATGCAGTAAGGGGCGAGCTTTCTTGATGCAGTTGTCAGACGATTGTTTTCTGGCTCTTGCTCTGTAAAAGTGTTTTTCTTGAGGATGGTACTCATACTGAATTACATGATTGTTTTTTCTGGTTGGAATCAGGTTAAATTGAAAGTTTTCTTTTCCCCAAAATTTGCCTATTTCAAAACAAAAGGGACTTTTTTCAATTTGAAAGTATTCTTTTCCCCAAGAATGCCTATTTTAAAACAAAGACTTCTTTCAATTTGGCAAGTTTTCGATACCGGGAACCCCCCTATCTTAAAAAACAAATGACTTTTTTTTAAATTTTTGCGTATCGTTCCCAGAATACCTATTTTTTCCCAAAACCCCGAAAGTTTTTAAAATTTCTTTCATTTAAAAAAGTTTTCGTTACCAGAAAACCTTTCTTTTAAAAAACTTTTTAAAAATTTGCAAGTTTTTTGTTCCCAAGAATTTTTTGTTTTTAAAAAAAAAAATCTTTTTTTGAAAGGGTTTTTGGGTTTCCAGAATCCTTTTTTTTTGGAAAAAAAAAATTTTTTTCTTTGAAAATTTCCAAAGGATTTTTTGTTCCCAGAACCCCTGTTTTGAAAAAAAAAGGGACCCTTTTTTTTGCAAGTTTTCGACTTCCTCGGCAGGCTTTTAAAATTTTGACCAAAAATTTTTTGGGGAAAAACAAAGTTCCTTTTACCCGAAGTTCCCAAAACTTGCCTTCAGCCAACGCCCCATGAAACCCTTCCCCCCCCCCCCCCCCACTTTATTACCCCCACCCCACCACTGATTTCCCTTTTTTGACCGGGGGAAACGTTTTCCCCCCCCCCCCTTTGTCGAAACCCCCCCCCTTCCGCAATCACCCCGTCCCAATTTAATTTTGTTCCAAAAAAGTTTTAAAATTCCCCCCTTCCCAAAAACCCAAAAAACCCAAGGGGGAACTTTTTGCATTCCCCTACAAAGAAAAACAGGAGGAAGATCCCCCTAATTTTTTTGGAGTCCCCGGGTAACCGCGGGGGAAAACCCCCCCCCCCCTTTTTCCTTTTCCGGCCCCCCCCCCTTTTTTACCATCCGGGGCCCATTATTAGGGGTGGATTAACTTTTTTTTTTGGTGTTTTTGGGTTTTTTGGGGTTTGGGGGGGAAGTTGTGGGCAAATTTGGTTTTGGGGGGTGAAAACTTGTTTTGGTGTGTGTTAGGGGGGGGGGGCCCCGGGTTTTGGTTGGGTTTGTTGTTGTTACCTTTTTTTTTGCGGGGGTTTTTGGTGGTTCGGGGTGGGGTGGTGTTTTGTGTGTGTGTTGTGTTTTTGGTTTGTGTGTGTGGGTTTTTGGTTTTGGGTGGGGGGGGGGGTGGACGGTGGGGGGGGTGGGGGGGGGTGGGGGGGAGGGGGGGGGGGGTGAGAGGGGGGGGGGGGGGGGGGGGGGGGTGGGGGGGGTGAAATAGAAGGGGGAAGGGTTGGGAGGGAAAGGGGAGGCGAGAGGAAAAGGAGAGAGGAGAGAGAGAAAAGAGGAGGGGAGAGAAGGGGGAAAGGAGAAAAGAGGGGGAGAGAGAGAGAAAAAACCCCCAAAACAAAACAACCCAAAACAAAAACCAAAAGAAAAACAAAAAAAAAAAACACCTTCAAATTTAAAAGCCCCCCTCTGACAACATTAAACCCACCTGAATCAAAACCCCACAGCTCAAAATTTTTTCCAAAAGGGGTAGCCTTTAAAAAAAAAAAAAAAAAAAAAATTTAAACGGTGTTTTTTAATCAGCAAAGGGGCCAGTAAATCTTCACCGAAGATTTTGGATGATCCCTGGAGTTTTTACCAGGGAACGAACAACAACAACAACAACAAAAAAAAACCGGGGCCCGGAAACGAAAATAAAAAAAAACCCCATTGCCGCCCGTCTTTTCCTTTTGGATCCAAAAAAAGTAAACTGCAAACCCCCCTTCCTGCATTTTCCGCCCCCGGGTCACAACCAGTCTTTCACAGGATCGACTCAAAACCTCCCCGCGTTTCTGCTGGGGCGGGATCTTGTTTTGGCATCTGAAACGGGGAATCATGCTTGTGCCCCTGAACATTTGGGCCCAGCTTGTGCAGTTTAACAGCGGGGGGATCTTTGTTGTGATCAAAACAGCGGGATCTTTTGCTTTTGCACCCGAACAGCTGGGTTTCTTTGCTTTTGCCCCAAAACCACCCGGGATCTCTCCCTTGTGCCCTAAAACACGGGGATCTAGGCTTGTGCATCTAAAAAGGCGGGGGAAACTCAGTTTTCCCATCTGAACAGCTGGGACCTCTGCTTGTGACCCGAACAGCGGGGAATTCTCTGCTTGGCAGCGTTTTAGGGTTTCTAAACTACTTCACATCAAAAACCTTCTCGTAAGCCCGCCCCTTCTTCGGGAAACTCTTTTTTCTTGCAGTGCCCAAACGTAAAAAAAAAAATTTCCAATCAACGAATTTTTTAAAGGGCCCCTTTTCCTTCCATACTGTAAAAAAAATTAAATCAACAATTGTGAAAGCCCTTTTTCTGCCCAAAAAATTGAAAAAAAAAAAATAAAATTAATCCCGTCATGTGACTTTTGCCCCCATCGGGCATGGGGACGCTCCATCACATTTAGTCTTTTTTGATATAAATTTTTTCCCCCTTTGCCAAAACCAAAAAAGGAAAATTTTATGTGGCTTGATTTGGTACGGGCGTCCCCCCCCTAATTTGAGGATTCCGGTAAGATAACAAGGGTTTGGGCACTGGGTTTAAAGTGACCACTGAGAGATAGTTTAATAGGGGGTTGGGGAAAGGGTGGGTGGGGCATGTGTTTTGAACAAGGTATGCACTCAATAGGGGGGAGGGAAAGGAAAAAAAAGGGTTGTTTTAGCCCCGGGTTTGGGCCCAGAGACTCGAACCTGTCAGGACGCTGCCCCCAAGGGGGGGCCTCCCCTGTCCAGTCATTACCAAAGGGGAAACCATAGATATTTTTGGGGGAAAAGGGTTTCAGGGGGAAAAA
>CM031627.1:20999845-21002345 GCA_018398815.1 Conus ventricosus
GCTTGTGTCTTTGATGTTTTGTTGTTGAAAATGAACCATTCAGAATGGTTTCCACTCAAATTCATTTTGACCTTTGGTGTAAAGAAATCACGATGGAGAGACACAATGCCTGAAGGCGAGCGAGTTCTGAAAGTCGGGTGGTCAGGAAACGTCTTCAGTCTTGCCACAGGCAGTGTCTCTGAATCTGCTGGCCCCACTCGTTCAGGGCGAGGGTCACAGTGTTCACTACACTCACAGGCAGTGTCTCTGCATCTGCTGGCCCCATTCGTTCAGGGCGAGGGTCACAGTGTTCACTACACTCACAGGCAGTGTCTCTGCATCTGCTGGCCCCACTCGTTCAGGGCGAGGGTCACAGTGTTCACTACACTCACAGGCAGTGTCTCTGTATCTGCTGGCCCCATTCGTTCAGGGCGAGGGTCACAGTGTTCACTACACTCACAGGCAGTGTCTCTGCATCTGCTGGTCCCACTCGTTTAGGGCGAGGGTCACAGTGTTCACTACACTCACAGGCAGTGTCTCTGCATCTGCTGGTCCCACTCGTTCAGGGCGGAGGGTCACAGTGTTCACTACACATCACAGGCAGTGTCTCTGCATCTGATGGCCCACTCGTTCAGAACCAGGGTCACAGTGTTCACTACACTCACAGGCAGTGTCCCTGCATCTGCTGGCCCCACGCTTTGAGGGCGAGGGTCACAGTGTTCACTACACTCACAGAAATTGAACCATGGGACGGATAAATGCTATGAAAAGAACGATAGGTTGAGACTCCAGAGAAACGCACTCGAATGAAGTACACTGGGTTGATTTCGAAACGAAGCGACTGAGGGCGGAAAATGAAGCAAATGTTAAAAGGAAAAGGTGTTAGTTCTGCCAGACGATATAGACAAACAGATTACAGGACAAAACACAATGCATTTCGACCTCTTGGGTCTTCTCCAGGCAAAAAAACAACAACACGTTTAGGACAACGAACACGAACGAGCAACCACTTCTCTTCTCATATTCGGCGCAAAAACATGATATGTGAATAAGAGAAGAGAAGTGGTTGCTCGTTCTTTGTTTTTTTTGTCCTAAATGTTGCTCTTTTTTTTTCTCTCCTGAAGAAGACCCAAGAGGTCGAAATGCATTGCGTTTTGTCCTGTAATCTGTTTGTCTGTATACTGAGTTGAGTTAATGAGCGGACTTTTATCTCAGGAAAAAAAAATCATCAGCCTTACTCCCTGCCTGTAGACACAATTCAATGGATTTTTTTGAAAAGAATTATTAATCATTTCAATGATCATTGAAAGTGCGAATACAGCGCCTATCGCTGGATGGAGTCCAGGCTCTATCAGTCAGTCAGTCATTCCCCTGACCGCTGGGGTCGTTGGGAGGACGTGATGAGGCAGCCGCCGTGTCTCTCCAGGCTCTTCTGTTGGTGGCTGTCGTGAGGAGATCTGGCATGGTCATTTTGGTCCAGTCCTTTATATTGTCGGACCAGCTCTTTCTCTGCCGTCCTCGCCTCGTCTGCGCCCCTCCTTCAACGGTACCTTGAAGGATGGTTTAGGAGAGGGTGTTGTGACGAATGACGTGGCCAAACCATGGCATCTTCCGTCGTTTGACGGTTGCCAGAAGTGGTTCGTGGGGCCCAACTAGGTTAGTGACCAGGTTCCGCACATAATCATTGGTCTTGTGTTCTTTGTAGGAGATGCGGAGTAGTTTCTTCAGGCACCTGGTCTCTATACGCTTTACAATCTATGACCCCATTTACACAAAGGGCGGCCTACCTCCGTGGAGCTGCCTGCAGGAGCCACATGATGTCGTTTACCATGTCATTCAGTTGAATACCAGTCATTTCGTATTCTATTCACCATCTGATTTTTCACAGACGATGCATGCTATGTTTATAAGCGCACACTAATGGCCAAACTGGCCTTCTCTTTCGAAAGTTGATGACGGAATGGTGGGTGGGCGCAAGGTGTTATGCTTACGTTCCAACACACGACCTCGCTTACAGCGAGCTTCTACTAGCCGAAAACGTCAAAAATCTGTCATTTTCGTTACCTGGGTTTACCCACTAAATATCAACCAATTTATTAAATATTTGGCACACACATACCTCAAACATTGCTGCTGGCATTTCTGGTATCAGATAGAAGAATATGTTACGTCTTGTATTTGTAAATGGGCCTTGAAATACGTACACATCTTAACTTCAAGGAAAACATCCCTCTGTACTGAAGTGCCTCAGCAGAGATTCGAGCCTGCAACACCAGGATCACTAGTCCGGCGCTGTATTAAAAACTCTACCCCCTCCACGCCCTCCCAACTAATTAGTTCAAACTCTCCTTTATTTCCTTTTGGGATAAATAAAAGATTCCCCACACAACCATACAAGTGGATATGTTGTCTACACAAACTGCTGGCCAAATTCTTCTGTCGTATTCAACCATCTATCGATTTTATTTCACAGATACTTTGAAAATGATGTGTTTTACATCTCGCAGATATGTACCTTAAA
>CM031627.1:21024845-21029845 GCA_018398815.1 Conus ventricosus
GAATATCAACTACGTAACGTTATAATTTACGAAAAAAACAAATTCAAAAGGGAGATATCTGTATAGTCATCTGGTTTATTCAGACTACTTGTCTTGTGCAAGGAATGCATGATGTGCTCGATCCAAATTGCCAGGTAGTGTGAAAACATTACATTCAGAAGTCGCAAAATCGGGAGAAGAAATGAATATTGCGAGCAAAATATTGTCGGAACCTGTTTTATTATCATTTCTTTTTTCCAATGAAGGGTAAAATCAAACAGTTCATTGTCAGTGCTGATGCTGATAAACTTGAAAACTACAGGCTTGTTTCTAATTTACCTTTTCTTTCTAATCTCTTTGAAAAAGATAGTCCTTCTTCAATTTCACAATCACCTACACTGCAACAACCTCTGTCTACCGCTCTGGCCACAGTACAGAAACTGCTCCCCTGAAAATTGTGAACGATCTCTTGTTGGCTCTCGATGATAATCAAGTATCTCTGCTCTTCTTCTTGACTTATCCGCTGCTTTTGACACCATTGATCACTCAATTCTTTTGTCTCGTCTGCACGAAACTTTCGGTATTTCTGATAAAGCACTGTCATGGTTTCAGTCTTATCTATCTGATCAAACGCAACTTGTCTCTGTCAGTGCTTTATCCTCTCAACCAGCTATCCTCTAGTACGGAGTTCCCCAGGGATACGTCTTGAGCCCCCTCCTTTTCGTATTCTATACCCACCCAATCTCCGACATTCTTATCCATCATAGCCTGTCTCACCACTGCTTTTCGGATGACAATCAAATTTACACATCCCGTGATATCTCTCAGCTGCCTTCTGCAATCCAACTCACAGTCATGTACCATGGACATAAAATCTTAGATGACAGTTACCAAACTTCAGCTCAACAATGAAAAAACGTAAATTATCTTCTTTGCATCCAAAAAACTTCTTTATCGGACTGTATCCCAAACTGGAAAACTGCCTTATTCAGACATCTTCATCTGCACGGAATTTAGGTGTTATCCTTGCACAGCACTTTCCCTCATGCAACATGTTTCCACTGTCTGTTACTTTGAGCTTCACCACATTGGTTCTGTGTGATATCTTCTCTCTGTTGATGCCACAACACCCCTTGTTTCTTCCTTCATTCTATCAAAACTTGATTACTGTAATTCTCTTCTAGCTGGCTGTCCCCAGTATCAACCTCGGGGTATGTCAGTGGAGGAAGGACTAGCGCACAGCCCAAACACACTCACAGCTTGCTTACAATCTCATTCATATATCATGATTCGTCACATCAAACCACTAGTAAAGTCTATAACTTTACTACACATGATCATAGAACCACACATCAATGCATATGGAGTCAAACAAAATAAAACATTCTCTCTTTCCTTGAACTTCACAAAACCATTTATCTAAATCATCATTAACTAACCCGGGTATAAATAGATTTCTACTTTACATGGCCAGGTGATCTTAAACTATTCACGAATCACTGTCTTTCCTTTTCTTCTTTTTTTTCTTTTCTTTTCAATGTCACTTTCACAAGCACAACACAACTGCTGGCACTGGTCAGGTTGGACCGCTGGCACTGGTCAGGTTGGACTGCTGGCACTGGTCAGGTTGGACTGCTGGCACTGGTCAGGTTAGACTGCCGGCACTGGCGTTGGCCTGTGGTTCTGCTTGACGAAGTGACGCTGCCAGGTATGAGGTCGAACCCCGGTTCAGGTTGAACAGTGACTATCAGACATCGATCTGTTCTCCTTTCCTTCTTCCTGCATTAACGCATTGCACTCTCTCTCTCTCTCTCTTCTAGTCTGCTCTATCAAATGGACATGGTTGCTTTTCTTTTCTCTTTTTTTTCCTTTTCTTTTTTTTCTTCTCTTCATCAGTTAGCAACTCTCTCTCTCCACATCTCTCCTTAGTCCTCCCTCTGCAGACCCTCTATGGTGCTAGTGCTACAGCTCGGTTCTCTTCACCCCTCTCATCATCTCTCTGCTCTTCTCTCACAGAGCTTCTTTAAGATGCCCTTCAGCACACCATTGAATCTTTCCACCAAGCCATTGCATTGTGGATGGTATGGGGTAGTGAGAAGCTGTGTGATCCCTAGCAGCCTGAGGTGAACTGTGACCCTCTGTCACTGAGAATTTGTGACGGCACACCCACGCGAGAAAAGATATCTACCAGCCCTTCAGCGACCTGTTGTGTATCTACGCCTTTCAATGCAACTGCTTCTGGGTATCTGGTCGCGTAGTCCACGAGCGTCAACACATACCTGTGCCCACCTTTGGAACAGGGCGCGATTGGGCCAATCAGATCAACAGCCACTCTCCTGAACGGTGTGTCAATTAAAGGGGGATGTTTAAGAGGCGCCTTCCTCTTCACCCTCTTGTGGCTGACCTTTGACACACGTCACATGACATGCAGAACCGCTTTATGTCTGCCATTGCTCCTGGCCAGTGAAAGTCATCAAAGATTCGGTCAGCTGTTTTGCTGGTGCCGAGATGACCCGCCATGAGCGACTCGTGACCCACTGACATGACAGTGTCACGATAACATGCTGGTACCTCTAACTGAGTTGTCACCTTGCCTGTCTTCCCCTTGGTGAACACTCGGTACAGCAACCCACCCTTCACCAGAAATTCTGTCTCACCTCCTCTAACCACCTGTTTTCTCTCACCTCTTGCCAACTCCCAAGACTTCACGAGCGAAGGGTCTTGTTCCTGCGCTGCCCTAAACTCATCAGGCGACACATCTATGCCTGACTTCCTTGCTGGAACGACTAACGGTTTATCAACCTTTTCCTCCTTCTTGCTCCGTGTTCGAACTGCTGCCCCTGTAGCAGTCAACAACTCAGGATCCCCTGGATCCCTTGCACCTGGAATATTTCCAATGATCAAATCATAAAGGGGTTTCTCCATCACCAGCGAAGACAACTCGCCTGAGAAGTAAGGGGTACGTACTTCTATCTTAGCAACTGGGAACTCCCTCACAGTGCCATCGATTAGAGTACAGGTCTGGATTTGCCCTGTCAAATCCCCTTCCTCGACCAGCGTTGTTCTTACTACACCACATGAACAACCAGTGTCCCGTAACACTTTCACCCTCTGCTGGCCGATCCATCCTTCTTCCACTGATAATGAACCACTCAGCCTAGTGCCCTCCATCCCTGACACTGACTGCTGTCCAGTGCTAGCCATAGGCTGCACTCTACCCTCTTCAGATTGGATCCCTTTTGGTTCCACTGCAGGTCGTTTCCCTTGGCGACCCTTATCAACCTCTTGCAAGGCTGCTGCCTTCTGGAACCTCATGCGACAATCCCTCGCCACATGTCCCTTCTTGTGACAAATGAAACACCTATTGTCCCTTTGTCCTTTCTGCCCCACCACTGGGTTTGCAGACTTTGCAGAAAACTCCCCTAGTCTCCTTGCACTCTTCTCACCTGTGCCTGGCACCTGTTTCTCCTGCACCTTAGTGCCCAAACGTGCCTCCCTACACACCTCTGCTAACTTCAGCAACTCCCCTGCTGTCTCTGGCTGTCTCTCTTTCAAATGTATTGTTAACTCAGGGCTGCAACCTGACAAAATCTGTTCTTTCATAACCAGCTCTTTCAATTCAGCGAACTCCTTTTTCGTACCACTCAACTCTAACCACTTCTAAAAATAGTGATCTAAACGTGCACCAAACTGAGTGTACGTTTCACCTGCTTGTAATCTAGCTGATCGAAATTTTTTTCTGAACCCCTCCTCTGTGAGGTCAAATCCCTTCATCAAAGACTCCTTCACAGCACCAAAATCAGATTGTTGGTCTGCTGGTAACGCAGTGAAAATCTGTAATGCCTTACCCGTCAATAGCGCTGACAAAATGACTGCCCACTCTTCTGAAGGCCAACCCTGACTAGTAGCAAACGTTTCAAAACAACTGATGTATGCATCAATCGAATCTGATCCTTCAGAGAATTTGGCAACTTTGGTCACGGGGCATAACTGCGCACAGGGTCACTGGAAAACTGAGCTACCATCATCAGTGGTCTCCCTCTGTGTTCTCACTTTCTCTAACTCTAATTGAATCCTTAATCTTTCTGTCTCCTGCTTTATTCTTTCTGTTTCCTGCGTAACCTGATTATCATTAGCCTGAATCCTTAATCTTTCTGTTTCCTGCGCTTCTACTGCGACACGGCGTCTTTCCGCTCGCTCATCTCTTTCCATCTTTTGTTGGGTTTCAACGAATGCTCGCAACTCTTCTCCCGAGTAGCCTAAATCACGAGCGACACTCACAAGTTGTTCAATAGGGGTGTTCTTTTCGACCGCCATTATCTCTTTTTTTTTTTTTTTTTGAACAAGATTTTATTACTACGACAGCCAAACTGGTGGTTACCAACACGAGTGACGTAATAGCACAATCCTATGAATGATAATATTAGCTTGGGACAACGTAATTAGTTTTTATAAGACGCCTAGCGCCTGACCCAACTATGAGAGCGAATTATAGGCAATCTGTGCGAAATAAGTACTCTGGGGCTGAAATGCCAAGCCGAGTATTAACTATCTTGGAAGCAATGCCAAGCCTAGTATTTAACTATCTTGGGAACATACAGTAAGACACTACCTTGTCTTAGGATTACAATACTTGAATCCCACCCAGCTTCCTCTCTGAGAAGTTGAACAATTATAATAAATGGCCAGAATATCCTGGCAGGCTCGCCAATAAATTGTCAACCTCGGGGTATGTCAGTGGAGGAAGGACTAGCGCACAGCCCAAACACACTCACAGCTTGCTTACAATCTCATTCATATATCATGCATTCGTCACATCAAACCACTAGTAAAAGTCTATAACTTACTACACAAATGATCATAGAACCAAACATCAATGCATATGGAGTCAAACAAATAAAACATTCTCTCTTTCCTTGAACTTCACAAAACCATTATCTAAATCATCATTAACTAACCCGGGTATAAATAGATTTCTACTTTACCTGGCCAGGTGATCTAAAACTATTCACGAATCACTG
>CM031627.1:21039845-21047345 GCA_018398815.1 Conus ventricosus
TTGTGTGGGGGTTGTGTGTTGGGGTTTGTGGGGCCCCGGCCGGCGCGTGGTCTGTTGTGTTTTTTTCCTTTTTTTTAAACCCAAATGTTTTCCCAACTTTTTCACAAGGGTTTTGTTAAAACTCCGGAAAAATTCTAAATTCATTTTATATCTCGAGCCGGTTCTTTCCGAAACAAACCACACACAAAACCCCAAACACACAAACCAACCACCCCAACACACAAAACCAAAACCCCCAAACGGCTCCAACATTTTCGGGAAAATAATTTTTTTTTTTTCTTTTTTTTTTTTTTTTCCTCTCGCTGAAAAAAAAAAACCTTTAAAAAAAAAAAAATTTTTTTGGTTTGTTAAAATTTTTATTAAAGGTTTTGCCCCCTTTTTTTTTTTCCCTAAAAAAGGGGAAAAAAAACCCCCCCCCCCCCCAAAACCCAAAAACCACACACCCCACACACCCCCACCAACAAACACACAACAAAAAACCCCCCCCAAACACAAAAAACCCCACCACACACACACACACTAACCCCAAAAACACACAACACAACAAACCCACAACAACACACAAACCCAAAACCACACCAACCCCAAAACCACCCAAACCCCCCCCCAAACACAAACACCCCACACCCCCCCAACCCACCCCCAAAAACCCCCAACACCCCCCCCCACCCCCAAAAACCCCAAAAAAACCCCCAAAAACCAAAAAAAAAAATCCCCCCCCCCCCTTTCCCCCCAACCAAAAACCACCACAAACCAAAAAACCCCCAACCACCAAAACCACACCCCCAAAAACCAAAAACCCCCCCCAACCCCCAAACCCAAACCAAAAAACCCCCCCCCAAAATACCCATTTTACCCCCCCACCCCCAAACAAATTTTTACAAACACACCCACCAAAAAACCAACACAACCCAATTCCCCCCCACACACCCCAACCAACACCCCCCCCAAAACACCCCACACCACCCACACCCACACAAAACAAAAAACCACCACCACCCCCCAAAAACACCCCAAACCCCAAACCAACAAACAACCCCCCAAACCACACACCCCAAAAACCCAACCCCCCAAACCCCCACAACACACCAACCACAAAAACACAAACACTACAACAACCACCACACCAAAACCAAAACCAAAAAAAAAACCCCCACCGACACCCCCCCAAAAAAAAAACCCACACACACACACACAAAAAACCCCCCAAAACCCCCAAAAACCAACCAACCCCAAAAACACACACACACCCCCCACCACACACCCCAAAACCACCCCAAAACACCCCAACCACAACCCAAACCCACACCCCCCCAAAAACCCCCCAACCCACCAAAAAACAAAAAAACTCAAAAAAAAAAAAAAAAAAAAACCAAAAAAATAGGCCCAAACCCCCAAACCCCCAAAAAAAAAAAATTTTTTTTAAAAAAAAAAAAAAAAAAACCCCCCCCGGGGGAAACGGGGGGAAAAAAAAAAGGGGGAAAAGGGGAAAGGGGGGGGAAAAAGGGGGGAGGAAAAAGGGGGGAAAACGAAGAAAAAAAAGGGGTAATTATTAAGGGGGAAAAAAAGGGGGGAAGGGGGAAGGAGGAGGGGGAGGGGGAGAGGGGGAGGGGGGAAAAGGGAGAAAAGGGGGAAGGAGGGGAGAAAAGGAGAGGGGGGGAAGGGAGGAGGGAGAGAGGAGGGGGAGGGGGAAGGAGGGGGGAGGGGGGAAGAAAAGGGGGAGGGGGAAAAAAAGGGGGAGGAGGGAGGGAGGGGGGAGGGAGGGGGGAGAGGAGAGAAAAGGGGGGGGGGAGGGGGGGGAAAAGGGAGGGGGGGGGAGGGAGGGGAGGAGGGGGAGAGAGGGGAGGGAGGGGGGAGGGGAAGGAGGGGGGGGGGGGGGGGAAAGGGGGGGAAAGGGGGAGGAGGGGGGAAAAAGGGAGGAGAAGGAGAGGGGGGGGGGGAGGAAAAGAGAGAGAGGGGGGGGGAGAAAAAGGGGAGGGGGGGAAAGGGAGGGAGGGGGGAGGAGGAGGAGAGAAAAGGGAGGGGGGGGAGGGGGGAAAAAAAAGGGGGAAAAAAGGGGAAGAAAAAAAAGAGGATGGGGGGGGGGGAAAAAAAAAGGGGGGAGAGGAGAGGAGGGGAAGGGAGGGGAGAAAAAAGGGAGGAAAAAGGGGGGGGGAAAAAAACGGGGAGAAATAAGGGAAGAAGAAGGGAAAAAAGGTTTTTATTCCGTCCGAGCAAAAATTTTTCCCCAAAAAAAAAAAAAATAGGGGGGGGAAGAGAGAGGGAAAAGAGGAGAAAGAAAGAAAAAAAGATTTTTTTTGGAAAAGAGAATATTTTTTTTTACATCCCCCCCTTTGGGGCAAAAAAAAAAAAAAAAAAAAAAAAAAAAATTTTTAAAAAAAGCAATCAAAAAAATCATGAAAAGGAAAAATTCTTGCATGGAACCTTTGCAAAAAAAAAAAAAGGAAAAACCGTGAACACCACCCAACAAAAACAACCCCAAAAAACGAGAAAAAATGATCAGGCAAGAGGTGAGGAGAGGGAAAAAGAGAGGAGAGAGAGAGAGGAGAGAGAGAAGGGGAGGGAGAGAAGGGGAGGAGAGAGGGAGGGAGGAGAGGAGAGAGAGAGAGAAACCGCGAAGACGACCGACTGACCGGGCGGAAGAAAAACCGAGAAAAAAGGAAAAAAGAAAAAAATGAAACAGACATGGAAATAAAACACTACGAAAACCTTTGAAAAAAACCCACATTAATGGCACAGGATGTTTACTGCAATTTGCGTTTAAAAATGAGTCAATTCCAACATCACAATTTTTTAAATTGAGAGAGAGGAGAGAGAGAGAGGGAGGGAGAGAGGGGAGAAGGGGGAAGAGAGAGGAAGAGAGAGGGGGAGAGAAGAGGAGAGATGGAGAGAAAAGGAGACAGGGGGGGAGAAGATGGAAGGGAGAGAGGGAGAGGAGGGGAGGGGAGAGAGAAGAGAGGAGAGAGAGAGAGAGAGGAGAGGGGGGGGGGAGAGAGAAAGGGGGGAGAGAGAGAGAGAGACTGAAGGGGGACAATAAGAAGGGCAGATAGACAGAGAATAAAGGAGCAGCGAATAAAGAAGGGGTTATAAAAAAAAAAAAAAAAAAAAATTGGGAAATGGGGTGATTTTTTTGATCCAAAATACCAAGAGGTTAGCTTAATCGCATTAGATATTTTTGTAAAATTTTTTTTAAAAGTAGATTAGTACTTTTATTCTTAGTCAAAGGGAAATTTTTCCAAAAATTTACACTGAATAAAAATAAAGGGGACAGATAGATCAATTTTGGGCGGGGGGGGAAAGGATTCAAATGTTTTTTGAAAGGTGTTTACAAGGAATTTTTTAGTAGTAGGGGTGCGAGATTGTTATTTTTTGTCTAACACACCTTTTTGAAAAGCATTTATGACTGAAAGGGAGAAATTAAGTTCTTTTTTTGTTACAACTTGAAGGATGATTTAAGGAGTGATTTTTAGTGAACGTCTATCAAAGCCCAGTGGTTTTTAAGCAATTGTGACGGCCATGTCCCAGCAAGTTGAAGGATAATCAAAATCAGATTGTATATAGGCATGGAAAAAAAAACTTCGGATTGTTGGTCAAGGAAAAAGCTTAAATTTGTTTAACTGAATATCTTACTTTTGATCTTCCGAGATAAAAGAGAAAAAAGTGTTTGACCAAATGTGTTATCGATGTGAGACCAAGTTTCTTATGTGAATCATTTTTTTTTATTGATCGTAGAGATACAATGGGGTGATCTGTTTTCATGTTTTGTGTTTTTGTAGTTTTTATCAACATAAATTTGGATTTCATAGGTGGAGGGCCTGTGATTTGTTTGGGCCTCGTAAGATTTTTTATATCTTTTTGAAAAGGGACTGCATCGAGTTACGTTTTTACCTTTTTGTGGAGTTGTTGTGTCCAGCAAAAAAGTTACTGGAGGAAATAGTAGGGAAGATCATTTTTTAAACCCAAAAAAAAAGGGTTGGACCTAAAAGATCCTTGGGGACACCTAAATTTACTGGTAGGAAAATGGATTTTACAGAGGCTTTAAAAATGACTGTTTTTCCCGTTGGGGCAAAAAAGAGGATAATAGATCAAGGTTTTTGGTATACCGTAAAAAAAAAGTTTTTTTTACAAAAAGATTTTGGTCAATATGTCAAGGCTTTTGCAAAATCAAAAAAAAAGTTCACTGTAAATGTTACAAAATTTAAAGTTTGAAAACCTTGTTCAACTTTAAATTGGTTTTTGTGTATGTTGAATGGTTTTTTCTAAAACCCTTTGGTTTTGGTTTAAATAAATATGTTTAATAAAATGTAAAAAGGAGATTGCGTTTTAAAATGTTTTTCTAGAGGTTTAGACAAAGTAGATGAATTGATATTGGTCGATAATTTGAAAAATCAGTTGGTCGCCCGGTTTATAAACTGGTAGTTTTGGCTACCTTAAAAGCCCCGTGGGTTTGTAACCTTTTTTGATGCAAAAGGTTGAAATTGGTGGATGCTCAGATATACAGATCAGGGTAATTTCAAAATTTTATATCAATTTGTCTAGACACGCAGTTATATTGTTTTTAAAAACATAGTGCCTAACACTTCGTGTAACTTAAATATTCAAAAGAAATTTTGTTCTTTAAATTTTTTAGAATACGTATCTTTCAACAATGATGTATTGTTTATTGGATCAGGTTTATCATTTTCTGAGCTATTGTTTAAAAATGGGAAATTGAATTTTTTGGGAGATAAAACATACCCCATGAAAGCGTATCAGATTTTTTCCCGTAATTCGTTTAAAGGCTTTCCAGATGGTTTTTTATCTGTTTTTGAAGAAAAAGTTTTTTGAAAAAATTTTTTTTCGGTTTTTTTTTAGGGAGTTCTTTATTTGTGTTTCTTAAAACTGAGAGGGGGAGAGAGAGAAGGGGAGAGAGAGAGAAAATTCACTGGCTGTTTAAATTTTTTTTCCCCAAAGGTAACAGATAAACAAGAAGATGCTGTTTTCCATCTGTGCTTGTCCCAACACACAATATAAGAGAGAGAGAGAGAGAGAGAGAGAGAGAGAGAGAGAAGAGAGAGAGAGAGAGAGAGAGAGAATGTTCTCTATGCTTTTCTTGTTTTCTACAGAAAGAGCAGCGTTGTGTGTGTGTGTGTGTGTGTGTGTGTGTGTGTGTGTGTGTGTGTGTGTGTGTGTGTGTGTGTGTGTGCGTGCGTGCGTGCGTGCGTGCGTGCGTGCGTGAGTGCGTGCGTGCGTGCGTGCGTGAGTGTGTATGAGTGCGTGCGTGCGTGTGTGCCCTATCTGACTGAACCCCATATTCCTACAGCAGTCAACATTCGTTACCTCAACAAAACAAAGTTGATATACAAATTCACCAGGCTTATTTCTTTACACAGCATTTTGCGACAAGAATAAGCCAGACGTCTAGGAGGAAGTCTCCTGTGATCATTTGAGACAGGAGCCGAAGAATCAGAATCAGATAGTAGACACGATAAAAGTTTTCGTGGTAGAGATGAATTCGCAGACTGGTCGTGGGGTTATATATTCGGAATCCACAGCCACATTCTTCTGTGATAATATGGAACGACATTAGGATACTGTACACTCGAACACTCGACATAGCCCCCCACCCCCCCACCCCCCGCACCTTCCAAAAGAAAAACTAATCCGTGGATAGAAGATATCTGTAACAGACCTCACTCCCCCCCCCCCCCCCCCCCCCCCCCCCCACCCACCACCACCGCTCTCGGTTTTGTGGAGATGCCATGGGGTCTTTAACCAGAAATTGCGCCCCCCCCCCCCCCCCCCCCCACCTCCTGGACACTCAGTGATGGCACTTTCTACTTTCGTCGGGTCTTTGACTCTACGGGTTTTCCTTTTTTAATTTTAATTTTTATTTTTTATTTTTTATATAAATCTGTTTCCTTTTTCTTTTCTGTAGCTTTAGTCCATATTTTGTTGTTGTTAACGATTGTGGCCATGTCACCTGTTTTTTTTTGTTTTTTTTCTCTGGAAAGTGTTCACATTTTTTTTTCTCATCCCAGCTTAACACGTGCGAGCTATTCTTCGGCCATCTTCCACTTGGGTAGCCAGACTGTAAAACACTACAGAGCGGACATTGGGTAGCCAGACTGTAAACACCACAGAGCGGACACTGGGTAGCCAGACTGTAAACACTACAGAGCGGACACTGGGTAGCCAGACTGTAAACACTACAGAGCGGACACTGGGTAGCCAGACTGTAAAACACTACAGAGCGGACATTGGGTAGCCAGACTGTAAACACACACCAGCGGACACTGGGTAGCCAGACTGTAAACACTACAGAGCGGACACTGGGTAGCCAGATGTAAACACTACAGAGCGGACACTGGTGTAGCCAGACTGTAAACACTACAGAGCGGACACTGGTAGCCAGACTGTAAAACACTACAGAGCGGACACTGGGTAGCCAGACTGTAAAACACTACAGAGCGGACAACTGGGTAGCCAGACTGTAAACACCACAGAGCGGACACTGGGTAGCAAGACTGTAAACACTACAGAGCGGACACTGGGTAGCCAGACTGTAAACACTACAGAGCGGACACTGGGTAGCCAGACTGTAAACACTACAGAGCGGACACTGGGTAGCCAGACTGTAAACACTACAGAGCGGACACTGGGTAGCCAGACTGTAAACACCACACAGCGGACACTGGGTAGCCAGACTGTAAACACCACACAGCGGACACTGGGTAGCCAGACTGTAAACACTACAGAGCGGACACTGGGTAGCCAGACTGTAAACACTACAGAGCGGACACTGGGTAGCCAGACTGTAAACACCACACAGCGGACACTGGTTAGCCAGACATGTAAACACTACAGAGCGGACACTGGGTAGCCAGACTGTAAACACCACACATCGGACACTGGTTAGCCAGACTGTAAACACTACAGAGCGGACATTGGGTAGCCAGACTGTAAACACTACAGAGCGGACACTGGGTAGCCAGACTGTAAACACCACAGAGCGGACACTGGGTAGCCAGACTGTAAACACTACAGAGCGGACACTGGGTAGCCAGACTGTAAACACTACAGAGCGGACACTGGGTAGCCAGACTGTAAACACTACAGAGCGGACACTGGGTAGCCAGACTGTAAACACTACAGAGCGGACACTGGGTAGCCAGACTGTAACACCATCAGAGCGGACACTGGGTAGCCAGACTGTAAAACTACAGAGCGGACACTGGGTAGCCAGACGTAAACACCACAGAGCGGACACTGGGCAGCAAGACTGTAACACTACAGAGCGGACACTGGGTAGCCAGACTGTAAACACTACAGAGCGGACACTGGGTAGCCAGACTGGAAACACCACACACAGGGACCTGGTTAGCCAGACTGTAAACACCACACAGCGGACACTGGGTAGCCAGACTGTAAACACCACACAGCGGACAATGGCTAGCCAGACTGTAAAAACTACAGAGCGGACACTGGGTAGCCAGACTGTAAACACCAAACAGCGGACAC
>CM031627.1:21052345-21102345 GCA_018398815.1 Conus ventricosus
GGGGAGAGGAGAGTAGAAGGGGAGAGGGGAAAAGAGAGAGAGAAGAGAGAGAAAAGAGAGAGGGGAGAGAGAGAGGGGGAAAACAGCAGACAGAGACGGGGAACATTTTTAAAACTTTTCGTTTTGTGCATTCCCAGTGGGGTTTCCCAAAACCTCTTCGCACACAGCTTTAAAATACCAGAAAGGCTGTTTTCAACTATTTTGTGAAGAGGGCCCTACACGCTGCAAATATAAGGGAAAAACGCAAAGAAAAGAAAAACAAAAAGCAATTCCCTGCTATAACCTGAAAAAAAAAAACCGGGCTCTTTTTTCTACGTAACTGTCATTAAAAGGGGGCCCCTTTTTTTTTGCTGTCACTATAAAGGGGTCGGGTCACTCCCCCTCAAAAACTTTGGGCAGCTTTTACGCTGACCAAACTCAACCAACCCCCAGAATTGGGGGCCGGGCGGAAGGGACGCCTCCCTGCGTTTTGGGGTTTCCCCTCTAAACCCCGCTTACTGGGCCCACCCAACTCGTTTCAAATTTCCGCTTCGATAGTAAATGGGGAGCAACGACCACCCCGGGGGCCCACCCTGAAGGGGATTTTTGGTAATCACCCCTGTACCATAACCCCCCGGGTTTTAAATTTTGTATCGATTTTTGATGCATGGAGGCCTGGGCCAACGGGCGGAAGTCCCCCCCGTCCTCGTGGCCCTCTCCCGTAAAAGAACGAGAACGGAAGAAAGCCCGCTGCGCACTTTCCCCCCCCCCCTCTTTTAGGGAGAGAGGGGAAGGATATGCTGAGGACATGAACTTTTTGTTTTCCCGTGGGGGGACACAAGGGGGGTGGTGATGTGTGGGTGTTTTGGTGTGTTTGTGGGTTTGTGCGGGGTGCGTGGAGTGAGGTTTGTTTGTGTGTGTGTTTGTGTGTGGTCCCAAGCGTGCGTGGGGTGTGTACGTGCGTGCGTGTATGTGTTTTTGTGGGGTGTGTTTGTGTTTTGTGTGTGGGGGTGTGTGTGGGGGTTTTTTGTGTGTGTGTGTTTGTGTGTGCTGCATGCGGGCGGGGTTGTGTGTACTGCTTTGGGGTGTACGTGGGGTTGTTTTGGGTGTGTTGTGTGTGTGTGGGGGGTGTGTGTGTGGTGTGTGTGTGAGAGAGGGGAAGAGAAGAAAGAGGGGAGAAGAGTGTGTGTGTGGGGTGTGAGTGTGTGTTGTGGGGTTTGTGTGTGTGTGTGTGGTGGGGTGCGGGGCGTGCGTGCGTGGTTGTTGTTTTGTGTGTGTGTGTGTTGTGGTGGGGTGTGTGTGTGTATGATTTGGAGTGGGGTGGGGTGTGGTGTGTTTTGTGTGTTTTTGTGTGTGTGGTGTGTGTGTTTGTGGTGGGTGGGGGTTTGCTAGGGAAAAAGGTTGTGACTGTTAGTGCGCAAATTTAAATTGGAAAAACCTGTGTGGGGTTTTTAAACTCTGTGTGTGTGTGTGCTTTTGCGGGCGGGGGTTGCGCACGCGCGCCCCGTGGGGTGTGATGGGTGGTTTGAAAAGCTTGCGATTTTGCGCAAAACATACATATTTTAAAATTTTATTATAAATATATAAAAATATATAAATATATATAAAAATATATAAAAATATTTTTAAAATATATACGAAAAAAATTAATTGTGGGGAAAACAATGCATGCAAAAAAATTTCTTAAATTTTCATTATAAAAAGGGGAACTTGAAAAAAGCCCTTGAAACTTTTTTAAAAAAAAAAAAATAAAATTTAAAAAAAATTGGGGGGATTAAAATCATAAATATGAGAAACCCTTCATTTACTAAAACATATAAATACATATATGTGTTGGGGTTGGGGGGTAGGGTGTGCTCGGATATCCCCGCAATGAAGAATTTTTCCCCCGTAAAACCCGAAATAAAGGACATCCCTGCTGGGGCCCATGTCGAATGTACTCCTACTAAATGTACAGTCGCTGCAAAGGGCTACAAAAACCTGGCTTGTTTCCCATAAATCCCGATATTTTTTGGTCTCCCCCCCAACGGGTTTAGAAGAGACTGAACCGTCACTTTTTTCTAAACCCTTCCAAGTTTTTCTCCCCAAAGGTGGGGAAAAACGTGCGAGTATGTCGTAACCCCTTTTTTTTCTCACCCTTTTAAATTTTTTTCCCCTTTCCCCCCAGGTGAAAAACGTGTCGTGGTGGAAAAATAAACTTTTTTTTCTAAACCCGGCCCCCACGTTTTTCCCCCCCCCCCTTTGCTCTCTCTCGGTGCACCCACGTTTTACCGAAAAAAAGGGCCCCATTAAAGCTAAGGGGGTATTTTCATTTCCGAAAAAACCGATCCCCAAACAAAACCGCAATCTCCCGGGGAATACGTTACCGCAAATCTTTTTAAAAACAGGAAATTTTTAAACAGTCCACAGTATTTTGTCTCCCCGAATTTGACATTTAAAAAAGGTAAAATTAAAAAAAACCCCTTGCATTCAAAATCACGTTTCAGCATCAACTAACCCTTTTTTTTCTGAATTTAATTAAACATTAACACCCAAAGATTCGTCGTTAAATTCTCCAAAATTGAAGGGAGCCATTTCTCCCTGCAAAAAACCCCGGGGAAAAATTTGAACCTTTGACCAAAAGATTGAAGGGCCCATGGAAGGGGAGATAAACCGGGGAACTGTGGTAGTTTTAAAAAAACATCAAAAGCGACGGGCGTTTTTTTCCCTAACAGATTCAAAATAAACCCCCTCGTTTTTTAAAAAACTCAAGTGTCTCGCTGCCATGCAGTTTTAAAATTGGGACTTGAAACAATAGCTTGGGGAATTTATAGGAAAGTTTGTACCTGTGCTAAAGGGCTAGAGAAAAACAACAAAATCTATTTGCGGTAAAGTACAAGTCCCCTTTTCGGTAACGTAACCCCAAAAAACAAAACACACCAAAAACACAAAACAAACACACACACACACACACACACAAAACACACACAGAACACAAAACACAGAACACAACCCCAGCACACACAGACACAGACACACACATACACACACAAAAGACACACCAACAACACCAAAACACAAACACCCACAACACAACCCCACACACACCAAAAGACAAAACACACACAAGACACAGACACACACACACACCAAAAACACCCAACACAACACACACACCACAACACACCCAAAAAAACCACACAACAACACCCCAACACCAAAAAGACACACACACCCACACAACAACACACACACACAACACACACCCACACACAACCACACACACACACACACACACAAAAACCCATTTTTAAGGGGGCCTAAAGTTTTAAGCATGGGTTCACTCAAAGAAAGCGGGAAATCTGACCATCCGGGGGGCCTTTGACGTGAAGAACGAGAACGGAAAATGCTTTTCTTTACTGTGAGGTGGGGTCATTTTTTGGGGGGCAAAAAATGATGTGTGGGTGGTTTTGGGGGCCCAAAACCCCCGAGACGATTGCTCCCCTGGGGTGACTGCCAGGTGGTGTAGGTGTGTGTGTGTGTGTGGTTGGGGTGTGTGTGGTTTTGTGTGTGTTTTGTGTGTGTTTTGTTGTGGGGTGTGTGGTATGTCGTTGTGTGTGGGGAGTGGGGCAAAGCGTGGCCCTGCCCGGGGTTGGGGGTGTGTGGGGGTGTGTGTGTGAGTGTGTGGGGTGTGGGTGTGTGTTGTGCGTGCATGTATGTTTTGTGGTGTGTGTGTGTGTGTGTGTGGGTGGGGTTTTGTTGGGGTGTGTGTTGGTTTTTGCGTGCATGTCTGTATTGCGGGGTTTTGTGTGTGTGTTGTGTGTGTGGTGTTGTTTTGTTGTTGTGGGTTGGGTGTGTGCGTGGTGGGTGTGGTGCGCGTTTCGTGCAAAGTTTTGGCTGGTGCATATTTGTGCAAAATGTGTGTGGGGTGTGTGGTTGTTTGTGTGTTTTGTGTGTGTGGTGTGTGGGTGTTTCGTGTAAATTTTTTGTGCGCGTGTGGTTTTGTGTGCCGTGGGGGGGGGCAAAGAGACAGAGGGAGACAGACAGACAGATTAAAAGGGGGAAGGGGTGGGCGAGGGAGAGACAAAAGAGACAAAAAAATAACTCAAAGAGAGTGTCAACCTCCCGGTTTATTTTGATGGAGGGGAAAGGGCAACGCACAGGGCCCAAACACAAAACCCCAGCTTGCTTACGAACATAAAAGTAAGACAAACCCTTTTCCCCTTTGGGTTACAATACTTGAATCCCACCCAGCTTCCCCCTCGAGAATTTAACAATTAAAAAAAAAAGGCAAATACCCGGCAGGCCCCGCAAAAAAATTGCAACCCCCGGGGGGATGTTGATGGAGGGAATTTTGGGCCCCTGACAATTTCCCCCCCCCTTTCAAAAGACATGCACCGCAATTTCCCCAAAAAACGGGACAAAAAAAAACAACCAAAACCCCAATTTTTCTGAACCACACTAACCCCGGCAAAATTTGAAAAATACTTTAAAAAACCAACGGTTTTAATTTAAAAAAAAAATATCTATTTTGAAAACCCCCTCCAATGAGTTATCATTTACGTTCCCCTCTTTCGTTATTTCCAAAATTTATTTTTTTAACGACCCTGTGCCAAAATTAAAGGGAATTTCCCCCCCCCTGGGTTTGCCCCCATCCTTTCTTTTTTCCAAAAATTTCTATAAAAGCCCCCAAAAAATAATGCCCCCACATCCATTACACTTCACTGAAAGGGAAACCCATCCTCACTTTAATTTCAAATAATTTCTTACTACAAAAAGCGAAATTTTATGCTCCCAAGATAAACATACATTCACATGGGAAAAAAGTCCCCACCAAAAAAAAAAAATATGAAAACCCTAGCCAACTTTCGGTCCAGCCACCCCAACTTGGCTTTCGTCTCCCTTGCTGGCTAAAATTGGGCCCGGAGACCATTTGGCCCCGTCTTTTGGCGCCAAGGTGTCGCGTTTGGACTTATTTTCCCATTTTAAGTGGGCCGGCCCACGGACCACACTTTGGTTTTTTTAATTTTGAAAACCCTTTAAGAGAGAGAGAGAGAGAAAAAGGGGAGAGAGAAGGGGGAAGAGAGGGGAAAAGAGAGAGAGGGAGAAGGGCAGGGCATAGCTGTACATATTTAAAAACCCTTTTTAAGAATGTTAAAAAACCCCACAACATGCACAAAGGGAAACAAACAATGGGTATCTTGCTTGTTTCCCCCCCCCCCCTTCCCTACTCCCTCTCCCTCCACCAGGTGAGAACTCACATACTGCCCTTTGCGGTCGGCTGGGCTATAAGCAACATTGACTAAAATGAATCATCCCCTCCACACCCCCAAACGCACAGCTCCCCCCCCCCCCCTCCCACACCCTCCCCCCCTCACACGAATCTCTCACTACCAAAGTTACTAGCACAAAACAGAGTGTACCATCATCAAGGCCAAGCTGCAAAACAAGTGGAAGCAGCAGCATCCACGCCACAACAGAGCAGATCCATAGTACCTGCTGACTCGACGAGAGCAGGTAGTCGTCTTCAGGCTCATGACGGGCCACAACCGCCTGAAACACCACCTATTCTCTAAACTCCGCATCGGCAACACAGAGCAGTGCCCCTGCAGAACAGGCAGCCAGACAACAGAACATCTGCTGCAGTCCTGCCCGCTCCACCAAGCGCTCCGAGAGAAAACCTGGCCCGACCCAACACCAGTGGCCCGGAAGCTCTACGGAGGACTGGAGGACCTGCGACGTACTGCCACCTTTGTCGAGGAAACGGGGGAATCCATCTAAAGACATGACGAACGAGACAACAGACAAAAACAACGAAACATAGTGTGTTTTGGTAACAATCACAAAATGCTCCAAACTACCGGCTAGGTGCATGAATTCCTGTGTGTTTCCGTGTCCTGTAATAGCTTGGAAGAGACAACACACTCACCCACCCATCAATCAAAAGTTTGTGTTGTTAATGAGAGAAGGATAATGACCACATGCGGTCCCCATCAGAACGAGCAGTTTGTGACCACGCCATTCCCCATTTCCAACCCACATTCACTGCCGTGATAATGATGTATAGGCTTCGCCCCAACAAGCGGACATCTTGCTGTCACGTGACCTTTCTTTTGAAGGGTCGGAAGATAAGTGGTAGCCAGCACACGTCCTCTCTAAGGGTGACAGCAGAAAAGATTATGTTGACGGCATGAGATGATTGCTGTCTGTGGTTTTCATAAGGAAGTGTGGTGAGGTGCGATGTGGCGTGGTGTGGTATGGTGTGTTGTGGTGTGGTGTGGTGTGCATGTAGGCGTACGTGTGCATGCGAGTATGCATATGTGTGTGTATACGTGTTTGTGTGTGTGTGTTGTGGTGTGTGTGTGTGTGTGTGTGTGTGTGTGTGTGTGTGTGTGTGTGTGTGAGAGAGAGAGAGAGAGAGAGAGAGAGAGAGAGAGAGAGTGAGTGTGTGTGTTTGTGTGTGTGTGTGTGTGTGTGAGAGAGAGGAGAGAGAGAGAGAGAAGGAGAGAGAGGGAGAGAGAGAGAGAGAGAGAGAGAGAGAGAGAGAGGAGAGAGAGAGAGAGAGAGAGAGAGCGAGCTACAGTGGAAGAGTAAGAGGAGATAATTTATTGTTTTTTTTGTACAGTCCCAGAGGATTTAATACTATACACAGACACAAAACAAGCATGTCACCAAACTCAGACTCTCTCCCTTCTTAACACACACACACACACACACACACACACCACACACACACACACACACACACACACACACATATAATAATAATAATAATATAATAATGAATACTTATATAGCGCCTATTCTCGGCTAGAGACCAAGCTCTAAGCGCTTTACAATCAACACTCTTTTACGCAACGGGCTGCCTACCTGGGTAGTGCCGACTGAAGAGCTGCCAGCTGGCGCTTCATTCAGTCGTTTCCCGTGTCATCCAGTCAATATCGTTCAATATCGATCACTCATTTTCCTTACTTCCTTCATTCTTTCCATTTCTCAAGCAGGGTGCATGCTATGTGTAACGTGTCATCCATACCAACGGCCAAACTGGCCTACTCTTCCGAAAGTTGGTGATGGGATTTTACGTGTGTGCAAGATGTTATGCGCACACACACGCATTTCCCTCCAAATCTCACACCTTTTCTCCAACCCCAACATCAATCCCCTTTCCTTCTTCCCTAATTACCTCTGTCAGTGAACGAATGATTTAGCCGCAGAAGGAACTTGACCAAAACGTAAAGAAAAGTAAATAAAAAAATCAAGTCCTATTGTGTAACATGCCAAAGTTACTCCTTGCAATAAATGTGCAGTCACTACCAACACGACTCTGACACAGTATATCGAGTAATTTGCTGACAAGCACAACATTCTCTCAAGTATTGGCTAGCTGCACGAATGCCCGTGTGTTTCCGTTTTCTCAAATCGCCTAGAAGAGACACACACGCTCTCGCCCGTCCATCAATCAAAGTCTGCGTCGATAATGACAGACAGAAAACGACCCACAGCAGCCCACATCAAATGGGGCAGTTTGTAATCACACTGGACCAAAGCCCACCCATGTTTACTGCCCTTGACGTTGATGCATGGAGTTTATATGAAACCAGGCAAAAGTCTCGCCATCTCACAGTTTTTTCTCGTGAAGAACGAAAACGGAAGTGCTTGGTGTGAATGTCCTTGTTTGGGGGTGAGAGTGGAAGTGATATGCAGAAGACAAGAGACAATCACTCTCTGTGGGTGATCGCAAGGTGCTCTGTGTGTGTGTGTGTGTGTGTGTGTGTGTGTGTGTGTGTGTGTGTGTGTGTGTGTGTTTTGTGTGAAGAAGAGAGAGAGAGAGAGAGAGAGAGGAGAGAGAGAGAGAGAGAGAGAGAGAGAGAGAGAGGTATGAACTCGAGGCAGTTGGCGTTATTCTTGCTCCCCCCCCCCCCCTCTCCCTACTATTTCTCCATGCACCAGGTGAGAGCTCGGATAAGGCCCTTGCGGTCGGCTGGGAAATAAGCATGATGAACTGAATTGAAGTGAATTGTCCTTTCTACACCCTCTCCTTCCTTGCCCTCCTCCTCCCAAACACACAGACAGCTTCCCTTTCTCCCCCCCCCCCAAGCCCAACCTTACCTCTCCCCACACGAATCCCTATTCCCTCTCTCCTCAATATTGCTGCTCCTAAATAAGCCATTCCACTACAGATCAAACTCAACAACAAAAAGTGAAGAAACGTGCAATAAAGCAAGTGCGGCTGTAACATGCCAAGGTTCTCCTTACACGTAATGTTACAGAACGTCGTGCATTTTGGTGACAAGAACAAAAACACTCCCGATTCTAAACAGCTGCATAATGCCTGTGCGTTTTCTTTTCCTACCATTGCTTGGTTTAGACCTGCATCGACAATAACAGGAGGCAAACGACCACCAGTGGCAAGGTTTGTAATCACGTTGTACTGAAAGCCACCTGTGTTCATTGTCCGACGTTGACTGTATGGAGTTCACGGTAACCAGCGAAAGTCTCGCCATCTCATGGTCTTTCTTGTTGAGGGCAAGAACGGAACTGGTGTCTGGCTGCATACCTCGTTAGAGGCGAGAGCAGAAGTGATGTATTGGTGACACTGACGATTGCTCCCGTGCAGGCTTGCAAGCAGGTGGTGGTGGTGGTGGTGGTGGTGGTGTGTGTGTGTGTGTGTGTGTGTGTGTGTGTGTGTGTGTGTGTGTACACATGTTCGCCCTCGTGTGACACACACACACACACACACACACACACACACACACACACACTGTCACGGACAAAAAAAGGAAAACCGAAATCGTGGTCAGTCGCCAGCCAGTTCAATTGGACTTAAGCTCCGAACTCAAACATCCTGGCGCCAGGCAGACGACTTCATGCGTCGCATCAGCCAATTAAGCACCGGGAGGAGGCTATTTTTAGTTCTTGCGGAGACGGCAGACAGACTGAATGGCTGACCGACGTCTCAATAGGTCTGGCCAGACGGATCGCTACGTCTAGGTCAGACTGATGCAGCTAATTTACAAGACCAGTGCCCACAGTTAAGCCAGGCGTCACCAGCTAAAGTAGGAAGGGGGGAGGTATTGTGTAGTGGGGGTGAAACCAAGCTAATTAATTAAATGACCCATTGACCACCACAGAGAGCAAGGCGGGTAGGTGTGACTTTCAGGATTTACATGTCCAATGAAATTAGAGGGGAGGTAACTGCGGTACAAGGCGGGAAAAATTCTGACCAATGGTACTCACCCTTTGACATATAGGAAGAGGATAAGAAAGCTAAGGAGAGATGTGACAGGAGGAGAGAGACAGACAGAGAGCGAGAGAGGTCCTGAGAGTAGTGTCTGCTCGAGGGAAAAGGAGAGAGATGAGAGGAGCGAAGAGAACCGAGTGAAGCATTAGCACCATATAGAGTCTGCAGGGAAGGACTAAGGAGAGATGTTGAGAGAGAGAGAGAGAGTTGCTAATCGATGAAGAGAAAAAAAAAGAAAAGAATAAAAAGGCAACTATGTCCATCTGATAGAGCAGACCAGAAGAGAGAGAGAGAGAGAGAGAGTGCAATGCGTTAATGCAGGAAGAAAGAAGGAGAACAGATCGATGCCTGGTAGTCACTGTTCAATTTGAACCGGGATTCGACCTCATACTGGCAGCGCCACTTTCATCAGGCAGAGCCACAGGCCAAGCCAGTAACCTGACCAGTGCCAGCAGTCTAACCTGACCAGTGCCAGCAGTCCAACCTGACCAGTGCCAGCAGTTGTGTCGTGACTGGTTGTTTGTGAAAGTGACAGTGAAAAGAAAAAAAAAAGAAGAAAAGAAAGACAGTGATTCGTAAATAGTTTAAGATCACCTGCCAGGTAAAGTAGAAAATCTTTTATACCCGGGTTAGTTATGATGATTTAGATAAATGGTTTTGTGTAGTTCAAGGAAAAAGAGAATGTTTTATTTTGTTTGATTCCATGCGCATGTGTTTCTTTCCATGATTATGTGTAGTAAAGTTATAGACTTTACTAGTGGTTTGATTTGACGAATGCATGATATATGAATGAGATTGTAAGCAAGCTGTGAGTGTGTTTGGGCTGTGCGCTAGTCCTTCCTCCACTGACATACCCCAAGGTTGACAATTTATTGGCGGAGCTGCAGGATATTCTGGCCCATTTATTATAATTGTTCAACTTCTCAGAGAGGAAGCTGGGTGGGATTCAAGTATTGTAATCCTAAGACAAGGTAGTGTCTTACTGTATGTTTCCAAGATAGTTAACGCTATCCAGCCGACAGCAACACAACAGCGCCATTCCTGCACGCCGCACACCGTGCACAGCGCGCATTCCCTGCTGACGCACAGATTTGGCCACTTTCTAATTTATTTTTACGGTAGCTCTACAACAACTGACAGTCTTGTGTTAGGTGTCACAGGAAAGAACAAACACTCAACTCCCCTCATCACCAGATCCACTTTGTAATACGATTTCAAGCACTTCATTGAGCGAGAAATCGCTACCACCCCTTCGCCTGACCGAGATTTCTTCTCACACAGGAAACACGTGCCGCGCGCGGCGTGCCGGTTTTTGCCAGTTCTTTGTTTCAAACATGCTGAGGTCAGCCAAGTTCATAATAGGCCACTGAAAGTATGGTCGACAACTCGTTCCAACATCCCCAAGACTAGTTACAGTGCTTATTTCCCTTCGACCGTTTATTGGAAAGTGTAGGAATTTTTTTATGTTCCCGTCGTGTGGTTGTGGGTAACACGATGTGTATCTGCTGTCTGTCCGTTACCCGGACTTGGGCGACTCGCCTCAAGGGAGAGAAATCCTGTTACCCACATTTGAACGACTCGGCTGGAAAAAGTTAAACACTAGGCTTGGCATTGCTTCCAAGATAGTTAACACTAGGCTTGGCATTTCAGCCCAGAGTACTTATTTCGCACAGATTGCCTATAATTCGCTCTCATAGTTGGGTCAGGCGGCTAGGCGTCTTATAAAAACTAATCACGTTGTCCCAAGCTAATATTATCATTCATAGGATTGTGCTATTACGTCACTCGTGTCGGTAACCACCAGTTTGGCTGTCGTAGTAATAAAATCTTGTTCAAAAAAAAAAAAAAAAAAAAATATGATGGCGGACGAAAAGAACACCCCTATTGAACAACTGTGAGCGTCGCTCGTGATTTAGGCTACTCGGAGAAGATTGCGAGCATTCGTTGAAACCCAACAAAAGATGGAAAAAGATGAGCGAGCGGAAGACGCCGTGTCGCAGTAGAACGCAGGAAACAGAAAGATTAAGGATCAGGCTAACGATAATCAGGTAGGGAAATGCAGGAAACAGAAAGGATAAGATTCAGGCTAATGTAACGCAGGAAACAGAAAGATTAAGATTCAATTAGAGTTAGAGAGAGTGAGAACACAGAGGGGACCACCGATGATGGTAGTTCAGTTTCCAGTGACCCTGTGCGCAGTTATGCCCCCCGACCAAAGTTGCCAAAATTCTTTAAAGGATCGATTCGTTTGGCAAACTTCAGTCCGCTTTAAAACTTTTTGCAAATAGCCCGGGTGGCCCTTTTAAAAGGGGGGGCATCATTTTTTTCATTGCATTAAAGGGGTAAGGCTTTACAGTTTTCACTGAAATTTACCAGCGGGACCAAAATCTGATTTTGGTGTTTGAAGGATTTTTTTTGATAAAGGGATTTGACCTCACAAAGGAGGGGTTCAAAAGAAATTTCGATCAGCTAGATTACAAGCATTAAAAAGAAAACCTCGGGTTTGGTGAAACCGTTTAGATCACTATTTTGAGAAGTGGTTAGAGTTGAGTGGTACAAAAAGGGGAATTTTCGCTGTTTTTAAAAGAGTGGTTATAAATAAAACAGTTTTTGGTCGGGTTGAAACCCTGAGTTAATTATACTTTTAAAGGGGAAGACCCAGAGAAAAGCAGGGGATTCCCTGAATTTAGCAGGGGGTGACGGGAGGCACTTTTGGGGCACAAAAGGTTTTGGGCCCAAGGGAAACAGTCCGGGGCACAGGTGAAAGATGAAAGGAGATTTAAAAGGAGTTTTCGCAAAGTCTGCAACCCCATGGGGGGGCAAAAGGGAGGAAAAAGAGACAAAAAGGTTTTTTCATTTGTCACAAGAAGGGACATGGGGGGAAGGGAATGTCCCCATGGGGTTTCCCCAAAAGGCAGCACCCTTTGCAGAGGTTGAAAAGGGCCCCCAAAGGGAAAACGACCTGCAGGGGAACCCCAAAGGGGTTTCCAATCGGAAGAGGGTAGAGGGGGGCCTATGGCTCGTGCTGGCCCAGCAGTCAGTGTCGGGAAAGGAGGGCTTAGGTGATTGGTTCATTACCAGTGAAAAAGGGGGGGTTTGGCCCAAAGCAAGGGGGGAAAGTGTTACGGGACACTGGTTTTAAATGTGGGTATTTAAGAAAAACCCGCTGGTCGGGAAAGGGGTTTTTGACAGGGAAAACCCGGGACCTGAAACCCCTAATCGTTGGCCTGTGGGGGGATTTCCCCCATTTGCAAAGATAGAATCCACCCCCCTTTAACTTCTCGGCGAGTTTTTTGCACTGGTAAAGGAGAAACCCCTTTTTGATTTGTTTCTTTGGGAAAATTTTCCCGGAAAAGGGATCCAGGGGATCCTATTGTTGACTGCTAAAAGGGGCAGCAGTTCAAACACGGGAAAAAAGGGGGAAAAGGTTGATAAACCTTTTACCCGTTCCGAAAGGAAAGGTCAGGCATTGATGTGTCCCTGTTTGAGTTTGGGGCACGCAGGAACAAGACCCTTCGCTCGTAAAAGTTTTGGGGGATTTTGGCAAGGGGTTTGGAGAAAAAAACCCAAGGTGGTTAAAAGGGGGGAGAGCCCAAAATTTTTGGTAAAAAGGGGGGGTTGTTAAAACAGGGGGTTTTCCCACCCCCAAGGGGGGAAGACAGGAAGGTGAAAACCCAGTTAGGGTACAGCATGTTATGTAAAACGTAATGTCAGGGGGTTTCACTTGCCCGGCTCATGGGGGTCATCTCGGCCCCCCCAAAAAACACTGACCAAAATCTTTAAAGCTTTCACTGGGGGGGGGGCAACAGCCCTTAAAGGCGGTTTTTTGGCATGTCAGGGATGTGTGTCAAAGGTCAGCCCCCAAGAGGGGTGAAGGGGAAGGGCCCTTTTAAACACCCCCCTTTAAATTTGAAAAACCCCATTCGGGGAGAGTGGCTGTTGATCTGTTGGGCCCCAAATCTCGCCCTGTTCCAAAGGTGGGCACAGGTTTTGGTTGACGCTCGGGAATACGCGACCGATACCAAAGGGCGTCGTTTGAAAGGCGTAAAAACGCAACAGGTCGCAAAAGGGGTGGTAAAACATTTTTTTCTCCCCGGTTGGGTGTCCCGTCAAAAATTCCCCAGGGACAGGGGATCACATTTTACCTCGGGCTTTGGATGGGGGAGGAAAAACGGGTGAAAGGGACCCACACAGCTTCTCTCCCCCATACCCCCCCACAATGTAAGGGGTTGGGTTAGAAAGATTCAATGGGGGGTTTTGAAGGGTATCTTAAAAAAACTCTGTAAAAAGGGACCAAAGATTGGGATCTTTTACATTCCAGGGGCCCAATTATTCCCCTACAGGGAAGCCCCCAGGAGAGACAGGTTTTTTCGCCCTTCAGTGCTGAAAGGGGGGGAGTCAGGGGACCATTTTGAAACCCCTAAAAAGAGCTATGGCCCGGAAAGAAAAGGAGTCAAAAGGGGTTTAAAAACCCAAAATTATCAGTATGTGGGGACCTACCAAAACTAGAGGAACCTGAAAAGGTTGCAAGGGAGAGCGGGCGGGAAAGGAAGGGGGGTTTTCAAAGAAGCAAAAATGCCCAGGGAAGGGAGGAAGCAATCCCTAAAGGGTTTGGGGATCAAGCCTTTTTAACGTTCCCCCAGGTCAAAAAAGGGCTGCTAAAAGGCTTTGGGAAAAGGACCCTTCCCAAACAAAAAAAAGGGTTTAAGATCGATTACCAAATTGATGTAAAAAGGGAACCCAAAAATTTTTTCCATGCGAATTTGCTCCGCAAAAATTTTCAGGGGGAGACTTCACACAAAGGCCAGCAGCAATAAATTGAGGAGGTGAAGGAGACCCACAGAAAAAGGGGGAGATTTTTTTTGCCGGGATTTTTCCCAGGGAAGAGTCATACGGGGATGTTCACTGAATGAAGGGCTAGACAGAAAGGAAAACCCGGAAAGGAAGTTGGGGGGGCCCCTAAAAGGGTTTATAGTGCGCCCCTAAATGATAAACCGGGCCCGGGGACAACTTAGAGCCCCCGGGTACAGTGGAGTTAACTTCGAAAAAAACCCTTTACATGTGAAAGCCAAGGGGGTCCCGTATGCCCCCCAAACAAGCGAAAAGGAAGGGGGGAAAAAAAGATGTTGGCCCTTTGGGGGGTGATTGAACCCCCCCAAACCCATCGTTAGTGCACCCGCCGTCCCTAGTGGGGAAAAAGTAGGTGAGCATGGGTTTCTGTGTTGACTTTAAAAGCCCTGCCCCGTGTCAAAAAGGTCGGCAGAAGTCATCCCAAAAGGGGAAGCCTATTCGCTAGGTCGCCCCCAAGCAAGAGCAAGTTTTTTCCCCAGTAGATTGAGCAGGGTTTTTGGGCAAATAGCCTTGAGTGGGACTCAAAGGAAGCACAGCTTTTCTCCATCCATGGGGCTTTTAACCGTGGCAAAGTACTTTTTTTGGGGGTTAGGCCCAACGCACCTGCAGTTTTCTTTTGGGAAAGATGAGGAATTAAATTGAGGGGTTTTGGGAAAGGGCGTAGGGGAATTTTCTTTGGACGAAAAACTGATAGCATCGGGAACAGGGGAGGGGGCATATAAAGGCAGTTTCACAGTTTTTAAAAAAGGTTTTGAGACGGGGCCAAAATCTCCAGCCAGCCCAAAAAAAGTCCCAAGTTTGGGTTTTTTCCAAGCCTGGATTTTCCTGGGTTTTGTTTTGGGGGCGACACAAAGCAGCCGGGAAAAGGGAAAGGTGGAGAAAGAGGGAATTCAAGAGACCAAAGACCAAAACAGAAGTCAGGAGTCTGCTAGGTTTTATTGGTTTTCTACAGGGAGTTTGTTCCAAATTTCGCAGCAATCACGAGTCCTCTCAGTGATTTGGTCAAGCAGGGAAACCGGCATGGTCGAGTGGTCAGACGCTGCAGAGCAAGCACTGCAGACAGTGCTAGAACGACTAGGTTCCCGTCCCATTTTGAAGCTACCTGATATGTCTAAACCATTTCTGTTGCGTACAGATGCATCAGGTGGTGGGATAGGTGCAGTATTGTTGCAGGAGCACGAAGGGTCGAGTTTCCTGTGAAGTATGCTAGCAGGAAGTTGACGAAGTGTGAAGAAGGGTACGCAACGGTAGAGAAGGAGTGTTTTGGCTGTCGTGTGGCCTGTGCAGAAATTTCACAAATACTTGTATGGGAAAGAGTTCGTGATAGAGACTGATCATCAACCATTTCAAATTCCTGCAGGAGGCGCAGCTAAAAAACAGCAGGTTCTGCGCTGGGCAATGGCACTGCAGCCCTACAGGTCCCGAGTTCAGTACATCCCAGGTCGACAGAATGTAGGAGCTGACTATTTAAGGCCGTGTAGTCTAGCAAGCTGCAACTCAGAGGAAGTCAGTCATATCTGGGGTGCATAGCTACTTTTGGAAATAATATGTGTTGATTACAGTTGTGATGAGTGGATATGGGTCATTCCCATTTGGCTATGGTTCATATTTTCTTTGTGAGACTTGTTCATGTAAATGTAGTTATGTTTGGAGCATACAGTCGCTTGTGTAGTAATGCACTGTTTGTGATAAGTGAGGATGGAAATTCCTCAGTGAGGTGTCATGGATCGTGATCATATTAGATTTGTGCTCTTCATAGTAGTCGTGAAAAGAAGAGGGCAAATCCGCAGGTAGGGGAATTTCATAGTTGCACACAGAGGTTATCAGAAAATGAGTTGAAATAAGGCAAAAGCGCACGTCAATTAAGACCCATTGGGGTGATATTCACTAGTGATATAATGCTTATAATTTGTAAACTGTTTGTTGTAAATTATTTTGCAAAAAACCCTTTCACGTGTAGCTGTGGTGTCAGCAAATTCGGTTGTTTTTTTTTTACCGTTGTTTTGAGACAATGCTGAGCATAGTCTTTTGCAAGGGAAATTGTCACGGACAAAAAAAGGAAAACCGAAATCGTGGTCAGTCGCCAGCCAGTTCAATTGGACTTAAGCTCCGAACTCAAACAATCCTGGCCCCGGCAACAAATTCATGCGTCGCATCAGCCAATTAAGCCCCGGGGAGGAGCTATTTTTAGTTCTTGGGAGACGGCAGACAGACTGGTGGCGACCGACGTCTCAATGGGTCTGGCCGACGGTCCGCTAGTCTGGTCAACTGAGCAGCTAATTTACAAGACCATGCCCACAGTTTAAGCCAGGCGTCGCCAGCTAAAGGTAGGAAGGGGGGAGGTATGTGTAGTGGGTGAAACCAAGCTAATTAATTAAATGACCCATTGACCACCAAGAGAGCAAGGCGGGTAGGTGGGGACTTTCAGGATTTACATGTCCAATGAAATTAGAGGGGAGGTAACCGCGGTACAAGGCGGGAAAAATTCTGACCACATGGTACACACCCTTTGACATATAGGAAGAGGATAAGAAAGCTAAGGAGAGATGTGACAGGAGAGAGAGACAGACAGAAGAAAGAGGTCTGAGAGTAGTCCTGCTCGAGGGAAAAGGAGAGAGATAAGAGGAGCGAAGAGACCGAGTTGAAGCATTAGCACCATATAGAGTCTGCAGGGGAAGGGCTAAGAAGGAAAGTTAGAAGAGAGAGAGTTGCTAATCGATGAAGAGAAAAAAAAAAAAGAAAAAATAAAAGGCAACAATGTCCATCTGATAGAGCAGACCAAAGAGAGAGAGAGAGAGAGAGAGAGAGAGGAGAGAGAGAGAGAGTGCAATGCGTTAATGCAGGAAGAAAGAAGGAGAACAGATCGATGCCTGGAGCACTGTTCAATTTGAACCGGGGTTCGACCTCATACCTGGCAGCGCCACTTTCATCAGGCAGAGCCCCAGGCCAACGCCAGTAACCTGACCATGCCAGCAGTCTACCGACCAGTCCAGCAGTCCAACCTGACCAGTGCCAGCAGTTGTGTCATGACTGGTGTTTGTAAAAGTACAAATGAAAGAAAAAAAAAAGAAGAAAAGGAAAGACAGTGATTCGTAAATAGTTTAAGATCACCTGGCCAGGTAAAGTAGAAAATCTTTTATACCGGGTTAGTTATGATGATTTAGATAAAGGTTTTGTGAAGTTCAAGGAAAAAGAGAATGTTTTATTTTGTTTGATTCCATGCGCATTGATGTTTCTTTCCATGATTATGTGTAGTAAAATTATAGACTTTACTAGTGGTTTTTATTTGACGAATGCATGATATATGAATGAGATTGTAAGCAAGCTGTGAGTGTGTTTTGGGCTGTGCGCTAGTCCTTCCTCCATGACAACCCCGAGGTTGACACACACACACACACACACACACACACACACACACACAAAACGCACGCACGCGCGCACACACCACATAGAAATTTTAGTGGGTCCAACGTTACTCAAGCACATAATTTAGTTAGTTGTTGGCAAAAAAAAGAAAAGATTTTGGGGTTTTGAATTTGTTCAGTCTCAGAGGAAAAATACACATATAGCAAGTCTGTCGGCAAGCTAGTTCTTATCTTTCCCCCAACACACACACACACACACACACACACACACACACACACACACACACACACACACACAACACACACATGCACAACCCCAAACATGCACACACACACATATATATGCACATACACACACACATGCACATTCACACATGCACAGACACACATATGCACAACACACACACATATGCACATACACACACACACACATATGCACACACACACACATATGCACTACACAGACATGCATGTATGCACATACACACACACATGCACATTCACACATGCACAGACACACATATGCACACACACACACACACACGCACACACACACACACACACACATGCACACACACACATAATATGCACATACACACACACATGCACATTCACACATGCACAGACACACATATGCCACACACACACACACATATGCACACACACACACACACATTGCACACACACACACATATGCACATACACACACACATATGCACACACACACACACATATGCACACACACACACCACAATATGCACACACACACACACACACATATGCACACACACACACACACATATGCACACACACACACACACACATATGCACACACACACACACACACATATGCACACACACACAACATATGCACACACACACACACACACATATGCACACACACACACACACACAATGCACACACACACACACATATGCACATACACACACACATATGCACACACACACACACATATTCACACACACACACACATATGCACACACACACACACACACACATATGCACACACACACACACACACATATGCACATACACACACACATATGCACACACACACACACATATGCACACACACACACACATATGCACACACACACATATGCACACACACACACACATGCATGTATGCACCCACCGATGCACCCACATACACACATGCACCTTTCCTGCCCCCCCCCCCCCCTTCCAACCACGCACACACGATCCTTCCCTCAACTGCCCACGCCTTGACACATTTCTGCTCTTATCAATATCACTGTTAGCGAGCGGCGCGAGTAATTAAACAGGAGAACGAACTCATCAAAACGTAAAGAAAAGTAAAATAAAGCGAGTCTGCTGTAACATACTTTCCAAAGGTACCCTTTCCCACAAAAAGGAATGTAAATGCCAAAGTGTAGTTTGCCCCCCAACCAAAAACACACCACACACAACCCCACACAAACTTTTTCAGCTTTACTACTGCATCAACATCTTGCGTTTCAGTTTTGCTAAACCCGCCAAGAACAGACCCCTACACTCGCCCTTCCACCGGCAAAGCTGAAACGAAACGGGAGGCAAACCACCACCACCACAGTGAACGAAGAAGGACGGGTGTGCACCACGCTGCAACCCAAACCCCCCGAAAATCATTGCTCGGGAGGGGGGGAGGGATGAAGTTCACTGGTGCCGGGCGGAATTTGGGGGGGGGGGGGCCCATCGTCACTAAAGGCCCTTCTCGGGAAAAACCCAGAACGGGAGTGGTACTTGGGCTGTGCACTTCCCCTTGCGGGGAGATTTGGAAGGGGGACCTGTTTGGTGACAAAGCGAAAATTTTGCTCTTTGGGGGGGTTTCCCAAAGGGAAGCGTGTGTGTGTGTGTTTTGTGTGTGTGTGTTGTTTGTGTGTGTGTGTTTTTGCGTGTGTGTGTGTTTTGTGGGGTTGAGTGAGTGTTGTGTTTTTTGTGTGTGTTTTGTGTGTGTGTGTTGTTTTTTGTGTGTGGGTGTGTGTGTGAGAGACGAGAGAGAGAGAAAAGGGGGTGGGAGGGAGGGAGGGGGGGAAAAGGAGGGGGTGGGGGGGGACAGAGGGAGGGACACAGAGAGAGAGAGAGAAGAAAGAGAGGGGAGAAAGAGGGAGAGAAGAAAAGAAAAGACAGGAGGAGAGAGAGAGAATCACCACAAGTAGGGGACAGAGACGAGGTTTGGGTGAAAAGGGGGGACAAAACACAAAGGAAAGTAAGAGAGAGAGAGAGACGGACAGGGGGGGAGTGGGGTTGGAGAGATTTGGGCGTTTGAAGTTGTGAAAATTCCAGTGGTTTAAAAAAACCCATACAAGAAACATGGCCCCAAGCATTTTAGCCCCCAAACCCCAACCCCTTCTCTCCCCCGGCCAAAACCACATTTCCCCTCCAACCCCTTTTAGGGAACATTACTGCCAGCTGAAAACCACATTTCCCCTCCAACCCCCCTTATAAAACATACTCCCAGCTGCACCACATTTCCCCTCCAATCCCCTTTGAAATTCCCGGCCAGCCCCCCAACCACACTTCCCTCCAATCCCCATAGGGAACATTCCGCCAGCCCACCACATTTTCCCCTCCAATCCCCTATGAACATTACGACAGCCAAAACCACCCTTCCCCCAAAACCCCCTTTTGAAACTTTACTGCCAGCCACAACCCACTTCCCTCCAATCCCCTTATAAACAATACTGCCAGCCACCCCAAATTTTCCCCCAACCCCCATAAAAAACATTCCCTTCCCCACCACACCACACTTCCCTCCAACCCCCAAAATGAACATTACTGCCACCCACCACCTTCCCCCCAATCCCCCTTATAAAACAATTACTAAAAACCCCAAACCACACCCCCCAATCCCCCTTAGGGAACATTACTCCCACCGCCCACATTTCCCCCTCCAACCCCCCTTATAAAACTTTAACTCCCCACCTCACCACATTTCCCCTCCAACCCCCCTTTATGAACATTACTGCCAGCCACACCCCCTTTTTTCCCCTCCAATCCCCTTATGAACATTATTTTGCCACCCACCACACCTTCCCCCCCTTTCCCCTTATGAAATTACGGCAAAGCCACACCACATTTCCCCTCCAACCCTTTTTAAATGAACTTACGCCAGCCACACCACATTTTCCCTCCAATCCCCTTAGGAAACAAACGGGCCAGCCCCACCACACTTCCCTACAACCCCCTTAGAACATTCTGCCACCCAAAACCACATTTCCCCCAATCCCCCATATGAACTTTAAATCCCAGCCCACCACACTCCCTCCAATCCCCTTATAAACATTACTGCCAGCCCACCATCCCTTCCCCCAATCCCCCCCATATAAACTTTAAATTTCCAGCCACCCCCACACTTCCCCCAAATTTTCCCCTTTTTAAGAACTTACTGCCAGCCCCACCACACTTCCCTCCAACCCCCCCCTTATGAACTTTACTGCCAGCCCCCCAACCACATTTCCCCCAATCCCCCTTAAATTTTTACTCCCACCGAAAACCACACTTCCCTCCAACCCCTTTTATGAACATACTGCCAGCCTCACCACATTTCCCCTTTCCAAATCCCCCTTATGAAAAATTACTCCCAAAGCCACCCCCCACTCTTCCCCCAATCCCCTTATAAACATTACTGCCACCACCCCCAAAATTCCCCCCCAAATTCCCCTTTAAAAAAAAAACTTTAAACGCAAGCCACCCCCCAACACTTCCCCCCCCAAACCCCCTTTTATGCCCTTTACTCCCAGCCACACCACACTTCCCCCCAAATCCCCTAGAACAAAAACTCCCCCAGCCACACCACACTTCCCCCCAAAACCCCTTATAAAACTTTAAACTGACAGCCACACCACACTTCCCCCAAACCCCCCCATAGAAATTACTCCCAGCCAAAACCACACTTCCCCCAATCCCCTTAAAAACTTTACTGCCAGCCAAAACCATATTTCCCTTTTCCCAAACCCCCATAAAACCATTATTTGCCACCCAAACCAACACTTCCCTCCAATCCCCTTTAAACAAAACTGCCAACCCCACCCACCTTCCCCCAATCCCCCTTATAAACATTACTGCCACCCGGGAAACCACACTTCCCCCCAATCCCCCTTTAGGGAAAATTTGCCAGCCGCACCCACTTCCCCCCAAAACCCCCTTTTAAAAAAAAAAAGGCCACCTCACCACACTTCCCCCAAATCCCCCTTTGAACAACCCCCCAAATTCCCCTTATAAAACATTACTGCCACCACCCCAAAACTTCCCCCAATCCCCTTATGAACATTACTGCCACCCAAAACCACACTTCCCCCCAATCCATTTATGAACTTTTAACTCCCAAGCCACACCACACTTCCCTCCAATCCCCTTATAAAAAACAAACTGCCACCACACCACATTTTCCCCCCAATCCCCCATGGAACATTCCCTGCCACCACACCACAATTTCCCTCCAACCCCCAATGAACTTTAATTCCCAGCCACACCACCCCTTTCCCCCCAAATTCCCCATATAAACCCATTACTCCCCAGCCAAAACCACCTTCCCCCCCAAAACCCCCAATAGGGAACATTAACTGCCACCCACACCACATTTCCCTCCCAATCCCCCTTATAACTTTTACTCCCACCACACCACACTTCCCTCCAACCCCCCATAGAATTACTGCCAGCCACACCAACTTCCCCTCCAACCCCCAAAATAAAACTTTAAACTGCCAGCCAAAAACCAACACTTCCCTCCAACCCCCCAATAGGAACATTACTCCCACCACACCACATTTCCCCTCCAATCCCCATAGGGAAACATTAACTCCAGCCACACCACACTTCCCCCCAAACCCCCATTTTTTTTTGAACATTATTTGCCAGCCGCCCCCACATTTCCCCTCCAATCCCCCTTATGAACTTTTACTCCCACCACACCACATTTCCCCCTCCAATCCCCATATAAAACAAAAAACTGCCAAAAAACACCACACTTCCCCCAATCCCCATATGAAACATTCGCCGGGCCACACCACACTTCCCCCCCAATCCCAATTGAACATTAACTGCCAGCCACACCACATTTCCCTCCAATCCCCATTAAACTTTACTCCCAGCCACACCCACCCTTCCCCCAATCCCCCACGTGAACATTTACGCCAGCCACAAAAAAACCCTTCCCTCCAATCCCCTTATGAACATTACTGCCAGCCGCACCACATTTCCCCCCCAACCCCCAAAAATGAACTTTAACGGCCCCACACCACACTTCCCCCAAAAACCCCCCAAAATAAAACTTTAAACTGCCCCACACCACATTTCCCCCTCCAATCCCCATAGAACATTACTGCCAGCCCACCACACTTTCCCCCCAAATTTCCCCCATATAAAAACATTAACTCCCAAACCCCCAAAACCACACTTCCCTCCAATCCCCATATGAACATTAACTGCCACCACACCACTTTTTCCCTCCAACCCCCATATAACCCATTAACTCCCCAGCCACACCACACTTCCCTCCAATCCCCAAGGGAAACATTATTTGCCACCGCACCCCCTTTCCCCCTCCAAACCCCTTAAACATTAACTGCCAGCCACCCCAAACACTTCCCTCCAATCCCCATATGAACTTTAAACTGCCAGCCACACCACATTCCCCCCAAACCCCTTTAAATGAACATTATTTGGCCACCACCCCACATTTCCCCTTTCCCCCCCCCTTTAAATGAACAAACCCTGCCAGCCAAAACCACCTTCCCTCCAATCCCCCATTTTGAACATTACTTTGCCAGCCACACCACATTTTCCCTCCAACCCCCCATATGAACATAACTGCCACCCCACCCCACACTTCCCCCCCAAAACCCCTTTATAACATTCCCCGGCCAGCCACCCCCACATTTCCCTCCAACCCCCATATGAAATTTAACTGCCAGCCAAAACCACACTTCCCCCCAAACCCCCCATGTGAACTTTAAATGCCAGCCCACCACATTTTCCCCCCAAATCCCCATATGAACTTTAAACTGCCCCACACCACCCCTTCCCCCCAAACCCCCCCATGTAACTTTAAACGGCCAGCCACACCACACTTCCCCCCAAACCCCCATATAAACAAACTGCCAGCCACCCCAAACATTTCCCTCCAACCCCCAAAATAAAAACATTACTGCCACCACACCAAAGTTCCCTCCAATCCCCATAGAACATTACGGCCCAGCCACACCAAAATTTCCCCTCCAACCCCCCATGTAAAACATTACTGCCACCCCACCCCCACACTTCCCTCCAACCCCCTTTATGAAAAAAACTGGCCAGCCGCACCACACTTCCCTCCAATCCCCATATGAACATTACTCCCACCACACCACATTTCCCCCCCAATCCCCATATAAAACTTTAAAACTGCCAGCCTAACCACATTTCCCCCCCCAATCCCCATATGAACATTACTCCCCACCCGCACCAACTTCCCTCCAAACCCCTTATGAACTTTAAACGGGCCACCCCACCCCCAAACATTTCCCCCTCCAATCCCCATTTTAACATTACTGCCACCCAAACACCACATTTCCCTCCAACCCCAAATGAACATTAACGCCAGCCACACCACACTTCCCTCCAACCCCCAAATTAAAAACCATTACGGGCCAGCCACCCCAAACACTTCCCCCCAATCCCCCATGTGAACATTACTCCCCAGCCAAAACCAAAACCCCCTTTCCAATCCCCTTTTTTAAAAATTAAATCCCAGCCCCCCACATTTTCCCTCCAATCCCCCATATAAAACATTACTGCCAGCCCCACCACCCCTTCCCTCCAATCCCCAATATGAAAAATTACTACCGCCACACCAAAATTTCCCTCCAACCCCCTTTATAAAACTTTAAACTGCCAGCCAAAACCAAATTTCCCCCAATCCCCAAATGAACTTTAACTGCCAGCCACCCCAAAACACTTCCCTCCAACCCCAAAAACCATTACTCCCAGGCAGTGAACGAGGCTTTTCAACACCCAGAAAGAAGGGGAAAAAAAAGTGAAAAAAAAGCAAACCAAAAGCAAGATGCAAAGCTAAAAAACGTACCCCCATTTTACCCTTGAATACACGGAGATATTAAATAAAAAAGGAAAAACCCCTTTGGGCCCGTTAAAACCATTCGAAAGGGCCCTATTCGGGTAAACCTGGGCCCCTTTCGGGTGACCCGAAATGAACATACCTACAAATTTTCAGAAAAGTTTCCCCCGAGTACTTTCTGAATTTCCATGAAGAAGGAAAACCGTTAGGGGCCATTAAAACTTTAGTAACGGATATAACAGTAAAAAAAAAACATGGGGAAATTTTTTTCCCTTTGACCCATAATAAAAAAATTACCTACAACTTTTCAGAAAGATGGGCCCCATATTTTTTGTGGGGACGAGGGGGACAAAAATTTTGACTAGGGAGGGCCCACACACAAAACACACACAACACACAACACACCCACACACACACACACACACACAGACAACATTTTTTTTTTTTTCCCATGGAAAATTTAAACTCCCTTTTTCTAAAAGAAGTGGGAGTAAAAAAATGCTGCTGAAAACATAAAAAAGGGCACTCCTAAAAAAAAAAATCAAGTAAATGCCAAAGTGACACGGGCACTGAGTACAGGGGTTTTTTGCTGAAAACACAAAATGACCCACCCTTTTGGCTAGCTCGTCAATCCCCAGTGTTTTTCCGTTTCCTTAAATTTCGTTTTTGAAGAGACACCAAAACCCCACGCGCCCCTCCCCCCTTCCATCAATAAAAGGGTTTTTGGGGGCGTCGATAATAAAAAGGGGGAAAAACCCAAACCCCCCAGCATTTCAGTCCCAAAAAGGGGGAAAATTTGTAATCCCCGGCTGCCCAAAACCCCACCTGAGAAAAGGGCCCCGACGTTGATGCAGGGAGTTTGCGTCCCCCAGGGGGGGGAAGTTCCGCCCAATTTTGGGGGTCTTTCTCGTAAAGGGCTCAAGAACGGAAGTGTTTTGCGCGAACTTCCCCCTTTCAGGGGGCGAGAGCGGAAGTATATGGGAAGAAAAGGACAATTCCCTTCTTGGTGATTGAAACGTGGGAAAGTTATGTGTGTTGGTGTGTGGTGTGTGTGGGGGGTGGGGTGTGTTTTGTTTTGGTGTGTGTGTGTGTGTCCATGTTTGCGTGGGGGTGTGGCGTGCAAAGAGAGAGAGAGAGAGAGAGAGAGAGGAGAGAGAGAGAGAAGAGAGAGGAAGAGAATGAGGGAAAGAGAAGGGATAGAAGAAGGAAGCGAGAAAGGGAAGAAAAAAGGGGGGGGAGAGAAGGGGGGGGGGAAGAGAAAGGAAAACTGTTTAGACAGTAAATAGATAAAGAAAGAAAGCGAAGAGAGAGAGAGATAGAGAGAGACAGAGAGAGAGAGACAGAGTGAGCCTACACCCCCCCCCCCCCCTTACCTCCCCCCCCCCCCCCCCCCCCCTTCCCCGAAAATCCTTTTTTTCCCTCTTTCCTCAGAAACAACTGCTAGTAAAACGAGGCATTACTTCCCAAACGAACTCAAAAAAAAAAAAGGTGTTAAAAAATAGAACAAAGCAAAGGGCAACTACAATCAACCCAAAGGGGCACTCCCTGGCACAAAATCCCCATTTCAGGGGGCCAAGGCAGTTACTCTTGCCACGAAACAGAGTCTTTTTTTTTCCCTGACAACCCAAAACAACACCCCCTTGCTCTCGGGCCCGCTGCATGTGCGTTTTTTTTTTCCTGAAATCCCCTTTAAGACGACACAAACGCTGGCCGATCCATCAAGGGAAAACCCTGCGGCGATAAAAAAGGGTGGAAAACGACCTTTCAGGGGCCTGCAAAGGGAGAGGTTTAAAATTTCAGGGTTTTCCACCCCCCCAACCCTTTCTTTTCCGGGGTTGTTTTTAAGGGAGTTCACGGTAACCAGGGGAAATTTTTAAACCCCGTCTCATGATTTTTGTTGTGATGGATTTGAACGGAAACAAAGCGACACGCTTTTCACTCGTCGGGGGCGAAAAAGGGCATGTTGGTTGGTGACACGAAAATAATTTTTTCCCCGGGGGGCATTACAGGGGGCTCGATGTGTGTGTGGGGGTGTGTGTTGTGTGGGGTTGTGTGTGTGACTTTGTGTTTGGGGGGGGGGGGGGTGTGGTGTGTGGGTGTGTGTGTAAACGAGCGTGCGTGCGTGCGTGGGGGGCGCGCACGCGCGCGTGTGTGTGTGGGGTGTGTTTTCTATGTGGGACGTACGTGCGGGCGGGGCTTTGCGGGGTTGTGTGTGTGAGTGTGTTTGTGTGGTGTGTGTGTGTGGGGTTTGTGGTTTTGTGTGGAGGGGTAAAGGGGAAGAAAAAGAGAAAAGAGAGAGAAGAGAGGGGTGGAGTGTGTAAAATTTTGGGGGGGTTTGGGGGAGGGGAGAAGAGAGAGAGAGGAGAGAGAGAAAAGAGGGGGGTAGTACTACGTGGGACACAGGAGTGAATTGGAAAATTTTTTGGTTTTTAAACTTGTGCAATCAAATTTGGAATTCAAAACGATGCCCCCCTGCACCCCGCAAAACAGTAATCGGGGTCCGCAACTTAAGTTCTAAACCCCTGCCGAACCACACCACACACCAAAACACACACACATCCCCTTTCCCCCTCAAACAACATTTCCCCCTTTTCCATCCCAGGTCTTTCCCCCCCCACTTCCCCCCCTGAAAAATCACTGCCCGTGAAAAAGGGTTTAAAAACCCTGCAGAACAAAACCCAACAAAAAGTGCGACAAAGTAAAAAAAAGGGTGCACTGTAACCTGAAAAAACTCTCACACTAAAGGGACACTCCCACTGCCAAATGACATCGCAAGACTAGAGGGGTTTTTTCCGCTGAAAAAGAAACCCCCCCCCCCCCCACCCCCCCCCCCCCACCCCGGTTTCTAACAACTTCATAAACGCCCAGTAAAGTGTTTTTTTCCCCGTGATCCGCTCGGGAGCAACACAGTCTCTCCCCCCCCCAAACCACAATTGAAGCCTGCGTCGAAATGACAGGGGGAAAATTTGGGCCCCCAGTTTCGGCACCCCAGGGGGGGTTTTTGAAATCTTGCTGTACCAAAACCCCCAACCACGTTTAATTGCCCTGACGTTATTGCCGGGAGATTAGGGCCACCAAGGGGAGTCCGCCATCTCGTGGCCCTTTTCTGGGGAAAAAGGGGGGGAAACGAGAACGGAAGCGCTTATTTGTAATTTTCCTTCCGGGGGGCGAAAAGCAAAAAGAAATTTGGGTGACATGGGATATTGGTCCCTGTAGGCAATTGCAATGGGGTTATTGTGGCGGGGCGCCGGCGCGCACGGTTGTTTGGGGTGTGTGTGGGGTGTGTGTGTGTGTGTGTGTTTTAAAGTGTTAGTGTTGTGGGGTGGGGGTAGTTTGTGCGTGTGTGTGCGTGAAAGGGTCTGCACATGGAAAAAATTAATGTGTCTGTATTTGTGCGTGCGTGCGTGAAATTTATAAAGGAAGGAGAGAGAGAGAGAAGAGAAAAGAGAGAAAAGAGAGAGAGAAGAGAGAGAAGAGAGAGAGATCATGATGAATGGATGGATTTTTTTTATTCAAAAAAAACCATACCCTCATAAGGAAGACAGGAAATAAACATTAAAATTTTAAAATGAAACGAACGAAAATGGGTTTTAAGAAAAAATTTTGGGGGTACACAAAAAGGGAATAACATCGTACTCCACTTGAAAGCCTTACGAAAATTAAGTCAATGAACCTTGTTAACAACACTTAGAAATCGATGGTCACACAGACAGTTTTAACAGGGAAATTTCCTCAGAAAATTCTGAAATTTTTGAAATGATTTCTGGGTTTTACTCAAAGGGTTGGGAAAAAAAAAATCAAAATAGGGTTCGTTTTTTTTAGCTTTTTTACAGGAAAGATAATACGCTGTCCCAACTTTAAAAATTTTCTGTATCGGGAAAAATGTACAAAAAAGATCATAAAACAAACACAACCCTCGTCAAAATTCCGGTTTTTTTAAATTTCCTTCCCCCATTGGAAATAGATACGTCAAGCGAGTGAAAACCCAGTCCCCGCCTGAATTTAAATATGTTTAGGGCTGGGTCGTGACTTGACCGTTTTTTTCCTTTGGCAGTCAATGTAATACGAAACCTGTTTCAGAAATACCCGTTTTCTTTTTAAATTCCCAATTTTTTTCCGTACAAATGGAAAAGCGGAAATACATCAGTTTTCACTTTCATTTGGGGAAAACCCCCCTTCTTTTTTTCCCTTTAAATTCAAATCATAAAAACCTTTTTTTTGCTTCATTTAGGGCCGAAAATTTTATGTTTCCCTTTTTTGCAACGAATCAAACAGCAGAGCTTAAATAAATCATTTGGCTTTTCTTTTTGCTGCTTTCTCCAAGTAATTTCTTCATGGCAAAAAATTGAACTTTTTTTTTTTAAACCTCAAACCAACTAACAAAGGGTCGTATTTTTAGCTCTGTACCAAAGCAGTCCCGGGAAAAAATTTTAGAGTGAAATATTCCATGAATATTTTTAAAGGGTGTATTAAATAAAAATTTTATAACACAAAAGTAATGAATATCATTTCCACTCTCAAATCTTTGCCCAAATCACAAAGAAGCAAATTTTAAAAAGAGAAATAAAATTCTCAAGTAAATTGTCATTTACAAGAAAATATCTTTTCTGTCTAATACATTTCTTCCTAACTAACCATCATCCACCCTTTTTACCTTCAATAAAAATAAACATTTATTTGTCCTCGTAACCAAAAATCGTTTTTTGACATTTGACATACCTGTCCAAAACCCGTAGAAGGATGGATTTTCTGAGAAAACCAGCAAAAGAATTATGCACGGTTCCCAAAGCATTTCAAAAATCCCAAAAAAAAATTTAAAAAAAAAAAAAAAAAAAAAAACGAGAAAAGAGCAGGGCTGTACACAACTCCTTGTTTTAAACCCGAGTGCATCGAGTTTTGTCGGTTAAATAACCCCCCCCATCTGACCCACTTTTTCCCCAAAGAAATTTCTTTTCGGCACACTTTTAGTCATTTTCCATTAAACCCAAAACTTTTTTCAAAAAAGGTTAAAAAAAAAACCCCTTGAATTCGAATCAAAGGCCTTTTCGAAATTCTAAAAGGGAACAAAAATTTACGATTCGTGAAGGGTTTTTTCTGTAAAAAAGGCATCAAGGGAAATACTTGGTCATTGTAGAAAAGTTAAAATTTAAAAAACTTGCTTGAAAGATTGTTTTCCCCCCAATTTTTTACCTTTAGCCCGTTGTAAAAATTACTACTAAAAATCGAAAAAAAAATACTTTAAAATTGTAAGGCTTATTTACAAACATTGTATTACAGAGGTAAAAATAGAATTTTTCCATTTTTTGAAAAAAGTTTTTTCACGGGCAAAAAAAAATGAAACAAAACCCAACTTGGGGGGAAAAAACCTAACTTGGGGAGTCGCCAGCCAATTTGTTCGGACCCAAGTCCAAACTCAAACATTCTAGGCCCAGAAAGACGGGGGCCCTAGGTCGGGTCCGGGCCCAAATTAAACTTAGTGGAGAGGTTTCACCGAGACGGTCCGACCCACCCCGAAATGACTAAGCGGGTTTGAACCCACCCCCTCATGTCTGCCCAAAACGGGCCTCAGTAACCCGTGCCAGCCTTATCCGGGGAATTTTTGGAACCAAACCCTCATTGTTAGTCGGACGTCGCAGGAAAGGGAGAGGGGAAGGTAGTGTGTGTGGGGGTTTAAATCTAGCAAATTTAATTAAATGACCAATTGCCACCCAAGAGAAAAGGGGTGTAGACGGGGCTGGCATGATTTGAACGGCCCAAAGGAAATTTGAGGGGGGACAACTTCGGGGATCAAAGGGGGAAAAAAAACTGACCCAAAGGTACTGCCCCCCTTTGGGCACGGGGTTAGAGCATAAAAAATATGTGGGGGAGGAGAGAGGGGGAGGAAAAAAAGAACAGCAGAGAGGAGAGAGGGGAAGTTCGGGGAGTAGGCCCCTCGCCAAGGAAGGCAGGGAGATGGGAAAAGAACAGAACAGAGAGATAAAGGGGGGTTTTAGGTGTAAATCTCCCGCAAAGGGGAAAAAGGGAGAGGGAAAGAAGAAGGAGAAACGGGGGAAGAACAACCCAAAAAGAGACAGAGAGAGGGGGAGGGTTTTAGGGCTGCTTGGGGAGAAAAGCAGAGAGGGTGAGGGAAGGGGAGAAGAGAACCAAAAAAAGATTAGCATGAGATTTGCGGCAAGGGAAGGGCTGAGGAGAGATGTTTGGGGAAAAGAAGAGAGTTGCTAAATTTTTGAAGAAGAAAAAAAAGAAAAAAAAAAAAAGGAAAAAAAAAGCAACCATTCCCTTTTAAAGACAGACTAGAAAGAGGGGAAAAGAGAAAAGAGGAAATTTCGGTTTTAAAGCCCGGGAAAAAGAAAGGGAAACAATCGATGTTTAAAAGTCCACTGTTCCACCCTAACCGGGGGGTTTGACCCCCATACCTGGCAGCGTCACTTTCCCCCAAACAAACCCAAAAGACCCAAAGCCAACAGTCTCACCTACCAGGCGCCATCAACCCAAAACCCGTCCGGGGAGTTTTGTCGTGTTTTTTTAAAGTTCCCGTGAAAAGAAGAAAAAAGAAAAAAAAAGACAGTGAATTTGTGAAAAGTTAAAATCACCTGGCCAAAAGTAAAATCTGTTTTTTTACCCGGGGTTAAATTAATGATTTTAGATAAAAAGATTTTGGTGAAGTTTTAAGGGAAAAAAGAGAAGTTTTATTTTTTTTGATTCTATAAAACATTGATGTTTTTTTCTATAACATGTATATTAAAGTTTTTTGGGCTTTAATTTTGGTTTGATGTGACGAAGCATGATATAGAATGGATTGTAAGCAAGGGGTGAGTGGGGGGGTTTGGGGTGTGCGCTGTCCCTTTTCCCCCACGACATTACCCCGAGGTTTTACAATTTTTTGGGGAGCCCGCCCCGGATATTCCCGGGCCCCCTTTTTTATAATTTTTTCAACTTCTCAGAGAGGAAACGGGTGGGATTCAAGTTTTTGTAATCCTAAGACAAGGGGTTTTTATTACGTAAAGTTCCCAAAATAGGTTTAAAAACTAGGCTTGGCAAATTTTCTTCCAAGATAGTTAATACAAAGGGGTTTTCATTTCCCGCCCCCGAGTACTCATTTCGCACCCGATTTCCTAAAATTTTGCTCTCATATTTGGGGCCCGGCGCTGGGGGGTCTTTTAAAAACTAATTACGTTGCCCCAAGCTAAAAATTATCATTCCCTAGGATTGTGCTATCCCCGTCACTCGTGTCGGTAACCACCATTTGGCTGTCCCTTTTTTATAAAATTCTTGTTTTAAAAAAAAAGGGGGGGGGGAAAATAAAAGGCGGGAAAAAAAGAACAACCCCAAAAACAACGTTAAACGTCGCTCGTGATTTAGGGGTTTCTTTAGGAAAAAGAGTTTGGGGAGCATTCGTTGAAAACCCCGCAAAAAAATGGAAAGGATACGAGCAGAAAACACGTTTTCCCCGGGAGAAATAGCAGAGCGGAAGGATTAAAGCAGGGAAACGCAGGAAACAAAAGGGTAAAAGGAAAACGCCGGAAACAAAAGATTAAAGGTTCAATTTTGGTTAGAGAAAATGAGAATACAAAGGGGGACCACCGGGATGGGAGTTCAGTTTTCCAGTGAAATCTGTGCGCATTTAAAGCTCCCCGACCCAAGTTGCCAAAAATTTTCGGAAGGGACCGATTCGATTGACGCATACATCAGGGCGTTTTGAAAAAGTTTGCGACCAGTCAAGGGGTTGGGCCCCCAAAGAGTGGGGGAGTAAAAATTTTCGGGGTTACTGCCGGGGAAGGCCCTTTCAGATTTTCACGGGGTTACCAGCAGAACAACAATTTTGATTTTGGTGCTGTGGGAAGGGGTCCCCTTTTAAAGAAGGGGTTTGACCTCACAGAGGAAAAGGGGTTTAGGAAAAATTTTCGTTAGCTAGAAATTTAAGGGAGGGGAAAAGTAAAAACTCAGTTTGGTCACGTCTAGATCACTATTTTGGGGAAATGGGTTAAAAGGGTTAGTGGGACGAAAAAAGGATTTTGCCGAGTTGAAAAACTAGTTATAAAGAACAGATTTTGTTTAGGTTGCGGGCCCCGAGCTAACCCAAAATTTGAAAAAGAAAAACAGCCAGAGCAGCAGGGGAGTTGTTGAAAATTTGCAGAGGTGTAGAGAGAGGCCAAAGTTTTGGGCCCCAAGGTGGGAGGAGAAACAGGGGCAAACACAGGTGAAAAAAGAGGCAAGGGGACGGGGAGTTTTTTTGCAAAGTCTGCAAACCCATGGTGGGGCGAAAAGGGAAAGGGGGAAAGGGGCATTTGGTTTTTTCATTTTTTTACAAGAAGGGACGTTTTGGGGAGGGATTGTCGCAAGAGGGGTTTCCCAAAGGGAGCAGCCTGCAAGAGGGGGGATAAGGGTCGCCAAAAGGGAAAAGACCTGCAGTGGAACCAAAAGGGAATTTATTTGGAAGAGGGGGGAGTGCAGCCTATGGCTAAGGGACTGGACAGCAGTTTATGGGCAGGGATGGGGGCCCCAGGCTAAATGGTTCGTTACCAGTGGAAAAGGGGGGATTGGGCCCCGCAGAGGGGGGAAAGGGGTTACGGGGAAAACCCGGGTTTTTCATGCGGGGTAGTTTCGAACAACGCGGGGCTTTAAAGGGGGTTTGACGGGGGAAATCCAGACCTGTACCCCTAATCGATGGCACTGTGAGGGAGTTTCCCCGTTTTCTAAGATAAATTTCGTACCCCCCAACTTTTTCAGGCGAGGTTTTTTCCCGCGTTGGGGATGGAGAAACCCCCCCACGATCTGATCAAAAAAATATTCCAGGTGCAAGGGGTCCAGGGGTTTCCCGAGTTTTTGACTGCTACAGGGGCAGGGAGTTTTAAAACGGAGCAAGGGAAGGGGGAAAAAGGGTTTTTAAACCGTTTAAATTTTTTCCCGGAAGGAAGGGCGGGGAAGACTGTCGCCTATGATTTAGGGGAAAAGGGGAGGAAAAAAGACCCTTCGCCCGGGAAATCTTGGGAGTTGGCCAAAAGGTGGGGAGAAACAGGAGGGTTTGAGGGGGGGAGACAAATTCTTTGAAAGGGGGGGCTGTTGTAACCGAGTGTTTTACCCCAAGGGGGAAACAGGTTTAAAGGGGACCCCCTCATTAGAGTTTTCCCACGGTTTTCGTGACAAAAGCCATGTCCCTGGGGCACGATTCGCTCAAGGCGAGTCATCTCGGCACCGGTAAAACGGGTGAAACCCAGTCCTTTTATGGGTTTTCATTGGCCAGGGGGAAAATTTCAAAAACATAAAAAAACGGTTTTTGGGATGTCATTTATTGGTCAAAGGTCACCACAAGAGGGGTGGGAAAAGGAAGGCGCCTCTTAAACATCCCCCTTTAATTGAAAAACACCATTCAGGGGAAATGGCCGTTTCTGATGGGCCCAAACTCGCCTGTTTCCCAAAAGGGGGGCACGGGGATGAGACATGGGAATTGCAAGGGAAGGGGTTTTCAGGGGGCAAGGGCGGGCAAAAAGAAGCAATATGACAGGAAGGTGAAGGGAAACAAAACCTCCCAAAGGGGAGATCAAGTCCTGGTACGCTTCCCACGGGTCAAAAACAACGCTGATGCATTGAAAAAGGGCCATTCACCTTTACTGAAAAGGTTTGGGGCGGGATTAAACCCAATTTATGTGAATGGGAAACCCAAAAATTTTTATGCGAATTTTTTCCGCAGAATATTCAGCGTGAGACTTTAGCCCAAAGGCGCAGCAGGGAATCATTATGAAGGGGAAAGAAACCCCGCTGAAAAAGGGGGGATTTTTTTTGCCCAAGTTTCCAGAAGAAATCCTACAGGGATGTGTCAAAGTATGAAAGGGGGAAAACAGTAGGAGTTTTCCCAGGTTTTTTGTCGGAGGCGACACAAAGCAGCCAGAAAGGGGGAAATTTGGGGAAAAATTAGGAAATTCAGAGAGGGCCCCGGGGCCAAAAAAAAGTCAGGGTCTTTCTAGTTTTTTTTGGGTTTTTTAAAAAGGGATTTGTTTAAAAATTTTTCTGCAATCACGAGTCCTCTCAGTGATTTGGTCAAAGGGAAAGGGAAACCGGCATGGTCGATGGTCAGACCTTTCAGAGGGAAACAATGCAGGGCGGTGTTGGAAAGACTAGGGTTTCCCCTCCCCATCCCTTTAAGCAAACCCGATAGTCCAAACCATTTTTGTTGCGGACAGATTTCCCTCAGGGGGTGGGATAGGGGCAGTATTTTTTCAGGACTTTAAAAGGGGGCGAGTTTTTTGTAGAAAACGCCTAGCAGGAAGTTGACAAAGTGGGGAAGAAGGGTACGGGAACGGTGGAGAAGGTGTTTTTGGCTGTTGTGTGGGGGCCTGCAGAAGTTCCCACAAATACTTTTTTGGGAAGATTCGTGATCGGGAAAGGATTTAAACAAAAAACCCCCTCAAATTCCTGCAGGAGGCGCAGTTGAAAAAAAAGCAGAGTTTTTGCGTTTTGGGGAATGGCACTGCAAACCCTACAGGTTTTCGAGTGGGAGTACTTCCCGTCGACAGAATGTCGGAGCTTTACTATTTAAGGGCCCTGTTTTGTCTACAAGCTCAACTCGGGGGAAGTTTTTCATATCCAGGGGGCTTTTTGAAATATGTGTTTATTCCAGTTTTTTGATTGGATAGGGTTCATTCCCCCCGTTGGGTATGGTTCATATTTTTTTTTTTTTTTGTGAGACTTTTTCATATTTTTTTTTGTGAGACTTGTTCATGTGGATGTATTTTTTGCTTTTGGGGCAAACAGTCGCTTGTGTAAATGATTGGGAAAATTTTTTTGCAATAAGTGAGATGGAATTTCCCCCAGTGAAGTGGAATTTGGGTCGCGATCATATTTTATTGGGGCTTTTTATAAGAAAAATTTTGAAAAGGAAGATGGCAAAAACCGCAGGAAGGGGGAAATTCATAAGTGCGCACAGAAAGGGCCCCTTATAGAATTAGTTGAAATAACGCAAGAGCGCACGTCAATGATAACTCATTTGGGGTGGTATTTTACAATTGTTTTAAATTTTTTAAAATTAAAAAACCGGGTTTGGTTTTTAAAGTATTTCCAAACTTTTTCGCGGTACTGTGTGTCACAAATTTTGGTTTTTTGTCCTTTTTGTAAACCCTTTTTTGAGACAAAAGCGGGCAAAGGTCCTTTTAAAGGGGGAAATTGTCACGGACAAAAAAAATGAAACAAAAATAACTTTGGGGGGAAAAAACCTAACTTTTTGGGGGTCCCCCAGCCAATTTGGGTTTGGGCCTAAAACCAAAATCAAAAAATTCTAAGGGGTCCCGAAAGACGGGCCCATAGGTCGGGGGCCGGGGCCAAATTTAAACTTAGTGGAGAGGTTTTCACCGAGACGGTCCGACCCACCCCGACTGACTTTAAGGGGGCTTTTTAAAACCCACGCCGGGCCCATGTCTGCCCAGAAAGGGCCTCATACCTGGGGCCCCCTTTTCCGGGCCCAATTTTTTTGGAACCAACCATTGTTTTGTCCGGGGCTTCCCCAGGAAAAGGGAGAGGGAGAAGGTAGTGTGTGTGGGGGGGAAATCAGCAAACAAATTTAAAAGACCAAATTTAAACCACCACAGAGAGAAAAGGGGTTTTAGACGGGAAAGTCCCTGATTTGAACGTCCAATGGAAATTAGGAAAAAAGGGGGACAACTTCGGGATCAAGGGTAAAAATCTGGGCCAATTGGGAACCCGGCCCTTGGACACGGGGGTTTAAACATAAAAAGGAAAATGTGTGAGGGGAGAGAGGAGGAGGAAAAAACGAAAGCAAGAAGAGAGAGGGGGGAAGTTCGGGAGAGAGGCTCTCGCCTATAAAGGGAAAGGGAGGGAATAGAACCCAACAAGCCCGAGAGAAGGGGGAGGTTTTAGGTGTGTCTCCTGCCCCGAGGGGAAAAAGGGGGAAAAGGATGAAGAAGGAGAGAACGAGGGGAAAAAACGAACAAAAAAAAGACAGAGAAAGGGGAGGTTCAGGGCTGCTTGAAGAAAACAGGGGAGATGAGGGGGAGAAAAAGAACCAAGTTGAGAGATTTGCAAAGAATATTCCCCGCAGAGGAAGGGCTTTAGGAGAGATGTGGAGAGAGAGAGGAAGGGTTTTTTTAAATTTTAAAGAAGAAGAAAGAAAAAAAAGAAAAAAAAAAAAAAGAAAAACAACCATGTCCCCTTTGTAAAAGCAAAACTAGAAAAAGGAGAGGAGAGAGAGTCAATGCGTTAATGCAGGGAAGAAAAAAGGAGAAAAGTCGTGTTTTATAGTCCCCTGTTCCACCCTAACCCGGGGGGGTTTGACCTCCTACCTGGGGAGCGTCACTTTGCCAAGCAGAACCCCAGACCAACCCCCAACCCGCCCCACCCCGAAACCCGGCCCATCAGGAAAACCCCCAAAAAACCCGTGCCGGCCCGTTGTGTCCCTGTTGTGAAAGTGACAGTGGAAAAAAAGAAGAAAAAAAAAGAAAAGAACCCGTGATTCGGGAAAAGTTAAGAAAACCCCCCCCGGCCAGGTTTAAAATAAAATCTTGTTTTTTTACCCGGGTTTTTTAAATTATGTTTTTTGAAAATGTTTTTTTTGAAGTTTTAAGGGAAAAAAGAATGTTTTATTTGTTTGATTTTAAAAAGCCCCCGATGTTTTTTTCTATTTCATGTAAGTAAAGTTATAGAATTTATAGTGGTTTGATGTGCGAATGCATGATATAGAATGAGATTGTAAGCAAAACCCGTAGTGGGTTTTTTTGGGTGTGCGCTATTTTCCTCCCCACTGACCTTTCCCCGATTTTACAAAGTTCCTTATCAAAAAAAAACACTGAAAAAAATTTTCACCAAACATTTACATAGTTTCTATTTTTGGGGAATGCAAATTCAATAGTTTCCACTTAAGCCATCTATCCCTGCAGTTTTTGTTTTTCAATGTTTTCTTAATTAAAGTCTACAATACCTTTTCTCTTGCAAATGGACCTTTCACATGATCTCTATCTTCTTTCAGTTCTCCAGTTAAAAGCCTCCTTGGTACTAGGGTCCTGTGTGAGATGTGCTGTAAAATGATCAGACCAAATTTCTACATGGGTATTGTTAGCAGGCTGCTTAATCTTCCTTGAAATTTGTATACAGTGTGCCATGTTTTTTTCTGATCCATTGTAGACAAAATTAATTCTGTCAGCAAACCATCATTCAATATCTTTTCCTTTTCTATTTGTAAATGCTCTCTGATTCCTATTCCTAAAACAACTACACAGTCATCAATACGCTAAATACGTTTACTTATTTTGGGTAGCTTACGAACACTTCTTATGACAGCATGCAATTCTTCATCAAATCAGTCTTGTCGTTTAGAGCCACTCTTATTCATTCTTTGTTTATCTTTATATTTTCTGCAGCATCTTCCTCAGACATATTACATACTTGCAATGCATGAGCAATCTAACCATGAATTAAAGTAACTGCAAAAATGATTTTAGTCCCTTAAAGTTCACGCTGGTAACCAACATTATTGTGTTCGTCAGCACATTTACCATCTCAAACAATTCTCTTGACTGCTTATGCACCATTTTCTTGATCATCGCTTCTTCGAATGAGACTATAAACCGAGCTTCCGTGTGTGAACGCACGCATAATATCTTGCACACACATAAAATCCCATCATCAACTTTCGGAAGAGAAGGCCAGTTTGGCCGTTGGTATGGATGACACGTTACACACAGCATGCACCCTGCGTGAGAAATGGAAAAAAAAATGAAGGAAGTGAGGAAATTGAGTGAACGATATTGAACGACATTGACTGGATGACACGGGAAACGAATGAATGAAGCGTCAGTGGCAGCTCTTCAGTCGGCACTACCCAGGTAGGCAGCCTGTTGTGTAAACGAGTGTGGACTGTAAAGCGCTTAGAGTCTGGTCTCTAGCCGAGAATAGGCGCTATATAAGTATTCATTATTATTCTTATTATCTCTAGCAAAGCAGTTGGAGATTCACTTTACAGTTTAATAGTCAGACTCTCTTTCACACACACGGGATAAACACAAATCTCTAAATAACGCGTGAAAATCAAAAGACAGTAAAAGGTCATCTCTTACTCTGTATTCACTTACCATAATGTACATATACTGACCTTAAAGGTCGCCATGACATATGTTATTCAGAATAGACAGACCAAAGACAGTGGACATGCTAATCAACACTATCGGTATCATTTATAACTTGATCTTCAAATGACATGCAATACCGGCTGCGTGACTCGTACGGAAGAAAGTTAAAGTATTACTTATGCCTTAACAATACTGAGAAGCATTTGAAATCCCATTTTTCAGGCCACCTCACAGAAATATGTGTACACCCCCATAAATATGCGTACATCCCCATAAGCTAAGAAGCAGTCAGAAAGATAATCATTCAACAAAAGAATTCTATTTGTACAGTCAATAATATGCAGAATATGGTGAACCCTTAAGAGTCACAAAACAGCATACACATAACACATCCTTAGCAGCATCAAAGAACTGTCCAGAAATGCACAGAAGTATTCGATGTCACAGAAACCTGTTTTATGCATGGAACATATACATTTTTAATGTGACATAACAGTTCTCCGGATTGCCCCCCCCCCCCCCCCTCCCCTTTTTTGTTGCAAACTTTGAAGCGAGGACACCAATAGAAAAACAAAATTCAACAGTTGTTTCAGTAAAAGAAAATCAAACGAAATGATGAAGGAAATAAAACTGTTACTGCGTTACTTGCATAAAAGCCCATTCACATTTCAGTGTAGAAAAGATAAGTTATTTCCCATCGTTGCTTTTAATGTTATCTTCAAGCTGCACATTCACATTTCTCTTGCATCCAACCCTCAGTAAGCATATATACCAAGACAAAGGACTAAACGCCCACCACACATCGCTTTCAACATCCAAAATCACGTGCAGTTTTACAGCATGGCCACTGACACCGGTGTCGCCTTTCTTTCTGTGCCCACAATAGGAAGTTCACTCTTCCCATACCGCATGGGCCGTCAACATGCTATTTCCATCATACCAAGTCATTACAATGATCCACGATGAACGATTGTTAATCAGCGAATGCTTGACAACCACAGTGCCCCTTTGGCCACCTTGTCTGGCTTTCTGTCAGATGAGGAGTCAGTCTTCACTCACACCCTTAGAAACGTCCTCTTTGATAGATTTATGAACATTTCCCACTTTTCCCTTGGCCTTCAAGATTTCTTCTCCTTTCTTTCTTTCTGTGTACGCAGGCTGATACTCCTGCGGACACTGCCGGTATAGATAGGCAGTGGAGATTTGTGTGCATGACCGTTTCTTATCCCGCCATTAAGGCAGCCATACTCCATCTTCGGGGAAGGTGCATGCTATGTGTAACGTGTCATCCATACCAACGGCCAAACTGGCCTTCTCTTCCGAAAGTTGGTGATGGGATTTGACGTGTGTGCAAGATGTTGTGCGTGCGTTCACACACGGAACCTCGGTTTCTAGTCTCATTCGAAAGACTGTATGGGGAATGGAGTCAGAACCAATGTTAACTCCGAGAGAAAAATCCCCCTGTACCGAAATTCGAACCCGCAACCCCAGGATCACGAGTTCGGCACTCTACCAACTGAGTTATTCCGGCCCCTTTCTCCTGTCTGTAAGAGATGGAGCGAGCAATCACAGTGAAGTCTGACTTTGACTTCAGTCAATGCAGTCTGTCCACCTCCGTGTCCTCTTGTCGCTTCCAGCTTTTCCAGGAACAGATTTCGGTGCAAGCTCTTGCAGTCGGTAGGCATCTTGATGTCTTGTCTGGACACACTGTAAAGCATGAGGCTGTTCCTCTTAGAGCCGCCCTCCAGACTGGGTCTACCCTTTACTCCTATTTTCTCTGGCTTCTCAGTCAGGTCCCTCTTTGCCTTGTGCAGATCTTCGTTCTCCTCGATCACTTCTTCCCTTAGATATTACAGATCATTTTTCACAGTTGCAGATTTGTCGCTCAAGAGTTGACTTCCTTTTTTTGTGGCATCAGTTATCGGATCAATGGAGCACCTAAGGTGGTGACCTGCCCCCCCCCCCCCCCCCCCCCCCCCCTCCCCCATCCATTTTTTTTCTTTCCCCCTAAGGCCGAAACCCACGTTTTCATTTTTTGGTGCTTCACACTGTCCCCTTCCTCTGCCAAAAATATACAACACAAAAACAATTTCCACTACTAGCTCCCCCCCCCCCCCCCTCCAACCAGTCAACCAGTCTCTTACACACCATGCATTCTAGGAGTGTACATCATGTTTGAGGTCACCGATCCTGATTCCCATCTGGTCCTGCATAGACTTTCGGGTCGCCATCAAGACTTAAAGACTCGGCTCCGTGGCAGGACCCAGGGTGCGAGGATCACCTGGCAGGTCAGCATTGACCCACTCCAACGACCCTGCACTGTTCAGTCGGGTGTGTCGTGTCTTGTCTTTGCTTGGTGGTGGGTTCAGTCGGGTGTGTCGTGTCCTGTCTTTGTCTGGTGGTGGGTTCAGTCGGGTGTGTCTTTGTCTGGTGGTGGGTTCAGTCGGGTGTTCGTGCCTTGTCTTTGTCTGGTGGTGGGTTCAGTGGGGTGTGTCGTGTCTTGTCTTTGTCTGGTGGTGGGTTCAATCGGGTGTGTCTTCCGTTGGTGGTGCGTCCAGTCGGGTGTGTCATGCCTTGTCTTTGTCTGGTGGTGGGGTCAGTCGGGTGTGTCGCGTCTTGTCTTTGTCTGGTGGTGGGTTCAGTCGGGTGTGTCGTGCCTTGTCTTTGCTTGGTGGTGGGTTCAGTCGGGAGTGTCGTGCCTTGTCTTTGTCTGGTGGTGGGTTCAGCCGGGTGTGTCGTGCCTTGTCTTTGTCTGGTGGGTGGTTCAGTCGGGTGTGTCGTGTCTTGTCTTTGTCTGGTGGTGGGTTCAGCCGGGTGTGTCGTGTCTTGTCTTTGTCTGGTGGTGGGTTCAGCCGGGTGTGTCGTGTCTTGTCTTTGTCTGGTGGTGGGTTCAGCCGGGTGTGTCGTGTCTTGTTCATTTGTCTTTTTTGGTGGTTCAGTCGGGTGTGTCGTGCCTTGTCTTTGTCTGGTGGTGGGTTCAGCCGGTGTGTCGCGCCTTGTCTTTGTCTGGTGGTGGGTTCAGCCGGGTGTGTCGTGCCTTGTCTTTGTCTGGTGGTGGGTTCAGCCGGGTGTGTCGTGTCTTGTCTTCCCTTGGTGGTGGATCGTCTCCCGTGGTGCTTTCAATGTCAACACACCGCTAAAGCAACTTGCTCCAGAAGCAGTCCACATGTGACACCCTCTACACGTCTGGTGAGTGTCATATCGGCGATAACTCCTTTACTGGCCCGCTTTTAACACGAAACTGAAGGGGAAAAAAAACACAAAACCTGGCGAGAATAGTCCGCATAAAGCTGTCATTTCTGCTGCTGTAGACGGCGTGGTTCTGGCACCTAAATGCAGAAATTGTGATACACGCACCCGTCTATGCTGGCCACAATGAACGGTAGGAGATGGAACGGCCATCTTGTCTTGACAACGTCTGATCACAGCCCCCCCCCCCCCCCTCCTCTCGTCCCCCCCCCCCCCACCCCCACCCCACTGCCTATCCCCGCCAAAAGAGAGAGAGAGAGGGAGAGAGAGAGGGAGTGAGAGAAGAGAGAGAGAGAGAGAGAGAGAGAGAGAGAGAGAGAGGAGAGAGAGAGAGAGAGAGAGAGAGATGAAACGAAATGAAATTTTTATTCCATAAGGCCAAGGCCTTCTTTGGAAGAGAGAGAGAGAGAGAGAGAGAGAGAGAGAGAGAGAGAGAGAGAGAGAGAGAGAGAGAGAGAGAGAGAGGAGAGAGAGATAGAGAGATAGAGAGAGAGATTAAATGAAGTGAAATCTTAATTTCAAACGTCCAAGGCCCTCTTTGGAAGAGAGAGAGAGAGAGAGAGAGAGAGAGAGAGAGAGAGAGAGAGAGGAGAGAGAGAGAGAGAGAGAGAGAAGAGAAGAGAGAAGAGAATGAGAATCTTTATTCCATAAGGCCAAGGCCTCTTTGGAAGAGGAGAGAGAGAGAGAGAGAGAGAGAGAGAGAGAGAGAGAGAGGAGAGAGAAGAGAGAGAGAGAGAGAGAGAGACAGAGAGAGACAGAGAGAGACAGAGAGAGAGACAGAGAGACAGAAGCGACTGTTAAACCTTGAAACGAGTGTCAGCCGTTTCTAAACGCCAGAACCACCAACATCGGCATCCAGCAGCAAACCTGTGATTGAGCCGATGGTCTGACAGCAGCATCATGGAAGGAAGTACGCCCTGCTCTGCAGATTGCCGGGAAACGAACGTCCACACGCCTTGCACGCAGGAAGACACGTTCAGAGGGCGCATCTCTTTGGGAGGGGGGGGGGGGGGGGGGACATCTGGACAAGTGGCACGCACGGTTCTCTACGAGTAGCTTAGCAGTGTGGAGAGAAAAGCAACAACCGCCTCCGATACAGCAGACTGCAGCTCTGGCCACCGTCAGTCTGATATGATGAGAGCAGCCTGCGGTGTTGAAAATGAGGGCAGAGGCCAGGCAGGTGGGGGGGGGTCAGGGGGGGGGGGGGGGGGGGGGGGGGGGACGGGGGAAGTTTGGAGGTGAGTGCGTATGAGTGCGCGTGTTGTTAATAATTTTAGGAAGCGTCGGTGATTGGGGGGTGGGTGGGGAGGGGAGGAGTCGACAGAATTTGGCATCACAGAAAAAAAAAGGTTTTTTTTCTTTCTTTTTTCTATTTGGTTTAGGCTTGACGCCACACAAGATCAAAAGAAGACATTAGTCGGGGAAATGACAAGACAACACGCTGATGGCTCTCCAAACAACAGGATGATGGAATGAATACACCCCCTTCACGCTGCCCCGCCTCTCTCTCTCTCTCTCTCTCTCTCTCTCTCTCTCTCTCTCTCTCTCTCTCTCTCTCTCTCTCTCACTCACTCTCTCTCTTTCTTTCTTTCTTGTCTCAACCCCCAACCCTCCCTTCTCTCTCTCTCTCTCTCTCTCTCTCTCTCTCCTCTCTCTCTCTCTCTCTCTCTCATCAATCATCCATCAGTTGACCTGTTAATGTCATCTCTCACGCATTTGGTTGTTAAATTAAGGAATTAAACCTGTCTAAAAAAAAAAAAAGTAGGTTGACACTGCTCAAGAAAATGTGCGTAACAAAGACATTTGAACGAAACAGCGACTGAGTGAGCAGTAGTCGTCGTTTGTATGTTTTTGCACTGACGTGTCATTAAAAGCTATACACTGCTGTTTGTTCTGCTAGTACTACCTCTTGAACTCTCCGCGTGCCTCTCCCCCTCCTACCCCCCCCCCTCCCCCGCCCCTCCCTCTTCCCCCTTATCATGCACTAATCACATTCACACATCAGTACGTTCATTTTTGCTATTACTAATCTTTTGATGTTTAATGGCTGTAATGACTTTCGTATACGTATACACCCTTTCCGAAGGGTTGTTCATCTTAGCTATTCTCTCTCTCTCTCTCTGTGTCTCTCTGTCAGATGCGTGTGCTTGCTTGTAGTGTGTGTGTGTGTGTGTGTGTGTGTGTGTGTGTGTGTGTGTGTGTGTGTGTGTGTGTGTGTGTGTGCGCGTGTGCGTGCGTGTGTGTGTGTGTGTGTGTGTGTGTGTGTGTGTGTGTGTGTGTGTGTGTGTGTGCGTGCGTGCGTGCGCGTGTGCGTGCGTGTGTGTATGTGTGTGTGTGTGTGTGTGTGTGTGTGTGTGTGTGTGTGTTGTGTGTGTGTGTGTGTGTGTGTGTGTGTGTGTGTGTGTGGTGTGTGTGTGTGTTCGCGGTTCTGCGTATTTTGTGTGGTGTGTGTGTGTGTGTGTGTGTGTGTGTGTGTGTGTGTGTGTGTGTGTGTGTGTGTGTGTGTGTGTGTGTGTTGTTGTGTGTGTGTGTGTGTGTGTGCATGTGCTCCTTGGTGTAAAGTATTTTTTCTTTAATACAGTTAATGTTTTTTTGTTGTTGTTGATTTACCCTTTGATTTCTTGTCTTTTCATCTTGGTATACCCCACATTACATTTTACTTCTTGGCTGGCGTTTTCTCTCCTAGGTTATGGCGCAAAGAAGCTTACATAGCTTATTCTGAGGCATGGTGAAATGAACTCTATATCAGGCTCTCTCCGTCTCCCTCACCTCTCTCTCTCTCTCTCTCTCCTCTCTCCTCTCTCTCTCTCTCCCTCTCTCTCTGTTTCCAGTCCCCCATTTCCAGATACTAATATGTGTGTGTGTGTGTGTGTGTGTGTGTGTGTGTGTGTGTGTGTGTGTGTGTGTGTGTGTGTGTGTGTGTGTGTGTGCGCGCGTGCGTGCGTGCGTGCGTGTGCGTGCGTGCGTGCGTGCGTGTGCTTGAATAGAAAAGCGGAAAAAAGAAAAGAAAAAAACATGAGAGGAATACAGGCAACACAGGTGAGGTCGTTTGTTTCCAGAATCTCAGAAAGTATATTAAAAAAAAGTTTCTGTTGGAGTTCACCTAAAATACAGACACAACAGTAAGAACTATCCTTTTTTCCCCCTGTCATTTTTTGTAAATTATCTTACAATTGTTAAAATGATTCACACATTATTTTCTTTCAAATTTGATTAAACCTGATCACTTCATTATCCCAAAGTAACATTTTTTTTTCTTGCTCTGTTACGTTTGTGAGGTAAAAAGAAATATATATAGCTTATCTTTCGATACGTGTGTTGGAAAGTCGATTTACATGAACTCGCATTAGCCTTGTATATTATGAAAGAATAGTCTTTGAAGATAGATGTTGGGAGTAAATGCTACATGGTATGACATCAATAAAGCACATTTCAAGTGCTTTTCTTTCGTCTTAGTTTGGTAAGGATATCATGCCACTAGTCACAGTGATACATGAATGTATCAACAATGCCAAGACACCCATGGTCAACCGTCCGCGTGGTACCAACAGTTACACCACCTGTGATGGACATTTGATAGTGCGAGGCGGTCAGAGCGTGGTCAGTATAAACGTCGCTATGGAATGCTGTTCAAATCCTACGCGTTGCTTAAGGGCAACTCTTATCGAGATAGCAATGTACACTTATACATTATGAGTGAGAATGAGATGTTATGCATTATGAGTGAGAATGACATGTTATGCATTATGAGTGAGAATGAGATGTTATGCATTATGAGTGAGAACGACATGTTATGCATTATGAGTGAGAATGACATGTTATGCATTATGGGTGAGAATAACATGTTATGCATTATGATGTATGACTTATGCATTAGGTGAAATGACATGTTATGCATTATGGGTGAGAATGACATGTTATGCATTATGGGTGAGAATGACATGTTATGCATTATGAGTGAGAATGACATGTTATGCATTATGAGTGTAATGACATGTTATGCATTATGAGTGTAATGACATGTTATGCATTATGAGTGTAATGACATGTTATGCATTATGGGTGAAAATGACATGTTATGCATTATGGGTGAGAATGACATGTTATGCATTATCAGTGAGAATGAGATGTTATGCATTATGGGTGAGAATGAGATGCTATGCATTATGAGTGAGAATGAGATGCTATGCATTATGAGTGAGAATGAGATGTTATGCATTATGAGTGAGAATGAGATGTTATGCATTATGGGTGAGAATGAGATGTTATGCATTATGGGTGAGAACGACATGTTATGCATTATGAGTGAGAATGACATGTTATGCATTATGAGTGAGAATGACATGTTATGCATTATCAGTGAGAATGACATGTTATGCATTATCAGTGAGAATGAGATGTTATGCATTATGGGTGAGAATGAGATGCTATGCATTATGAGTGAGAATGACATGTTATGCATTATGAGTGAGAATGAGGTGTTATGCATTATGAGTGAGAATGAGATGTTATGCATTATCAGTGAGAACGAGATGTTATGCATTATGAGTGAGAATGACATGTTATGCATTATGAGTGAGAATGACATGTTATGCATTATGAGTGAGAACGACATGTTATGCATTATGAATGAAAATGAGATGTTATGCATTATGGGTGAGAATAACATGTTATGCATTATGGGTGAGAATGACATGTTATGCATTATGGGGAGAATGAGTTGGTGAGAATGAATGTTATGCATTATGAGTGAGAACGACATGTTATGCATTATGAGTGAGAACGACATGTTATGCACTATGCGTGAGAATGAGATGTTATGCATTATGGTGAGAATGAGATGTTATGCATTATGGTGAGAACGACATGTTATGCATTATGGGTGAGAATGACGATGTTATGCATTATGGGTGAGAATGAGATGTTATGCATTATGGGTGAGAACGACATGTTATGCATTATGGGTGAGAATGACATGTTATGCATTATGGGTGAGAATGACATGTTATGCATTATGGGTGAGAATGACATGTTATGCATTATGGGTGAGAACGACATGTTTGCATTATGAGTGAGAATGAATGTCATGCATTATGGGTGAGAATGACATGTTATGCATTATGGGTGGAGAATCAATATGACATGCATTATGGGGTGAGAGATGAGACATGTATGCATTATGGTGAGAACACATGTTATGCATTATGAGTGAGAACGACATGTTATGCATTATGGTGAGACACATGTTATGCATTAGGTGAGACGATGTTATGCATTATGGGTGAGAACGACATGTTATGCATTATGAGTGAGAGACATGTTATGCATTATGAGTGAGAATGATGTTATGCATTATGGTGAGAATGACATGTTATGCATTATGAGTGAGAATGAGATGTTATGCATTATGAGTGAGAATGACATGTTATGCATTATGGGTGAGAATGACATGTTATGCATTATGAGTGAGAATGACATGTTATGCATTATGGGTGAGAATGACATGTTATGATTATGGGTGAGAATGACATGTTATGTGTCATGAGTGAGAATGACATGTTATGCATTATGAGCGAGAATGACATGTTATGCATTATGAGCGAGAAGGAGAAAAAAACACTTTACTGCATATCATACTGCACTGCATTCTGTACCCAATCTTATGTTTATATCATGTCTACAGTTTTAAGTACATTGTTTATCTATTTGCTTTTTGTCAAATCTTTGATTTTCTGTTGTTGCGAAATATTGTGAAAAGTGAAAGAAAAAGCATTGTGCACATGTGCACCTTTGCAGAGGGACTTTGATTTACCTGATTTAAGGTAAATATGGACAGGCTTTTGGTTGTATCTGTGGTTACCTCCCTCTTTACCCCTCTATCACTCCCAGCCCCCACACTCTTCTCTTTCTGTCTTAATCTGTTAGCCCCCCCCCCCCCCCCCCCACACACACACACACACACCGCTCCTGTCCGTCTATCTGATGTCTGCCCCCACCCGCTGTCCACCCCCACCCCCCTCTCAATTTCTCTCGCTCTGTGTGTCTCTGTTTTACTAATACAATTATTATCATCTGACTGTCGTCTGTCTGCCTGCATGTCTGTCTGCCTGCCTGTCAGTCTGTCTTTCTGATTCTTCTAATGAGAAGGGCGTGTGAAGGTGTGAAGGTAGGGAAGAACATTGCAGAAGGGGAAGGAGAAAGACACCAACATTAGCGCCTTAGCAGCAGGGAAACAACACGTAACGACGGCAGCAAAAAAAATGCTAATTGTAGGCTAAGAACTCTAGAACCCTGGCCAGATGAGCTTGCCAGTCCTTTTTTGCACCCTAAAAATTCCATCTCCTTTCATGTCCTGTTCTTTATTCCTTTCTTCTTTCTCTCATTCCTTGGACCTCTTCCTGCCCCCCCCCCCCCCCCCCCCCCCCCCCTCCTACTGTCCCTTCTCTCGTTTCGTCTTCATATTTCACATCACTTTTTCTTGTTTCAATGCCGAAACCACAACTAAAATCTGTGATTCCCCCCCTCCACCCCCCCCCCCCCCCCCCAATCTTTGCGCACGTCAAGCAACACCCAAGACACATTTTTAGGACATTCAGAGTAATCCAGTCAAATTGTCTCCCCAATAACATGTATCAGACAAGGAAAATTCCTGACCAATCTCTTCCTTCCGTTATAAGATCAGAAAAAAGCTTTTAAATCAATTTTTTTTTTCGATATCTAATTGGGGGTATAAAGATTAGCACGCAAAAAAAAAAAAAGGGAAAAAAGAGACTCGTTTCATTTCGTATGAGTTCGTGTGGCCTTTCGATGAAGCGTGTTCAAATCACGATGTAAGAACTAAACAGAGAGAGAGAGAGAGAGAGAGAGAGAGAGAGAGAGAGAGAGAGAGAGAGAGAGAGAGAGAGATTCGGTTTCAGTTTCAGTTTCAAGGAGGCGTCACTGCGTGCGGACTAGTCCATATACGCAACACCACTTCCAGTAGGTTCTGAGACCACACTACGCACGATTTTAAGCTGATGGATAAATGAATTAACAACTAATATGAGAGAATTGAAGAAGAGGGTCTCGTGGCTACGACTTAGCAGACAGATGTCTGACCTACGCATTAGCCCTGGTCAGACCTTGAGTGCCTACACAGAGAGAGAGAGAGAGAGAGAGAGAGAGAGAGAGAGAGAGAGAGAGAGAGAGAGAGAGAGAGAGAGAGAGAGAGAGAGAGAGAGAGAGAGAGAGATCGGCTTGTATCAGGTTTGACGGAAACGTGTGTAAATCATGATGCATGAAAAGAGAGAGAGAGAGAGAGAGAGAGAGAGAGAGAGAGAGAGAGAGAGAGAGAGAGAGAGAGAGAGAGTTTTGCGCACTTCCTATCGTTAGATCCCAACTGCTAAAGGTCTGTCCAGCAGGTGAATGGTGTGTGATGGCATAAACCCAATGGATGTTTTATGTAAATTGCCAGAGAGAGAGAGAGAGAGAGAGAGAGAGAGAGGATGTCTTAACTTGAAGGGAAAAAAGGGAGATTCTCAGTTCTGCAAAAGGTGAAAAAATCTCAATGAAAACTTAACGTTACCCGTTTTCTTCTGCATAAATCGAGGGTTACTGCCAACCCCAGTATCTCACATACATATATATAGGAGATACTGGTTCTGCCGTCAACCTCCGAGATGGTCGATATTCTTTTATGTAACACTCACCCGTGTTTCCACTTTCTGTCCTCATCCGATTTTTTAGATTTTGTTTACTTGCCCTAGGGGTCGGAAGAGCTCAGTTGGTAGAGCGCCGGACTCATAATCTTGGTGATCCTGGGGTTGCGGGTTCGAATCTCTGCCGGGCCGTTTCGGTACAGGGGATTTTTCCCTCAGAGTTAACATTGGTTCTGACTCCATTTCCCAAACAGTCCTTCGAATGAGACTATAAATCGAGATTCCGTGTGTGAACGCACGCATATCATCTTGCACGCACACGTAAAATTCCATCACCAACTTTCGGAAGAGTAGGCCAGTTTGGCCGCTGGTATGGATGACACGTTACACATAGCATGCACCCTGCGTGAGAAATGGAAAGAATGAAGGAAGTAAGGAAATGGAGCGAACGATATTGAACGATACTGACTGGATGACACAGGAAACGACTGAATGAAGGGCCAGCTGGCAGCTCTTCAGTCGGCACTACCCAGGTAGACAGCCCGTTG
>CM031627.1:21107345-21119845 GCA_018398815.1 Conus ventricosus
TTGTGGGTGTGGGTGGTTTTGTGTGTTGGTGTGTGTGTGTGTGGTTGTGTGTGTTTGTGTGTGTGTGTGGTGTGTGTGTTGCGGCAGTTGCGAGCGTTTTCAAAGGGGTTGGTTGGACAATGGAGGAACATTGTCCTGTGGTGGGCAGGTTGGGGTTTGGCCCCCGGGCTTGCAAAAGTCCGTTTAAAGGAAACTGTCTAAATTACACAAAGTTGCACGTGTGTATAAGGGGTTTTAAAGAAAGACCTTTCACGGATGTGAAATTTCCCTTTATTTCCCCCAAACAACAGGCTATTTCAAAACAGAATAAGGACACAAAAAAAAAAAGAAAACTTTTGCACTTGGTGAAAAGGGATGAACTTTTCCCCAAGAGGCTTAGTTACGGGATGGACAAAAACAAAAAATTCACCAAAGGAACTTTGTTTGGCCAGGATAGGAAGAAAAAAAAATTCCCTTGGGAGTTCCCCCTTTTTTGGGGTGCCCTAACAGGATCCACCTAATCTGGAACAGGGGAAGTCTGTCGACCCCGTGAAAATAAAAATCCCCAGGGTGGTGTGTTATCTTACCCTGCGGTGGAAGGGTGGACAAAAGATGCACAACTGTGCAACGCTTCAGACGACTTTTCCCCTGCCCACAATACCCCTCACACCGACTTTTTCAGGGGGGGGTCAACAGCCATCAGGTTGTCTTTGAGCAGGGGAAAAGGGCATCCAAAAGTCTTTTTATTAGTGTACATTGCACTTATTACCCCCTGGCCTCTGGCTTGAAAACCCCTGGAACCCTTTTTTTGCCATGAAAACTGTGCAGGGAAAAATGCCCAAACGACTCCCACAACCTTTCATGCGGCTTCATGGCCAGATTAAGAAAAAAAAAGGCAGACAGTTGCAGGTTTTCAGGGAGTCTGTTGCGTCATTGCTGCTTGGGGAGAAAAAAAAGAAGCTTTCTATCCTGTGGATACGAATCCTGAGAAGCTGAGAATCAGGAAAGCGGAGTGGTCAGTATAGATTAACAGGAGCTCCAAAACATATTCTAGACCACAGCAGGAGAGATCAGAGTAAATAACTTATGGTCTATTTGATTAGAAACAGGCAACCGGTGGAGACATCAGATTCTTGAAGCAGCTGCTGGTCCTCATTGTTACTCTGTGGTATAGGGGCTGGGCACAGACAGCAGAATTCAGTCACAAAATCCAGTCTTCTCAGCTGAACTTGCTTCAGATGGATTCTCACCCACGCATCACCGACAAGGACCACAACACTAATAACTGTGTCAGACGGTAGGTTAACAGGCCAGACAGATGTCGTCTTTAGAGAGGAAGAGGTCACAACGAAATTTTTCTGTTAGTGTGTATTGGTCTGACGACACCGATTGCCTCTGGCTTAATACCTCTGTGAGCTGTTCTTTGATTGGCAAACAGTCTGTGTCAGTTTTGTTCTCTCTCCTAATATAAGGGAAGCTGAACAAATCCCAGTGTGAACGAGAGCGGTCGTTGCGAGATATTGCCGTTGTACATGCGTATGTTGGTGGAGAGACATCGGTTTACCTGATTTGAGGGGAATGGGGAGGTGTGTACATGCTGTACTGCTTCTCTTGGACTCCTCCCTCTTACTCTTCCTTTGTCTCATCTCTCTCTCTCTCTCTCTCTCTCTCTCCTGATTGCCCCCAATGTGTCTGTCTCTTTGCCAGTTCCTACATCTCTCTCCCCTCCCCCCCCCTCTCTCTCTCTCTTCTCTCTCTCTCTCTCTCTCTCTGATTGCCCCCAATGTGTCTGTCTCTTTGCCAGTTCTACATCTCTCTCCCCCCCCCCCTTTCTCTCCTCTCTCTCTCCTCTCTCTCTCTCTCTCTCTCTCTCTCTCTCTCTCTCTCTCTCTGATTGCCCCCAATGTGTCTGTCTCTTTGCAGTTCCTACATCTCTCTCCCCTCCCCCCCTTTCCTCTCTTCTCTCTCTCTCTCTCTCTCTCTCTCTCTCTCTCTCTCTCTCTCTCTCTCTCTTTCTGTGTCCGTGTTGCTCTCTTTCCCCGTGTCACCCCGTTCCATTTCCTCTTTCTCTTTGTTGATGTTTTGTTTTTGTTTTAGGTTAAAATTACATTCAGGTTAAGGCCCACACCCACACAGTACAGTATGGCAAAAACAACAACAACAAGCGAAAAGCCCACCCAATATCTGAGACTGATGCACGGGGGTAGGGGTGGGGGATGGGAGTGGGGGTAGGTAGGAAAAGGGGCTTGTGGAGGGAAGGGGGGGGGGGGGTAGAGGGAGACATTTTCTAACACTACCACTTGAACAGCTACCACAAGGACAACAACCGTTAAGACAGGTAACCTAAACGCCAGCTCTTCTGTTGGGCGCCCACTCTCGGGAAATCTTTTGTGCCAACCATCAGGGTTGTCTGTCCTTTTACGCCCGTTTCTCTTGCGCCTTTCTTTGTTTCTCTCAATCGCCTGCAACCTCCTGTCCTTCGCCTCCCTTTCCCTCCGTCCCATCGTCTTCACATCACATCATTTCTTAGCTCGTATTCACTCAGAAGATCTGTGATTTCCCCAAACCACGCCCAAGAGATGTTTTCAACATTTTTGTCTTTTCCATGAACTAAACGGGATGATGAAATGCCCAGACAAATCTCTGTCTTTGTCCTTATTCTCTGCAGAGAATCAGACGAAACTTCTCCAAACCCGATCTTTCAATTTCTAATTTGTGCTAATATACTAAGGGCGAAAAATCCCTTTGTCTTTCGATCTCTACTGGAGAGGATTTTATAAACGTTTGTAAACTCATTGTGTCTCATTTCATGTGTCTTCCTCTGGCATAGTGACGAAGCGTGCGCGGATCACGATGTATGTATACAGTGAGAGAGAGAGAGAGAGAGAGAGAGAGAGAGAGAGGGGAGAGAGAGAGAGAGGAGAGGGGGAGGAGGAGGAGTGGTGGAGGAACTAACCCTTTGATCAATTTTTCTTGTTTGATGGAGAATGCAATGTGATGTGATGATGTGATGTGATGTGTGTGTGTGTGTGTGTGTGTGTGTGTGTGTGTGTGATGTGTGTGTGTGTGGTGTGTGTGTGTGTGTGTGTGTGTGTGTTGTGTGTGTGTGTGTGTGTGTGTGTGTGTGTGTGTGTGTGTGTGTGTGTGTGTGTGTGTGTGTGTGTGTGTGTGTGTGTGTGTGTGCGTGGGCAAGCGTGTGCGCGTGTGTGTGTGTGTATGTGTGTGTGTGTGTGTTACTGTCTTTACGTTTTAGATCATAATTAGTCATCTGTTAAGATAATGCTGAGTGATTGTCTTGCGTGAAAAATTCGTGATCAGTTGGTGTTTGGGGAGAGAGAGAGAGAGAGAGAGAGAGAAGAGAGAGAGAGAGAGAGAGAGGAGAGAGAGAGAGAGAGAGAGAGAGAGAGAGAGAGAGAGAGAGAGAGAGAGGACAGATAAAAACAATCAAACAATCCAAACGATAGCGCACAGTGGAGAATTTTTATTTTCAACCCTCGAATGATTCAAGAAAGCAGACGACAACCAAAAACCGTTTCGGCAAGTCCGGTTCGGCTCCTCTTCTGCAACTCATTTTTATTGATCTACCGTTTCGCCCGCCGCCATTTCCTCCTTGCCGTTGTTGGTGTAGACTTAAAAACGTAGCTTCCGTTTCGGTCTCGCCTCAGATGGAAAGTTTCAGCTTCATTTCAAAGGATACTTGCATTTAATGGATTCCAATTAAGGGTTGGGTGTGAATGAATGGGTCCATACACTGGGGATTAGTGAAGGCGGGGTTTTCATTTTTCTTTGTGTTCCTGTGTGTCAAATTTTTAAGCTCTTGTGCACACGCAAAAGCTACAGAAACACCTGGAAGCAAAAAGCCTACAGTTTCAAGCTTATATAAACTTTATACAAACGAAGTTTACATACAGTAGAAGAATAAAACACAGACTTCTACACTCGCAAAAAACCAACTGATCACGAATATTTCACGCAGACAATCACTCAGCTTTATCATAACAGATGACTAATTATGATCTAAAACGTAAATACAGTAACAGTAACAATCAGCCAAACGTGAAAAGGATATTATGAAACTATGTACAAAGATCACGAGAACTCGGTCGCACGTGGAAAACGATGTTCATTAGCGTCGCAGTGAAGAACAAAAAAATCCACCAATCGCTGATGATGTTCACCTTCCCCCCGGATGTGGGGAGCTGAACACAGACGGGCAAATTGGAGCGAATGCTCCAGGCTTTAGAGAATAACTACGTGAGACGTATTTTCCCCAAAACCACAGTGACCATTTAACAAATGAGTGTATTAGGGGAGGTCAACAGTCCCGATAGTATTTGGCCTTGAAGAGGGAGAGGTCTGAACAACAATGTTTGGTCATTATGTAACAGTTCTTATGTGTCAGTAGCCTTGGTCCGATACCTCTGTGAACCGTCCTTCGATTGGCAAGCACTGTCTCAAGTCATTTTCACTCTTTCCCCTCTGGGAAGCTATGCAAATCCCACGTGTTGACGGGCGTGGATCTTGTCGAAATATATTTGCCGTAAATGGATGTACGTGTAGAAAGAATCTGACTTACGTGATTTCAGGGGGAAAGAGGGCAGTCTGTATATGTGGTCTCCTTCTCTGTCTTCCCTCTTCCTCCTTCTCTTTCTGTCTCAATCTTTCTCTGCTCTGTCTCTTTGCATCTCTTCTTCTCTCTCCTTCTCTCTCTCTCTCTCTCTCTCTCTCTTCTCTCTCTTCTCTCTCTCTCTCTGTATCTGTGTTTCGCTAATTCTCTGCATCTCTCCATCCCTTTTCTGTTTTTGATCAAATTACATGAGTTTTGATGCCCACTCCAACGTCTTCTAATACAGAGGCAAGAATAACCAGCTCTAGGACAGAGCCAAACGTCTTCAATACAGCAGGCAAGAATAACCAGCTCTAGGACAGAGCGTGGATGAGAGGAAGAAAGGGATAGGGGCTGAGGGGAGAAACAGGACTAACACTACACTGACACCATCAGAACGACAATACGTTAAAATAGGCAGATACCAAAATGACAACTTGTTTGTTACGTGCTTGCTTGGGATGAGGTATCTTGTGTGTGGACCGACTGAGCTTGTTTGTCCTGTTGCATCCTCTTCGCCTACCTTCCCTCTATCGTTTTCACATCGTTTATTTGTTTACTCAGTTAATTCCTGAAGCCCAGCTTCCAGGATCAGTAATTCTTTTGAACACTGCGCATCTCATTCCTCTTACGTGAGATAGTTTCAAAAGCAGTGAAGGTATAAGCCATCAAATCTTGTCTTCCCAGTTAGGTGCACTGAATGGAAAAAAAGTCCTGGCAATTTTCTGTCTTTTTCTCTCATTCCGTTGAAAAGATTAGATGAAGCCTTCTATTGCCGTCTATTTTTTTGTGTATTAAACTAGAAGTGAAAAAAACAAACAAACAAACCCTAATCTTTTAGTTAACATCTGAGAGGACTTTAGGAATGTCTGAAAAAAAAATCATCGTGTTTCTTTTTGTATGTGTTCCTGTGACGTATTGATGAAGCGTGTGTGAATCACTATGTTTCAATACTCAGGGAGAGAGAGGAGAGAGAGAGAGAGGAGAGAGAGAGAGAGAGAGAGAGAGAGAGAGAGGAGAGAGAGATTTTTTTCCCCTCTGGAACGTATAACTGTGCAGCGTGTGTGTGTGGTGTGTGTGTGTGTGTGTGTGTGTGTGTGTGTGTGTGTGGTGTGTGGTGCGTGTGTTGTGTGTGTGTGGTGTGTGTGTGTGTGTGTGTGTGTGTGTGTGTGTGTGATGTGTGTGTGTGTGCGTGTGCGTGCGTGCGTGTGTGCGTGCGTGTGTGTGTATATGTGTGTGTGTGTGTGTGTTTTTGTGTGCATGCATGGGGGCATAAACTGTGTGTGTGTGTGTGTGTGTGTGTGTGTGTGTGTGTGTGTGTGTGTGTGTGTGTGTGGTGTGGTGTGTGTTTGCGTGCGCACGCGTGTGTGTGTGTGTGCGTGTTTGACAGGACACATTCACTTATGGAATCTGTACCCAAGTACGTCGGGAATAAACAGACAGTTCAAACATGAAAACCTCTCTGACGATTCGACCGGGGAAAAAAACCCAAGAAAACAGGAGTTCGCCAGTCAATAAACTAATTAGTATGAGAGAAGTCAGAAGTGAAGAAAGAATTTTGAAAATGAGAGAAAGGAGTAACGAATCAAAAAGTGGAGAGGAGAGAGGAGAGAGAGAGAGTGAAGGAGAGAGAGGAGAGAGAGGTAGAGAGAGACGAGAGAGAGAGGGAGAGAGAGAGAGAGCAAGAGGGGAGAGAGGAGAAGAGGGAGAGGGAGAGAGAGAGGGGGAGGGGAACAGAGAGAGAGACAGAGAGAGAGACAGAGAGAGAGAGAGAGAGACAGAGAGAGAGACAGAGAGAGACAGAGAGAGGGAGAGAGACAGAGAGAGAGAGAGAGGAGACAGAGAGAGAGGGGGGGGGGGGGGGGGAGGGGACTGGGCAAACCAATAGATAAAAAGACAGAGTCAGTGAAAAATTTATTTTTCTGCACAGGTGTTCAAGAAAGCAGACGAGAACGAACAATCCTTGTCAACAGAGTCCAATTCAGGACTGGCCTGGTATCATTCGGTCCGCCTCTCCACAGTCATTTCAACCCACAGCCGTTTCCGCCCATCGCCATTTCCCTCATTCCTGTGTTGGTCCAGACTTAAAAATGTTGGTTCCGTTTCAGTCCTCGTTACATGGTGGACAGTTTTCGCTTCATTTAGGGAAAGTCTGCGTTTAATGGATTCGAGAATGGATTCAATGGGAATGGAATATGTCCGTCTTCGGGGGACTGGCCAAGGGTAGGTTTTGTTGATCCTCTTGTGTGTGTGTGTGTGTGTGTGTGGTGTGTGTGTGTGTGTGTGTGTGTTAAGTTGTGTGTGTGTGTGTGTGTGTTGTGTGTGTGTGTGTTTGTGTGTGTGTGTGGTGTGTGTGTGGTGTTGTGTGTGTGTGTGTGTGTGCGTGTGTGTGTTTGTGTGTTTGTGTGTGTGTGGTGTGTGTGTGTGTGTGTGTGTGGTGTGTGTGTGTGTGTGTGTGAGTGTGAGTGTGTGTGTGTATTAAGTAAGTGTGGTGTGTGTGTGTATGTGTGTGTGTGTGTGTGTGTGTGTGTGTGTGTGTGTGTGTGTGTGTGTGTGTGTGTGTGTGAGTGTTGTGTGTGTGTGTGTGTGTGTGTGTGTGTGTGAGTGTGAGTGTGTGTGTGTGATAATTAGTGTGTGTGTGTTGTGTGTGTGTGTGTGTGTGTGTGTGTTGTGTGTGTTGTGTGTGTGTGTGTGACTGATACGTTAGTTGAAGGTTTGTTCATTTCATGCACTATTATTTTTCTTGCACTGAACATGCACCAATCTAAATATTTGTGAAGAATTTAAAAAACATGAGAAGAACAACTGTTGATTATCAGAAAGTAGGCTGCGTATTTTACAATACAGAAGAAACTCGCTCTTTTCCTTTATACAGTTGTGTTAAAACAACCATCTGCCCGTAATCGTTCCATACAGCACCAAACTTGATAACTTGAGCTATGTAAGATTCTATCTAAATCTGTTGCTCAGCTGACTCAGGGAAATTGACGCATTTGACCTAAATTTCTCGATCTCAGATTTATAAGTACTGAGCTTGCCAAGATAATGATAGAGTCAAAGACTGTTGATCAACTCCAAAAATTACAATGAATTCTGTTTTTTTTTTTTTTTGTTAACTAAATAGATGTTTGTATCCATCAATCATGTCGAAAGAACGTGATGGTGCTTGACATTAAAGGCACACCACACACACACACACACACACACACACACCCCACACCACCACACACACAACGCCGCGCGCACGCGCACACACACACATACAGACACACACGCAAGTAAAAGAAAAGTAATAAACAACAAACAGCAAGAAACAAATTTGCTGCAAAGCTCACTCACACTGTTTTCCCCATCAACAACAAAAAATTGCACAGAGAGAGAGAGAGAGAGAGAGAGGAGAGAAGAGAGAGAGGAGAGAGAGAGAGAGAGCAGAAGCTGAGCACAGTCAGAAGTGTATCAAAACAAATGGCCATACAAACAGACTCACAAAGGACTGCCACCCTGTCACCCCCTCCCTTTCAGCAGATGAAAAGTACGCCCAGGTGGCCTCCCCTTTCCACAGACATTATGCAGCTGCTCTCCTGGGGGCCGCTTTGATGCCGTGAAATCAGCGTACGTGGAGCCTCGGTCACCTCAGGAAACTGGCCTTTGGTGGCATTGAAACTCGGTCGTCAATGGAAATTGGCCTCTGTTGGAATGAGACTTCAATCAAGGCTAGCCATGTTCTGCGCCAGTGTCAGAGACGCCAAAGTGCTTGGGTATATAGTAAACAGAGTTTTGGTCAGTGCTGCGTTTTACTGCGCACGTATTTTGAACAGGTACTCCTTAAGAGGGCCACTAGTCTGATGGTTGGTGTTAAACTTTGGAGCTGACGTCCATGAGCTCTAAACACTGGTGAGGTCTGATTTTTATGGCTTGAAAATGCTCTATATTCAGCTTTATTATTTTTTTTTTCAAGGAGCGTCCACATTAAAGACTCCAAGCAAAACCTGAATGTGATTGGACTGTTTGATTTGCTAGAATTTGGCCAAGTGCATGTTACTTCTTTTGTTTATTCAGTTGTTCTTGGTGTTTTATTGTACGCGTCTGCATGTGTTAGCATGTGCGCATGTGTGTAAGCATGCCTGCATGTGTGCATACATAATGAGTGTATGCGCAGGCGCATACGTCTGTGTGTATGTGAAATGTGTGCATGTGTGTGTGTATGTGTGTGTGTGTGTGTGTGTGTGTGTGTGTGTGGTGTGTGTGTGTGTGTGTGTGTGTGTAGTGAGTGTGTGTGTGCGTGCGCACGCATGTGCAGTGCATTGTGCTGGATATGTCAGTTGAAAACTGATTTAACGTCAATATCTCTTGATGCCTCCAGTTGGACAAGTGAATGGAGCATTGTTCTCAAAATTTACAGGTCTGGGTTTCAAACCTCTGCTTGACAGAGTCACTTAAAAGAATTTATCTCTGTGGATTTAAACTAAAGCTGCGCGTGTGTTAAAACGACTTTTAATCCCTGCATGCGCGAGGAATCCACCTTTAACCTTCACAGAAGAGCTGGCTATTTCTTATCAATAAAATGGATCACACATAAGAAAGAGGAAAAAGTCATGCTCTCTACTGACGTGCTCAGAAAACACTCCAAAAAGCAAAACAAAAAAACAAATCTTTTTCATAACCTTCTGTGTCTTCCTCTTCTTCTTTGAGAGTGTGCCACGACAAGACTGAACCTAACCTGAAAATTTAGTTGTGTCTGATTCCCAATGAAGATCAAACTCTACCAGAGGCAAGTGATGTCCATCTTACCTGTGGGCGTGAGAGCTGGACACAGACTGCACAACAGAGGCAAAAAGGACTTTCAAGAATAACTGCTTCAGACGTATTGTCCCACTACCCACAATAACTATCACTCACATGACTGTGTCAGGGAGTGCGTTAACAGTCCAGATAGTTGTTGTCAAGAAGAGGGAAGGCCTCAACGAAAATCCTGCATTACCATGCATTGCACTTATTACTTCTGTGGCCTCTGGCTGGATACGTCTGTGAACCATTCTTTCACTGGGAAACGGTCTGTGCAGAGGTATCATTTTTAGATGATCAGGCCAGACAGATGTATGCGAGTTTTAAGGGAAGATTGAAAAGAGGTAAGGAACCAGAGTGTCACAGGTTGCCAGGGAGTCTGCTTCATGTTCTTGGAGCTTGCAAAGAAAAAAGTCTGTAACCGTAAGTCTTAGTTCTGCGTGCTTTGTCCGGGGAAGTCGTGTGGAGCTAGGCGAGATAGAGTGAGTAACGCACAGTCTGTTTGGTTGGAAGCAGACGACCCGTGCAGAGATCAGACTCTCGCAGCTGCTGATGCCCATCTTACTCTGGTTATGAGGGCTGGGACAAACAGCAGAATTTGATCACCAAAATCCAGTGTTCTCAGTTAATGCTTCAGATGGATTCTCACCCCCACACTATCAACAAGGGACCACAACACAGATGACCGTGTTCTGCGGCAGGTCAACAGGGCCAGAAGACGTTCCCTTTGAACAGTGGAGGTCACACGAAAATGTTTCGTTTGTATGTATTGCTCTTGCTGATGCTCCGTGGACTCGGCTTACTACCTCTGTGAACTATTTTTTGACTGGCAAACGTCTATGTTAGTTTGGCTCTCTCCCTAAGGGAGCTGAGCAAATGGCAAACAGTCTGTGTTAGTTTGGCTCTCTCCCTAAGGGAAGCTGAGCAAAATGGTAAACAGTCTGTGTTCGTTTTGCTCTCTCCCCTAAGGGAAGCTGAGCAAATCCAGTATTGACGAGAGAGATCCCTGTCCAGACATTGCCATGTACATGCATTACATTGGTTAATAGGCATCCATTTACCTGATTTGTGGGGAAGATGGGGAATATGTTTGTACATACTGTACTGTGTCTCTTGTACTCCCCCCCCCCCCCCCCCCCCCCCTACTTTCCCTATCTTCTCACCTCTGTCTGACTGCCTCTGATTCGTCTGTCTCTTTGCCTGTTCCTACATTCTCTCTCTCTCTCTCTCTCTCTCTCTCTTCTCTCTCTCTCTCTCTCTCTCTCTCTTCTCTCTCTCTCTGTTACTCTCTTTTCCTGTATCTTCCCATCCCATTCTCTTTGTCTGTGTTGATGGTCTGTTTAAGGTTAAATTACGTTCAGTTCAAGGCCCATACCGACGCATATGATGTGGCAGACAAAACATTAACAATACTGGGAGAACAATGGAGGGAAGGCCGGGGAGGGGGGTGGGGTGAGGGGACACAGTGAAGGTGCTTGTGAAGGGGAAGGGGAGGGAAGAAGGAAACCTTTTTCCAACACTACACACTACCTCAAGGACGACAACATACCACCAGGACGACAACGCGTTGGGACAGGCATCCTGAATGCCAACTCTTCTGTTGGACGCCAGCTCTGGATGGAAATCTTTGGTGCCAGCCATCAGGGTTGTCCGTCTTTTTGCATCCATTTCCCTTGCGTCTCTCTCTCTCTCTCTCTCTCTCTCTCTCTCTCTCTCTCTCTCTCTCTCTCTCTCTCTCTCTTCTCTCTCTCTCTCTCTCTCATGCCAGCAAACTCCTGTCCCTCCTCTCTCTTTCCCTCCATCCCATCGTCCTCACATCAGTCCATTCTCCGCTTGATTCAACTCTGAAAATCTGTGATTTTCCCAAACTTCCTTCATACCACTCACATGCATGTTTTCAAAAGCGTTACGAGTAAAGCCTAAAACGCCCCTTTGTCTTCTCCATGAACTATACTGGATGATGAAAGTCCTGACAAATCCTGTCTTTTTCCTCCTTCATACAAAGAATTAGATGAAGCTTCCCAACCGAACTTCCATTTTCTAACTCGTGTGATATTCAGCGAAGGGTGAAAAAACGCCTTTATCTTATTTGATTTCACTTGAGCGGATTCTATAACGTTTGCAAAACTCATTGTGTGTGTTTCATGCGTGCTCTTGTAACATATTGACGAAGCGTGTACGAATAACGATGTATTTACACAATGTGAGAGAGAGAGAGGAGAGGTGAGAGAGAGAGAGAGAGAGAGAGAGAGAGAGAGAGAGAGGAAGGGAGACGGGAGGGGGAGGGAGATGATAAGAAACAATTTACCTTGGTTGATGGAACATGTGACGTGTGTGTGTGTGTGTGTGTGTGTGTGCGCGCATGTGTGTGTGTGTGTGTGTGTGTGAGAGAGAGAGAGAGAGAGAGAGAGAGAGAGAGAAAGAGAAGCGGAGAAGTGATGAGAGAGGAAAGAGAGAGAGAGAGAGAGAGAGTGTGTGTGTGTGTGTGTGTGTGCATGTGTGTGTGTGTGTGTGTGTGTGTGTGTGTGTGTGTGTGTGTGTGAGAGAGAGAGAGGAGAGAAGAGAGAGAGACAGACAGAGAGAGAGAGAACACAGAGAGAGGAGGAGAGAGGAGAGTGTGTGTGTGTGTGTGTGTGTGTGTGTGTGTGTGTGTGTGTGTGTGTGTGTGTGTGTGTGTGAGTGACACATACACATACACATAATGAAGCCTGTATGCATGGCAAACATACAGTTCTGCGCTTAAGTATCTGGCTCTGGCGAATCGATCAAAAAGGAAGCCAATATAACAGCAGTTCACCAGTCAATAAACTAAATTCCACGGACATAAGTCAAATGTTAAGAAAGAATTCAGTGAGAGAGAGAGAGAGAGAGAGAGAGAGGAGAGGAGGAGAGAGAGAGAGGAGAGAGAGATGAGAGAGAGGAGGAGAGAGAGAGAGAGAGAGAGAGAGAGAGAAAACGACAAACTGACGAACTATTGGATCGAAAATACAGAGCACAGTAAATACTTTTTTTCATGCCTCGAATGATTCGAGGAAAGCAGACGAGAACGACAACACCTTGTCAACAGAGTCCAATTCAAGACTGGCTGACATCATTCGGCTCCGCCTCTCCACCAGTCATATTCAACCCC
>CM031627.1:21124845-21129845 GCA_018398815.1 Conus ventricosus
CACGCTCCATGTTCAGCGTTTTATCAAGGCACATCCACATTTAAGATTCCAAACAGGACTTTCAAAAGTAACTGCCTCAGACATATTCTCCTATTGCCTGCAATCACCATCACACACACAAAAATAGTTGTACCAGACCCTAATATTGCAGACCTGATAGATGCTGTCTTTGAGAGGGTAAAGGTCATAAAGAAACTATTTTGTCATTACGCTCTGTTCCTATATCTCCGATAGCCTCTGGCTTGATACTGCTGTAAACGATTTTCTCGTCGGCAATGCTTGTTTGTGCAGAAGTCCACACTGTTAACGTGACCACACCACAGCTAGGCCCATGAACGTTTCAAGGCCAAGTTTGAAGGTGGCAGGTGAGTCAGAGTGCCGCAGGTTGTCAGACAGTCTTTTTTCCCTGTCGTTGAGGCTCGGGGGGAAAAGACCCATTACTTTCAGTTCTGTATGAATTATCTTGAGAAGTCGAGAATCAGGTGAGCGAAGCTGGCAAGATAGGGTATAGATTTGGAGGAGTTCAAAAGTACAAATTGAAACAGAGGCACAGACAGCACAAAAAGTAAGAGCAGATCGTGTACAGTTTTTTTTTAAAAACAGAAACAGGCAATCAGTGGACAGATCAGATTCTGAAAGCAGTCGCTGATGCCCATCTGACTCTGTGGTTATGAAAGCGGGCACAAACAGTAGAATTTGAGGAAAGGAACAAACAAATCCAGTGTTCTGAGCATAACTGCATCAGATGGATTCTCACCCACACATCACTGGCAAGGACTACAACACAAATGACGTGTCCAGTGGCAGGTCAGCAGGTCAGACAGATTTTTGTCTGTGAATGACAGGTCACAGTGAACATCTTTCCTTAGTATGCATTGGTCCAATTGCTTCGACGGCCTGTGGCTGAACACGCCAGTGAACTACTCTCTGATTGGCAAACAGTCTGTGTCAGTTTTGTTCCCCCCCCCTCCCCCTAAAGGAAGCTTGGCGCAAAGTCTGGTGCTTGATGACAATGGTTCTTGTCCAGACATTGCCACGCACACGCATACGTTGGCAGAGAGACATCAATTTACCTGATTTGAGGGGAAAAGAGGAGAAGTTAGTATAGGCTGTTCTGTTTCTCTTGTATTCCCTTCTCTCGTACCCTCCCTTTCTCTCGTCACAGTCTGACTGCCTCCAATATTGATCTGTCTCTTTGCCTGTTCCTACACCTCTCTGTCTGTCTGTCTGTCTCTCTCTCTCTCTTCTCTCTCTCTCTCTCTCTCTTTGTATCCGTGTCTGTGTCGCTCTCTTTACTTGTATCTCTCTATTCCATTTCCTCTTTCTCTGAATTCGTATCTGTTTTCAGATCAAATGACATTCAGTTCAAGGCCCAATCCCACGTGGCAGAGAAAAAGTATCCAATGCTTGGAAAGTGATGAGGAGGGGGATGGGTAGAAAAAGGGACTTGTGGAGTAGAAAGGGAGGGAAGGAGGCCTCTTTAATACCACATTCTGTCACAAGGACGGCAACCACCACAAGCAGAACAACACGTTAGGGTGGCATCAAAAATGCCAATTCTTCTGTTGGGCGCCCGCTCAGGGGAGGGAAATCTCGTGTGGAGTTGTCTATCCTTTGTCACTCATTTCTCTCTGCCTTTTTTTTCTCTCACTTCCTGCACACTCCCCCCCCCCCCCCCCCCCCCCTCCGCTCCCCTGTTCTTCCTCCTCTTCCCTTTCCTTCCATTCCATCGTCTTCACATCACTTATTCATCCGCTCAGTTCATCTTTGATTCTCCCAAACTCTGCACCCTTCATACAGCATCCGAGAGAGGTTTTGAAACGCTTTGCAAGCCTGCCAAATCCCTTCATCTTCTGCAGTAAGTGTGTTTGGGTGATGAAAAGTCCTGAAAAATCCCTGTCATTTTCCTCATTCCCTGCCAAGAACAACAAGGAATTTCTCGAAACCTGATCTTTCACTTTCTAATTTGGGATATTAAACCAAGAGCGAAAAAAACCTTTGTACTTCAATTCCACTTTGACACCCAATTTCTTTTGTCTCTTGCATCTAGGCTGTATAAGATCATGTAGGTTTTCCGTGGCAATCTATGGTCATTACTTTTCTTTAATTTCAACCACTACAGAATACAGCTTAATAAAGAATAAACAAAATACAAGATATCTCTTGGTCTCTCCATAGAAAAATGAGGAAGAGGGGGAAGGAGAGGAGCAAAAACACGAGAGAGAGAGAGAGAGAGAGAGAGAGGAGAGAGAGAGGAGAGAGAGAGAGAGAGAGAGAGAGAGAGAGAGAGAGAGAGAGAGGAGAGATGCTAACATGCCAACATACATCTAGGCATAAAAATGCGGCTGTGTATGAACGTATCTACTTCCGACGAAGAGACCGGAAAAAAAGTAATACATGAAAAAAGAAAGCAATCAGAAAAAATGTTAAAGGAATTGCACTCGTGTGCATGTATTTGTGTGTGTGTGTGTGTGTGTGTGTGTGTGTGTGTGTGTGTGTGTGTGTGTGTGTGTGTGTGTGTGTGTGTGTGAGTGAGTCAGCGAGCGTGTGTGTGTGAATGTGTGTGTGTGCGTGTGTATGTGTGTGGTCGTGTGTGGTGTGTGTGTGTGTGTGTGTGTGTGTGTGTGTGTGTGTGTGTGTGTGTGTGTGTGCGTGCATGCGTGCGTGCGTGCGTGCGTGCGTGCGTGGTGTGTGTGTGTGTGTGTGTGTGTGTGTGTGTGTGTGTGTGTGTGTGTGTGTGTGTGTGTGTGTGTGTGTGTGAGTGAGTGAGTGGTGAGCGTGTGTGTTGTGTGTGTGTGTGTGTGTGTGTGAGAGAGAGAGAGAGAGAGAGAGAGAGGAGAGAGAGAGAGAGAGAGAGAGAGAGAGAGAGAGAGGAGAGAGAGAGGAGAGGAGAGAGAGAGAGAGAGAACGAACGAACGAACGAACGAACGAAATGTTGTTTAATGAGGGAAAAGAATAAGCACCAGTCAGTGGCTTTTTTTCATCCAGCCCTCAAACAATAAATACATGGTAGAAATCATTGCATCGAACTGCATATAAACTCATAAACAACAATGAATACATGGCAATTTAGAATAAGAGAATGCACAATATAGCTAGAGGAAGAGAGTGTGGGAGAGAGGGAGGGATGGAGAGCGACACAAAGAGAAAGAGAGGTGGGGACTTGGAGACACAGAATAAAGAGACGGAGTCTCTGACACAAGGAGAGACAGAAGAAAAGGAAGAAGGAGAAGAAGAAGAAGAAGAAGAAGAAGAAGAAGAAGAAGAAGAGAAGAAGAAGATGAAAAAGAAGACTAGAGAGAGAGAGAGAGAGAGAGAGAGAGAGAGAGAGAGAGAGAGAGAGAGAGAGAGAGAGAGAAAGAAAGAGAGAGAGAGAGACGGAGGGAGGGAGGGAGGGAGGGAGGAGAGGACAGGCAAACTAACAGACTAAAGGGACAGAGCGCAGTGGATATTTTTTTGTTCTATCCTCAAAGGATTCACGAAAGCAGACGACAACCAAAACCTCCTTTCAAAATCTGGTTCAGGGCTGGCCCTTCGTTGGGTTCTACCTGTTCTGCCGCTCATTTCTAATCAATGTGTCGTTTCTGACATCTCACTCCTTCCTGGTCTAGACTTAACAAGATGCAAAGCATATAAACGTACTCGCGTGATATATTCCATAAAGAGGAAAAATAGTTTGGGGCCATTATAGCCGTTAGTAAATTTTCAGAAAGATCTGCCAAGTACTTTCTGAGATTTTCTATAAAGAAGAAAACCGTTATGGGCCGTTATAGCCGTGAGTAACGGCTATAACGGTAAAATAAAACATTGGTCATCATCCGTGACCCATAATGAACTTACCTACAAATTTTCAGAAAGATCGGCCAAGTACTTTCTGAGATATTCCATACAGAAGAAAAACCGTTAAGGCCGTTACAGCCTTAGTAACGGCCTTAAACGGTAAAATAAAACATCGGGCATGATCCGTGACCCATAATTAACATACCGACAAATTTTCAGAAAGATCGGCTCAGAAGTGTTGTCTGGAGCGAGTGGAACACATTCTGATCACGGACAGCAGACAGACAGACAGACAGACAGACAGCATTTCTTCGTTCCCATTGTAAAGTTCTCCCTGTTCTATAAGAACTGGGAGTACAAAAAACGTACGTTCCCTTTTCAGTCTCAGCTCAGATGGAAGTTTCAGCTTCTTTTCAAAGACCATCTGCATCTAGTGGACTGTAAAGAAGGGTTGGGTGTCAATGAAATAGGTCCGTAGTCTGAGGAGCTGGTCAATGGTCAAATGCACGGTTTTCATTTTTCCTTCGTTTGATTGTGTGTTCAACATTTAAGCCCAAATCATCATTACCACACACATATACGCTAAAGACACACCAGACAAAAGGCACAAAAGGCCCAGCAGTTTTAAACTGAAGCAAAGAGAATTCAAACGACGTCTCCATACCTAAGTACAATAAAAAAAACAAAACAAGATCTCTTCCATCCTAAAACAGCCACCAAATGACAACAAACTCATCTAGTGGACGGTCGTGCTGCATTATCAAAACAGATAATTATCATAACAATAAAAACTAAACGCAGTAAGATTATAAAGCAATCGAAAAGTAAACACACTATAAAAATGTAACCCTATACGACAAATCTTAAATACATGTTATAAAGCAATCGAAAAGTAAACACACTAATAAAATGTAACCCTATACGACAAATCTTAAATACATGTTAGCGAAGCGCCAAGAAAAACGTGGACAAACGAGTCACAAGACAAAACACGACGCGTTTCGACCTCTTAGGTCTTCTTCAGGCAAGACACAAACTAATACGACAATGGAAACGAACGAATTTGTCACTTAGAAAGAGGTCGAAACGCGTCGTGTTTTGTCTTCTTGTGACTCGTTTGTCCACGTTTCTCTTGGCGGTTCGCTAACATTTATTTAGGATTTGTTTAGATTTCCGCCTGCAGTCGTCTCACTTTTCAACTAGATCTATACGACAAGACT
>CM031627.1:21132345-21144845 GCA_018398815.1 Conus ventricosus
CCTGTTAGCGAGAGAGAGAGAGAGAGAGAGAGAGAGAGAGAGAGAGAGAGAGAGAGAGAGAGTTAGAGAGATGGAGAGAGACACAGAGAGAGAGAGAGAGAGAGAGAGAGAGAGAGTTAGAGAGATGGAGAAGACAGACAGTGGAGAGAGAGAGAGAGAGAGAGAGAGAGAGAGAGAGAGAGAGAGAGAGAGTTAGAGAGATGGAGAGAGACACAGAGAGAGAGAGAGAGAGAGAGAGAGAGAGAGAGAGAGAGAGAGAGAGAGGAGATTCAGATTCAGATGATTTATTCATATAACTGGCCAAGGCCCCTAATGAAGGGTGTGTGAACATACAAGTACAATGGTTACATGAAATCAAATTACGGAACGAAACAAGAATAAAGGGCAATTTTAAGAAGTGAAAATTTCTCTATACTTAAAGGCCTTGTACAAAAACAAAGAAAAATTCTTAGCAACTTCTGCAGAAGTAGATGAACAAAGTAGGCTCAGTTTTAAACAAGGATGGCTGGCTGTAATATTTGGGCTTAATAAACTTTTCTCTGATGCTCATAAGAGCTGGACAGGACAGGACGAAGTGTAATTCGGTTTCAACTGAGTTTTTACATAAAGGACAAAGCATATCATAATCATTACATATGCATATCTAAAATAATGAGTGGCCAATGCAGATATTCCTAATCTGAACTTTGCTGTTACATGTTTTAGGTGCCTGTCCATATTTAAGGTTAAGTACGTTTTCAAGTCATGAACATCACAAAAGTTCCTGTATAAATCAAATCTGTCGCTGTTATGAATATGATCAGCCCATTTCTGCCATCTGCAGTCAACCAACCGTTGACGGAAAACACATACAAACTCTTTAGTATTACCAACCCCTTGATTCAGCCAAACAAATCCAAATCCGTATTCAAATAGACAATGGCGCACTTTGGACACCCAGTTAGTTTTGCCTTTAGCATCTAAGTCATACAACATATTGTACGCCTTACGAGGAATTCTAAAGTCTTCCATTTTGTAACAGTTTCAGCCAGTAGCGGATACATCTGACAGCAGAGGTAATGTAAATGGAAATCGATTAGTCTCACCGTAAATTAGATCATTTGGAGTCCGTCTATCTACACCAAGAAACCTTTTCAGAGCAAACATTTGAACAGATTCACAATGGATAGCAGCTTTTTCTAGTCCCCATAGCTCAGAGCCGTACTGTACAATCGGTTGAACCTGAGAATCAAATAGCTTTATAAACAACATGAATGAAGAATTATTAAGAACATGTAACTTTTTCATGATACAAAGCACAACATTTTTTGCTTTACTTGAAAGGTCTTTGCATGCGCCAACAAAACTCAAACGTGTTGAGAATAATATTCCTAAATATTTATAAGCATTGACAATTGGCATAGGAGTACCATCGTATACCCACCTTTCCCTTACACTTAAATAACCACCTTTACGAAATACTATGATATTGCTTTTTTCCATGTTGACTTTCAACTGCAATGAACTAGCGGCACGGTGCAAGCTATTCATTGTGTTTGCAACCCTATAACAGTTTCAGACATCAAAACAACATCATCGGCCAACAGAAGGATAAACAATTCAAAAGCGTCGAGCGATAATAAAGCACCATGTTTACTATTGTTGATTACATCAAGAGCTAACTCATTAATAAACAAAGAAAATAGGATAGGGCTGCATGCATCTCCCTGCTTGACTCCTCTAGAACAATTAATATAGTCAGTAAGTTTTGCTCCACAACGGACTCTGGTTCTTACTCTATCATACATACTTCTAATACATCTATGGAGTTTACCTTTAATACCATTTTTGGTCAAAATGGGCCAGAGGAGATTTCTATTAATGGAGTCAAACGCTTTTTGAAAATCAATAAAAGCTACGTATAACTTGCTATTGTTAGAAAACTGCTTCTGCACAACCGCAAGCAATGTAAACATGTGATCAATAGTTGAGTAACCCTTCTTAAAGCCTGCTTGATAATCACCTGTGATATCATTTTCCTCTACCCATTCTTGCAGTCGATTATTAATAATTGTCCCAAAGATTTTACTACTAATATCACTAATAGAGATCCCTCTGTAATTGTTGGGGTTATTAACGTCGCCCTTTTTAAAAATTGGCAAAATAACTGATTCAGTCCAGTTTTCTGGAAACGTACCTTTATCAAATAATATATTAAACAGTTTCAGAAGGAATGGCATTACCTGATCAGAAGCATGTTTAAATAGTTCACCAATAATACCGTCAGGGCCAGCCGCCTTGCGATTTTTCAATTTTCTACACGCTAATACTACTTCGTCTTGTGTAATTGGTCGATTCATATAACTATCATTGTTGACATCAAGTGTTTGGTCAACACACACGTTACTAACGTCAGACTCTAGTAGAGCCTGGAAATGTTGGAACCATGTTTCAATACTGATGTTATTCCTGGGCTGTTTTCGTTTGAAAGAAATCCTCTGAATAGTATCCCCAAATTCCTTTTGACAGTTTATAGATGATACAAGTTTTTGAACTAAAGAATTGTTGAAGTCTTTCTCTTTTCTTTCAATAAATGTTTATATTCTCGCCTAGCAACTGAGTAAGCATTTTTGTCCTCGATCTTTAAAGTGCGACGACTGATACGAAGTAACCTCATGGTTTTCCTTTTACTAGCATCACATTCTTTATCATACCAGTCACCAGGTACTTTGTTACTATTAATATGTATACATCTTCTCATGCAGTCTGCACTTTCCTTCATGCCATCATTAAACATGTTTAGCGCATAATTTATATCCACATCTAATAAACTTATAGCAGCATCTATCTTTGTACGAATTCCATCACTACATAATGTACTACGAAACAAACTAGCGTGTTCATCATTCCAGACGAGTTTTTTCTATAACAAGATTTTCTATCTTGTTACTGGCATGTACAGTATTTTCTTTAGGAAAAGCAATAGAAAGCGATACAGGTAAATGGTCAGAATCTATGCGCTCTAAAACATTAAGCATACATGAATCATACAAAAGAGCAAAAAGTTCTTTAGAAAATATGAAATAATCGACAACACTGGCACCAGTATCAGACATGTATGTATAGCGACCTTCAAGGTCACCTTTACACACGCCATTAAGAATGCACAGATCTACAGCAGTGCACACATTCAGTAGCAATTTACCATAATTATTCAATGTACAGTCTTCGGAGTGTCGATTAATACTGAGAGGCCGGCTATGGAAATGCTCATCAGGAACATCGCTCACAGATATGTCTTGTGAAATGTTTGAGGTTCTGCTATTGAGGTCACCATTTAATATAACATAAACATCCCTAGGTAACAATAAATCAGCGAGACATTCTTCTAGTAAATTAATACCATTATCAATGTCAAAATGGCATAAAAAGGTGAACCTTCTGGAGGTATATAGGAACAAAAGTACAAAACATCCTTATCTATTCCAAATAATCTTTTATCGATCAAGAACACACAAAAGTTTGAATGATTAACGTCGAGAAGTTTAACAAAGGGAGACAATTCTTTTCTGAATAAACAAATCACTCCGCCTGAACGCCTCCCTTGTTTAGAAAATTTAACTGCAGATTTACAAAAGACTTCAAAACCAACAAACATATCAGCACGACATTCGTCCATAAATGTTTCAATCAAACATATGAAATCAAAATCGTAAATAAACGACATAAAATCACGGTCGGTTAGTTTAGAAAATAAGCCATTCACATTCCACAACAGGAAAGAAAAGGGTTTCTTTACATCTGTACACGCTGTGCCGTTCACTTTTTTGCACGTGTTTTTCACAGCTTGTCCGGAGTCACCTCTCTGACCCACAAAAAACGGTTCACCGCTGACACTGCCACAAGTGACAGGCGATTTTATCGGTGTAGCATTTTTTCCTGTACCTTCTTCTGCCACACAGGTGTAGGTCAAATTTTCATCAAGTGGCCGGCCACCCCCCTATCTAGCTTCAACTAATCCGCTTTGGTCGTCGAGAAAATAACTTAGTCCCGTCAATGAGGAGATGATCAAAGATCATCGCTGCTCTTTTGCCTTCTGACCTTGCCTTCTTCAGATGGGGGAAAGACCACGCCTTATTTCCCTAACACGAGAGGAGAAATCCTCGCCAACAAAGATGTTACTCCCTTTTAATTTCCTCTTTGCTCTTAAGATTTCGTTTTGTCTTTGAAAAAAGAACATCGAGCGATGATGGGAGAATCAGGTTTGGCATTCAATCTATGTACCCGATCGAACTCAATGTCCCGTGTCAAATCTAACTCATCAGTTAATAGATCATGCATTTTACCTTCACACTGTTCGCTAGTCTCATTTTGATCTCTCGGGACACCATAGAAAATTAGGTTATTTCGTTTTGATCTTCCTTCTAAATCATCCGCCTTTCTCTCTAATTGTTCAAGTCTCGTAGTGAGATCAGAGTTCTTTTTTGCTAGCACAGCATTCTCTTCTTTTAAAGATCCCACCTCCTCCCTCAGATACTTCAATCCCTGATGCAGTGCAGCGAACTGGTCATTCAAATCCCTGACACTCCTCTCCATGTTGGTGAATTTAAGGTTCATTTCCTTAAATGTACAGTTCATAGAGTCCAACATACCCATGATGTCAGCATTGGTGGGCTGTTGAGGAGAGGTGGGTGTCGTCTGTCCACTGTCCGCCGATGAAACGCCAGCTTTGTCCACACTGGTGCTGCGTGATGAGCTGCCGAGCCTGGTCTGCCTCGTGCTGTCCGCCCTGGGTCCGGGTTCCGCTCCACATCGCCACAGCGTAGAAGCAGTCCGCCCCAAAACATCAAGGTGAGGAGCAGGCCAAAGGTAACACCGTCCGTCCTCGTTCGTGGTGTCAGCATGGCGATCGCAATGGTGGCTTTCTTCCTCGCTCGCTTCGCCATGAAAGAGATGTAGACGGGACGAAGGATCCACATCTCGCTCTAAATACTTGTGGTCCCGATGGCATGGTGCTTGACCGAAGTACAGGCCAAAGTACAGGACTGTACAATGACGGTAACTGTCAGTAGAGACAATAAAACTCAGAGCTCGTTAATGTCCGACTGCTCGAACTGTGACACAGTTCACGCCCCCAGAGAGAGAGAGAGAGAGAGAGAGAGAGAGAGAGAGAAAGAGAGGAGAGAGAGAGATGAGAGAGAGAGAGAGAGAGAGAGAGATATGAGGAGAGAGAGAGAGAGAGAGAGAGAGAGAGGAGAAAGAGAGAGAGAGAGAGAGAGAGAGAGAGAGAGGAGAGAGAAGAAGAAGAGAGAGATTGACGAACTAATAGATCACGAAACGGAGAACGGGGAACAGTTTCTTCATGCCTTGAATGCTCCGAGAACGCAGACGACGACTAACAACTCCTTGTCAACGGAGCCCAGGTCAGGACTGGCTTGACAGCATTCGCCTCCGCCTCTCCCACCAGTCATGTTCAACCCCACAGCCGTTTCCGCCCATCGCCATTTCCCTCATTTCCGCTGTCCGTCTGGGCTTAAAAACCGTTGGTTCCGGTTCCGGTCTTAGCTGGAAAGGAAAGTTTTTGCTTCTTTTAAGGAACATCTGCGTTTAATGGATTCCAGGCAAGGGGCTGAATTTGAATGTCCGCATGCTGGGTATTAGCCAAGGGCACGGTTGTTGCTTGTCTTGTTTTATACGTGTGTGTGTGGTGTGTGTGTGTGTGTGTGTGTGTGTGGTGTGTGTGTGTGTGTGCGTTTGCGTGTGTGTGTGTGTGTGGTGTGTGTGTGTGTGTGGTGTGGTGTGCGTGCGTGCGTGCGTGCGTGCGTGCGTGCGCGTGCGTGCATGCGTGTGCGTGCGTGGGTGCGTGCGTGTGGTGTGTGTGTGTGTGTGTGTGTGGTGTGTGTGTGTGTGTGTGTGTGACTGATGTGTTGGTTTAAGGTTAGTTCATTCCTTTCAGAGTTGATTTTGTTTTGTGACTTACTTGGCCAAGTGGACAAAGCATTATTCCCATGATCCCTGGTTTCCTAGTTCAGTTACCTCTCGAGACTGCTGACTTGAGATTTTCTCTGGCTGACCTCCTCTTTGTCCTTCAGAAGACTTTAAAACGATATCTGTGAGATGGCAACCCAACTTCTCCCTCCTAAACACACAGGCACACAGACACAACGCACGCACGCACACACAGACACACAGACACACACACACACACACACACACACACACACACACACACACACACACACACACACACACACGTACTCGTCTCTACCAAACAAAACAATACCATGCATAGATGCGAAATCCCAATCCATCTTCCATTGAGAGGGCGGCTATCCTGTACCAATAAGAGACAACATACGCTAGTGCCACACTCAGACATATTTCCTGAAGGTGGACTGTGGCTACGATGATGCATTCACAAACCTTATTGGGTGGCGAACCTCCAAAAAATTCACGAAAGTTTTAAAAGAGAAAACTCTTCTTTCTCCTCTTCGTCAGTCTTGTTTTGTCTGAAGGCCAGCTGCTGAAGTTTTCTTACTGTTCTAGTCATCATTCCTTTCTTCGCCACTGTATTAAGAGAACATAAATGTTATCTTAAACAATGATAAAAACAAAAACATGGTGATGAGGCCAGCTCTAAACAACACTGTCGTTAGGAACTGTCGACCATTCTTTCGTCCCAAGGATAGTATGGGAGGGATTAGTCACCAAAGGATCGCCGCTCACAGTTGTACACAGAATATGTATTGTTAGTATCTAAAGACCAAAAATTCTCAGGAAATAGATCTTTTACATTAAAAAGAAAAGTGGTGATTGACATACCTATTTACTCACTAAATATGAATGATTTTATTTCTTAGACTCTCTATGAAAGAGATAAATTCTATGGTAAAATGATTTTTATAGAAATTACAAGATGTTAATGATCAGTTAACAGACATCTATGAAGCCTGAAAGGAAAAGAGGGGGGGGGGGGGGGGGGGGGGGGAGGGGGGGGGAGCATGTGGGTGAGTGGGAATGTGGTGTCTTTGTTTTTTTTTTTGCATTCGCATGTAAAAAACAAAATCCAGATAACTTTGGTTTAATTGAAAAATTGTATGCTTATTATGGAGAAATTAAAAAAAATGTTTACCAGAACTCCCCCCCCAAAAAAAAAAAAAACAACAAAAAAACAACAACAACAACAAACAAACAAACAAACAAAAAACAAACAAAAAACCCACTGTCGTGAAGTGGAGTCATTATTATCTGTCTGAGGCACTCTTTTAACTGACGGTCAGACGAACTCAGCGACAAGGGGTTGTAACAAATGCCGTGACAGGAGCCCGTTACTACAACAGGGTCTTGAGGAAGAAGAAGGACAGGATGGAAACGACCTTCATAAGCCATCATCCACCACCACCCGCCAAACTCCGACTCAGAATCCGTCAGAATGGGTCAGCCAGACACAGCTGAAGGATAGACACTGAGGAAGGGCTGAAGAGGTGTAGAGGACTGGTCAGTGGAGGACTGCTTAGAGTCCATGGTACGTTACTGCTTTAGGAATACAGTCACACCATGTTTTTCACTGATCAGAGTTTAAACGGACACTGCTGAATACTACTGAAGCAGAGTCACGTCTCCTCTTTTTAAGTTGCTTCGTAACAACCCAGTGTCGGAAGGTAACTGTCGTGTGTGTGAAGGCACTGCTAAGTATTACACTGCTATCACGAGCCTGTGTGTGGCTGTGTACAGAGCACTGGATCTGAAATAAGGGCTTAACAGCAATGCCACGGAGCGGGCATGCAGAAGGTGGGGGCCAGAGAAAACAAAGGAAACAAAGATGACGAACGTGAGGAATGAAAGAAGTGCGCTGCAAAGTGCACCCCCATGGCTTTAATGATATTAACAACAGGAAACAATCTTGGAAAAGAAGAGAAGAACAACACAAAGCGTTTCGGAGAAGACGAAGAAGAAGAAGAAGAAGAAGAAGAAGAAGAAGAAGAAGAAGAAGAAGAAGGAGAGGAAGAAGGAGAAGAAGATGAAGAAGAAGAGGAAGAAGAAGAAGAAGAAGAAGAAGAAGAAGAAGAAGAAGAAGAGGAGAGGAGGGAGGAGGAGGAGGAGGAGGAGGAGGAGGAGGAGAGAGGAGGAGAAGAAGAAGAAGAAGAAGAAGAAGAAGAAGAAGAAGAAGAAGAAGAAGAGAGCATGATGACAGATAGAACCAGTTGTTATTTTGAAAATGAGAGACAGCACAGGCAGAGCCAAATAATGTCTTTTGAACTCTGAATATGTCTCTAGCAATATGTGTACTGTTGTCCTGTTGGTCGTAGTCTGGATTCTTCCACTCTTTTAAGGCAAACCTTGTTCACTGCGCTCTGTCTGTCCGTCTGGCTGTTTTCCTGTCCGTCTGGCTGTTTTCCTGTCGTCTGGCTGTTTTCCTTGTCCGTCTGGTTGTTTTCCTGTCCGTCTTTCTGTTTTCCTTGTCCGTCTGGCTGTTTTCCTGTCCGTCTGGCTGTTTTCCTTGTCGTATGGTTGTTTTTCCTGTCCGTTGGCTGTTTTCCCTGTCGTCTTTCTGTTTTCCTGTCTGCTGCTGCTTTCTCCTCGTCGTTTCCGCTGTTTTTTTTGGTTGTTTTCCTTTTCCCGGTGGTGTTTCCCTTCTGTCTGCTGTTTTCCCTGTCCGTCTGGTTGTTTTTCCTGTCGTCGGGTTGTTTTCCCTTCCCGTCTGGCTGTTTTCCCTGTCCGTTGGTTGTTTTCCCCTTCTGTCTGGTTGTTTTCCCTGTCCGTCTGGTTGTTTTTCCCGGGTCCGTCTGGTTGTTTTCCCTTCTGTCTGGTTGTTTTCCTGTCCGTCTGGTGTTTTTTCCCTGTCCTTGCTTTTTTTTCCCCTTTCCCGTCTGGCTGTTTTCCCTGTCCGTCTGGTTTTTTTTCCCTTCCGTCTGGTTGTTTTCCCTTCTGTCTGGTGTTTCCCTTCCTCTGGTTGTTTTCCTGTCTGTCGGGTTTTTTTTCCTGTCCGTCTGGTTTTTTTCCCCTGTCTGTCTGGTTGTTTTCCCCTTCGTCTGGCTGTTTTCCTGTCCGTCTGGTTGTTTTTCCCCTGTCCGTTGGTTGTTTTCCCCTTCCCCGTCTGGCTGTTTTTCCTGTCCGTCTGGTTTTTTTTCCTGTCTGTCTGTCTGTTTTTTTCCTGTCCGTCTGGTTGTTTTCCTGTCGGTCTGTCTGTTTTCCTGTCCGTCTGGTGTTTTCCTGTCCGTCTGGTTGTTTTCCCTGTCCGTCTGTTGTTTTCCCTGTCCGTCTGGTTGTTTTCCCTGTCCTTTCTGGTTGTTTCCTGTCTGTCTGTCTGTTTTTCCTGTCCGTCTGGTGTTTTTTCCTGTCGTCGGGTTGTTTTCCCTGTCCGTTCTGGTTGTTTTCCCTGTCCGTCTGGTTTTTTCCTGTCCGTTCGGTTGTTTTCCCCTTCGTCGGGTTTGTTTTTCCCTTCTCGGGTTTTCTGGTTGTTTTCCCTGTCCGTCTGGTTTTTTTTCCCTGTCCGTCTGGTTGTTTTCCCCTGTCCGTCTGGTTGTTCCCCTGTCCGTCGGGGTTGTTTCCTGTCCGTCTGGTTGTTTTTTCTTCTGGTCCCTTCTGTTGTTTTCCCTGTCCGTCTGGTTGTTTTCCCTGTCCTTTGGGTTGTTTTCCCTGTCCGCTGGTTTTTTCCTTGTCGTCTGGTTTTTTTCCCCTGTCCTCGGGTGTTTTCCCTGTCCGTCGGGTTGTTTTCCTGTCCGTCTGTTGTTTTCCCTGTCCGTCTGTTTGGGTTTTCCCTGTCAGTCTGATTGTTTTTTTCTGTCCGTCTGGTTTTTTCCTGTCGTCTGTTGTTTTCTCAGTTTTTTTGGGTTTTTCCCTGTCCGCTGGTTTTTTCCTGTCTGTCTGGTTGTTTTCCCCTTTATCTGGTTTTTTTTCCCTGTCCGTCTGGTTGTTTTCCATGTCCGTCTGGTTGTTTTCGTTGTCCGTCTGGTTGTTTTCCCTGTCTGTCTGGCTGTTTTCCCTGTCCGCTGGTTGTTTTCCCTGTCCGTCTGGTTGTTTTCCCTGTCCGTCTGGCTGTTTTCCCTGTCGTCGGGTTGTTTTTCCTGTCTGTCTGTCTGTTTTCCTGTCCGTCTGTGTTTTCCGTCTGTCTGCTGTTTTTCCTGTCCGCCCTGGTTGTTTTTTTTCTTTTTTTCCTGCCCTGTCCTGTTTTTCCGTCCGTCTGGTTTTTCCTGTCCGTCTGCTGTTTTTTCCTTTTTCTGTTTTTTCCCTGTCCGTCTGGCTGTTTTCCTTCTGTTGGCTGTTTTCCTCGTCGGGTTTTTCCTGTCCGTCTGGCTGTTTTCCTGTCTGTCTCTTTCTTTCAACTTTTTCCCCCTTCCCGGCGCCCCCCGCCCCCCCCCCCCCCCCCCCCCCCCCCCCCCCCCCCCCCCCCCCCCCCCCCCCCCCCGCCCCATCAGGTGTAATATGATTGCCATTCACTAGTTAATGTCATTTCCATGGCAAGGACCTTGATTTTTTTTTCTGTTCGAGATTTTCAAAATTTTTATTCTTTTGATTTTTTTTTTACCTTCAGCCAAGACATGTTCTACAGGAGAACAAAGAACACAGCATAGGATGTCAAAAAACAACAGAAACATAGACAACTTTATAATTTCACAGTGCCTTATACATTCAAAGATGCACCCATTTCCAAACACGCAGAGCTATAGATACATAAAGAGGGGAAAAGTAGATAAACATCAGAAAGAAGGCTAGGTATATGAAAAATATGAGACCAAGTTTTCTCTTCTCTACGCATTTTTTAAAAAAAAAAAAAAAAAAAAAAAAAAAAATGCGGGCCTGTAATTATTTCATGCAGGATCAGGATTGTTTTGACCGTTATCAACCTTAGCATTATATAATCTGATTTAAATCTGTTGCTCAGTAACTCGGGACAACTCCGCATTTGGCCTACGTTTTTCGATTTTACCTTCACAAGTTTCAACTACAACAAGCCAATAAAGATTCTACGATCACAATAAATTCTATTTTGGGAGGAGATGGGGGTGTTAGCCCCAAACATGTTTTGCACACATCAATTTTGTCAAAAATACCTAATGGCGAATGACATTAAAGTCAACCCCCCCTTCCCAAACACAGACATAGACGCGCACACAGACAGACAGACACACACACACACACACACACTCTCTCTCTCTCTCTCTCACACACACACACACACACACACACACACACACACACACACACACACACACACACTCTCTTTCTCTCTCTCTCTCTCACACACACACACATACTCTCTGTCTCTCTCTCTCTCTCTCTCTCTCTCTCTCTCTCTCTCTCTCTCTCACACACACACACACACACACGCACGCACGCACGCACGCACGCACGCACGCACACACACACACACACACACACACACACACACACACACACACACACATTCTCTCTCTCTAACTTCACCCATGTTCTCTCACTCCAATCATCCGTCTCTGTGTCTCATTTCCCTCTGTTTTCATGTGATTTTCTTTTCTTTTTTTTTTTTTTTTTACATAGTGAATGTGGTGGGAGTGTCCTCTGTGGCGCATTCATTTCTCGTTGTCATCAATATTCCTCCTTTCATTCCGAAAAGGCGTAAAGATCATTGGGGATAAAAAAGTCAGAAAAATAATATACAATTGGCAGTGAAAAATTAATGCGCCAAAAGCTCACTCATACTACATTTCCCATCAACAAAAAAGGTGCAGAGAGAGAGAGAGAGAGGAGAGAGAGAGAGAGAGTGAGAGAGAGAGAGAGAGAGAGAGAGAGAGAGAGAGAGAGAGAGAGAGTATCTATCCAGCAACGATCGTAAACCTATCTGAAAGTGTATACGCATACGATGGTGACATAGCCATAAAACGTTGAGAGGGAGAGAGAGAGAGAGGGAGGAGAGAGAGAGAGAAGAGAGAGAGAGAGAGAGAGAGAGAAGAGAGAGAGAGAGAGAATGAGAGGTAGAGACAGAGAGAGAGGGAGGTAGAGACAGAGAGAGAGAGAGAGAGAGAGAGAGAGAGAGAGAGAGAGAGAGAGAGAGAGAGAGAGAGAGACAGAGAGTGAGATGTGTATATAAACAGATGGCCATACAAACAAACACACAAAAGACTCCATACTGTGTCACCCCCTCCCTTTCAGCAGATGAAAAGTACGCCCCAGGTGGCCTCCCCTTTCCACAGACATTATGCAGCTGCTCTCCTGGGGGCTGCTTTGATGCCGTGAAACCAGTGCACGTGGAGCCTCGGTCACATCAGGAAACCAGTGCACGTGGAGCCTCGGTCACATCAGGAATCCAGTGCACGTGGAGCCTCGGTCACATCAGGAAACTGGCCTTGGAGGAATTGAAACTCAGTCGTCAATGGAAACTGGCCTCTGTTGGAATGAAACTTCAATCATGGCTAGCCATGCGCTGCAATGATGTTGGATACGCCGAAACGCTTTGAGTATGATGAACAGAGCTTGGTGGCTCCATGTAATTTGACTTCGCGTCTTTATGATTAGATTTTCAACAGGTACTACTTAGAAGG
>CM031627.1:21152345-21167345 GCA_018398815.1 Conus ventricosus
TTGTTGTGTGGTCGTGTGTTTTGTGTGTGAGTGTGTGTGAGTGTGAGTGTGTGTGTGTGTGTGTGTGTGTGTGTGTGTGTGTGTGTGTGTGTGTGTGTGTGTGCATGTGTGTGTACGTGTGTGTGTGTGTGTGTGTGCGCACGCGCACGCATGTGTGTGTGTATGTGTGTGTGTGTGTGTGTGTGTGTGTGTGTGTGTGTGTGTGTGTGTGTGTGTGTGTACGAGTGTGTGACTGACTGACTGACTGACTAATATGTTACTGGAAGGTTAGTTAATTTCTTGTATTTCTTACATTAAAAAATATCTTAATTTAATGTAAAGTAGAAACAAAAATGAGGAAGAAAAGTGATGAGCATCAGAATGTAGAGATATGTTAATACACAAGAAACCAAGTTTCCTTTTCTACGTATTTGTATAAAAAGTCATTGGCAGCATCAAACGTATTTTGATGATTGTTAATCTCAGCTGTACGCAATTCCATATAAATCTGTTGCTCAGCTGCCTCATGGAAATTGAGGCATTTCGCCCACATTTCCTGATTTACATTTATAAGTATAAAACATAGCCAGAAGATGATAAAGTCAAAGGTTGTATCTGCTGATTAAGTCCAAGCATCACAATAAATTGTATTTCTTTTTTGTGTAACCAATATATGTTTGTGTGCAAAAATCATTGGAAAAGAACATGACGATGTCAATTTACATCACACACTCGCACGGACACACACACGCACGCGTACACACACACACACACACACACACACACACACACCACACACACACACACACACACACACACACAACACACACATGCGCACACGCGCACATGCTCTCTCTCTCCCTCTTTCACTCACTCTCTATCTGCAACTCCCAGATATGTGCTTCCTCTCTTTCGCTTGTTCTCTCTTTATCTTCCCTTTTTTTACATTTCTCTTTATTTTTCTTTGTTTGACGGTTTGTTTATTTTTGACAAAGGAAATAAGATGGGATTTGACTTTGGAGCACATTCATTATTCGTTCTCATGACGTTTGCCCTTTTATTCTGAGAATGCATAAGATGGGGACAAAAACTAATAAACAATGAATAGCGAAGAATAAATGTGCTGCAAAGCTGACTCATGCCATTTTCCACACTAATAAAGAGCTGCACAGAGAAAGAGAGAGAGAGAGAGAGAGAGAGAGGAGAGAGAGAGAGAGAGAGAGAGAGAGAGAAGAGGAGAGAAGGATGTTAGAGAGAGAAAGAGAGAGAGAATCCACGTGTGTGTGTGTGTGTGTGTGTGTGTGTTGTTGTTGTTGTCTTCAGTTTAAACGTCTTCCCACACAAGGTGATTTCAGACGGGTGTGTGAGAGAGAGAGAGAGAGAGAGAGAGAGAGAAGGAGAGAGAGAGAGAGAGAGAGAGAGAGAGAGAGAAGGAGAGAGAGAGAGAGAGCGCACTCGCGCACGCCTGTGTATTTGGATGAGTGAGTGTGCGTGTGCGCTTGTGTGTGTGTGTGTGTGTGTGTGTGTGTAATTTCTTTTTGTGTATGAGGGGTTGTTGAAAGTTAAAGATAAATTCCTACTGGACTACGTAGTAGATGGGGGCATAACGAACAAAGTAAAGCATAATTATTTAATATTTTTGGTAAAGTCAGTGGAGTCGATCTATTATGTGAAATATTAGAACCAGTTTTGAGCACTGTATTCTTTACTCCTGGACAATCTAGTAGCAGGTGACGTACAGAAAGAGTTTCCCCACACATGCATGTAACATTTTTACTGTATTTGGTTCGGAGTGAATTTAAACGCATCCTATGAATTAAAGTTGCTACCTCTTAGATGTCGTATTTTCAAATTTGTCTAATTGAGTTCTGGGCTGGATGTCGGGATTTGGTTGTTATACAGTTGTGATAATATTGGCTATGTGTGTCTTCCAATACCTCTTGAAACGTTAAAGGATACTTAGTAATTAAAGTATAACATTCTGATAGGTCTAGTGGAATGTTCAGAGAAGTCGTTCCTTCAATGTTGCGAGCTGCTCTCCGCAGGCTTGGTCAACTTTCTCATTTGTGGAAATTCCACAGTGTGAGGGCACCCAACAGAAAGTCACATTTATTCTTTTCATCGATAGGAGATGTGTCACATAATTAATTTCTGTAATAGTCTCACAGCGGATCTTTGGATTTAGAGACTGTAAGGCAGAAAGGGCTGACTTTGAATCACTGCACAATAAAGTTGACAATTTTCTATGGAAGACTTTAAAACATACTTCAGGGACATTAGAATAGCAACTATTCTGCAGTAAATATTGACAAGTGTTTGCCAAGGTAATATAATTCCTCCACTTTTGATTTTGGTATTATAAAAGCTGCTCCTGCTCGATGGTCATCTAACACTGAACCATCTGTAAAAATTTGCAGATGATCCTTATATTTATTTTCCAAATGAGAATTTACATAATTTTTTAAAAGATATGGTGGATCGTTTTTGTTCAGTTCAGTATAATTTGTGTCAAAATTTGCTTTGGTTTGTTCCCATTTGGGAGTGGGTGGAAAGGACGGATTGACAGTTATTTTGCTTTGGTTAATGTTGGTTTTTTTTCAGAAGAGTAGATGTGTATGACTGAATAGATTTTGCTGATTTTATGTCTTTTGCTCTTTTAGCAAAATCTGTATCTGAATTTAGGGATACTTCATTTGTACAGAAACTTTTTTGTGAAAGGTTCTTTAAAACAAATTTGGTGGAGGACACTTTTCGAAACTCGTTCAAAGGTAAAATTCCAATTTCATAGTATGTCCCAATGTTGCAGGTATGTGTGGGAACTCCAAGAGCAAGTTTATATGCTTTGCAGTCTACACTTTGTAACTTATTAAGTAGATGCTGTGGAGCGCTGAAGAATACTTCTTGAGCATAAATCAATCTAGACCGCACAAGAGCAGAAGATAGGAGTGTTAAACTCTCTTTATCTTGTCCCATTTTGTTTGCTTATGATCTTTAGAAAGTTTAAACTTTTTCTTGCTTTATTCAAAATATGTTCAATATGTTGGTTCCATGAAAGTTTAGATGTTAAAAATACTCCTAAGAATTTAACAGATTTGACGTATTGTAAGACCGATCCATTCAGAGTAAATTGTGGAAGTTTGTCTGGGTCATATCCAGAGTTGAAAAGCATTAGATTTGTTTTTTTGCCGACAGTGTCAATCCATTTTCATGTAAAAATCTACTGATATTGTTTAATTCATGTTGATATTTGATCTTTATGTAATTTAAGAATCTTAATGGGGTTTTTCTTTTCATAGTGACTTTCATCCACAGACATATGTCATCAGCAAAACTGTACTAAGACTACGTCTTTGGATAAGCCTTTGGTTATGTCTGCAATCAGGTGTTAAACAGGATTGGAGATAATACTGATCCTTGTGGAAGACCCATTTCCAGTGTTCTAGTGGTGGAATATGTATGCTCTATTTTGTTTGAATAATTCTACTTTTGAAGGAAAGCTCTGACATAATCATACATGGTTCCATTTATTCCAATAGTTTTCAGTTTATACAAAAGTCGTTTATGCCACACTTGTTCATACGCTTTCCTTACGTCAAAGAAAGTTGCCAAGATGTTTTTACGTTTGCGAATTGCTGTTTAATATGTGTAGTGAGTTTCACTAGATGTTCTGTTGCTGATCTGCCTTTCTGAAAACCAGCTTGATTTATAGGGATAATTTGATGTTTATTACAAAAGTAAAGTAATCTGTTTAAGACAATTTCTTTCCATTAGTTTGCATGTATGTGATGTTAAGGCAATTGGACGGTAGCTGTTTATGTTACTTCGAGGTTTTCCTTGTTTATGTATAGGAACTATGATAGAATGCTTCCATAATGAAGGCAAATTGCGTGCGTGTGTGTGTGTGTGTGTGTGTGTGTGTGTGTGTGTGTGTGTGTGTGTGTGTGTGTGTGGTGTGTGTGTGTGTGTGTGAAGGAGAGAGAGAGAGAGAGAGAGAGAGAGAGAGAGAGAGAGAGAGAGAGAGAGGAGAGAGAGAGAGAGAGACAGACAGACAGACAGACAGCCAGCCAGCCAGCCAGCCAGCCAGCCAGAGAGAAAGGGGGGTTAGCAGTGTGACAAATGACCATACAAACAGACACACAGAGGACTCCACGCCCTGTCACTGCTTCCCTTTCAGAAGATGAAAAAACACACCACAGGTGGCCTCCTTTTCCAAAGAAATCATGCAGCTACTCCCCTGGGGGCTGCTTTGATGCCCTGAAACCAGTGCACGTGGAGCCTCGGTCACATCAGTAAACCAGTGCACGTGGAGCCTCGGTCGCCTCAGGAATCCAGTGCACGTGAAGCCTCGGTCACATCAGGAAACCAGTGCACGTGGAGCCTCGGTCACCTCAGGAAACCAGTGCACGTGGAGCCTCGGTCACCTCAGGAATCCAGTGCACGTGGAGCATTGGTCACCTCAGGAAACGGACCTTTGGTGGAATGGAAACTCGGTCATTAATGGAAATTGGCCTTGTTGGAATGAAACTTCAATCAAGGCTAGCCATGTACTCTGCCAATGTCAGAGAAGCCAAAGCACTTGGGGATTGTAAAGAGAGCTCTGTTCGGCCAGTGCTACATTTCATGCTCTATGTATGTCGATTTCCCGTCTTCATGATTAGATTTTGAACAGGTGCTACTTAGAGGGTTTCATGGTCAGATGGTCAGAGTGTTTGCCTGTGGAGATGGTTGTGACTTCGAACTATCCAAGGGGTTCAATGTTTATGGCTTGAAACACTCTATGTCCAGCTTTGTTTTCAAGGCACATCTACAGTAAAAGACTGCCAGGAAAAGCAGAATGTGATCGGGCTGTTTCATTTCCTGAAATTTAGGCAAGTGTACAGTTTGTTCTTTTGTTTGCCGTGGTTGATGTTGCTGTTGTCATCGTGTGTGTGTGTGTGTGTGTGTGTGTGTGTGTGTGTGTGTGTGTGTGTGTGGTGTGTGTGTGTGTGTGTGAGTGTGTGTGTGTGTGTGTGTGTGTGTGTGAGTGTGTGTGTGTGTGTGTGTGTGTGTGTGGTGTGAGAGAGAGAGAGAGAGAGAGAGAGAGAGAGAGAGAGAGAGAGAGAGAGAGAGAGATGGAGAGTGGAAGTGGCATGTGCATTCACACTTGTGTGTGTTTACTGATGAATGTTTGCATGGGTGCATACCTCTGTGTGTGTGTGTGTGTGTGTGTGTGTGTGTGTGTGTGTGTGTGTGTGTGTGTGTGTATGTGTGTGTGTGTGTGTGTGTGTGTGTGTGTGTGTGTGTGTGTGTGTGTGTGTGTGTGTGTGTAAACATGTGTATCTGTGATGTCATATGTCAGATTAAAACTGGTTTGATACTCAAAACTCTGAAAGCGTTCAGTTGGACAAGTGGATGGAGATAATACATTCTCTGGATCCGCAGGCCTGGGGTTTAACGTCTGCTGGAGAGAGTCAGGTTAAAGGAAACTCTCTGGGATCAAACTAACGTTGCACGTGTGCTTGAAGACATTAAAAACGCACCGTTGCATGCACGTGAAATCCACTTCAAGCCTCCACAGAAGAGCAGACTATTTCTTCTTGATAAAACGGATCACACACACAAACGAAGAAAAAAAAGTTATGCACTCTAATAACGTGCTCAGATATTTTTCCCGAAGATGGACCAATGATATGAGTGTAGAAGTGAAAGAAAAATCCACGAACAGTTAACTCGTTGTAGGCCAGCACACAAAAGAAAACAATCGTTTTCATCACCTTCTTCTTCTTATTATTCTTGTTTGCGGCAAAACTGAACCTAATCTGGATATCCAGTCTATCAGATTCCCAGAGAAGATCAAACTCTACCAAAGGCTGGTAAGGTCCTGTGGGTGTGAGATCTGGTAGATTCCCAGAGAGATCAAACTCTACCAAAGGCTGGTCATGTCCTGTGGGTGTGAGGTCTGGTCAGTGACTGGAGGACCGGAGCGAAAAACCAGGACCTTCAAGAACAGCTGCTTCAGACGTATTCTCCATCGACCACAACCACCATTACACTCGTGACTGTGTCAGGAAGTGAAGTAAGAGTCCAGAGAGAAGTCATCGAAAATAGAAAGGCCCAAAAGAAAATGTTGCATTACTGTATATTGCACTTATTACTTATGTGGCCTTTGGCTTAATACTTCTGTGAACCATTCTTTGGTGAGGAACACTGTGCAGAAGCACTACTGTTTAGATGATCAGGCCAGACAGATGTATGCAAGTTTTAAGGGAAGATTGAAAACAGGTAGGGAATCAGTGTCACAGGTTGTCAAAGAGTCTGTTGCATGTCCTAGGGGCTTGGAAAGAAAAAGATCTATAGCATGTCTTAGGTCTGTGAAAATCACATGAGAAGTCGAGAATCAGAACAGTGGAGCTAAGCGAGATAGAGATTTGGAGGAGCTAAGAAACGTGCCCTGGACCAAAGCCACTTACAGCAGAAAAAGTGTACAGTCTATTTGTTTGGAAACAGGCAACCAGCAGAGAGATCAGACTCTGAAAGCAGCAGCTGATGCCCACCTTACTCTGCGGTTATGAGAGGCTGGCATAAACCGCAGAATTTGAGAGAAACAGTTCAGTGTTCTGGACATCACTACTTCAGATGGATTCTCAGCCACACATCACCAACAAGGACCACAACACTAACAGCTGTGTCAGACGGCAGGTCAACAGGCCAGACAGATGTCGTCTTTGAAGAGGAAGAGGTCACAACGAAAATCTCCTGTTAGTATTTACTGGTCTGATAACTCCGATTGCCTCTGGCTTAATACTTCTGTGAGCTGTTCTTTGATTGGTAAACAATCCGGTCAGTATTGCTCTCTCCTAAGGAAAGCTGAGCAACTCCCACTGTTGACGAGAGCGGTCCTTGTCTAGACATTGTCGTGTGCATGCATAAACTGGTGGAGAGACATCGATTTACTGATTTGAGGGGGGAAAGGAAAGGTCTGTGAATACTATACTGTTTTCTTCAATTTCCTCTCCCATGCCCGTCCTTTTTCTCGTCTCAGTCTGACTGCATCAATCCCTCTGTCTCCTTGCCTGTTGCGATATTTCTCTGTCTCTCCCTGTCCCTGTCTGTCCATCTGTATGTCTGTTTCTCTCTCTCTCCTCTCTCTCTCTCTCTCTCTCTCTCTCTCTCTCTCTCTCTCTCTCTCTCTCTCTCTCTCGCCTTGTGTCTGTGTGTTGCTCTCTTCCCCTGTATCTCTTCAGCCCTGTCCTGTTTCAGGTCGATTTACATTGAGTGTAAGGCGTACACCTAAGCCTGATGATATGTCAGACGAAGAAATAGCCAGTACCGGGAGAGTGATGTAAAGGGTGGTGGGAAGAGAAAATGGAAGAAACACCCAGTACAATGATGTAAAGGGTGGTGGGAAGAGAAAATGGAAGAAAACCCAGTACAATGATGTAAAGGGTGGTGGGAAGAGAAAATGGAAGAAACACCAGTACAATGATGTAAAAGGGTGGTGGGAAGAGAAAATGGAAAAGAAACACCCAGTACAATGATGTAAAGGGTGGTGGGAAGAGAAAATGGAAGAACACCCAGTACAATGATGTAAAGGGTGGTGGGAAGAGGAAATGGAAGAAACACCAGTACAATGATGTAAAGGGTGGTGGGAAGAGAAAATGGAAGAAACACCCAGTACAATGATGTAAAGGGTGGTGGGAAGAGAAAATGGAAAGAAACACCCAGTTACAATGATGTAAAGGGTGGTGGGAAGAGAAAATGGAAAGAAACACCCAGTACAATGATGTAAAGGGTGGTGGGAGAGAGAAATGGAAGAAACACCCAGTACAATGATGTAAAGGGTGGGGGGAAGAGAAAATGGAAGAAACCCCCAGTACATAAAGGTAAAGGGTGGTGGGAAGAGGAAATGGAAGAAACACCCAGTCAATGATGTAAAGGGTGGTGGGAAGAGAAAATGGAAGAAACACCCAGTACAATGATGTAAAGGGTGGTGGGAGAGAAATGGAAGAAACACCCAGTACATGATGTAAAGGGTGGTGGGAAGGGAAATGGAAGAAACACCCAGTACAATGATGTAAAGGGTGGGGGGGAAGAGAAAATGGAAGAAACACCCAGTACAATGATGTAAAGGGTGGTGGGAAGAGAAAATGGAAAAACCCCCCGACAATGTGTAAAGGGGGGTTTGGTAGAGAACAGGTAATGTGGAGGGGAGTGGGAGGGAAAAGGGAGACCTATCTGACACCACAAAACTACCACAAGGATGAAAAGTCCCCAGGGAGAATAGCAACTACACAAGGATCACAGCCATTAAGAGGGGCATCCAGAACCCCTACTCTTCTGTTAGGAGCGAAGCTCTGGGACGGGAACTCTTGCATGTCAACCATCAGGGTTGTCCGTACTTTGCACCCATTTCTCTCTTTGCCTTCCTTTGCCCAATCTTCCTCCCTTTCCTTCTGTCCTTCTGTCTCATTACCTTCACATCACTCACTTCTCTGCTTAATCAAACTCTGAAAATCTGTGATTCTCCAAGAAGACAAAAAAGGGGGGGGGTGGGGGGTGGGGGGGTGGGGGATTCCCCCTTTCCATAATGCTGCGTCCCACGCCGAGCAAGCCCCTCCAATAGTGCCTGTCTTAGGGCCACCCAAGGATGGGGCTTGACCCTTTGTGAACTCCCAAATGGCGTGTCTTATTTTGGAAGTTTAGGGGGGGGGGGGGGGGGGGTGGCGGTCGTCTGGTGACAGCCTAACCCCTCATAATAAAGCTCCCCATGGCCTGATACTCGACGAAAGCTCGCTGTGTGTGGCTTTCTATGGTCGAGAGAAGCACCCAACTATCTATCTATCTATCTATCTATCTATCTACTATCTATTATCTATTATCACTATCCATCATCCATCCATCCATCCATCCATCCATATCCATCCATCCATCTATCTATCTATTATCTATTCTATCTATCTCTCTATTATCTATCTGCTGTCTGTCTGTCTGTCGTCTGTCTATCTACTATCTATCCATCCACATACTGTAGTGTGTGTGTGTGTGTGTGTGTGTGTGTGTGTGTGTGTGTGTGTGTGTGTGTGTGTGTGTGTTGTGTGTGGTGTGTGCGTGTATGTGTGAGGGGGGGAGTGAGGGAGGGACTTGCACCCCACAAGTGCAATTGACAATCTTAAGGATACTGACAAAAAGCGACCCAGGAAAAGAAGAAGACTCTGAGCTGGAACAACAAAGGTGAGAAAAAGAACTAAGAAACACACACCACACACACCACACACACACACACAACCCCACACAACGCACGTACGCACACAGGCACGCACGCACGCACACGCAAAAATGCACGTGCTTGCGCGCGCATGCATGCGACTATATCTTGGCTCAAACCCCCAAAAGTAAATTAGTCTTTTGAATGAAACCCTTTCCTGAATTCAAAACAGATTAAAAGAAAAAGAGAAAAAAAAGCAAACAAGCTGAAAATTTTTTTCCAGACCAGAAATGGAACTTGCACGTTTTTAGTTTGTTTTCTTTGTTTGTTTTTTTGTCAATTTCTCTCCTTTTTTTTTCTCCGTCTGGGCAACAGCTGAAATGAAAGGGAGGGGAGGGGGGGGTGGGGGGGAGCAATGTGATGCAATGTCTATTTTGATAACAAATGAGTGCTGGGGTGAAGAGCTGAATAATGTGAGATCAACCCCAACCTTTTTTTTTTTCTTTTTTTAGCAAAGGTGAAATGGTGATTGTTTTCTGGTTTCTTTTATTTATCCAGGCTTGGGGGAAAAAAAGTTCGCTCTCTGATTGCCTCCCCTTCTCTCTCTCTCTCTCTCTCTCTCTCTCTTCTCCTCTCCTCTCCTCTCTCTCTCTCTTCTCTCGCCTCACTCCTCGGGTCGCTTGCTGGCTCGCAATCGCTCTCTACTATCATTTTTTTTTAATCATTATCAACATTCCTTGCGTGTTATATTTGAAATGGTGCATGATACGTTTGCACTTATAAGTTCATGAAAAACTATTATTGCCCTTCCATGTGAAGCAACGGCCTTCAGTAAATAAACATTCTGTATGTAAATCTATTCTGTCTGTATCTCAGTGCCTTTTCCATCTGTGTGTGTGTGTGTGTGTGTGTGTGTGTGTGTGTGTGTTGTGTGTGTGTGTGTGTGTGTGTGTGTGTGCCCCGCTCTCTTTCTCTCTCCATCTTGCTCTCTCTCTCTCTCAATCTGTGTATGTCGATATATGAAACTTTAACTGATCAGTACAGAAGTGTTAAAATCGTGTATGTTGGGTGACCAATCACCAGTTCATACAACTTCTTTTGTCAAAGAAAGACTGGTTTGGTGTCTCTCTCTCTCTCTCTTCTCTCTCTCTCTCTCTCTCTTCTCTCTCTCTCTCTCTCTCTTCTCTCTCTCTCTCGGGGGGATGTGAGTTGGTGTTTGGTACGCGAAGTCGCACATCCAATGCTCTCCGGATTATAAGTCTATTTTGATGGTATAAGAACGAGCTACATCTCCAGATTTGGTCAAGTACTTCGTGAAGAACTATGCCGTCTGGAAGTACGGATTTCAGGGCGATATGTGGCAGTTTCTGCTTCGTATTTCAGTGTTTTATGTTAAAAACGAGCGAGGCAGAAACTTGTTATGCGGGTCGCCATGATAAAGTTAAGGCGCAGGGGCAGACGGTGCAAATGTTAGGCCTGCTCCTCTCGTATTTGTTCTGGGGAGTTTTCTCCTCCAGTGTGGAGACGTTGAGACCAACCCGGGGCCCAAAACCCATCCAGACCAGAGACATGAGGCAGACCCGACTGGCCAGCGGAGGAAACAGCAAGTCGTAGACCCAGCATGGAGAGACTGGCCATCCCCTAGACGGAGCCTCCAGTTTACCAGGGAAAGAACTTTCGCTTGCCGACGTTATGTGCAAGTTAAACTCCATGGAGCGGAAGTTTGACGCCAAGCTAGATGAGGTGAAGCAAGATCTGCACGCCCTGCGCGAGGAGTACGTTATCATGCAGGGGGAACTGGGGAATCTCCGGGAGCAAGTCAGCAGCCTGCAGCAGCAAAACCTGGACCTGACGAGAAAAATTGAGGACTTGGAAAACAAAACTGATGATCTCGAGGGGAGATCCAAGAGAAACAATCTGATTTTTTATGGATTACCTCGGCAGAAAGTGAGACCCCCTGCAGATGTGAAAACACGTTGAAAGACCTTGCTACAGATAAATTGGAGTTGTCTAGGACATCGAATTGACAGGGTTCATCGACTCAACAACCGGCAGGACTCTCCAGTGATCGCAAGGTGTGTCTTCTACAAACAGAAGGTGGAGATCCTGAAGTCAAAGTGCAACTGAAAGGCAGCAATATTTTCATAGGTGGGACTTCTCCACTAAAGTGCGTGATGTGAGGAAAAGGTTGACTCCCCATCTCAAGAAAGCTGGGAATGACGGAAAACGCGCGACCATGATCTTCAACTACCTCCTCGTCGACGGCAAGCGTTACACTGTAGGGATTGACGACAGACTCGTTGAACTGAGATAGGAACTTGGCCGGTCCTTTAATTTAAATAGTAATGTGTCCGCACTACGAAAAGGAACCCATACAAAAATCGACACCGACTGTGCCAACCTGTGTTCAACTACGTCAGCACGTGAAGCTGGAAATAGAATGTGTTTTGACTCTGGTGAAAACTCGGTCACCCCAAGGCAGTTGAAATATGAACAATACAGACGTTGGTGTGTTTTCTGGAAATGTCCATCCTACTGGAAATCAAGATTCGTGTCACGTTGACATTCATATAAACTGAAATCTATTTCATTCCTTCATTGGAATATAAATGGATTACTTTCGAAAATGAATATAACGATTTTATTTCATACGTTTCTAGTTTTGATTTCGTATGTTTTGTTGAAACATTTGTTGATGTTTTTCATTCGCCTATGTTTTGCTGGATACAATGTGTACTGTAAACCTGCTTTAAAGTTCACGGCACGTGGAAGGCGTTCCGGTGGACTGGTGTGCCTGGTGAAAAAAGATATCTGTCCCTATGTTAAAGTAGTGGAGGTTGGCATCGGATTTGTTTTATGCCTTTATTATTGATAAACCCTTTTACTTGGCACAATGAAACATGTTATGTATGTGTGCGCATATATTCCTCCAGAGGGCTCTCCATATTACTCTCATTTTGATAAGGAAAATGGAGTTTCTTTGCTTGAAGAATTTTTGTGTGATTGCTTACTTTTATTTAAAGATGAAATGTATGTGATTGTTGGCGGTGACCTGAATAGCAGAGTTTCAAACTTTTCTTATGATTTGAAGAAAACATATCTGTGTATGATGATCAACATAAAAGTGGACCAGTTCATGTTCGAAACTCTGAAGATACTGTGCTAAATAATTATGGGAAACTACTTCTCAATCTGTGTATTGCTCTGAAACTGTGCATTTTAAACGGCGTGTGTAAGGGCGACCTTCAAGGTCGCTACACATACATATGTGATAATGGTAGCAGCGTTAACGACTATTTTTTGATGTCCTTTGACATGTTTTCGATCATTTCTGATTGGTGTGAGATGTGTGTATCTGAGAAATTGAGTGATCATATGCCTGTGGAACTGAACCTCCACCGTCTCATGTCATGACAAGAACTGTACACAAGTAAACAACAGGCGCTGTACGATTGAGAAATTTGTCTGGAATGAAGATCATGTTGATTTGTTTAAAAAATGCGATTTTTTCTAATGAAATGCAAGAGCGTATGCAAGGGGCAATTAGTCTGATTGATATTAATGTAGACGAGGCATTAGATGATTTTAATTGTTGTGTGAAAGAGGCGGCAGAGAGCATGAAAAAGCAGTTTACTCTCGGCATATATGAAACAAGAAGAGGACTGGTATGATACCGAATGCCGAGTTAACAAAAGAAAAGCTCGAAATTTATTGACGAAATTCCGGCGTTCTTTGACCACACCTTCTCGTGAGTTCTACTGTAAGGCCAGGAGGGAATATAAACATCTCTTAAAGAGAAAGGAGAAACAGTTCAATGATGCTCTGTTGGAGGGATTACTTCAGTCTGTAAATAGCCAAAAAGATTTTTGGGATCGTATTCACAAAATTTCAAGAAAACGAAAACAACCTGTGAATGATATTAGTTCAGAAATGTGGTTCCATCATTTCAGAGATCTACTGGAAGGAAAATTTGATTTCCCAAAATGATATGGTCGGTGACAGTTACCTAAATGACAACGATTATGATGACAATCAAAATCGTCCGATTTCCAGAGAAGAAATTTTAATGGCTTTGAGAAAAGTAAAAACCTCGTAAAGCTGCCGGCCCAGATGGGATTATTGGTTTAAATGATAAAAACTGCTTGCCAGTCAAAAGTGTTTTTAGATTTTTTGGTTAATTTTTTCAACTCCTTATTTGATAAAGGGATATATCCTAAATGTTGGTCAGAATCTATAGTGATTCATTATATAAAAAAGGCGATGCAAACAATCCGGATAATTACAGAGGAATTTCGTTATGTAATGTGTGCAGCAAATTATACAGTGCTGTTATTAACATGAGACTGCAAGAGTGGGTGGAAGAAAATAACATTACTGGAGAATATCAAGCTGATTTAAGAAAAACTACTCTACTATTGATCAATATAATTTACTCTGATGGCATTCGTACAGAAACAGTTTTGTTTTAAATCGTAAACTGTATGTCGCATTTATTGATTTCGAGAAGGCGTTTGATTCTGTTAATAGAACTATATTGTGGCCCATCTTGCTTAAAAAATGGTATTCATGGAAAGCTGTATAAATGTATAGTAAGTATGTATGACTGTGTAAAGGCACGAGTGAGAACTGGTGCTGTTATAACAGATTATAAAACTGTACTTCTGGTGTGAAACAGGGCGATGTTTGTAGCCCAGTTTTGTTCTCGTTATTTATAAATGAATTAACACAAGAAGTTATACATTCTGGAAGGCACGGTGCACATTTTATGAATGAACTTTTGGAAATTTTCATTCTGCTTCTAGCTGAGACGTGGTCTTGGTCTCAGAGACAACAATTGGATTACAAACTCAATTAAACACCTTGCAAAAAACTACTGCTACATTACAACTAAAAGTTAATAAAGCAAAAAGTAACATAATTGTATTTAGAAAGGGCGGGTATCTTGCAGCAAGAGAAAGATGGACATACAATGGATCTATATTGCCTGTTGTTAATGCGTATAAATACTTGGGTATATACTTCTCCACACGCTTGAGTTTCGTCTATACCTGCAAAGATTAGTCAGTAAAGCAAAAAAACGCATTGTTGTGCATACTAAAGAAATTATCATTACTCCATAACGATTCCCTTAACTTGTTTTTGAAGCTGTTTGATTGTCAAGTTCAGCCGATGGTGCAATATGGAGCTGAAATATGGGGTCTGGATGCTGCTGTTGTACATTGCGAAAAATCCATTTTGTTTGCTCTAAAGAAATTTCTTGGGGTGTCGTTGCAGACACCAAATGATCTGGTATTTTGGTGAAACAGCTAGATATCCGATTCATTTGAATTCCGTTGTAAAATGTATTCGATATTGGTTAAAAATATTACAGATGCAAGATCACAGGTTACCACGCAAAGCGTATAGAATGCTGTTAGAATTGGACAATAGAGGTAAGAAAAACTGGGTAACAAATGTTAGAATGAAACTATGTGAATATGGATTTGGTTTTGTATGGCTCAACCAAAATGGGTTTGGGGATATGAATGTTTTTATGAAGGTGTTCCGAGAAAGATTAATTGATTGCAGTTGGCAAAAAATTTTGGAACACGCACCTACAAAATAGTGAGAGATTTGAATTATACAGAACGTATAGTCACTTACGCTGTTTACCAGTTTACATGTCAATAAAAATAGACAAGCATTTCAAACACATTCTGACTAGATTTCGATTCGGTGTCTCTGATATTGCTAGTCATTACTTTCGCTATAGACAGCCATGCGAAAGAAATCTGATCTGTCCATTGTGTCGAAATGCAAAAGAGGACGAAGTTCATTTTGTGCTGGTTTGCCCAATG
>CM031627.1:21174845-21177345 GCA_018398815.1 Conus ventricosus
GTTTTTTCTTGTCTATGTCCTTGGCGGTAACTAACCGCCTCTCTTTATATATTTTGCTTCATTTTCTGCCCTCAGTCACTCCATTTTGAAACTTTAATTATACATAGTGCTCTGGGATTTAACCCGTCTGTTCACATACCCTGATATCAGTAAACCTTTTTACAGACCCCTCTCTCAACGACAGGCACACATTCTTCCCAGCACGGGGTCTTCATAATGACTTAAATAGACAGGAGTCACTGAGATGGCGCCGTTTGCACAGCGAAAGACCTCGCGAGATTCCTTTCTCTGTGTGTTTGCTCGTAATACGGGGGGCATCTGTAAGCATTCGATTGCAATAAATCCAGACACAGAAGAGGAACAGGAAACTAAGGAACCAGACATGCGCACACGCTTGCCTTCTTCGTGTACACATGCCCTGTGTGTTTTGTGATAAATCACGATCAGTATGTCGTGTTCTAATGAACAGTACTGTCATCATTGTCGACATCAAAGTGGGGAGAAAAGGGAAAATTAAGCTAGAAAGCGGCGAAGACGAAGAAGAAAAGAAGAACAAGAGGAAGGAGAAGAAGGAGAGAAGGAGAAGAAGAAGAAGAAGAAGAAGAAGAAGAAGAAGAAGAAGAAGAAGAGAGGAGGAGGAGGAGGAGGAGGAGGAGAGAAGAAGAAGAAGAAGAAGAAGAAGAGAAGAAGAAGAAGAAGAAGAAGAAGAGAGGAGGAGGAGGGAGGAGGAGGAAGCAGAAGAAGAAGAAGAAGAAGAAGAAGAAGAAGAAGAAGAAGAGAAGATGAAGCAGGAGAAGAAGACGATGAAGAAGGAGAAGAAGAAGAAGAAGAAGAAGAAGAAGAAGAAGAAGAAGAAGAGAGAAGAAGAAGATGATGATGAAGAAGAAGAAGAAAGAAGAAAGAAGAAGAAGAAGAAGAAGAAGAAACAGGAGGTGGAGGAGGCGGAGGAGGAGAAGCAGGAGGAGGAGGAAGAGGAGAGGGAAGAATGAGGGAGAGAAAAATCAGAAAAAAAGGAGGAAGAAGGGGAGAAGGAGAAGGAGGACGAACAGCAGGAGTAGGGAAAGGAGGAGAAGGAGGAGGAGAAGGAGGAGGAGAGGAAGAAGAGAAGGAGGAGAAAAACAAAAACAAAACAAAACAAGAACAAGAACCAGAAACAACAACAAAACCACATGAACTGGTGAGTTAACTGTTCATTCACATGCTCGCTCTAAGCAAATATATACCGAGGATACGGAATTTCTTCGCATGAACAGCGCATCTTGAAAAGACATCAGTATCTTTTATTCATTTTCTTCACATGTAATGGATCATTTCAACTGCTTTGAGGGGATGAAGTGAAGGATAAGGGTGGTGGTAGATGGGGGTGATGGAGAGGGGGGGGGGGGGGTGGAGGGCGCTGAGTCTGATAACTCGTTAAGGTCATCAAAACGGCAATCGCGAGCAACCTGACATTTCAGTGCGATTTGTTATTTCATTTTTTTTTTTGTTGGAAGAAGAAAAGAGGTAGGCGCCTGTGTGTGTGTGTGTGTGTGTGTGTGTGGGGGGGGGGGGGGGGTGAAAACTGGGGACGGCCCATGAATCATACCTGGCAGAAAATGACTGACCTGAAGTTATTATACATGATCGTTAGATAGACGATTGTTAGACTACCCTTTGATTTAAACTTGCTTTAAATGTCGGCATCATCTTCACTGTGAAGCAAGCAGCTGTCTGCAAGACTAAGTTTTCTTCCATTCGCTCTTTGAAGGAAGACAGTATTAATCAATCCATCAATCTCTCTCTATCTCTTTTAACATAAGCGCGTGTGGAAGCGCAAACCACGCTTAAGCGCACGTGCACAGACAGACAGACAGACAGACAGACAGACAGGCGGACAGACAGACGGACAGACAGACAGACACATACACACACACACTCTGTCTCTCTCTCTCTCCTTCTCCTTCTTTCTCTCTCTTCAGCTGAGAGCGGTTCTCTCTCTCTCTCCTTCTCCCTCTTTCTCTCTCTTCAGCTGATAGCGGTTCTGGTTTCGTTATTCCAAGTCTGAATATAGGAAAACATTTTCATCTCGGAAAGGGATTTTCAACATCCACTGCAGAACTGTATGCTATACTGATGGCTTTATTTTGTGTATATAGTACTCCAATATCCTTTTTTAGTGTGCTATTTTGTGTTGATTCCAAGTCTGTTTTGTAGTCACTGCAAACCTGGGATTGTAAGGCCAGAAAAGATTTACTATATGAAATAAGGTACCTGATACACTGTATTATGTCTCAGGGTATAATCGTAGACTTCTGTTGGATTGCTTCACATTGTGGTCTCAGAGGCAATGAAATAGCAGATAATCTAGCTAAACTTGGTGCACAAAACTGTTCAGAATGTGTGCTAAATTTCCCATTACATCCTTCCAAGTGTGAAATACTATTCAACCTGGAACACTACGTTTACAAAACCTTTTTCTGTGAAAAATGCTACACACTGCCTAGCTGCTCACGCCATCTAG
>CM031627.1:21182345-21193421 GCA_018398815.1 Conus ventricosus
AGAGGGTAGTTGATCTCTCCTGTGGCTGGTGACTGCCCTCCTGTGTAGACTGGTTGTCTGGTGTCGCCTGGTTTAAAGTGTAGCCATGGTGTTGGCTTTCCCCAGTTTCTGGCGTAGCCCCAGAGTATGGTTCAGCCACAATGTGTAGCGTGACCAGGATCCCAGTTCTGCGATAAAGAGAACTTGGTCTGTAGGTGAGAATCTGATGGCTGGTTTGTCGAGTGCACACATATACCTTTTTTTTACTTTCAGAAGAGGTGTGAGACTCAGCCAGCAAAGTTTTCTCTATGGTAGAGTTTCTACCACAACTATCAATCTACGCTTTTGTTTAAAGGCTGCATTAAGCTTACAAAAGGGTTGGAGACAGTAATACAATGCTACACAGTTTCAGTCAGACAACTCTTCTATGTTTCTTATGAATTAAATCACATTGACTTGGGCTACACTTAGTCCAAGTATACATGTGGTGTAGACTTAAAGTCATACACTACAATCCTTCCAACAATCACCAGTATTTACAAAATCAGTTAGCAGTTTTTTTAAACCTAGCACAGGCATATTGTTTTTCTGATCAAAATTTATCATTGAATTATCATCTTAACAGATAGAATTGCATACTGGCAAAAGTCAGGGTGAACACAAAGAATAGTGGTCAGATTGTTAACAAAGTATCATAACACGGGGAGAGAGCTTTTGCCATATGATGGCAAGCAAACTACTACACAGAATAATCATTCATCAGTTTGATAAATGTCACCCAGTATTTGTACAAAGTTACCATGTTAACCCACACGGCATACATAAAATCAATACATAGATTCAAAAATGTAAAACATAGTTCCAACTCACTTTTCCTGGGAATGAAACAGTGGTCTTAGACTTGAGATCAAGAAGTACCAGGAGGTTACCAGAGACTTGAGATCGAGAAGTACCAGGAGGTTACCAGGTCTTATCTCTAATCATCCCTTCGTCTTTCACTGTTCTGACCTACAGGCAGTCTTGAGGGGCCAGTGAAGTTGTGACTCAATGTGTCTGGTATATGTATTCTAAACAGCCAAATCAGGTTTTTGATCTGGCTGACAAGGTGTCAGTCAAACACGGGAGTGAGAGGGGAAGCGATCTATTCTTACCATCATTCGCCTTGGAAATTGTTTGAACTTTGTTGGCGCCGGCTCACTGACATCAGCGATTGGTTAATTTATGCGTCCGTATAGACGAAATGCGAATTTCGACCATCGCAGGGAAAACACAGTAACATCATTTACCAGAGGTCCGCGCACGTGGACAGATGACCAGAAAGAAAGAAAGGGGGGGGGGGGGGGGGAGGGTGGGGGGGGAGGGGGTTTGGAGAAGGAGGGAGGTTTGCTGGTTACTCTTTGTGGGAAGTGAAGCCGCATGTGGTTCAGGTAGAGGGGTGGTGGTGGAGGTGGTGGGCGGAGGGGGTTGAAAGGGGAGAGTGGGCATAGATTTAAAATCTATTCTTGCGGTTTTGGATTTGAGTGGGACCGATCAGATGGGTTTGTCAAGCATTTCGTTACACTCAGCACCCATAAATCTAACCCATTCAGAGCACCCTGGCATTCAACCAACCCGTCCCTTCACATACCCGATCAGTAAACCATCTTCCTCATACCTCTTTCTCAACAACAGGCTCTGATTCTCCCATGGGCTGTCTTTACATACATCACTGATGGGAGTTACTGTGATGGCGCCGTTTGCACAGTGAAAAAGTTTGCCAGATTCCTTTCTCCGTGTTTGTACACACGTACAGCAGGACATCTGTAAGCAATTCGACTGCAATAAATATAGTGACGCAATAGCGAAAAGTAAACGACCAAGCCAGACAAGTGCAGGCACTTGCCTTATCTGTCACATTTGCCTTATTTGTTCATTTATAACACAAAACAAGCATATCATGTGATTTAGTGGCATGGTCATTATTGTAGATGAACGGGAACAGATTGGGGACAGAGAAAATTAAGAAGACAAAAACAGAGAGAGAGAGAGAGAGAGAGGAGAGAGGAGAGAGAGAGAGAGAGGAGAGAGAGAGAGAGAGAGAGAGAGAGAGAGAGAGAGAGAATATTTTTTTTTTTCTCTCTTTTTTGTGGTAATGGGGAGTTGGGGTAAACAGCACAAAAATGCACGTGCACACTAAGAGTGAAAAAAAAATAAAATAAAAAAAAAGTGCCATGACCTGCATGTAACTGAGAACGAAAAGGAAAACCCTCCCTACCCTTTTTACTTGGGGATAACCTGTTCATCCTTGCGTGTTTCGCCTTCTCCATTTTTTCGTCTTTCTTCTTCTTCCTCTTCTTCTTCTCCTTCTTCATCTCTCCTATCCTTGAGTTAACGGAGAGAGTTAAACCGAGTCTACCCGTTTACACACATCATGGACAGCGACACCATTCACCTGTTTACACACATCATGGACAGCGACACCATTCACCCGTTTACACACATCATGGACAGCGACACCATTCACCCGTTTACACACATCATGGACAGCGACACCATTCACCCATTTACACACATCATGGACAGCGACACATTCACCCGTTTACACACATCATGGACAGCGACACCATTCACCCGTTTACACACATCATGGACAGCGACACCATTCACCTGTTTACACACATCATGGACAGCGACACCATTACCCATTTACACACATCATGGACAGCGACACCATTCACCTGTTTACACACATCATGGACAGCGACACCATTCACCTGTTTACACACATCATGGACAGCGACACCATTCACCCGTTTACACACATCATGGACAGCGACATCGTTCACCCGTTTAACACACATCATGGACAGCGACACCATTCACCCGTTTACACACATCATGGACAGCGACATCGTTCACCCGTTTACACACATCATGGACAGCGACACCATTCACCTGTTTACACACATCATGGACAGCGACACCCTTCACCTGTTTACACACATCATGGACAGCGACACCATTCACCCGTTTACACACATCATGGACAGCGACATCGTTCACCCGTTTACACACATCATGGACAGCGACACCATTCACCCGTTTACACACATCATGGACAGCGACACATTCACCCGTTTACACACATCATGGACAGCGACACCATTCACCCGTTTACACACATCATGGACAGCGACACCATTCACCTGTTTACACAATCATGGAGAGCGACACCATTCACCTGTTTACACACATCATGGACAGCGACACCATTCACCTGTTTACACACTCATGGACAGCGACACCATTCACCTGTTTACACACATCATGGACAGCGACACCATTCACCTGTTTACACACATCATGGACAGCGACACCATTCACCGTTTACACACATCATGGACAGCGACACCATTCACCTGTTTACACACATCATGGACAGCGACACCATTCACCCGTTTACACACATCATGGACAGCGACATCGTTCACCCGTTTACACACATCATGGACAGCGACACCATTCACCCCTTTACATACATCATGGACAGCGACACCATTCACCGGTTTACACACATCATGGACAGCGACACCATTCACCCATTTACACACATCATGGACAGCGACACCATTCACCCGTTTACACACATCATGGACAGCGACACCATTCACCTGTTTACACACATCATGGACAGCGACACCATTCACCTGTTTACACACATCATGGACAGCGACAACGTTCACAGTCCAGTCAGCACGGTGCAGGTGTGAAGATTCTCCACAGGAAACACTGCTGAACAAAGAACGCCCAGCCAGCACCGCTTTGTCACTGTTCTTTGTTGTCCACCGGTTTCTGTTTGCCATGCCTGCCGAAGACCTTCAGGTGGAAGCGTGCTGCCTGTACAAGACCTTCAGGTCTAAACACGTGGCTGTAAAATGGTCACTGTTTTTCGTGCAATTTCTTTAGCGATCTGGTGAGTTAGCTTTTTGTACTCCCAGTTCTGATAGAACAGGGAGTACTTTACAATGGGAATGAAGAAATGCTGTCTGTGTGTCTGTGTCTCTGTGTGTGTTGGTCCGTGGTCAAAATGTGTTCCACTCGCTCCAGACAAAACTACTGGGCCGATCTTTCTGAAATTTGTAGGTTATGTTCATTATGGGTCACGGATGATGCCTGATGTTTTAGTTACCAAAATAGCCGTTACTAACGGCTGTAATGGCCCAAAACGGGTTTTCTTCTTTATGGAATATCTCAGTGACAAAATACATTATGAGGCATGTTTGATTGGGACGTCAAATACATTATGACGCATGTTGATTGGGACGTCAAATACATTATGACTCATGTTTGATTGTGACGTTTTTCAGGAAGATAAACTGGGAGTACGTTTATATGCTTTGCATCTTGTTTTCTCTTGCTGTGAAGACGTTGTGAAAAGAAGACGCAATGAAAAGAGGCAGTTTTCTTGTTGCAGCCCTGCTGGCATGAGCAGTGTGGAAGCAGAATTCACGTTCTTAAAAAAAATGTTCATGCATCAACAACAACAGCAAGAAAAAGTCCTTCACTGGCAAACACCCCTCCCACGCTCTAACCCCCACCCCCACCCCCCACCCCGGGGATGCTGGAGGAGCCTTTTAGCATGAATCGTCTTTCATCTTCTAGAAATTATGAGCCAGTAACTTCCCCCTTTTTCTGTGATCCTGTTTTGGCTGTTTACCAGACCAAGGGCACATTCTGAGACTGAAGACAGGACACTCCAGACTCCAACACCACATGCTCACGAATTCCACATTGGCCAGTCTTCAGGGTACCCATGCGAAACAGTCCCCAGTGACTGTGAAACACTTCCAGCAGGACTGTCCCACACATCAAAAGCTAAGAGCAGAGACCTGGCCTGCCGACACATCGACGAGGGAGAAACTCTATGGATTTCTGGAGGGCCTCCCCTACAGCACTGCCTTCGTCAGTGCATCTGGGGTTCCTGAGTGAGTAGAAGAAGAAGAAGAAGAAGAAGAAGAAGAAGAAGAAGAAGAAGAAGAAGAAGAAGAAGAAGAAGAAGAAGAAGAAGACGAAGAAGTAGAAGACGAAGACGAAGACGAAGAAGAAGAACAAGAAGAAGAACAAGAACAAGAAGAACAAGAAGTCTGGCTGCATTGTTAATCATATCTTCTATTTACTGTCGTCCACCTTTATTTCAGCTATGGTGATCCGTTCATCTGTTTTTTTACTTCATGTTCCGTCATCTGTATCCTGACAGTTGCATCAGCCCCATGCCGCTATTTCTGCTCCCACGCGCAGCCACACCCGGCAGACCCAGAGCCACTGTCCTCAGGAAGCATTCCATACCAAGCCACACCCGCAGACCCAGAGCCACTGTCCTCAGGAAGCATTCCATACCAGCCACACCCGGCAGACCCAGAGCCACTGTCCTCAGGAAGCATTCCATACCAAGCCACACCGGCAGACCCAGAGCCACTGTCCTCAGGAAGCATTCCATACCAAGCCACACCCGGCAGACCCAGAGCCACTGTCCTCAGGAAGCATTCCATACCAAGCCACACCCGGCAGACCCCGAGCCACTGTCCTCAGGAAGCATTCCATACCAAGCCACACCGGTAGACCCAGAGCCACTGTCCTCAGGAAGCATCCATACCAAGCCACACCCGGCAGACCCAGAGCCACTGTCCTCAGGAAGCATTCCATACCAAGCCACACCCGGCAGACCCAGAGCCACTGTCTCAGGAAGCATTCCATACCAAGTGGACACGTTACACCCGGCAGACCCAGAGCCACTGTCCTCATGAAGCATTCCATACCAAGTGGACACGTTTGTGATGTCTCGTAGAAAGTCTTGACACGTCTCTTCGTCTGTTTACGGCTTTCACATAGACGACTCCCTGTTGTTTTTCTGGCCACCAGGTATCAAGATGACCCCCCCCCCCCCCCCACACACACACACACACACACTGTCCGGGTTAACTATTGGCTGCACGATCTGTGCACGGTGGAAGGCCACTCTTCCGTAGACACACAGCCTATCAAGTGAATCTAGACACAACGAACAAATCGATGGTCACTAAATAGCCATAAAACAGTGATCTCAAACGACCACCGGAACAAACAGAAACCCAGATATTCGGCGGTACCCACCGACCACCAACGCACTCGCTGACACTAAAGCAAAAACAGGAAAAACCCAACCAACCAACCTTCCCTTCCCCGATAAAAAAAAAAATCCCAATAAAAAAAACAAACAAAAAACCAAAAACCCAAAAAAAACAAGATAGTGATGTATGCACGTGCGCACGTGTGTGTGTGTGTGTGTGTGTGTGTGTGTGTGCGTGCGTGCGTGCTTTGCGTGCGGGGCGTGCGTGCGTGGTGTGTGTGGGGGAGAGATTTGTGCGCGTGCTTGCGTGCGTGCATGCGTGCGTGTGTGTGTGTGTGTGTGTGTGTGTGTGTGTGTGTGTGTGTGTGTGTTTTTGTGTGTGTGTGTGTGTGTGTGTGTGTGGTGTGTGTGTGTGTGGGTGGTGTGTGTGTGTGGGTGGGGTGTGGTGTGTGTGGTGTGAGCGGTGGCGGCAATAAAAATGTTACCAATTTTTTTTAAAAAGGGGGGGAGAAAGTGTAAGTGAAAAATGGGAGGGGGGGGGGGGGGGGGGGGGGGCGGGGGGGGAGATGGGGCAGAATAATTAACGAACATCGACAAAAAGGGTGGAAAAAAAAAAAGGGAGGAAATTGTGTACCTTCATTAGCCACTGAATAGAGTTGTGAAAGGCTAGTTAAAGAGGAGGGGGGGGGGGGGGGGGGGGCGGAGAAGGGTTCCCCGTAAACCTGCATGCAAATAACGCAGAACAGTACAGTATCAGCTAGTTAACCAACCAACAACCCCCACCCCCACCCCACCCATGAATAAGCTAACAACTAAAGAGTGTTCTTATTTCTTCTTTTGTTAATCTCTTTGATTTTTGGCCACAGGCCCTTTCTTGAATTCATTGGTGTAGTACTGTGTGTTTCGCTGATGTTCACTCGATCGAAATAAAAGAAACAGGGGCGATATGAAGGAGAAATGCACGGCATGTCAGCATGGCCTCCCTTTTATCTGCCGTCAGTATCTCATTAATCGGTTGTTAAGTTTTGAAACGCTGTATGTACTTTGCAAATGCGTCACTAGTTCATCGATTACGTATGCTTTGCAAATACTTCACTAGTTCATCGATTACGTGTACTTTGAAAATACGTCATAGTTCATCGTTTTACGTGTACTTGGCAAATACGTCACTAGTTAATCGATTACGGTAACGCATTGCTGGCAATGCTTTGTAAATGCATCTTTTTTTCAGCTATTAGGCTATACATTGTTGTACATATTTTGTAAATACGTCAAAGCTCAGCAATACGTTTATGTATTACTGTACTGTACGCAATTTGTGAATATGGCGTACTTTTGTCGTAAGTTTATGACAGTGTGTACATCGTTTGCGATTTGTGAATAGTTCAGCTGGGAAATTTTTTATGAATGTGTACATGTTTTGTATTACGTCAGTAATTCAGTCCTGAGGGTTTTAAATGCAGGTTGGGTGTTTACACACACACACACCACACACACACCACAACACACACACACACATCTATATATATATATTATATATATATATTAAAATATATATTATATATATATATATATATATATATATTTATTTTATATATAATTTTTCATAGCCACATAAGAGACAATGTTTTCTTTCTTGACGACAACAGTAATATTGTCTTCAAATGACTAACATGGTTCACTAAATTTCTTAGGTTGAATAATTTGGTTTTTAAAATCATGTAATACAGGACAGCACAAACAAAAAATGAACCTCATCCTCTTTAGCTAAACCACATAAACGGATATGATTCACCTTCGGCGTAGTTGTAGTATCTGAAAAAGATGACAAGCGATATCAGAAACACCAAGTCTGAACTTAGCTCATGTGTCAGTAGAAAAAAACTCGTTTGGGGAGCGTTTGGGACCAGAGAGTCCTCAGAAGAGAACTCTTTATAACATATCGATTCATTTTAACATTAACACATGCCTCTAACTCATGTGTTGTCTTACTAAAGGGGTCTGTACTGTAAAAATCTATCACTATCATTAACATGATCATGCCAATTTTGCCGTCTACAATCAGTAATCCTGTCTTTAAAAAATTTTTTTTTAAATCCAGACATATTTTGACCCCCCTGATTATCCCAAACAAATCCAAATCCGTAAGAATTCAAACATTGTCGTACACAGACGCCCATGTCTTCTTTCCATTATAGCCAAAGAACATCAACATTTTGAACGCCTTAACAGGCAACCTATCTTCATGCATTCTAGTTAACGTCAGCCAATATTTAACACATTTTACATAGAGTTTTGGTAAATTGGATGTCTTCCGACTTCTGCATAAATATATCTTTTTGGAGTTCTCATAACCAACATTTAAGAAACGCTTCAATGTTGAGTTCGGAGAGAGGAGAGAAGGGAGAGGAAGAGAGAGAGAGAGAAGAGAGGAGAAGAGAGAGAGAGAGGGGGAGAGAGAGGAGAAGGAGAGAGAGAGAGAGAGAGAGAGAGATCTGGGGGTAAACGCATGCTGGGTTTGTTACCGGGTCTTTTTCTTTTTTTTTTGTTTTGTTTTATTCACGGCAAGAATTTTTACTAAGCACTGACAGGCCTGAGAATGCCTTGTGTGGTCAGGGGCCGGCTATGATAACACCCACCTTCCCCCACCTGGATCCCCGCCCCCTCCCCTTTTTCACCTCTTCCCCACCCCCCTCCCACACCCCCTCCCCTACCTCCCTCCACCCCCACCCCCCCGACCCCTCGCACCTGCCAGCCCCCGACTTTGCGCCTGTCGAGAGATAGACAGTGTGAAAAACCGTCTGCTCGCTAACAAAATCTTTCCCGTGGGGAAGCGTCGGGAGTAACAGAAACGTGGTAAAGAGGTTACTGGGCTATCCCCGGCAATGATAACGACAGAACGTAGAAGTAGGGGTGGGATGGGGGGTGGGGGTGGGGGTGGGGTGGGGGAAAAGGGAAAGAGAGAGAGGAAAAGAGAGAGGGGCGGAGGGGAGAAGGAGAGGGAGGTACGAAAGGGGAGAGAGAGAGAGAAGAGAGAGAGAGAGAGAGAGAGAGAGAGAGAGAGAGAGAGAGAGAGATGTGTTTTATTTCTTTTTACACACACACACACACATACAGGTGCATGCACGATGCACCCTTGCAAGCGCATGCGCATGCACACACATACACAAGTACACTCAGACATGCGCACGCTTATGTATACAAATACACACAGAGAGATACTTTAGGCTCATGTGCACAGAGACAGACATCTCTCTCTCTCTCTCTCTCTCTCTCTCTCTCTCTCTCTCTCTCTCTCTCTTTTTCTCTCTCTCTCTCTCTCTCACACACACCTCACACACACGCGTGCGCGCACACACACCCAAGTTCGCATACACTGAAATTCAAACACATAAGCTGACTAATCATACGATCGTGCATTAGCTCGGTGTGCTTGCTGACAAGCACATACACACACGCATGCAGGCACGCACGTGCTCACACACACACACACACACACACACACACACAACACACACACCACACACACAACACACACACAAAACACACGCACACATACACACAACACACAACACACACACACACACACACACACACACACACACACACACACACACACAACACAACACACGTGCGCGCGAAACACACACACACACACACACACACACACACACACACACACACACACACACACACACACAGACACATCGATACACAAGCGATAAGTCAAGGTAAATCCCACGTTGTTGTTTACACAGTGAATGTGAAACAAAGAGGACAGGTGAGCGAGAGAACTGGTCAAGAGAATGTCATTAATCCCGTCAGCAAATCCTGCAAAAATCACCCAGGACTTGTGCACGACACGTCATAGAAAGTTTACGAATGGCCAATTTTTGGAGATGGTTGGATAAGGGAGGGGGCGGTGATGGGGAGGGGCGGGGGTGGTGGGTGGGCGAAAGGGGGGTGGGGGGGGGAGGGGGAGGGCTATTCTAGAAGTCAACAAGAAGTCAGATTAAAAGCATATCGTGGCAGCCTTGGCACGTTATCTTGTTTTGTATAGAAAAGATTACACTGGCTTTGCTTTTGGCTGTTCCCATTTGTTGTTGCTATTGTTGTCTCTGCTTTGTTATTGAAGATCTTTCCAGTCTTTTTCTCTGCTGTGTCTCCGTCGTCATCACACCAACACCTCTAATATGGATAAACCACGTAATCAAAAATAACAAACAAAAAAAAGGAGAAAAAACACATTGTGAGTAGTTTGGATTGGTTAGTTTTCGTGGTAGAATATGTTTCCCCGTGGCAGGATATGTTTCCCGTCGGGTAGGTTTTTATGTTTCCCGTGGCAGGATATGTTTCCCGGGCAGGATATGTTTCCCCGTGGTAGGATATGTTTCCCCCTGGCAGGATATGTTTCCTCGTGGTAGGATATGTTTCCCGTGGCAGGATATGTTTCCCCGAGGCAGGATATGTTTCCCCCTGGCAGGATATGGTTTCCGCGTGGCAGGATAGGTTTCCCCGTGGCAGGATAGGTTTCCCGTGGCAGGATAGGTTTCCCCGTGGCAGATAGGCCCTGGGAAGGGTTTCTGTGTTTCCCTGGCCAGGATATTCCCCCCACACACGTTTCCCTAGTGTCTCCCCCCCCTTCCCCCCCCCATCCCATCTACTCCTCCTCACCCTCTGTTCACTATATTCCCATCCGCCACCACCAACTTGCTTCGAGAGAGAGAGAGAGAGAGGAGAAGAGAGAGAGGAGAGAGAGAGAGAGAGAGAGAGAGAGATGGTGAAAGAAGTTCGTTCGCTACATGTATTGGAGAGGGGACGGAAGAAACGAAATGTGGTAAACGAGTTACTGGACTGTCCTCGTGAAAGATGGCAGACAGGACTGTGGATAAGCGAATGGGTGTACAAGAGGAGGAGAGAGATGAGTGGAGAGAGAGAGAATGGAGAGAGGAGGAGGAGAGAGAGAGAGGGAGAAGAGAGAGGAGAGAGAGAGAGAGAGAGAGAGAGAGAGA
>CM031627.1:21200945-21212248 GCA_018398815.1 Conus ventricosus
GGTGGGAAAGGAACAGATAATGAAAGAGAGGGAGACGAAGAGCTCCAGTAAAAAATGTGAGTGAGTTGGAGGTGAAGAACGGGAAGGGAAGGAGATAGCTCATGTTGCCAGTTCAGACTCCCAATCGCCAGCATCCTATTATCAACAAGTGGGTTGTTTCCTTGGGTGGAGTGCCTGGCTGGCATTCGTCACTGTGACACATGTATGGAACACGCTACTGGTTCTTTCTCTTGTAATCGTATCGTTCAAAAGCCTGTAGAGGCCATGTACTTGCATTCAATGACGTGGTGTAAATTCACGGAAAACGCCGCTGAAGACAGGTCACAGCCATTGTTGGGATGGGAGAAAGCATCGCGTTTCTGGGGAGGCTTCTGCTTAATTATTCTCTTCTCTTCTCTTCTCTTCTCTCTCTCTCTCTTCTCTCTCTCTCTCTCTCTCTCTCTCTTCTCTCTCTCTCTCTCTCTCTCTCTCTCTCTCTCTCTGAATACCTCTGAATCTCCCTGTCGCTGTCTCTCCACATCTCTCTTTTTGTCTGTTTATCTTATCTATCTGTCTGCTGTCTGCCTGTCTACCTGCCTGCCTGTCTGTCTGTCTATCTCTCTTATTCTCTTTCTCTCTGTCCAACACACACACAACACACACACACACACACACACACACACACACACACACACACACACACACACACACACACACACACACACACACACACACTCACATTCACAACACATACAGAGAGAGAGAGAGAGAGAGAGAGAGAGAGAGAGAGAGAGAGAGAGAGAGAGAGAGAGAGAGGAGAGAGAGAGAGAGAGAGAGAGAGAGAGAGAGAGAGAGAGAGAGAGAGAGACCCTGCTCCTAAAAGTTGAAAGTCGGTAAGAAATGGCTAGTCCTGTGTGAAGCAGACACTGCAGGTTGTGAAGGGACTCAGTTGCAACGTCAAGAATAGCACACAGAGCGAAAACCAGTACGATGGACTTCTCTAAGGCATTTGATATAGTCTGCCACTCATTCCTAATCCACAGGCTCCCTCATTTCGGCATCGCTGGTCTGCTGAACACATAGACTCGGAGCCAGAATAGCTCGGTTGGTAGAGCGCCGGACTCTTAATCTTGGTGATCCTGGGGTTGCAGGTTCGAATCTCCGCTGGGCCTTTTTGGTACAGGGGATTTTTCCTCGGAGTTAACATTGGTTCTGACTCGTTTTCGCAAAGAGTCCTTCGAATGAGATTATAAACCGAGGTTCCGTGTGTGAACGCACGCAAAACATCTTGCCTAAAATTCCATCACCAACGTTTGGAAGCGAAGGCCATTTTGGCCGTTGGTATGGATGACACGTTACACATAGCATACACTCTGCTTGAGAAATCGAAAGAATGAGAGAGTTGTTACGCTGAAAGAACGATATTGACTGAATGACACGGGAAACGACTCTATGAAGCGCCAGCAGGCAGCTCTTCAGTCAGTTTACCCAGGTAGGCAGCCCGTTGTGTAAACGAGAATGCGGATTGTGAAGCGCTTAGAGCTAAGTCTCTGCCCGGGGATAGGCACTATATAAGTACTCTCTTAAAAAACAAACAGACAAACAACAACAAACAACAATAGCAACAACAACAACAACAACAACAACAACAACAACAACAACAACAACAACAACAACGACGACGACGACGACAAAAAAACCTTCCCAGCAGACAGACAGCAAGCACTTGCTGTGGAGGATGCCACATTAAAGATGTTGTCTGTGAAGTCTTAAGTTCCCCTGTACACAGACCTGGACCTTACTCTGTTCCTTCTCCACACTGATTATCTTTCCAAACAGCTGTCCATGTGTATGAAACACTTCACAGACAACAAACACTATGTGCTCATGAACTATGAACTCTCCCAGTGGCCATGCAACGGCATAGTAAGATCTCAACCACGCGATAGAATGGGAGATAATTTGAATAGTTATTTTTACAAATTGACAATCACCCATGTGTTCATATCATCAGACAGAAAACAAAAACGTGCTGACTGATGCTTATCATCGTAACAGCCAGAATCTGATTATTGGTAAAGGAATCCACAAAATACTTTAACGTCACCATGTTAGAAAGCTTTAACTTTCCTCTTCCATCAAACACTAGAGCAACATTCGTGTTGAGCGGGAATCTGAATGATGTCGTTGTGTGTCGAAAATTGCTTCACTTCAAATTGTTCTTGACTAAAAATGACACTGCATCCTATGAAACAGGAAGGGGGTCTAGTGTGTCTAAACAAACAAACAAACAAACAAACAAAATGATAACATCATCAACTACGACTATGGTTTGCGGGAAATTATATGAAGACATACTTCTTTGCAATGAAAATAGGCAGACAATAACACTTGGTGAAATCCCATCCCATTTATCTACCTCTAGCGAACATTTGATGTGTGGTCTCCTTTGCCTCTAGCGGACATTTGATGTGTTGTCTCCTTTGAATGCACTGGTGTGACTGAAAACAATGATTGACCAGTTAATGTCAGAGGCGGAGATGAAGAGCTCCAAAGAAAGGGGTGTGACACGTTAATGACAGAGGCGAGATGAAGAGCTCGAAAGAAAGGGGTGTGACACGTTAATGACAGGCGGAGATGAAGAGCTCGAAAGAAAGGGGTATGACACGTTAATGACAGGCGGAGATGAAGAGCTCCAAAGAAAGGGGTGTGACACGTTAATGACAGGCGGAGATGAAGAGCTCCAAAGAAAGGGGTGTGACACGTTAATGACAGGCGGAGATGAAGAGCTCCAAAGAAAGGGGTGTGACACCTTAATGACAAAGGCGGAGATGAAGAGCTCGAAAGAAAGGGGTGTGACACCTTAATGACAGAGGCGGAGATGAAGAGCTCCAAGAAAAGCGGAATGACAAGTAAATGCAAGGGAAGAGTTCCAAAGAAAAGGGGGAGAGACAAGTTAATGAAAGAGAAGAGCTCCAAAGAAAGGGGAGTGACACGTTAATGACAGACGCGGAAATGAGGAGCTCCAAAGAAAAGGGGAGAGACAAGTTAATGAAGAGAAGAGCTCCAAAGAAAAAGTGAACGACAAGTTAATGAAAGAGGCGGAGAAGAAGAGCTCCAAAGAAAAGGGGAGTGACACGTTAATGCAAGGGAAAAGCTCCAAGGAAAAGGGGAGAGACAAGTTCATGCAAGGGAAGAGTTCCAAAGAAAAGGGGAGAGACAAGTTAATGAAAGAGAAGAGCTCCAAACAAAAAGTGAACGACAAGTTAATGAAAGAGAAGAGCTATAAAGAAAAGGGGAGGGACAAGTTAATGTAGGGGAAGAGTTCCAAAGAAAAGGGGAGGGACAAGTTAATGTAGGGGAAGAGTTCCAAAGAAAAGGAGAGAGTCAGGTTAATGAAAGAGAAGAGCTCTAAAGAAAAGGGGAGAGACAAGTTAATGCAAGGGAAGAGTTGCAAAGAAAAGGGGAAAGACAAGTTAATGCAAGGGAAGAGTTGCAAAGAAAAGGGGAGAGACAAGTTAATGCAAGGGAAGAGTTCCAAAGAAAAGGGGAGAGACAAGTTAATGAAAGAGAAGAGCCCCAAAGAAAAGGATGAGACAAGTTAATGAAAGAGAAGAGCTCTAAAGAAAGGGGAGAGACAAGTTAGTGAAAGAGAAGAGCCCAAAGAAAAGGAGAGAGGACACGTTAATGGAAGAAAAGAGCTCTAAAGAAAAGGGGAGGAGAGGTTAATGAAAGGGAAGAGCTCTAAAGAAAAGGGGAGAGACAGGTTAATGAAAGGGAAGAGCTCTAAAGAAAAGGGGAGAGACAGGTTAATGAAAGGGAAGAGCTCTAAAGAAAAGGGGAGAGACGGTTAATGAAAGGAAAGAGCTCTAAAGAAAAGGGGGAGAGACAGGTTAATGAAAGGGAAGAGCTCTAAAGAAAAGGGGAGAGACAGGTTAATGAAAGGGAAGAGCTCTAAAGAAAAGGGGAGAGACAAGTTAACGAAAGAGAAAAGCTCTAAGGGAAAAAGTGAGGAGACAAGCTAATGAAAGAGAAAGCTTTAAAGAAAAGGGGAGAGACAAGTTAATGCAAGGGAAGATCTCCAAAGAAAAGGGGGAGAGACAAGTTAATGAAAGAGAAGATCTCCAAAGAAAAGGGGAGAGAAAAGTTAATGCAAGGGAAGATCCCCAAAGAAAAGGGAGAGACAAGTTAATGCAAGGGAAGATCTCCAAAGAAAAGGGGAGAGACATGTTAATGAAAGGGAAGATCTCCAAAGAAAAGGGGAGTGAATGGGACAAGGGTCAGAGGGAAAGAAACGGCTCGTGCTGCATTGGTGCAGACTTTCATCCGCCAGCATCCAATTATCCAATAATGGCTTGTTTCCTTGGGGTGAGTTCCTCTGCCTGTTTGTTATTGTGCTCCATGGAAACTGATAAGCTACTGACTCTTTGCCTTGGGTTTCAGCCAACTACCTCAGAAGATTTGGTGAGGCTTTTCTACATGAATTCACTGACATGATTCTAAGTAAATCATGGTCAAGGAACTGTCACAGTCAAAGTTGGATGAGGCATGAAATCCCAAGGGGCCCTGCCAATCTCTCTCCCCTTTTCCTTCTCTCTCTCTCTCTCTCTCTCTCTCTCTCTCTCTCTCTCTCTCTCTCTCTGTCTCTCTCTCTTCTCTCTTCTCTCTCTCTCTCTCTCTCTCTCTCTTCTCTCTCTCTCTCTCTCTCTTATTAGAGATATATGAATGAATGTTATCATTCATCGCATGTGGAAGGGATGAGAAAGATACAATGTCATCAATTGGTTGAGTGGATGGTCGAGTCAGTCTTAAGACTCTTTTTTAACCTTACAGCATTACTCTTGTGCGTAAGGAATCAGGAAATGTTACAGATATATTTGCTTTTGTTAACCTTTGATTTGATACGCACTAAGAATGAATGTGTACTATTTGTTTGCAGGAAAGGAAGAGGGAGATGTTATTGTTCTGTTACCCCCTCCCCCTTGTCAAAAGACCTCTTTGGTAATGACCATAAAATATCAAGTGTCAAAAAGTCTCCCTTTTCTCTCTCTCTCCTCTCTCTCTCTCCTCTCTCTCTCTCTCCTCTCTCTCTCTCTCTCCATTTTGGTTGAATTCAAGCTTTGTATTAATTCATGTTTGCTTATGCATGTAGTCTTTGTTTTGCAGCCTCACGTCACCAAAGCTGTATCACCTATGACATTAACTCTCTCTCTCTCTCTCTCTCTCTCTCTCTCTCTCTCTCTCTTTCCTCTCACTCCTCTCTTCTCTTTTCTGTCTTTCTCTCTCTCTCTGTCTGTCTCTGTCTGTCTGTTTGTCTGTCTGTCTGTCTGTCTGTCTGTCTGTCTGTCTGTCTCTCTCTCTCTCTCTCTCTCTCTCTCTCTCTCTCTCTCTCTCTCTCTCTCTCTTTTCTCTCTCTTTGCTTCTTTTGCTGCAAAATGAAAAGAGAATTGTAACTCGCTCTGTAGCTACGTTCATTTTTAAAGCACTAAAACGAAGAGAGGAACTGTTATCAGTTAACACACAAATGTCAAAGTAATTTCAGGAAAACGTTTTGTTATGCAAATAATTTCTTTCATAGTTTTTAGTATATACACCGAGCGCAAGCGTGTTCTACTTTTGTTCTTGACCTCATTGCAGATAGGTCGGTAGCCTTTGCAATTAAACTCTTTGAGTTTGAATTTTTTTAACTCTCTCTCTCTCTCTCTCTCTCTCTCTGGGGCGTGAACTGTGTCACAGTTCGAGCGTCGGACATTAACGAGCTCTGAGTTTTATTGTCTCTACTGACAGTTACCGTCATGTACAGTCCTGTACTTTGGCCTGTACTTCGGTCAAGCACCATGCCATCGGGACCACAAGTATTTAGAGCGAGATGTGGATCCTTCGTCCCCGTCTACATCTCTTTCATGGCGAAAGGAGCGAGGAAGAAAGCACCATTGCGATCGCCATGCGACACCACGAACGAGGACGGACGGTGTTACCCTTGGCTGCTCCTCACCTTTGATGTTTTGGGGCGGACTGCTTCTACGCTGTGGCGATGTGGAGCGGAACCAGGACCCAGGGCGGACAGCACGAGGCAGACCAGGCTCGGCAGCTCATCACGCAGCACCAGTGTGGACAAAGCTGGCGTTTCATCGGCGGACAGTGGACAGACGACACCCACCTCTCCTCAACAGCCACCAAATGCTGACATCATGGGTATGTTGGACTCTATGAACTGTACATTTAAGGAAATGAACCTTAAATTCACACAACATGGAGAGGAGTGTCAGGGATTTGAATGACCAGTTCGCTGCACTGCATCAGGGATTGAAGGATCTGAGGGAGGAGGTGGGATCTATAAAGAAGAGAATGCTGTGCTAGCAAAAAAGAACTCTGATCTCACTACGAGACTTGAACAATTAGAAAGAAAGGCGGATGATTTAGAAGGAGATCAAAACGAATAACCTAATTTTCTATGGCATCCCGAGAGATCAAAATGAGACTAGCGAACAGTGTGAAGGTAAAAATACATGATCTATTAACTGATGAGTTAGATTTGACACGGGACATTGAGTTCGATCGGGTACATAGATTGAATGCCAAACCTGATTCTCCCATCATCGCTCGATGTTCTTTTTTCCAAAGACAAAACGAAAATCTTAAGAGCAAAGAGGAAATTAAAAGGGAGTAACATCTTTTGGGGCGAGGATTTCTCTCTCGTGTTGGGGGAAATAAGGCGTGGTCTTTCCCCCATCTGAAGAAGGCAAGGTCAGAAGGCAAAAGAGGGGGCGATGATCTTTGATCATCTCCTCATTGACGGGACTAAGTATTTTCTCGACGACCAAAGCGGATTAGTTGAAGCTAGATAGGGGGGTGGCCGGCCACTTGATGAAAATTTGCCCTACACCTGATGTGGCAGAGAAGGTACAGGAAAAATCTACACCGATAAAATCGCCTGTCACTTGTGGCAGTGTCAGCGGTGAACCGTTTTTTGTGGGTCAGAGAGGTGACTCCGGACAAGCTGTGAAAAACACGTGCAAAAAAGTGAACGGCACAGCGTGTACAGATGTAAAGAAACCCTTTTCTTTCCTGTTGTGGAATGTGAATGGCTTATTTTCTAAACTAACCGACCGTGATTTTATGTCGTTTATTTACGATTTTGATTTCATATGTTTGATTGAAACATTTTGGACGAATGTCGTGTGATATGTTTGTTGGTTTTGAAGTCTTTGTAAATCTGCAGTTAAATTTTCTAAACAAGGGAGGCGTTCAGGCGGAGTGATTTGTTTATTCAGAAAAGAATTGTCTCCCTTTGTTTAAACTTCTCGACGTTAATCATTCAAAACTTTTGTGTGTTCTTGATCGATAAAAGATTATTTGGAATAGATAAGGATGTTTTGTACTTTTGTTCCTATATACCTCCAGAAGGTTCACCTTTTTATGCCCATTTTGACATTGATAATGGTATTAATTTACTAGAAGAATGTCTCGCTGATTTATTGTTACCTAGGGATGTTTATGTTATATTAAATGGTGACCTCAATAGCAGAACCTCAAACATTTCACAAGACATATCTGTGAGCGATGTTCCTGATGAGCATTTCCATAGCCGGCCTCTCAGTATTAATCGACACTCCGAAGACTGTAAAATTGAATTAATTATGGTAAATTGCTACTGAATGTGTGCACTGCTGTAGATCTGTGCATTCTTAATGGCGTGTGTAAAGGTGACCTTGAAGGTCGCTATACATACATGTCTGATACTGGTGCCAGTGTTGTCGATATATTTCATATTTTCTAAAGAACTTTTTGGGTCTTTTGTATGATTCATGTATGCTTAATGTTTTAGAGCGCATAGATTCTGACCATTTACCTGTATCGCTTTCTATTGCTTTTCCTAAAGAAAATACTGTACATGCCAGTAACAAGATAGAAATCTTGTTATAGAAAAACTCGTCTGGAATGATGAACACGCTAGTTTGTTTCGTAGTACATTATGTAGTGATGGAATTCGTACAAAAGATAGATGCTGCTATAAGTTTATTAGATGTGGATATAAATTATGCGCTAAACATGTTTAATGATGGCATGAAGGAAAGTGCAGACTGCATGAGAAGATGTATACATATTAATAGTAACAAAGTACCTGGTGACTGGTTGATAAAGAATGTGATGCTAGTAAAAGGAAACCATGAGGTTACTTCGTATCAGTCGTCGCACTTTAAGATCGAGGACAAAATGCTTACTCATTGCTAGGCGAGAATATAAACATTTATTGAAAAGAAAAGAGAAAGACTTTAACAATTCTTTAGTTCAAAAACTTGTATCATCTATAAACTGTCAAAAAGGAATTTTGGGATACTATCAGAGGATTTCTTTCAAACGAAAACAGCCAGAATAACATCAGTATTGAAACATGGTTCCAACATTTCAAGGCTCTACTAGAGTCTGACGTTAGTAACGTGTGTGTTGACCAAACACTTGATGTCAACAATGATAGTTTTATGAATCGACCAATTACACAAGACGAAGTAGTATTAGCGTGTAGAAATTGAAAAATCGCAAGGCGGTGGCCCTGACGGTATTATTGGTGAACTATTTAAACATGCTTCTGATCAGGTAATGCCATTCCTTCTGAAACTGTTTAATATATTATTTGATAAAAGGGACGTTTCAGAAAAAAATGGACTGAATCAGTTATTTTGCCAATTTTTAAAAAGGGCGACGTTAATAACCCCAACAATTACAGAGGGATCTCTATTAGTGATATTAGTAGTAAATATTTGGGACAATTATTAATAATCGACTGCAAGAATGGGTTTGAGGAAAAATGATATCACAGGTGATTATCAAGCAGGCTTTAAGAAGGGTTACTCAACTATTGATCACATGTTTACATTGCTTGCGGTTGTGCAGAAGCAGTTTTCTAACAATAGGAAGTTATACGTAGCTTTTATATTTATTTCAAAAAGCGTTTGACTCCATTAATAGAAATCTCCTCTGGCCCATTTTGACCAAAAATGGTATTAAAGGTAAACTCCATAGATGTATTAGAAGTATGTATGATAGAGTAAGAACCAGAGTCCGTTGTGGAGCAAAACTTACTGACTATATTAATTGTTCTAGAGGAGTCAAGCAGGGAGATGCATGCAGCCCTATCTTATTTTCTTTGTTTATTAATGAGTTAGCTCTTGATGTAATCAACAATGGTAAACATGGTGCTTTATTATCGCTCGACGCTTTTGAATTGTTTATCCTTCTGTTGGCCGATGATGTTGTTTTGATGTCTGAAAATGTTATAGGGTTGCAACACAATTGAATAGCTGCACCGTGCTGCTAGTTCATTGCAGTTGAAAGTCAACATGGAAAAAGCAATATCATAGTATTTCGTAAAGGTGGTTATTTAAGTGTAAGGGAAAAGGGGGGTATACGATGGTACTCCTATGCCAATTGTCAATGCTTATAAATATTTAGGAATATTATTCTCAACACGTTTGAGTTTTGTTGGCGCATGCAAAGACCTTTTAAGTAAAGCAAAAAATGTTGTGCTTTGTATCATGAAAAAGTTACATGTTCTTAATAATTCTTCATTCATGTTGTTTATAAAGCTATTTGATTCTCAGGTTCAACCGATTGTACAGTAAAGGCTCTGAGCTATGGAGACTAGAAAAAGCTGCTATCCATTGTGAATCTGTTCAAATGTTTGCTCTGAAAAGGTTTCTTGGTGTAGATAGACGGACTCCAAATGATCTAATTTACGGTGAGGACTAATCGATTTCCCCTTTACATTACCTCTGCTGTCAGATGTATCCGCTACTGGCTGAAACTGTTACAAATGGAAGACTTTAGAATTCCTCGTAAGGCGTACAATATGTTGTATGACTTAGATGCTAAAGGCAAAACTAAAATGGGTGTCCAAAGTGCGCCATTGTCTATTTGAATACGGATTTGGATTTGTTTGGCTGAATCAAGGGGTTGGTAATACTAAAGAGTTTGTATGTGTTTCCGTCAACGGTTGGTTGACTGCAGATGGCAGAAATGGGCTGATCATATTCATAACAGCGACAGATTTGATTTATACAGGAACTTTTGTGATGTTCATGACTTGAAAACGTACTTAACCTTAAATATGGACAGGCACCTAAAAACATGTAACAGCAAAGTTCAGATTAGGAATATCTGCATTGGCCACTCATTATTTTAGATATCGCATATGTAATGATTATGATATGCTTTGTCCTTTATGTAAAAACTCAGTTGAAACCGAATTACACTTCGTCCTGTCCTGTCCAGCTCTTATGAGCATCAGAGAAAAGTTTATTAAGCCAAAAATATTACAGCCAGCCATCCTTGTTTAAACTGAGCCTACTTTGTTCATCTACTTCTGCAGAAGTTGCTAAGAATTTTTTCTTTGTTTTTGTACAAGGCCTTTAAGTATAGAGAAATTTTCACTTCTTAAAATTGCCCTTTATTCTTGTTTCGTTCCGTAATTTGATTTCATGTAACCATTGTACTTGTATGTTCACACAACCCTTCATTAGGGGCCTTGGCCTGTTATATTGAATAAATCATCTGAATCTGAATAACTCTCTCTCTCTCACGTGCCTAAATTGTTTCTTCACCTTAATCAGTAATGTCTGATATAAGCACCCTTTAACACATTGGGGATCCATTAACACATGCAGTTCCCAAAGCCTCCCGAAATTCATGAACCGTTCAAGATCTAGGCATTTTGAAATGGAGGCGCCTCTAAAACTTCTCATTCTGCTGGCAGCATTCGTCTCTCTCATGATGGAAAATGACCAATGCGTTCGTAATGGAGTGACCACTATGAAAGCGTGTGGACTAAAAGGGGCTGTAGGCTAGAACATTATACGCAAACGATACGAACAATATTGATATGGTGGTCGGTGTGTTTCCAAGAAGATTTTCAGCTCTAGGAAGGTCTCAATTTAAATGAAACGAAAAAGCTAAATATGCAACGGTATCCTTATGTCTGAGGCAGAAATTACTATAAAAAAAAGAATGCTCTAAATCCAAACAAAGTACCGGGTCTCGATGGTATTAGTTCCACAGTATTGAGAGATTATGAAGCTGAGGGCCTTTCCTTCTTCACTGCCTAACTTTCAATCCTTCATGAACTCTGACATAGTGCCGTATGACTGGGAGTCGGCTGATTTCATACCGGTCTACGAGAAAGTCGAACGCTCTAGATGAGAAAATTACAACCCAGATTACCTGGCTAGCGTGCCATGGATATTCCAAGGACATACTGTTGTTAACAAACTGGGAATATCCTGTGCCAAGGACAACATGATCTTGTTTAATAAACTAAAGAAAATAAA
>CM031627.1:21212348-21279463 GCA_018398815.1 Conus ventricosus
AAGTTTCAGTTGTTTTTGTACTCGTATTTCCGTGTTTGAATTTGATGTTTGTGTGGTTAGCGCGATTGAGTTGGGATTGAGCATAGCGTTTCCCTTGAACAATTACCACGTGACATCACCCACGTGACACATAGGTTGCACCTTTTTGAAACATTGCTGTATGGTGATGCCTTTTTATGATTTTCCAGGATATATTGTAGCTTGTTTTTGCGTCTTTAAGTTTCCAGATATATTTGCTCAGTTCTGTTTGGTTTTTATATTTTTCTTTATTAAATGACTGTTTGTGGTTTGCATATCTGGTTTTGAAGTGGTTTTCAGTGATCCCTATGTATGTTTCTTTTTCATTTTCTGATGTCACAGTAGCCTGGTATACAATGTTGTTGTGAAGACATTTATTGTTTAGTGGGCACTGCTCCTTTCTGGTGCAATTGCAAGATTTCCTTTCTTCACCCTTCTTTGCTGTTGTTGATTTTCATTTTGTTGGATGCGTCCAAGTAGGTTTTTGAGGTTGGGCATACATGAGTACGATAGTTTGACAGTGTTTTTGTTAAATATTTGGACAGTTTGTGTTCTTTTGGAAATGAAGTTGTTAGGATTTGAAGAATTCTTTCCCTATGTTTGTTTTGAGTTTCCCGTCGTATTGGTGGGTTATACCATATGATTTTTCTTTTCCTATTTTTTTTGCTTTTATTTGTGTTTTGTCTGGTTGTGTTGTAATTTGTGATGTATCCACTTGTTTTTTAGTGCCTCCTGGTATTCTAACTGCTGCATTGTTGAACACTCTCTCACTGCATGACAGGTTTGAATAGTCTCTTGTTTAGGTCATGGGGTATGGTCTTAATATAGATGGTGGATGGTTACTTTTGGTGTGTACATAAAGAGGTGTATCGTTGAGTTTCTTGTATGGTTTATATATGTGATTGTTGAGATCCAGTGTTATGTCTAAGTAGTTCACTAACCTTTTTGTTTGCTTCAATGGTAATCTTTAAGTTGTGGTTTTGGAAGATTTTGCATAGTTCTTTTTCTTGTTTTCGATGGTTCTTGGATTGTTGGTTAGTGCAGCAAGGCCATCGTCTCTGTATAGTCCGACTTGTTTTCCGAGTTTTTTTCTTGATGTTGGACAGCATGAATAGTCCGACCAGTTCACATGTTTCTGCACCATCATATGATCCCATGGTTACGTCGAATGTTGAGTTTCTGTTGGTTTTCCTGATCAGGTTTCATTTTTGCTGTGTAGTAATGTTTTCTTGGTGTGGAGAATGATTTCCATTTCTGACCCTGTTATGTCTGTGTGGTTACTGGCAAACTTCAGGGCTTTGGTAGTGTTCCTCATCTATAGATGGGTAAAAGTTACTATGTCAAATGTGATGAATACTGTATTACCTTTGTTTATTGAGTTTTTTGAACCATTGGATAACTTCGTATGTGTTCTTCCAGAGGTTGTATCAGAGTTTGATTTTACGTTCTTTTTTTATTTTTTCCAGATTTTTCTTGCTTATTTTGCCTAATTCGATTTGGATGGGTTTATTAGTCTACATGTTGGATTTTTTATGAAAATTGGGCTTGTGGTCTTTGAGTGTTATGAAAGCTTCTTTTGTTGCTGTCGCTTCTATCCTGTCACTTAGGTCCATGCGCTCTGCAAGTTCTTTTTCTTTAGGGGCGGATACTGTCATGTATATTTTTGTTGGCTTTTTTTGTAGTTTTTCTGGATGTTTTTGTCAAGGAGTTGAGAGTATTATTTTGGTTCCATTTTGTAGTAATTGCTAGTTTTATCAGCCTTCACAAATATTTTTTTGTCATTTTGTACTTGTTTTATTTGTTTTTTTAGTGTTTTTTGGGGAAACCGTTGTTAGTTTTTTTTTTTAATTCAATATTGTTATCATTCTTTTCATTTGATCATTCATTTCGTCTAGGGCTGGTGGTGATCGCCATGATTGAAATCGTAGGTTTTTTTTGTCCTCTTTTAGCAAATGTTGCTCCCAAGGGGTTGAGCACTTAAAATTTTTTGGCATTTTTAAATATATTTGGTCTATAATATATAAATTATATAAAAATATATATATATATAAAATATAAAATATATATATATATATATATGCTGAACAATTAAGTAGTGGGGGAAAACAAGTGCAGGTTAGCAAACCCTTCAGTCTTTATAGAAAATGACTTGGCAAAGATTTAAATTTTAAAAAAAAATGAAGATGAAGAAAATGGGTGGAATATATATTATATATATATATTTTAATATATATATATATATATATATATAAAATATAAAAATAATGATTAAAAGCAAATCTTAAAACCGGGATATATATATTGTCAAAAATGGATCTTGAGCGGCTGACGTCCAGCAAACACCCTGAACAATAAGGTGCCAGACGACCTACTAGTGTATACGTTGCGTTCAGTAACGCCCCGGGGCCAGTTTCATGTGGCGTTCGTAGCAGATATGAACTAGTTCGTACGAAAAAAAATTTCGTAGCAGTGAAAAATGCGTTTCATGGGCGACTACGTAGAGAGATTTTGTTCGTAAAAAGTTCGTAACTTTAGTGGTGTACCCCCCCCAACCACTAACTCTGTTCGTAGCCACGCTGACAGCAGAGCCGCTCAGCTTTATCAGCACCCAGACTGTTTGTTTTGGAGGGTGTGTGTTATATTTAAGGTTTGTGTGAGCCACGAGCTTCACGAAAAAGAAGGAAAAGGGTGACCGCATTCCAGAACTCATTTTATTAGACAAGATTTTCTGAGAACACGTTCAAATTTCTGTGATCACACCACGCGTGTGCTGTGAGAAGTTTGTGACGTTTAAATGCCTACATCTCCCCTCTCTCTCTCTCTCTCTCTCTCTCTCTCTCTGTGCCCACCTAGCCCCATCCCAATCACCCTTGTACTATCATCAGTGATTTTTATTCTACAGACGAGACTGCCTTCCACCCACAATACAGATACTGTTTGCCTTGCGATTTTATGTAAATGGCAGATTTCAAGAAGTTATCGGCGAACATTTTGGTGTGCACACGAGCGCGCGTGCACGCCCGCCCATGTGTGTGTGTGTGTGTGTGTGTGTGTGTGTGTGTGTGCGCGCGCGCGCGTGCGTGCCTGCACGCACGTGATACGTTTGTGAAGGTATGCTCCTACAGCTCCTACATGGCTCTTTCTTTCTGTTTGTGGCCTAATCCCTTTCCAATCTCTGTTTTCGTGTTACAAATGTTATCAATTCTCTGTGTTTGCAGGGGGGGGGGGGGGGGGGGGGGGATAGCAAAAAAAGGTATAGCATGCAGGGGCGTGGGGTGTTGGGTAGATGAGGTGGTAGCAGTGTGTGTGTGTGTGTGTGTGTGTGTGTGTGTGTGTGTGTGTGTGTGTGTGTGTGAGTGAGTAGTTAGACTAATAATCGGTGTTTAACTTGTGAATAGCTGTAAATTGAACCTTGCACTTTCGAAAGATTGATGTTTTTCGCAGGCGTGTATTGACGCTGCACATGAGATTACAAAATGGTCTTAACAGCCAATGTCCAAAACAAGCTGCAGTAGAATCGTGGCAAAATACTTTGTTATTCTTTTTCCAATGCTTGTAAAATTAACGTGTGCTGTCCCGAATATCCAGAATACAAAATTTTAGTTTATCTTCCGCTTGTGATGCTGTGTGATAAGAAAGCTCTTGACAGTTGTGAACTCCACGCTCAGTTTGCTTGCAGCTCGTTCTGAACTACGTATTTCTAGAATTTGGAATTATTGTGACAAAAATCATAATAGAAACTGAAGTGCACCGAATCTTCAGAAATTAAAATAAATTCTGGGAAGAGAAATATCAGAGCTGGGTTTTCTCAAAATTTTTTTCAAAGACTGAGATGTGCAAAATTTGGAGCATTTGGACAAAAATAAGAGAATGTCCCTGAAACATTACCCACCTCATGCGCGCGCGTGCGCACACACACACACACACAACACACACACACACACACACACACACACACACACACACACACACACACACACACACGTCATCGTCATCATCTCACATTTTCATGAGCCATTTATAATCATACTAATCTAGTGTTGCACCAGCAAAAATCATAAAATCAGGATTGGAGTGAAAGATGTCAATAGAAATAAAGACATTACAGTACTTGAAACTTATTTTGACTCTCTCTCTCTCTCTCTCTCTCTCTCTCTCTCTCTGGCTATCCCCTCAATGCTATCGTCGACTCTTCACGTTTACAACACACACGCATGCGCGCGCGCACACACACACACACACACACACACACACACACACACACACACACACACACACATACATGCACATACACACTCTCTCTTTCTCTCTCTCTCTCTCTTCTCTCTCTCTCTCATCTCTCTCTCTCTCTCTCTCTCTCTCTCGCGCGCGCGTGCGCGCGCGCGCGCGCGCTGGGCGCGCGCACATACACACAAACATAAATAGAGAGAGAGCTAATTATTGTGGTCGGCTGAACTACAAAGAATATGAACTCTCTAACACACACACACACACACACACACACACACACACACACACACACACACACACCACACACTCACACACACACACACACACACACACACACACACACACACACACAGCACACTCACACTCTACTAAGTTTGCCTTTTTCTCAGCTATCCCTTCTCCATCCCTTTTTTCTTCTTTTTCTATTTCTTTTTCTCCCTTAGCTCCCTACTCCCCCCCCTTTCCCCTCCACCACACCTCTCTCTCTAAAGGAATGTGAGAGTCTACTGACACAGCTGTTTCCCTGACCAGTGATGAAAACTGATCCGTCCTTGCAGGAAGGAATGGCTCCAACATTGTTTATAACATGCTCTGAGACAGGATAAACCATAAGTTGCCCTCAGACAAGGATGTCAGAAACGTAGGCATGAAGATCGCTGTGCGTGATCATGGGAACGGTCACTAAGACAGCATAGGAAAGAAATCAAATGAAAAATGCTGAATGCAGATGTGAGTGCGCGCGCGTGCGTGCGTGCGTGCGGCGTGCGTGCGTGCTGTGTGTGTGTGTGTGTGTGTGTGTGTGTGTGTGTTTATACAAGTTAACTGAACACAAATGCAGACTAATTATTAAGTTTTACTCCTAAATGCAACGCAGTCAATATTTGTGGTATGAATTCGTTGCTGCCAGTCGCCGCCATTTCCATCGCACGTATTCGGTAATTTCCGAAAGAAGCGGGAAATCACGGCGCTTGTGCCCAACGTAGCAAAGAACACGTTCGTAGGTGTGTCGTGAAACGGCGTAAATAGTTCTTTGGTAGCAAAGGATTTTGGGCTTACGAACTATGTTACGAAAATAGTTACGAGGAAGGGCTATGAACGCCACATGAAACTGGCCCCTGAACAGTAAGGTGCAGACAAGCCACTAGTTTATACATTACGTTCAGTAAACACCCTGAACAATACGGTGCAGACGACCCACTGGTTTATACGTTTACGTTCAGTAAACACCCTGAACAATAAGGTGCAGACGACTCACTAGTTTATAAGTTTACGTTCAGTAAACACCCTGAACAATAAGGTGCAGACGACCTACTGGTTTATACGTTTACGTTCGGTAAACACCCTGAACAATAAGGTGCAGACGACCCACTGGTTTATACGTTTACGTTCAGTAAACACCCTGAACCATACGGTGCAGACGACCTACTGGTTTATTACGTTTACGTTCAGTAAACACCCTGAACAATAAGGTGCAGACGACCCACTGGTTTATACGTTTACGTTCGGTAAAACACCCTGAACAATAACGTGCAGATGAGTACTAGTTTAAAAGTTTACGTTCAATAAACTCCCTGAACAATAAGGTGCAGATGACCAGTAGTTTGTAAGTTTACGTTCGGTAAACATCCTGAACAACAATGTGCAGACAATTACTAGTTTATAAGTTTATGTTCGGTAAACACCCTGAACAATAAGGCGCAGATGACCTACTAGCCTAGTTTATAAGTTTACATGCCGAGGCACTGAACACACACAGATGGCACTGCATAGTTTGAGAGACAGGACAACATGCGCCATACCTCACCATGAAAAATAATATAAGAAAACAGAGGCCTAATAAAAGTAAAATTTATAATTTGACTCCATACACACACAGATGGCACTGCATAGTTTGAGAGACAGGACAACATGCGCCATACCTCACCATGAAAAATAATATAAGAAAACAGAGGCCTAATAAAAGTAAAATTTATAATTTGACTCCATAGCTTAAAATACATCGATGCAATATCTCAACATTAACATATTAGCGGGGGTTCTATGTCGAAAAATCATGCACTTCATGCAACAAGCACCAAATTTGGCAGAGATGGCCAGTTTTATGTCCTGAACAAAACCTGATTTAGAGCCACCATGAAAAATTTGTAAAAACGTGTTCTTTTGGCATTTTTCAAAATGGCCGACACAAAAATTGGAATATATGTTGCAAAATTGTTCATTTAATGCTACAAACACCAAATCTGGCTGAGAAGCACAATTTCATGCCCTGAACATAACCAGATACAGGTCTATTTTTAAAAAAAGGAAAATTTGTGTATTTGAGCAATTTCCAAGATGGCCGCCAGCAAAAAGGGGAGTCGTATGCTGTACATTCATTCATTTTCACCCATTACACCAAATAGTTATAAAAACAAAATTAAATGAATAAAAAATCATAATAATAAATAAATAAATGAATAAATAAAGAAATAAGATAGAAGATGTAAATAAAGAATATAAAAGATATAAATGAACAAATAAATAAATGAACAATTTTAATGGGAGATGATGGTGATGATAGTAGTTATGTGGGGGTAGTCGTATGTGGGGGTGTGGGTTATGATAGTAAATGATTGGAAGAGAATGGAAATTATCAATGGGTGGTGAGATATTGTTGGGGGGAAGGGGGGGGGGAACAGAATATGGAGGGGGCGTGGAAGAGGGTAATGGGGGAGGGGAGAGAGAGAGAAAGGGTTCATCTCTCTCCTCCCACACAAATGTATGCATGGGGTGTGTGGAGGGTGAGAAATTCATGCCAATTGTTGTTTGGGGAAAAGAAAGGGGGTGGGGTTAGGGTGGGGGAGGGGGGAAGAGAGGGAGGGTATTATGGGTGAATTATGGTCATAAATGAGACTAACTGTGGGGAGTTTTTCACACACATACACACCCATTCTCACACACACACGCTATATATATACTTTTTTTTTTTAATGATGATGATGATCATGTCGTATGTGGGATAAACAATGCTATAGTATGTGTGTATATATTATGTACAAACACTCATCCATATCCACATCCATATGCATGCACACACACACACACACACACACACACACACACACACACACACACACAAACACAAGGGGGTTTGAATAAATATATAAATAATGATAATAAAGCTTATTAGGTGATGACCATTTGATACCAACAGTGCTACAGGATGATAATCATTCTTGGGAGGGGGGGGGGGGGGGGGGGGTCAATGCCTGATGGGTGATAATCATTAGAGATCAATAGTACAGTAGGATGGTCTTCTTCCTTGTTCACTTAGGAAAGAACCCTGGAGGTATTGGCGAAGGCTGCTATATGGCGAAGGCCCTCCAGTGGTCAATGTGTTTGGGCTGTACTGCATGGATGATTTGAAGACCTGCCATTGTGGAATATAGTGGACATGTGATGTCTCAGTCTGGAGTGCCCTGTCCTCAGTCTCACAAAGGTCTTATCTGAGCATCTGGTAGTGTCCATCCCTCTTGTTGAAGTAGGGTGCTGCTCAGGCCATCTGCCTGTTTGGTTTTTGGTTCTCCTTGATAATACTTTTGATTTTTTTCAAAGGAGACTTCCTGTTCTAGTTGGGGCTGCTGTTCTCCTTCCTTTGCCAAATGGCCAGCTTCCTCATTGCCATATTATTGCAGTATGAAGGTGATCACTGGATGACAGTATTTCCAGTGACTGATGGATGGTGAACATATGGGATCAGTAGTACTATAGGGTGAGGGTCATTGTCATGTAGGTGGAATAATGTAGCATTGGTACAATTGTGCCAGTTAGGGGAATGAAGGAAGATTATCAATGACTGGTGGGTGATGATCATTGTCATAAGTGAGATACTGTAGGATGATGGTCATTGTGATAAGGGAAATAATGTGGTGGCATTAGTATAGTACTGCCGGTTCCGGAAGAAGGTGGATGGGGGTGGGGGTGGGGGTCGATGACTGATGGGTGATGATCATGGATCATTCGAGATCAACAGTACTGTAGGATGATGATCATTGTTATATAAGTTGATAATATTGTGGCATTGGTATAATAATGCCGGTTGGGGCAATGAATGTTTACAAACAATGATTGATGGATGATGATTACTGTCATGGTGTGAGTGTGATTCACAGTATGTGGGATGATGGTCATTTACAAAAGTGGAATAGTGTAACCGGCCTTAGTATGTTAATGCCAGTTGGGGAATTGAGGAACTGATCTATGACTGATGGATGATGATCACTATCGTAAGTGAGATCTACAGTACTACAGGATGATGATCATTGTCATTTAAGTGAGATAATGTGGTTGGATGGTGTGATAATGCCGGCTGGGGTTGAAAAAGGAAAATGATTGATGATTGATGGATTAGTTTGAATCATTCCAGCTCTTTTCCTTTCCCCACGACCACTCCTCCACCCCTTTCTCTCTATACCCCCTCCCCCTCCCAATTTCCCCATCCCACCTTATTCTTATGCACACCCCATGTACATATATAGCATATCTATAATATCACATGTAGAGCATAATTATATATATATATCATATATATAAATATATATATATATTATATATATAATATATATATTATACCCAAACACCATCCAGATATGCATACTCATAGACATGTGAACAATCTATATGCATCTATCTATCTATCTATATTTTCCCCCCTCATACACACCATCAAGTGCCCCCTTCCAAGAATAAGACTCCTCATCTACCACTCTTTCACTTTCTTTTACACACTCTCAAGCGCCCTGATGTGGCCCTTTGCGGTCGGCTGGGCTATAAGCAACATTATCTTATCAAGCGCCCCCTTCCAAACATAAGACTCATATGCCACTCTCTCTTTTTCTCTATCTCTGCTTCTCTTCCCTCTATCTGCCTCTCTTTTTCCTTGAGGTGAAAAGGGATTGGACACTGAATTGTCCTTTGTCCCATTACACACACACACACACACACACACACACACACACACACACACACACACACACACACACACGTGTGTGCACGCGGGCACGCGAACGTACACACGCACTCGCGCGCGTTGTCAATATTTGTTCTGTTTTCCTGTTTGTTTTTAAATCTCATGAGAATCCTCAAAGACATTTTGTTGGAATGATCTTATAAATTTACATACAATTGCGGAGAGTTGTCTCCCTTACAGTTCTTCACTGCTATCAGTATAATAATAAAATAAAATAACGTTCCCGTCGCCAAGTACGCTGTGTGTTCGTGTCTGCTGGAAGGCTGGTTAATCGTAACCGAATGTATTAGTTATAATCCTCCATCATGAACAACTCAACAGGTTATGGGCCCAGTGCCTCTCAGAGTAGATACTCAAGATTGATTTTCGATGGAGACGAAAGAAAAATACGAGCAATGGGAAGTGAAATTTCTCGGTTACATGCGCCTACAGAAATTACGCGACACGATTTTAACGGCTGACGACGATGAGATTGATGATGACAAGAATGCTGAAGCTTTTGCTGAGTTGATTCAATTTTTAGATGACAAGAGTTTGTCATTGATAATGCGAGATGCAGTTGATGATGGAAGACAAGCTTTGAAAATTCTTCGTGCACATTATGCAAGCCCAATTTACTCCAAGAAAAAATTTCTTTGTATACAGAACTTACATCACTAGTCAAACGTTCAGACGAGACAGTGACTGATTATATGATACGGCTAAAAACACTGCAGCAGCTTTGAAGAATGTAGGAAACAGTGACTGACAGTTTATTGATCGCCATGGTCTTGAAAGGTTTACCAAACAGCTATCAATCTTTTGTCGCCGTTGTCACTCAAAGTGAAAAGAAACAAACTTTTGTTGAGTTCAAAACTTCATTACGTAGTTTTGAAGAAACTGAACGGTCCAAGGTCATCTACAAGTGAAGACTCAATTTTGAAGTCAGTGCAGGGTCGGACTCCTCATCATTCTTCCAACTCTGGTGAAGCAGCAAAAGGTCCCATTTGCTACAACTGTCAACTGGTCGGCCACATTGCAAAGGACTGCCAAGAAGCCAAAGAAAAAACTGTGGTGTAGCATTTGTCGCAAGAACAAACCACACCGACAAGACTTGTCGACGCAACAAAAGATCTTCAGACAAGGTCAATGAAGTTGGTGATTCCTGCTGTGAAAATGGTGAACATTCTTTTGCATTTCGAGCAAGCACACCTGATGGCAAGACTTTGGGGAGAGGAAGCACATTGCTGGTGGATTGTGGAGCAACCACGCTATCATCAACGATGAAACAAAGTTCAGCAAATTTGACGCCAGTTTTCAACCTGAAAAACATTTCATTGAACTGGCAAACGGAGAGAGAAGTAATAACATTGCACTGAAAAGAGGAGAAGTGAATTTTATGATTATGGACACTAGTGGCAGATGTGTTAAAGCATGTTTGAAAAATGCATTATTTGTCCCTACATTTCCACAAAACATTTTCTCAGTACAGGCAGAAACTGAAAGAGGGGGTAGTGTTCATTTCAAACCAGACAGTGCAGAACTTGTGTATAAAGATGGTACCAAGTTTAACATAGAAAAGCATGGAAAACTGTACTACTTACATACGTGTGACCTGGACAATAGTCAAACGAATGACAGTGTGAATTATGTAAGTGATCTGAAAGGCTGGCATGAGATTTTAGGTCATTGTAATTATGATGATGTGATGAATGTTGAGAGAGTGGTTGATGGCATGAAAATTGTTGGTAAAACTAAGAGCCTGTTGATTGTGATGTTTGCTTGCAGGGCAAAATGACCAATGACAGAAGCAAAACGCCACGGATCAAATCGTATGTCCCCTTAGAACTAGTTCATACTGATCTTGCTGGTCCCATCACTCCAGCTAGTACTGAAGGGTTCAAATATGCATTGTCTTTTACTGATGACTACTCAGGAGCTTGTTTTGTCTACTTTCTGAAGAACAAAAGTGACACTGTTGTCGCTACAGAAAAGTTCTTTGCTGATTCTGCTCCTTTTGGTAAGGTTAAATGCATCAGATCTGACAATGGTACAGAGTTTACCTCTGAGCATTCCGATCACTCCTGAGAAAGAACCAAATAAGGCATGATATGTCTGCGCCTTATTCTCCACATCAAAATGGCACTGCTGAACGGTACTGGAGACTCTTTTCGAGATGGGAAGATGTCTTCTCCTTGAAGCAAGTTGCCTAAAGAACAATGGCCATATGCAGTCATGACTGCTACATACATCCGTAACAGATGTTACAGCGACCGACTGAGCAAACGCCATACTTTGCTCTCAGTGGCAAAAAGCCAAACCTCTCTCACATGAGAACATTTGGATGTGAGTGCTATGCTTACACCCAAAACAAACAAAAGCTTGACCCAAGATGCAGTAAAGGGATTTTTGTTGGATATGATAGAAATAGTCCAGCATACTGTTTACTACCCAGAAACTGGCAAAGTCTACAGACAAAGAGTTTGAAGTTTGTGTCAAACTTAAAAAATGGGGGTGTGAGTGTGCATGAGCCTGTACAGACTGAGGAATATTTTGACATTGATGATTTAATGAAACAAAAAGATGATGCAAGGGCCAAAGGTTCCAAAGATGAGAGTATTACTCAGGGGAGGTCAGAATATATGTCTGAAAACAAAGAGCCTTCTGTTGAACAAAGATATCCTACAAGGGAGCGAAGGCCTCCAGTTCATTTGGTAGATTACATAACCAAATTTGATGATGATCAAGTGATGATGAACTTTGATTACTGCTACAAACTTGCAACATTTCCACAAACATATAGTGATGCTATGAAATCCCCTGATTCTGTTCTCTGGAAAGAAGCTATGGAAGAAGAAATGAAATCTTTGAATGAAAATGAGACATTCATTCTGACCACCTTGCCAGAGGGTAGAACAGCAGTGGGGGGGGGGGGGGGGGGGGGGGGGGGAATGGGTTACCGGTAAAGAAAAGGTGATGGTTCAAACCTCTACAAAGCCAGGTTCGTGGCAAAGGGGTTTGCCAAGTTGAAGGTGGTTGATTCCAGAACTTTGCACCACGGCAATTTAACTTCAGTTCGTGCGGTGATGCATCTTGCAGCACAGATGATCTGGTTTTGCACAATGGACGTGAAGTGATGGTTCTTAAACGCACCAATTGATGTGGTTTTCTTGGAACAGGCTGAAGGTTTGAAGTTCAGTCCAAAAATGGTGAAAGCTTGTCTACAAGCTAAAGAAATCTTTGTACGGTCTGAAACAGTTGGGAGAATTGGAACAATATGCTTCACATCATTGGTGGAAAACAACTTTGTCAAAGCCAACTGACAAACTGTGTTTACACAAAACCCTGGAGGGACAAAATGGGTTTTATTGTCGTGTGGTAGATGATTTGATTGTGGTGCGAAGGATTCAGAACTATTGGCTGAAAACAAGCAAATTTTGAAAGACAAGTTCAAAATGAAGGATTTAGGAAAAACTGTCATACTACCAGGGATGACTTTGAACAGGGAATGGTTATCTCAAAATGAACAAAAAGGTACATAAGAAGTGCTAACAAAATTGGAAAGCAGACTGTAAACGAGGTTGTACTCTTCTGAAGAAGCTTGATTCTTTTCTGAAAGGGTGATCCTGTTGATCTAGGAAATATCGGGAAGCTGTTGGAAGCTTGTTTACATCATGATGTGCACTAGGCTGAATTTGTTGGATCATTACCAAGCTATCCAGCATTTGTCCAAACCACTTCAATCTCACTGGGGTTGCCGTGGAAGCGTGTTGAGGTACTTGATGGTAGTATCGACAAAGAAATGGTCTACACTATCCCTTGATGATGGTCTGAGTTAGTTGGCTACAGTGATGTGATTGGGCCCTCATCTGTTGATGGGCAGACGCAGCACATCAGGCTACTGCTTTAGTCTGACCAAATCTGGACCCTTGATTTCTTGGAAATCAAGAAAACAGCCTACTGTGGCATTGAGTTCTTGTGAAGCAGAATATGTTTGCTTTGGCATCTGCTGTGCAAGAGAGTCTGTATCTCAGGCAACTGATGAAAGACATTGACAGAAAAGGTCACTATGATTCTGTGTTGATCTTTGAAGACAACCAGGGCACGATTGCTTTGGCAAACAATCCAGTGAACAGACAGAGATCAAAACATATTGATATCAAATATCATTTCATCCGCTCAGAAGTACATAGGGGCAGAGTTTCTCTTGAATACTGTCCCACTGCAGAGATGCTGGATGATCTCATGACAAAACCTGCCACCAAATTCCAACTTCAGAAATTCAAATTGAAGATCTTTGGTGAATAAATGCACATAGTCCTGCATTATTCATGCTTCAGATACTGTTTTGATTGTAAATTACCAGTGATAAATAAGACCAAAAGTCAAGTTATAAGATTACCAAAGACATTAATTTACAGTTTACATATATGCCAATATGTGTGTTGGTTTTGTTAACTGTTATTGAGAACTTAATCTCAATTTTGTCTTAAATGGCTGGGTGATTTGTTAAAGTTACTGTTTTATTCAGAACTTTATTGGTTATTAATGCATTGTTATTTGAAATGATTGTGACACTTTGTTGCTAAAAATTTATTTAAGATCAAGTGGGGGTGTTGGAATGATCTTATAATTTACATACAATTGCGGAGAGTTGTCTCCCTTACAGTTCTTCACTGCTATCCAGTATAATAATAAAATAAAATAACGTTCCCGTCGCCCAAGTACGCTGTGTGTTCGTGTCTGCTGGAAGGCTGGTTAATCGTAACCGAATGTATTAGTTATAATCCTCCATCATGAACAACTCAACACATTTATTATATATATATATATGCGCGCTGGTGACCTAACTCTTTTGAGTGAACCATCCTTTAGGAAGAAGAATATTATAGATCTATAGTATAAACGAACTAAGTGTAGGGAAAACACTATAAGCACACACACACAATAGGCAACTTATTTAAAGAATAAGGTAAAGGATGGTATTAGTACGCTTCAGAAAACAAATAAAATGATATAATGACATTTCAAGACTGTGAAGAGCTGTAAATCCATAATTCACCTCGAAAGACGAAGTTTTCACTGGTAAATTGCGAACACGCGATCGGAAGCGGCCATTTTGATTTTCCCGGTGCGGGTCTACAAAGTCATAGAAAATTAAGGAAACAAAATAAGGCCAACAAATTTTTGGATAAACATATGCATTTTCATACACGATATATCATTATCCAACATGTTATCATTAGAAAATAATTTTAGCTTACATTCATTTTGCTTGATAATATTCACTGCGGGCACCTCGCGCTAGAAAATCGTCTGCAATTTTTCCTCATCTTTTTTATTTATTTCTCAAAATAAAAAACGATTTTGAAGTGGCTTCAAATCTGAAATCAATTATAACATTGTAAAGAACAATATACCAAAGTATTGTGCTTGTTGCACGAAGTGCAAAATTCTGGTTAATTCTGCGACATAGAACCCCCACTATATTTAACATAGTGACAATGGAGATAAGGTAAAGCAAAATTATACAATCTCTAAAAGACTGTTTTCCTTCAGCCCATACAGGCCAGACTCTTTGTTGGTATGGATTGAATTAGTGCCAGCTGAAATCATTTGCTGTCATATGTTACCAAATTAACATTCGGTCATTCATTGGTACTCGTAAGCGAATAAGTTTGAAACCAGAAGTTTGCCTGATTTGATGAAGGTCCAGTCGAAACAAAAGAGACCACAATCGCAGTATACGGAGAGCCAACCTACTTTTGCATGCAACCGGCTCAGTGGTAGTCGCCCTGTTTGTTTGGGCCAACATTCTGCAGATCTATATTAAGATTCTATTATTTATGTTCCCAACCAGTACTGCATGTGAAATTAAGAGTTTAAGCAGCTAAAGATGGAATTAGCAAAAGTCAAGGGAGCTAGTGTTTTTATACTGGACTAAATCAATCACTTATATTCCAACCAAACTTGTTTGGATCTACCTGATCTGTATGTTGCAATTTAACTCTTCCGATTGAGCTCTAGCTCTAGATCTCGCCCTAGCTCCCTGAGCCGTTGGCAACTTACACAGCTTTCCAGACGTGCGCCGACCGGACCAGCAGCGCTCGCTTTACGAGCTTTAGTATAACAAAGCCATTTTAAACATTTTCTCTGTCAGATAATATCATTCTGTATGTGAATTGAATTATAGTTGATGTGATATGACAACATACAATATGCGACCGGTGCATTGCTACTTCTGTGCACAATGGATTCATTTCCTTCAACTTACGGTAAGACAGGGTTTTTTGTTGTTGCTTTGTTCACTCATATGATCAATAGGAAACGCATGTAAACTGTGAATTATTAAGGCAAAGGGATTCACAAATTCATCTTCACACATGCAACGTTATTATCATCGCACAGAAACACTCGCTTCATGGCAAATCAAGAGGTCTAACATCTTCCCTACTAGATCAGAAATAGGCTAGACATTGCGACCTCATATTCAACAACGAAGGCCCAAATCTGAGCCAATGCATTGCTTACAAGTCCTCTGTCAATGTAAGGGCTAAAAGGTATTTCGGCAACATACATCTTATGTAGTATTAACACTCATTTCGTGACACTTTCAATCAATTACTGAAATAGCAGACAACTTCAATACACCACATGACAGTCGAGTCAAATGTGTTATGTTACCTGTGATACTGTGGTACTTTAGTGTGCTGGTTCACTCGCGAACAGTCAGGGTGCCTACCTAGTTGTCCGTTCAGTATTGTCTGTCATTTGTCATGGCTAGCTAGAACAACGGCTGGATCCAGAAAGAGGCTGGGTATAGTTGACGCATGCGCCGTGAGTTTTCCAACTTAAGGGAAGTTACTCGAGCGTAGCTTTCAGGTCATATTGCAACATCTTCCCTTTTTAAAGAGATAAGAAGTCTCTAACACAACTGTATATAATCCTTAAAAAAGAATCGCTAACATAAAACTAATAAGCTCAACTTAAAACATATTTATATATTACAGTTCGTTACTGTTTCCTTAGTAGACTTTAGTCTCTGTGCTGGTTTTCTTTTACCAGCCGTCCTGATCGCGTCCTCATTGTCCTGGGTGGTGATCTCGCGGGATATGCGCCTCTGGATGTGGGTGTTCTAGGAGCCTTTGTCTTAGGAGCTTCTCCGAGAGTCGACCGTGGCTCAGGTCTTTGAGTCTCAAGTCTTTGTGCAGGTCTGGGGATCTCTGGTTTCTCTGCTTCTGTGGGTTGTTCTGGTTCTGGAGGTGGAGGAGGAACTTTCTTCAAGTGGACTCTATTTTCTTCTGAGGATGTTTCCCCCTGTTGTTTCGACGTCATAGGACCGTCCTTTGTTATTGACGATGGTTCCTTTCATCCACTCCTTCTTGCCTAGTGTTTGAGGTTTCATGACGACAGTTTCTCCCTCTTGAAGTGGTTCGAGGTCTTTGGCGCGCTGGTCATGACGCGCTTTTGTGATTATTTGATTTTCCTTAATCTTCCTTATGTCCTTCTTCAGAGTGATTCTTGGGTCGAGAAGATGACACGCATCGGAAGAAGGTTTCTAGTTCTTCGGTTGAAGAACTTCTGTGAGGGGCTCGTGTTTGAATTCTGGCTGGGTGTGTTTCTGTAGTTCAGTAATGCCAGGATTGATCTCATCTTTGTTCTTCTTCAAGATTGACTTGGCTGTTTTTACCCGTGATTCGCTTCCGTTGCTTCTGCTGTGGTACGGTGAAGAGGTGACATGTTCAAATCAAAATCTAAAGCAAATCTTTTGAAGTTTTCTGATGTGAATTGCGGCCCGTTGTTGATACAACTGTGCATGGCAGTCGTATCTTGCAAAATGAGCCTTGAGAGTCTTGATGACCGTTGTTGCTCTTGTGTCATCTAGTCTGTCTATTTCCCAATAGTTGGAGAGATAGTCTACTCTGACTAGATAGTCATTTCCATCACACTCAAACAAATCTACTCCCACTTCTCCCATTGTCTGGATGGTAGTTCATGCGGTTGGAGAGTTTCAGGTTGGTTTGCTGCTTGGAATCTCTGGCAAACTCACAACCTGCTATGAACTGGGTCACATCTCCTGTCATCCAGGCCTATACAAACACTCTCTAGGCTCTCTTCAGGCATGCATCTATTCCTGGTGTGTGTGGAATGCAGTAGTTTCTTCATCTGAGATCTCATGTCAGGGTACACACCCTATCCTGCTGATGATCAGGCCATCTTGTTAACGAGGTTCATCTCTGACGCTGAAGTAGGATGATAGCTCCATCGGTAGTGAGGGACTTGTCTTCAGGGGCCACCCATTCATGCAGAATGTCATGAGTTTCCGCAACCTTCATCCTGACTTGTTGCTTCTTTCAACTCCTCAAGTCTTTTATCGTAGAGGATTTGCATCAAGGTGTTGACATCTTGATATCATTTGCTCGTTGGCTAGTTGAAGGAAGATATGCTCTAGAGAGAGTAATCAGCTAGTACAGGTCCTTTTTGTGGTGATGTCTGGTAGAGGTCATATCCCTGGAGTTCACATCATGCCTTGAAGTCGCCTGGGTGAGAAGAGAGCGGTTTTGGAAGATGTTCCAAAGGCTTGTGGTCCACTTTGTACTGGCATGTCGACCAAATATGTATGGTGCCATTCTCTACGAGAAACACAATCGCAAGAAGCTCTATCTATCTGAGCGTAGTTTTGTTCAGTCGGCGTTAGGGCACGGCTGGGGGCTGCTGTCGCTATGGGGCGTCCTTCTGCAGTAGGACTGCGCCTGGGACCGCTCTGGCTTGCGTTCGCATGGGATCTGTAGCTCTTCCGTTGGGTCATTAGAAGGCTAATAGACTGGGGTTCGTAACAAGCCTCTGTACTGTTGCAAAGGCCTGGTCATGCGTGCTGGTCCCCATCCAAGGCAACGTGTTATGACCACGGACGGATATGTTCCGGATTCAGAGATGCTTTGTAAGAAACTTTGCGATGGTAGTGATGAAAACACAGAACCGTATTCTGACTCCTTCTACGTCCGTGGTTTGGGCATGTTCTGAACATCTTCTAGCTTTTCAGGATCGATCTTGAGACCGTCGTTTGTCACCAGTGTCAAGGAAAGTGAGGGGACTGCTTCTTCAGGTCCGCCTTTTCCTTGTTTGGCGTAGGACCTAGGTTGCGGCATTTCCAGGAGTGTAACTAGGTTTTGTCTGTTACTCTTCGTTCTCCATGGACAATTGATGTCGTCTGATACCCCTATGACTCCTTCGAGTCCTCCAGCGCCCTGGGTCGAGTTTTTCTGAAAAAGCTCGTGTGATGAAGTCCGAAAGGTGTAGTTTCCACCTGTACCTCATATGGAGTTGGAATGTAGTCAACAAGGGATGATTTCTCATTAAGTGGATATGGCAGTAAGCATTGTCAGGTCAGTTTTGAAAGATTGACCTGCCAGCATGCAGAATGTTGTCCATAGTGGGGTGGGGATGGTTAGCGTTCCCGCTCAGTGCCTTGTTGCGTGTCGTGGGTGATGATATTCGAGGCTTTCCTTGACGGCTTCGTCGCCCTATCATTCGACTGCACCAGGATGTTGGTTCATCTATTCTTGGCAATGATCTTTTGCTTCCTGCAGTCTGTCTAGTTTCTTTCCCTTTTCCATGGCAAAAGAAATTCGGCACTCGCAGAAATGTCGGGGTACGGTCTCGTTCGCCTGAAAGTGCGCCACCCCTGGTGAGCTACCTTGTTCTTCCGCGCATACATTGGTATGTTGCGTGAAAGTCTGTTGATTCTTTTATCGTGCTATGCTCTTGTTATCATAGTGAATGTTAAAATTCATTGTCTCTGAAGTTGTCTTTCAATCGCGTTGTCAGTTCCTCTTTACAACAACAAAATTCGCCTTTCCCAGCTTTGCTCAGTTTGGGATTAGTAATTTGGAGGTCAGCTCTGCCTTACTGCTGTTGATAGAGGCTCCATTGTCGACGCTGAAGTGCCGTTTGGTGGCTTGAGTTGGCTTGTTCAAACATGCTTGGCTGATATTAATTACACTAGCCCACTGTCTATTGTCAAATAATCTTCTTCTCTATCATCATTTTGCTTTGATGATTTTGTTGTTTGTTCTTCTTTTCCACTGCTAGGAGATGTTTATCTCTCATTTTCAGATTCAAACAGCGTGAACTTTCTTTGCTTCTTTTTCTTCTGTACGATCTTTTGCAAGTGGTTGTTCTTGCGCATGCTGAGCATTTTTGACCATGCTTGGACATTTTTTTTTTTTTCCTTTATTTCATCTCTGTTTCTTGCCACAATACTTGCAGTTTTTTTGTGGTGCCTTTGTCTTCCATTCCCTTTTTCTTGACTTTTCGTACAGAGTGAGCTTGTCCTACATCTGCATCTTCCCCCATCACTCTGAGCTGTTCATTGGTGGTCTCAGCTGCTCTGCATTTATCAATACAGGTCTGGAGGTCGAGGTTGGCAATCTGTAGAAGGGATTCTCTGGTTGGTTGGCTTCTAATACCCAAAATGATTCTGTCTCTGAGCAGAGAAGGTGACATTGCTTCGGAGAAGTTACAAGTTTTGATGAGCTGCCTCAGCGCATTTACGTAGTCTTCTATGTTTTCACCTTGTTTTTGGTCCCTTTTATTGAACACAAAGCGCTCATATGTTTCATTGGTTTGGCCTATGAAATGATTGTCAAGGGCAGCAATTATGGCGTCAACGTTTGCTCCCTCTGCAATTTCAAGACCATTGAATACAGACAGTCCATCTACACCTAAAGTGTGCAAGAATAAAGCTTTCATGTAAGCGTCTTCTTCATTTTCTAGTCTTGCGACTATGACATAGTTAGTCCACATCTGCTTAAACAGCTTCCATTCTGCGGCTCCACGTTTTACATTCAGAGGTGGTGGAGGGCTAACCTTCACGGTTTGCGGTCTCCTAGGCTGCTGCTCCTTTCGTTCGGCCATGCTTTCAGGCTAACGGTCGTACGTGGTCGAAATGGAGATGAGAAAATCTACTCACAATTGAGAAGCGTTGGTAGGTTCGTAGTCCGCTGCCACCATGTTATGTACCTGTGATACTGTGGTACTTTAGTGCTGCTGGTTCACTCGCGAACAGTCAGGTGCCTACCTAGTTGTCCGTTCAGTACTGTCTGTCATTTGTCATGGCTAGCTAGAACAACGGCTGGATCCAGAAAGAGGCTGGGTATAGTTGACGCATGCGCCGTGAGTTTTCCAACTTAAGGAAGTTACTCCGACGCGTAGCTTTCAGGTCATAATGCAACAAAATGTAAACAAACCCTGGATAATCCGTTGAGTGCCACACATAGCTGCATCCAACACAAACTGATTGAAATAGTATACCAGTATCCTCTATTAACATTCAGAATATACACCGAAATCTGTCCCACCATGCTGTCATAGACAAAACAAATCCATAGGCCTGTATGAAATGACCCCAACTGGAATTTCCCCGCACAATGGCAACTGCATTCAGTGCAGTCGCAGTGTAAGAAGCTTAAGTCAGTTTGTGAGGTTTCCAGACACTGACTTGAATTATTTCAAAACCCGAAAAGATATTAAAGAACGAAAAGCTATCATAAATCCGCCATTTAAAAGTAACTCAAAACAGGTGTTCATGAAATAATCAAATTGCAGATCCAGCAAAGATAGACGACCATGATCTATGAAAACAACAACAAGAAGAACAACAACAAACATAAAAGCCCAATCGGAAATTTCTTGCATTGGCTGACGCGCAGATCGATCGAAAATGACCGAATCTTTTTACATTTAGAGAGTAGGGGTAAGAATACCTAGGCCAAAAGTTTTGCGAGCACAATCGCACAATCTAAGATATGTTAAAGTATGCCAGCATTGACATTTTTTTTAATCAATAGAATTGAAACAGAACGATGATTAAATCATTGCGAATTCATACTGACTAGAATGGCTGGCTATGACTCAATATGCAGGTGATATGTGAAAAGTTATGCAGACACGGTCACACCGTGTGAAATAGTCACTGAAATGCTGGAAATGTTGTATGATTTTTGTGTGGTTGAAGTTCTGTTTGGAAATGAATAGAAAATGAATGAGCGTGATTAGAAAATGATTTTTTGAGATCAATCTAATGTGACGGAACATATGTTGATACGTTGAGGGTAGGGTTAGGGGAATTTTTGTGAAAAGTTATGCGAACAGGATAGCACACTGAACAATGTATCATAGCACAGCATGACTGTAGCAGTATCAATATATGGCAAAACTTATGTTAGGAAAGCAATAGAAATTAAACAGAGGATTCTGAAATTGTTATAAATTGAAACTAATTGCCAGCATCCGATTTTGCATGGATGCATAGAGGGTAGGGGTAATTGAAGAAATAATGAAAAGTAATGTGAACACGATCCTAGCAAGTAAAATAGTCCTCGAAAATGCTACAGGAGTTGAATGGTTATCATATGGTAAAAATCCTGTCCGGAAAAAGGTAGCAAATGAATGAGAGTGATGAAAATATGATTAAATTCCAGATCAATCCGGAATGGATTCACCCTATTTTGATATGCAGAGGGTGGGCTAGGGGAAGCTATGTCGAAAGTTATATGAAGACAATTGCACTTTTCAAAAGAGTTCCTGGAATGCTGGAGAGGTGGTAGCATTATCATGCAGTTGAAAACCTGTTCGGAAACAGATGGAAAATGAATGAGTGACAAGAAACTTACATTGCAGATCAACCCGAAATGACTTACTATGTTTTAATACGCAGAAGGTAAGGTTAGTGGACGCCATGTTAAAAGTTCTGCGAATGCGACTGTATGAACTAAGACTTATCCAAGCATAATGTAGATGCTGAAGCATTTTTATATGGCAGAAATTGAAAGAGATTGATTCTGAATTGGTTACGAAATCGAATTGTTGGCTGTGTCTGGCTACAATGTTGTTGAAGCTACGTGAACACAATCACACTATGTGAAATAATTACTGATATGCTGTATCATTATTGTGTAATTCAAATAATTTTCGGAAATGAATATAAAAAAGAATTGGCGAGATTTCAAAAGGTTAAATTCCAGATCAATCCTATATGACCGACCTGATTTGAGGGTACAATTAGGAGTAGTTATGTCAAAAGCTTTTCAAACGTGATTACACGGTCAATGATATGTCAAAGCATAGTAGAGATGCTACAGCATTGATGTATGGCAGAATTTATGTTAATGAATTAACAGGAATTGAAAGACGGCGATTCTAAAATGCCAAAGAATTCAAATTGACCATACATATCCGGCTACGGTTCGATATGTACCGGGTAGGGATAGCCGAAGCTATCTGAGGAGTTATCCAAAGAGTAATATTATTACACTATTTGAATAAGTCTTTAAAGTGCTGTAGCTGTTATAGGATTATTATGTGGCAGAAATCCTGTTCGAAAAAGATAGCGAATGAATGAGAGTGATTAGCAAATAGTTAAATTCCATATTAATACAGAATGCCTGACTCTGTTTTGATATGTAGAAGGAAAGGTTAGGGGAAGTTATGTCAAAAGTTATTCACATTCAGCAATATATCAAAGCATAGCGTAGATGTAGCAGTATCAACATATGTCAGAAAGTATGTTCGGAAATCATAGAAATTGAAAGAGTGTGATTCTAAAAGGGTTACAAATTCTAAACTGGTTGCCCGTGTTCGGCCACGCTTTGACATGCAGGGGGTAGGGGTACTTGAAGCTACGTGAAACAATCTAACCATACAAACACAATCTTACCATATGAAAATGTTCTCAAAATGCCGTAGGTGTTGAAGGATTATCATGTGTAGAAATCCTGTTCGAAAAAAAAGAGATAGCAAATGAATGAGAGTGATTAAACACATCTACACAGCAACAAGAAATGGAGAATGTTTCCTTGTGGGAGCAAGAGTTGCCCTACTTGTTTATTAATTGTTTACTGTTCCCTGCCTCATTTCATATTTAATGTCGTTTCAATTAAATTAAATCGAGGTTATTTGTATTTGTGTCTGTCTGTCCTTGTATTTGTCTGACCGTATTCAAGTTTAAAGAGGCTCTGCCAGTCTTGAATTAAAGTTACTTTACATTTATTCATTTCTCTAATTCTTGTTGCTGTGTAGATGTGTTCGGTACATGATATATGGGCAAGCTTGGATCATCCTTTTGGGGGATGTTTCCTTGTTTGATCTGTGTGCCCTGTGCTGTCAGGTGTGCTAGGCGATTAGGTTTTATAACCAGCATTCCTCTAGAATTTTTTTTTTGGTGGGAGCAAGAGTTAACCCTACTTGTTTATTGCTATGTGAAGAGTTATGTGAACACGATCTCACTATGTGAAACAGTCCTTGAAATGCTGTAGCTGTTACAGGATTATGATGTGGTCGACATCCTGTTCGAAAAGAGACGGCAAATGAATGAGAGTGACCAGACAATGATTAAATTACAGACCAATCCAGAATGGCTGACCCTGATTTGATACGTAGAGTGTTGGGTTAGGGGAAGTTACGTGAAAGTTATGCGAACACCATGGCATGCTCAACAATGTATTAAAGCATAGTGTAGATAAATCAGTACAACTGTATGACAGAAACTCTGCTCAGGAATCAATAGAAACTAAAAGAGAGATTTCTAAATTGGCTCCGATTACCTTCCATACGTTGCGGGGAAGGGTAGTTGAAGCTATGTGAAAAGTTACGCGAACACGACCTTACCATGCGAAATAGTTCTTAAAATGCTGTAGATAGCAAACGACTGACAGTGATTAGAAAATGGTTAATGACTAGATAAATCCAGAATGGCCAACTCTGTTTTTTATCTGCAGAGGGTAGGGTTATGAGAACATATGTCAAAGGTCATGTGAACGCGATCGCACTATGCAAAGTAGTTCCTGCAGAGGTGGTTGTGGTTGACATATTGTTCGAAATAGATCAGAAATGAGTGAAAGTCAATAATCTGCTTAAAACTGCTGATCCACCAAAATGACTTTCATACAGAGGGTAGGGTTAGAGGAAGTTGCAGTAAAAGTTATGCGAATTCGATCGCATAAACTCAGACATGTCTAAAAATAGTTGAGATGTTGCAGCAATTTTCTGTGACAAAAATTGTACTGGAAATGGAAAGAGAGCGATTATTCAAGGATTACGAAATTCGAATTGATTGTCTGCGTCCGACTTTCGCTTCAATAATTATGTGGAGGGTAGGGTAGGCCTAGGCTAACTGAATGTTACGATTTAAAAGGGAAACAAGAGAGGTGGAACTTTTGCGAAAGACTTCATAGCAATAATGACGAGTTGCAAGAATCCAATTATTTATCGCTTTTAGATCTTTATACTTTCGGTCAGTGTAGTGCTATTTTGATTTATGTAAAATATTTGAAAAATAAACGTATGTCTAATTGTTCAGTGTTGTTTTCGGATCGATTGATAATCCAAGTGGAATATTCAAGATTATGTTAGAATGTTCACCAGGTTTCCGTTAAGTTGCTAGTGCATTACCGAAGGTTTGAGAATGTTGCTGAAGCTGACCGAGCTGGTACATCTTGATAGATCCCCGTCGCGAGCTACATTCGCATACGCTTGTCAGGATTGCGTTGGTAAAGCTTACTGATATGCAGAATATTCTATATAAAAAAAAAAGAATAATCGAGGATGTTCGAGAATATTCTTTAGATAACGTATAAAACAATGAGAGCTGTGCGACTGAGAGACAGACAGAGAGAGAAGAGAAGAGAAGAGAGAGAGAGAGAGAGAGAGAGAGAGAGAGAATTTTGTTAGCCTAAGGAAGGGAGCCTCTTAAACAGTTCTAGTCATTGTCGAGCATAAACGTGTTCGAGTCTTCACTGAGTTTGAGTCTAGTCGATGAAAAGCTGCCATTGGTAGAATATTGCCTGCTGCATGTGCGATTGAGTTCCTGTACGACTTATTTAATCTGAAAGTCAGAGGATTTTGTTTTTTGTTCCTATATTCTTCAACGTTTGTAAATAAAAGGATCCTCTTCGTTTCAATACTGCTTGGTGTATTTTGTCGTCTGCAAACCGAACACTTACCACAGGATCTACAACGAACTCTTACAAGCTAGGCTACTGCACTTACCTTGTACTGAGGAAGTCATCGCTTTAGCGTGTAACATTTGGGCGCCAAGCCGGGATCCTGCTACATTGGTGTTTATTCCAGAGACATTAGTCACTAGGCCTGGCCTGTTCAAAACCAACTGCGATTTTGAAGCGCCAATACAGATCTACGTCGATAAATGCCGTCATGCACTGCATCGCTGTCCTCTGAGAAGAATCGAAACTTAGATCAAAATGTTCAGCGTTAAGAAAGTCTTCAGCCGTGCTTCCTTACACAGTGTGTGTGTGTTGTGTGTGTGTGTGTGTGTGTGTGTGTGTGTGTGTGTTTGGGGGAGGGTGGTGGTGTTACAGCGTTTAGTATATCGAGCAGGTCCAGGAAGTGGAGAAAACTGTCGCCTTTGTCTGTAAGAGCAATTAGGGTAGGTGAGTCAAACGGAAGACTGCTGCCTGAGTCAGTAGTTGACCACTGGAAAGTGTTGTTTTAGAGACTGATTGCTGACGTTAGTCTGAGTTACCACGGAATACGTGGAAATTGGAAAGGAACTAGGGCTTGCAGGTGATGAACTCAGGATTAATTTATGTTCAAGGGTTGAGGCTGCAGCAAGAGAACTGGAATGAAGAACAAGATGCAAAGCATATAAACGTACTCCCAGTATATCCTGAATACGCGTGATATATTCCATAAAGAGACAAAACCATCTTGGGCTGGTCTAACTGTTAGCAATGGCTGTTCTGGTAAACATCGCCATCATCTGTGACCTATAATGAACTTACTTACAATTTTTTTCAGAAAGATCCGCCAAGAAATTTCTGAGATTTTCCATAAAGAAGAAAACCATTATGGGCCGTTAGTAACGGCTGTAACGGTAACTTGAACATCATCCGTGACCCATAATGAATATACCTACAAATTTTCAGAAATATCGGCCTAGTACTTTCTGAGATATTCCATGAATAGGGAAAACCGTTAGGGGCCGTTATAGCCGTTAGTAACGGCTATAACGGTCAAATAAAACATCGGGCATCATCTGTGACCCATAATACCTACAAATTTTCAGAAAGATCGGCCAAGTACTTTCTGAGATATTCCATAAAAAGAGAAAAACCATTATGGTTGTTATAGCCGTTAGTAACGGCCATAATGGTAGACTAAAACGTCTGGCATGATCCGTGAACCATAATGAGCATACCTGCTAATTTTCACAATGATCGGCCAAGTACTTTCTGAGACATTTCATTAAAAAAAAAACACTGTTATCGGCCATTACAGTCGTTACTAACAGGTATCACGCTAAACTAAAACGTCGGGCATCATCCGTCACCTCTAATGAACACACCTACAAATTTTCAGAAAGATCGGCCGAGTACTTTCGGAGATATTCCATAAAGAAGAAAAACCGTTACAGGCTGTTAGTAACGGCTATAACAGTGAACTAAAACATCGGGCATCATCCGTAAACCATAGTGACCATACCTGCTAATTTTCACAAAGATCTGCGAAGTACTTTCGGAGATATTCCATAAAGAAGAAAAACCGTTACAGGCTGTTACAGCCGTTAGTAACGGCTATAACGGCAAACTAAAACATCAGCATCATCCGAGACCGAGCATACCTGCTAATTTTCACAAAGATCGACCAAGTATTTTCTGAGATATTCCATTAAGAAGAAAAACTGTTACAGCCGTTTGTAATGGCTATAACGGTAAACTAAAACATCGGACATTATTCGTGACCAATAATGAACATACATGCTAATTTTCACAAAGATCGGCCGTGTACTTTCTGAGATATTCCATGAAGAAGAAGAACCGTTACAGGCTGTTACAGCCGTTAGTAACGGATATAACGGTAAACTAAAACATTGGCATCATCTGTGACCTATAATGAACATACCTGCTAATTTTCACAAAGATCGGCCAAGTACTTTCTGAGATATTCCATAAAGGAGAAAAACCGTTACAGGCCGTTTCAGCCGTTAGTAACGCTATAACGGTAAACTAAAACATCGGCATTAGTCGTGACCCATAATGAACATACCTACAAATTTTCATAAAGATTGGCGAAGCACTTTCGGAGATATTCCATGAAGAAGGAAAACCGTTACAGGCTGTTACAGCATTAGTAACAGCTATAACGGGTAAACTAAACATCGGGCATCATCCGTGACCCATAATGTTCATACCTGCTAATTTTCACAAAGATCGGCCAAGTACTTTTTGAGATATTCCATGGAGAAAAAAACCGTTGCAGCCGTTAGTAACGGCTATAACGGTGACTAAAACATCGGGCATTAATCGTGACCCATAATGAACATACCTACAAATATTCAGAAAGATCTGCCAAGTACTTTTTGAGATATTCCATAAAGAAGAAAAACCACTACAGGCCGTTACAGCCATTAGTAACGGCTATAACGGTAAACTAAAACATCGGGCATCATCCTTGACCCGTAATGAACATACCTACAAATTTTCAGAAATATCAGCCCAGTAGTTTTGTCTGGAGTGAGTGGAACACATTTTGATCACGGACGGACGGAAACACAGACACACAGACAGCATTTCTTCGTTCCCATTCTAAAGTACTACCTGTTCTATAAGAACTGGGAGTACAAAAATAGAATTGGCAGCTGAAGCAAAGAAAAGACTGGAGCAAGAAGAACGTGAAGAGAAGAGAAGGCTAGAGCAAGAAGAACGTGAAGAGAAGAGAAGGCTAGAAGGAGAAGAACGTGAAAATAGGAAAAGACAGCAAGACAGAGAAAGGAAAAAGCAAGCTGCTGAAAGATAATTGAAAAGACTCTGAAATAGAGCATCAAGAGAAAGAGACACAAACAGAATTTGAACTGTGGAAGGCAGATGTGAAAGTTCAAAATGGCGAACGCATTTCCCAGTCAGAAGCTGAAGCTGCGAAAAGGCCACGCTTTCCAGCTTTTATAGATGGGAAAGACAACCTCGATAGTAATCTGGAACGTTTTGAACGCCGTTCTGAAGCAATGAAATGGCCGAAAGAGCAGTGGGCTACCAACTTAAATGTCCTTTTCACTGGTCATGCCCTTGAGGTATATTCAAGACCACCCCGAGAAGAAGCAAATGGATATGAAACACTGAAAACAGAACTTCTTCGAAGTTATGATTTTCTGAACAAGGCTTCCGAAAACGTTCCCAGTCCAGTAGGCCAGAGAAAAACGGAAGTCCTGCTCAGTTCCTAACCAGAATTCAAAACTACCTAAAGAGATGGCTGGAGTTGGCTGGAAGAAAGAAAGTTTATGATGGCTTGTCATATCTGGTCCTGAAAGAACAATTTGTAGAATCCTGTCCTAAAGACCTCGCATCCCACCTTCTACAAGAGAAAGACAAGAGCTTGAAGTCTCTGACTGAAGCTACGCCCAGGTTCCTGGAGTCTCACAACCGGACCCTTGACACTAGATCAAAACCATCTACAGACTGGATACGACCAGTCCGGGTTCCCAGTATATCAACCCCTCCGTTGAAATGCTTCATCTGTGGACACCGGGTTACAAGCTGCCCAAGTATTCAGATAAACGCAGCCCTCCACACTTTAGTCATGAAGACCAGAAAGATCAGCGCCAGGGTGAAATAAAAGAAGTCCAACATCTGGCAATGTTACCATCAGGGAAAGGACTCAGGAGAGACATCTGTCGCAGAGGAGGTGAAGATCTACCTCACGTCAAGCCCGTGACAGCCCTGAAGAGCACGAGAAAGTAGTGCAATGTGCCTTCTTAAACCATGTCAAGAGTGATTTGAGTGTCATGCCTGTGGTGAAGGACATTATGATGATAAGGAAGTACAGGTGCTCAGCGATACAGGGTGCACTGGAGTGATCATTAAGAAGGACCTTGTTCCTGAAAAACAGTTTACTGGCAAAAACGGCTACCTACGACGTGTCCATGGACATGTTGTGGCCGTCCCCACAGCTGACATTGAAATTTCTACACAGGACTCTGTTGCGAAAGTGAATGCTTGTGCCTGCCCATTTTCCTCATGACTTCATCATCAGCAATATTGAAGGTGCCCAGTGCAGCCGATGATCCTGATCCTGAGTGGCCACACACCTGTTCAGTTACAACTCGTGCACAATCCAAGAAGCAGAAACAATAGAGATCTACACCACTGAAGATCAGCAAGTCCACAGAAATTCAGAAGTAACCAGTGAGAAACTGATCTAGTTATAGGAAGCTGACCCTTCTCTGCAAAAAGATGCCACCAAAACAGACGCCATGACCAGGGGTAACACCGAGGTATCCTTTGTGAAGAAAAATGGTGTCATGTACAGACAGTACAAGAAAAAAAAAGTATAATTGACAGGGGTCAAATCACTCGCCAAGTTCTTGTTCCAGCCAGTCTATGAAAACCTGTGATGGAGTTGGCTCATGACTCTTTCCTTGGAGGCCACATGGTGTCAACAAGACCACAGACAAAATCATAGCAGCCTTCTACTGACCAGGTATCCAGGGCGATGTTGCACACTTCTGCAGATCCTGTGACATGTGCCAGAAAACTGAGCCCAAAGGAAGAACTCCAAAGGTACCCATGGAGAAGATGCCACTAATTGACAGACCTTTCAAGAGGGTGGCCATCGACCTCATAGGAGAAATCAAGCCAGCCAGTGAATCAGGACACTGGTACATCCTCACTTTGTTAGACTGTGCCACCAGGTAGCCTGAGGCAGTCCGCTGAAACGCATCGATACTGATACCATTGCTGATGCCCTGATGGACATCTTCAGCGGACTGGGTGTGCCTGACGAAATATCAAGTGATTTAGGGACCCAGCTTTTATCTGACTGCATGAAGGAGGTTGTTCGTCTGTTCAGTGTCTGACAGTTGACCACCACGCCCTACCATCCCATGTGCAACGGCCTGGTAGAGAAGTACAATGGAACATTAAAGGCCATGCTGAAGAAGTTGTGTGCTGGCCAACCACGACAATGGCACAAATATATCAATGCCTTGTTGTTTGCTTACAGGAAAGTCCCTCAAGAATCTAGTGTGTTTTCTCCCTTTGAGCTCCTGTATGGCCGGACTGTGCGAGGACCAATGCACATCCTGAAAGAACTGTGGACAAAAGAAGTGGAATCTCCAGAATCAAGAACAGCTATCAATATGTATTTGAGCTGTGTGAACGCAGTGAAGATACCCTACAGTTAGCCCGAAGTGAAGCAGAAAAGTCTCAAGGCAAAAGCAAAACACTATTATGACCGGAAGACCAAGGTTAGGAAATTTCAGCTTGGTGACAAAGTCCTTGTCCTGCTGCATACTGACAACAAGCTGCTGATGCAGTGGAAAGGACCCTATCCTGTAGAAACAGTCAAGGGGCTGAATGATCATGAAGTGAAAATCAAAGGCAAGCAGGAGATTTGCCAAGCAATATCCTTAAGAAAATTTCAAAATGGAGTGACTGAAGACGGCGAACGAAGCAAGATTAGGAATAGAGTTTTAGAACTTACCGCCAAAGTGTGTGTGTGTGATATGATAGGGTTGTGTGTCATTATTGGGATGGTATGATATCTTTGTGATGGTTGTGGTAATGGTGGATAGATAATAATGAAAAAAAAAAAAAAAAAAAAAAAGGTGTGTGGTGTGTGTGTGGGGGGGGGGGGGGGGGGGGGGGGGGGGGTTTAAGGGAAGGATCAAAACAAAATTAAGATTAGATAGATGGAGGTTGCTGTAACTACTGTATGAAGTGAGTGAAGGGATGTGGTGGTGGTGTATGTAAGTGTGTGTGTGTGTATGTGTGTGTGTATGTGTGTGTGTTGGTAGGGGATATTGCCAACTGATGTGGAAGAGGTGGTATGTGTGTTTGGTTATTGTTGGATATTGATGCCTTGGGGTGTAGTGTGCCCAGTTTGGAATAGAAAGGGATTCTTGAGTTGTGCGTTCAAAACTGTCACTCTGTGACTGCCAGAGTGCCATAACTTTGACATGGTCGATGTTGTGTTGGGTGTGGTTGAAGTGTAGGGCGACGGGTTTGGTCGGTGTGGCGGATATCAGCCAGGTGTTCAGCGATGCGTGTTTCAAGTGTGCGTGACGTTTCCCCTATGTAGATCTTGCACACAGCTGGCAGTGGATGGCATATATAATGTTGCGGCTCTGACATGAGAATGTTAGAAATGCCATCCACTGCCAGCTGTGTGGCAAGATCTACATAGGGGAAACGTCATGCACACTTGAAACACGCATCGCTGAACACCTGGCTGATAATCCGCCACCACCGACCCAAACCCGTCGCCCTACACTTCAACCACACCCAACACAACATCGACCATGTCAAAGTTATGGCACTCTGGCAGTCACAGAGTGACAGCTTTGAACGCACAACTCAAGAATCCCATCTCATTTCCAAACTGGGCACACTACACCCCAAAGGCATCAATATCCAACAATAACCAAACACACATACCCACCTCTTCCACATCAGTTGGCAATATCCCCTACCAACACACACACAACACACACACATACACACACACTTACATACACCACCACCACATCCCCTTCACTCACTTCATACAGTAGTTACAGCAACCCTCCATCTATCTAATCTTAATTTTGTTTTTGATCCTCCCTTAAATCCCCCCCCCCCCCCCCCCCCCCCCCCCCCCCACACACCTTTTTTTTTCTTTTTTTTTCATTATTATCTATCCACCATTACCACAACCATCACAAAGATATCATACCATCCCAATAAACTAGACACACAACCCTATCATATCACACACACACACCTCCCCTGACGCAACCCCCCCCCCCCCCCCCCCCCCCCCCCCTCTGTTTCCTCTCCCATAATCCCCCTGGCCTCATGTCATTTCCCGCCTTCATGGACAATAACGGATGAGTCATTTTCATTCTTTTTTCGTTTTCGTATTTGTACTGTCCCACATGTTAAATGTGATTTATTTTTTTCGCCTGATGAAGACCCAAGTGGTTGAAATGCATGGTGTCTTGTCTTGTGCTTTGTTTGTCAATGTCATTGGCGGTAAGTTCTAAAACTCTATTCCTAATCTCAATCATCCTTAAGAAATGCTTTGAACGGGAAGAAAAGCCAGCTACAGATGTACATGCGGTTGAATTACAAGAATGGGAGCCACATTACCCCTACGGTGATGGTAACAACTTCACTGAAGAAAGTTCTGTGAACAATGAAGAACTGTTAGAACTAATTTATTTCAAATCCCAGGAAAATATTGAAAGTGTAGTTTTGGGGCCACAACTGAACAGCCAGCAGCAAACCGAAATATATGAACTGCTCAATGAGTACTCAAGTAACTTTACTGAGTTTCCAGGAAAACAGATCTGACTCAGCATGAAGTGAAGTGGACATCATCTGAGACTATCAGGTCAAAGCCCCACCCATTGCCTTATGCTACCAGAGAGTCGCTGAAAGAGGACATCAAAGATGTTTGAAAGTGAGAGCTATACGGGAGTCCCGAGGGTCGTCATACGCGTCGCCAGTTGTCATTCTCTAAAAGAAAGATGATACTAACCGGGTAAGCATCAATTTTAGGCGACTCGACAAGCTGATTTGCTTAGATACTGAACCTATGCCTACAGCTGCTGATCTATTCCAGAGACGGAGAGGAGACAGGTTTTTCCCCCAAGATTGATCTCAGCAAGGGCACTGGCAAGTCCCCGTACCAGAAAAAGACATTCCAAAGACTGCATTTGTGACTCCAGATGGATATACGAGTTTCCCCGTATGCCCTTTGGTATGAAGAATTCTGGAGCAACACTCGAGCAGGGCATGAGAAAACTATTGGCAACATGGATGGTGTCATATACTACTGGGATGACATCCTGATCCATTCCAAAACATGGACAGAGCACCTGGAAATTTTATGGAAGCTGTTCAAATGGCTGTCTTCTGCCAACTTGACTGCAAGACCCAGCAAGTGTGTTATTGTGCAGATGATATTGACTTCATTGGTCATCATCTCCAGAAGGTATGAAAAAGGGGTGCTCAAGGACAATGTGACAAAAATTTTGGAAGCACCTCGTCCCCAAACAAAGAAACAATTGCGGTCCTTTCTTGGCTTAGTGAGGTTCTACAGAGAATTCATGCCTCACCTTGCAACTGAGACTGCTCCAATGTCGGACCTTCTGCGCATGGGGAAGCCCAACCAACTGGAGTGGGGAGATGCACAGGACCGAGCCTTTAACACTGTGAAGAACTTCCTGTCCGAGGAAAAAGTGCTACGGTTGCCTGACCCTAACAAAACGCTTGTGCTTAGCACTGATGCTCCTCTGACGAGGGTGTTGGTGCAGCCCTCATTCAGGAACATGACGGGAAACTGTTCCCAGTCTCGTAGGCCAACAAGAAACTAGGGCAGAGCAGAAGTATGCTAACATGAAGAAGGAGCGCCTTGCTATTGTGTGGGTAGTACAAACGTGTGAACTGTTTCTCCAGGGGGATCGCTTTGTATGGCGTACTGACCATAAACCATTATCTTTTTTAGAATCTACCAAGTTTCTGGACAGTAGGGTCATGCGCTGGGCCATGTACCTTGAGAACTTTAATATGAAGGTTGAATATGTTAGAGGCACAGACATTCTGGTTGAAGTCATTTAAAGTCAGGCATGACCAAATAAAATTTGTACTAGCTGAAGACTTTGAACTGGGTGTGTATCGCCAGTTGATCTTTGTTTCAAAGTCATTTGACATTTCGTTTAAATTGGAAAGTTTTTATAACTCTGGGAAATTTCTTTAAGTAGGGGATTATGTAACAATCTAAAAGGGAGACAAGCGAGGTGGGACTTTTGCGAAAGACGTCATAGCAATAATGACGAGTTGCAAGCCTCCCTTTACTTATTGCTTTTTGATCTTTGTATTTTCGGTCAATGTAGTGCTATTGTTGATTCATTCAAAACATTTGGAAAGTGAACGTATGCCTAACTGTTCAGTATTGTTTTTGGGTCGATTGCTAATGCAAGTGGAATATTCAAGATTATGTTAGAGTGTTCACCAGGTTTCCGTAAGTTGCTAGTGTACTACCGAAGGTTTGAGAATGTTGCTAAAGCTGACCGAATTACATTCGCATACGCTCGTCAGGATTTCGTTGGTTAAGCTACTGATGTGCAGAATATTCTAGAAAAGAATAATCGGGTTTGTTCGAGAATATTCTTTAGATAACATATAAAAGAATGAGACCTGAGAGAGAGAGAGAGAGAGAGAGAGAGAGAAGAGAGAGAGAGAGAGAGAGAGAGAGAGATTTTTTGAAGAGTTCTAGTCATTGTCGAACATAAAAGTCTTCAGTGAAGTTATGCGTCTAGTCGATGAAAAGCTGCCATTGGTAGAATATTGCCTGCTGCATGTACGATTGAGTTCCTGTACGACTTACTGAATCTGAAAGTCAGTTGATTGTTGTTTTGTTCCTATATTCTTCAACGTTTGTAAGTAAAGGGATCATCTTCGTTTCGATACCGCCTGGTATATTTTGTCGTCTGCAAGCCGAACACCTACCACAGGATCTACAACGAACTCTTACAAACTAGGCTACTGCACTTACTTTGTACTAGGAAGCCATCGCTTTAGCATGTAACATTGAAGGCATGCGAAAAGTTATGTGAACATGATCACACCATGTGAAATAGTTCCTGAAATGCCAAAAGTGTTGCATTGATACTGTACAGTTGATATTCTGAAATCCTTTTCGGATATGAGTAGCAAATGAATGAGAGTGATTAGAAAAGGATTAAAAATCCAGATCAGTCCAATATGACGTCATATAGATACGTAGATAGATAGCTACATAGATAAATAGATATCATTTGGTTTGATTACTAAAGAAACAGATAATAGACAGATAGATGGATAGATACGTAGATAAAAACATACATAGATAGATAAATATATCATGTGGTTAAATGACTAAAGAAAAATTATGACTGTAATGGAGGAACATGACAGTAGATAGACATACAGACAGACAGAGAGATAGAGTAGATAGATACACAGACAGACATGCATGCGTACATACATACAGTAATGCCTACATACATACATACATACATACATACATACATACATACTACATACATCATACATACATGCATGCATGCATGCATGCATGCATGCTTTACATACATACATACATACATACATACATACATACTTACATACATATCCTAAATGACAAAACCAATCCCCATAAGCAGCCAGCACCACACCACTCCAATCGACATGATTTACTGTTCCAGTTAGGAGTAAGGAGTCCATGCCCGTTGTAGAATTGTTTTTGTTGTTATTTGTTTGTTTGTTTAGTTTGTTGCATTTTTCATATAGTTTCTTTCATTTCCAATAGTTCACTAACTCTTGGGGTTTCTTCAGGGACCGTCTCTTATATTTTAAAACGTCTTGATATCAAAACGACTCTTTCTGCCTCTGAGTCCTCAGTGGAGGTTTCTTCAGGGACCGCCTCATATTTTAAAACGTCTTGATATCAAAACGACTCTTTCTGCCCCTGACTCCTCAGTGGGAAAAAGACCACGCCTGTGCCTAGAGACACAGACTCCATCTTTGTTGCTCACTCTCTGCAAATTGGGAACTCCGAACATGTGGAGGAATAGGCGAAAAAAAAAAGAAAGAAAGAAAAACTCCAACTACCTGAATTTCGAACACGGGGTTCACCTCGGTCAACGTATCTAAGAATGACAAGAATTCTCCCTGTTATTTAAATGTAAAAACAGTTTATATTTCAACTGCGCTCTCTCTCTCTCTCTCTCTCTCTCCCCTCTCCTCTCCTCTCTCTCTCTCTCTCTCTCTCTCTCTCTCTCTTATGAATACTCACATAGCGCCAGCTCTCGGCTAGAGACAAGCTCTAAGTGCTTTACAATCCACACTCGTTTTCACAACGGACTGTATACCTGGTAGTGCTGACTGAAGAGCTGCCAGCTGGCGCTTCATTTAGTCGTTTCCCGTGTCATGCAGTCAATATAGTTCAATGTCGTTCATTCAATTTCGTTACTTCCTTCATTCTTTCCATTTCTCACGCAGGGTGCATGTTATGTGTAACGTGTTATCCATGCCAACGGCCAAACTGATCTTCTCTTCCGAAAATTGGTGATGGGATTTTACGAGTGTGTAAGATGCCCTGCATGCGTTCACACACAGAACCTCGGTTTATAGTCTCATTTGAAGGACTATATGGGAAATGGAGTCTGAACCAGTGTTAACTCTGAGGGAAAATCCCCCAGTACCGAAACGGCTCGGCGGAGATTCGAACCCACATTCCCAGGATCACCAAGCTTACGAGTCCGGCGCTCTCCCACTGAGCTACCCTCTCTCTCTCTCTCTCTCTCTCTCTCTCCTCTCTCTCTCTCTCTCTCTCTCTCTCTCTCTCTCTTGTTAGAAAAATTGAAAATGCCATAGATATGATACAATCCGACGTAAATGAAGCTTTGAACATGTTTAATGAGTGTGTAAAGGAAAGTGCTAAGTGTATGAAGAAGCATATACGTGTCAATAGAAATCACAGATGTGATGATTGGTATGATAAAGAGTGCCGAATCAGTAAACTAAAAGCTAGACAGTTATTAAGAATTAGCTGTCGTACTCATGATCCTCAAGATAGAGTGGCTTATTGTATTGCAAGGCGAGAATACAAAAAATTGTTAAAAAGAAAGGAGAAAGAGTATAATAAGTTCTTAATAGATAAGTTGATTTCCTCAGTTAAATGCCAAAAAGACTTCTGGGAGACTGCTCGGAAAGTATCTTTCAAAAGAAAACAACCGAAGAATAAGAGAACTAGCGATATTTGGTTTCATCATTTCCAAAATTTGTTAGAACAGAATGTTAGTGACAGTGTTAATGAAGAAGTGGTGGATGCTGATGTAGATAGTTCATTTAATCGTCCAATATCCATAGAAGAGGTTACTTTAGCTATCAGAAAACTAAAAAATGGCAAGTCAGCTGGCCCAGATGGTCTTATTGGAGAACTATTTAAACACGCAACACAGCAGGCTGTGCAATTTTTTCATAAATTATTTAATAAGTTATTTAATAGGGCTTGTACCCTGATAATTGGTGTGAATCTATTATTTTGCCTATATTTAAAAAAGGAGATGTGGACAATCCCAATAATTATAGAGGAATTTCCCTTAGTGACATTAGCAGTAAACTATTTGGAATAATTATTAATAGGAGAATACAAGAATGGGTTGATGAGAATAATATAACCGGGGAACAGCAAGCAGGATTCAAAAAGGGTTATTCGACCGTGGATCACATGTTTACCTTGTTGGCACTTATCCAAAAGCAGTTTTCTCGTAATCTTAAGCTATATGTTGCTTTTATAGATTTCCAAAAGGCATTTGATTCAATCAATAGAAATATACTTTGGCCAATTCTACAAAAAAATGGTATATGCGGTAAACTCTATAGGTGTATTAAAAGCATGTACAATGTTGTTAGAGCTAGAGTCCGTTGTGGAGGTAAACTGACAGATTTCATTAACTGTACAGCTGGAGTCAGACAAGGAGATGCATGTAGTCCAGTTTTATTTTCTTTGTTTATAAATGAACTAGCTATAGGAGTTATCAATAATGGTAGACATGGTGCCTTGTTGTCTCTTGATACCTTAGAGTTGTTTATTCTCTTATTAGCTGATGATATTATTTTGATATCAGAAACGCCTGTTGGTCTACAGACTCAATTGAATAATTTACGAAGTGCTGCTGGTACACTTCAATTAAAAGTTAATATGTCAAAAAGTAATATCATTGTGTTTCGTAAGGGGGGCTATCTTGGTGCAAGGAAAGATGGGTTTATGATGATGTTAATATGCCAGTTGTTAATGCATACAAGTATTTAGGTATAATGTTTTCCACGCGGTTGAGTTTCACAGGTGCTTGTAAAGATTTGGCAAGTAGGGCAAAGAATGCTTTACTATGTATTATGAAAAAGTTGTATGTTTTGAATAATACATCCTTTAATGTATTTATCAAGTTATTCGATACCCAAGTACAGCCCGTTGTACTTTACGGCTCTGAATTATGGGGCTTAGACAAAGCTGCTACTTGTTGCGAATCTGTTCATTTATTTGCTCTAAAAAAGTTTCTTGGTGTAAACAGACGTACGCCCAATGATATGATATACGGAGAAACTAATCGCTACCCAATATTTGTTTTATCTGCTGTTAATTGCATTCGATATTGGCTTAAGTTATTGCAAATGTGTAACGATAGAATTCCAAGAAAAGCCTACAATAACTGGGCCTCCAAAGTTCGTATTTGTTTGACAGAATATGGGTTTGGCTATGTCTGGTTAAATCAGGGAGTGGAAATATCAAAGCATTTATAAGTATTTTCAGACAACGATTAATAGATTGTACATGGCAAAAATGGTCTGACCATATTCACAATAGTGATAGATTTAGTTTCTATAACAATGTTTGCAGTGTGCATGATTTGAAACCATATTTGACCGCTGATATTGATAGACATTTACAGTATGTTACAACACGTCGATTAGGAATATCAGAATTAAAAGTGCACCTTTACAGATACAGAATGGCTAACAACGAGGATCTGATTTGTCCATTATGTAAAGTAGCACAAGAAGATGAAATACATTTTGTTCTTTGCTGTCCAGTTCTTAATGGTATTCGTGAAAAGTTCATCAAACCTAAGTATTATAGTCAACCGTGTTTATTTAAATTGTGTTTATTAATGTCTTCTCAATCAGTTGAAGTTATTAGAGGTCTTTCAATGTTTCTTTCTAAAGCATACAAGTTCAGAGAAACTGCCACATCTTAAGAATGTTGTTCGTATCGCCATTGCTATGTCTTTGTTAAGTCATAACTAGCGCTGCTTCAATGCTCTTTTGTTGTTTACATTCCCCTCATAAGGGGCCTTGGCCTAAATGAAATTAAACGGGATTCCGAATCCGAATCCGAATCCGAATCTCTCTCTCTCTCTCTCCTCTCTCTCTCTCTCTCTCTCTCTCTCTCTCTCTCTCTCTCTCTCTCCTCTCTCTCTCTCTCTCTCCATACCCAAATGTGCTCTCTCTATGTCTCTCTCTCTCCTCTCTCTCTCTCTCTCTCTCTCTGTCTCTGTCTCCCCTTCCCCCCCCCCCCCTCTCTCTCTCTCTCTCTCTCTCTCTCTCTCTTTCTCTGTGAAACATCCACAGAATCTCCTTGTCCTGCTTGTAGACACATTATTGATGACGAAGAACACTTTCTGTTCCATTGTACTGCTTATAATGAAGTGCGGACAAATTGTTCATTTTTCCAGTTAGATATAGCGAAAAGACAAAATGTCGTTGTCGTGTTATCATCACATGATGAACTTTTAAATCGGTTGCGAAATTCATCGCGGAAACATTTAAAATTACACAGATGAAGGATAGTGAAATTTAAGATCATTTAAAATCATTCATTCATTCTCTCTCTCTCTCTCTCTCTCTCTCTTCTCTCTCTCATCTCTCTCTCTCTCTCTCTCTCCTCTCTCTCTCTCTCTCTCTCTCATACACAGATGTGTGTGTGTGGTGTGTGTGGTGTGTGTGTGTGTGTGTGTGTCTGTGTCTGTGTCTGTGTGTGGACTGTAACAGGTTCTGTGGACCAGCCAGCACGGTCGACATCCCCACAGCTGGCCATCCACCCATGGTGCTGAGGACCTTCGGAGACGCTGTGGCCGAAACTGCCCTGCGCATGTCCTCCCTCGTCCTCACGCAAAAGCAGGTGTTTCTGCTCAAGATGCAGCCAGGGCCACAATACCTGTACCTGCAGGTCCGCCAGGCACCGGAAAAACTGTAGTATTGTTTCTGAAGGCCCTGCAGTGGGCAAGGCAAGGGGTGCGAGTGGTCGTTGTCAGTCAGTCTGTCAATACGCCCCTGCTCATCTTGGTGAAGGAGCAGCTGAGAAGAATGCTGCAGGGAGCAGAACCTGCTGGAAGCATCCATCGCTTCAACTGTGACATAAATAACGCCAAGGAGGATGTTTCCAGACTGGTACAGCTGCTCGATGCTGGTCCTGATCCTGAGGCTTTCATCATCTTTGATGAGGCTCCTCTTGGCATGTCAGTTTTTGACCTGGGTCACGTGTGTGTGTGTGTGTGTGTGTGTGTGTGTGTGTGTGTGTGTTGTGTGTGTGTGTGTGTGTGTGTGTGTGTGTGTGTGCCTTGTGTGTGTGTGTGTGTGTGTGTGTGTGTGTGTGTGTGTGAAATATAGAATCTGTTCTCTTGTTCCAGATATCATATCCCTCTTTATTTGAACGCGTTCAACGGCTCACGCGAATAAAAAACAAACAAACAAATGAATAAACGAACACGTTAATAAGCAAATGAATAATTAAAAGAAAAGGGAAAGTAGATAAACGAATGAACAAATAAATAAATGAACAAAGTAATAAACAAATGAAGAAATAAGTAAAATCAGTCAATGAATAAATGTGTAAATGGAGGTAGGAATTAACTAATAAAAAAAGTAAATAAAGGAATGAATGAAGGGATCAATTAATTGATGTCAAGATACATGCAGTGTAAACAACGGAATATGGACAAAAACTCAAACTCAAATAACCACAGATTTCGCTCATGACATAGGTAACGAACAGTTGTTTCCCCTACATCATCAGATTGCCTCTGTATTCAACTTGTGAGTTCATTATTCACGCGCTATTCTGTTTAGTGTATCTATGTCTAGTTCAGTGCACTAAGTAGTTTATGTTGTCTTTTATATCAATACAGTGATAATTCATGTCGTGTTTTATAGTACTGCAGTGTGTTGTCTTGTATTTTAATGTGCTGCATTGTTGTCACAAGAAGTTTCTGTGAGCAGAGCTTGGGCCATTCTCTCCAGGCAAACTGTCAAATTCCTCTGGTGCAAGCCAATTATCATGCAGCATGGTTGTGGGGGTTCAGCTTTTAGTACAGGTTTTTGCCCCCAGCACCCGATCCGCCATCTCCGAAAAGTAAAGGAAAAATACAGACCTAACAATACTGTTCAATTCATTATTAATGACCTTCCAACTTACGTGCCGACGACGATACTTCTAATTCGATCACAAACGACGGCACCGAATTTCAGTGTCTGTTAGATGCACATGACGTAATAGTTCTCTTCATCTGCAAAGCTTGCTTACAAGATATATGAAACTGTATTTGTACAGCATTGATTGGGGATTTCAAAGTCTGTTTTACCAAAATATGATCCTAAAATACCTCTTGCATTCAAAGATCAGTCAAATATCATACAGACCACAAACCGGTACACATTTTGCGAGATAATTTTCCGTAAAATGGCACAAGTACTCAAAAGCATTTTTGTAAAGTAAGCAAAGAAAACACTGCACACCCGAAATAAACAAGGAAAAGTTCAAAACTGAAACCAGACGTAATGATTCGCCTCTGTAATATGCTAATTATACCAGTATCCATTCATTGGAGTTGACATGTGGTTCATTTCTACAGATCTCGACATGAGTGGCGCAGCTCTTGTATTCCAACCCTGTTCTACCAAGTTTATCTGTAGCAGCAGCAGCACCACCACCGTCACCTACCCCCCCCCCCCCCCCTACACACACACACACACACACAAACGCACACAAGTCTGCAATTTTTAAAAGCCTGCTTAAAATGCAGTGAGTCTTCCTGCCTCAGTGAAACATGGTTGATACCCAATCAGATTACAAACTGTACACAACTGAGTATCTGGTTACATACAACAAAAGCAAACAACTAATCACACCTCTAACAGGCATCTGGAAGCATGCTTCAAAATATTGAAGCATCTTATACTTCATTGCTAGAATGTATCTGAAATATTCCACATAAAATAGAACTGATTCATATCCGAAGGGAACAAAACATGCCATGAAAAAGGAATTAGATTCCAACAACACATCTATCCGGAAAACGAAACAAAACAAACACAAAAAGGTGGCGCTTTGAGAATTTACTAGAAATTACCGACTAAAAACTAAACACACGACATCTTGAACGAAGACATGAAGTCAGTGGACATCGCTGCAGTGGTCAGGATCCACAAACAGGAAAGAATAAATTACACGGACATTACAGATGGAATCAGAAAATTGGTCAGTATGCGTATTCGCTATGATCTGGACATCTACTCCACCAGACGCAGACTTGTGCAAACAATGCTCAAGTGACATGCTCTGCTGTGGTGCTCTACAAAGCCACGCTGCAAAATAGTCCATGAATTCATAACATGAAACGACTGTAATGGCTCTGTGTATAGGGCCAGTATAAACTGTCGTTCACGCAGAAGCCACACACACACACACACACACACACACACACACACACACACACACACACACACACACACACACACACACACACACACACACGCACGCACACTCGCGCGCGTGCGCGCACACACACACATGCACACGCGCGTTCGTGCGCACACACACACACACACACACACACACACACACACACACACACACACACACACACACACACACACACACACACAAAGTTTAAGAAAAGTAAACTTATCACAATGGACCAGCCGCCGTGGCGAAGTGGTTAGCGTCGCGGACTCCCGGCTGGGAGGTCGTGGGTTCGAATCCCATCAGAAGTCATGTGGGTTTTTCTGCCCCGACCGGCTCCTACCCAGAGTTGAGTTTGCTGCGGACTCAGTTGGGGAGACTGGATCACACAGTCGAGTTTTATCCACTTAATGGATGCGTTTCTGAGAGTGTTGCTCAAATTTCCTGACCAACACTGCAGATGCCTGTATCTCTCGGGCCTGGTTAAACGCCGGGATATATTATAGAAAGGAAGCGTAGAGTTGAGCCCTGTCATATAGTCTCAGACCGAAATGGAAAACCGTAGCATCATCTTAATCATCCTCATTCTCATTGATCAGCATTAGAAAAAAAAAGTCTCAAATTCTGTGGCCCTTCATGCCCTGCTCTCATGGTGACCTCAATTTCGATGTCCTCTCCACGCCTCTGGCTTTGGTTTGGTTCCGTCGGGTCACCGGGTATCGGCGAGTCCATGGGGTCTGTCGGTGGACGGACGTGGTGGCGCCCTCCGGAGGGAGAGTTCACTCACGCCGGCTCCGCGACTAAGCAATTATTGTCGTCAGTAGGGGGCTTAGTAGGTGGTTTTCCTGCGTATGTTAGATCAGAACAGGCGCCACTGAACACCACCGAAGTGACTCGGCAGCAGTGCAGTGTCTCCTCCAGTGGGTTGCCTCTTAACGACTTGACATTGACTGCTCCCTGTGGATTGCCAGTGCCGGAGCTGCGGCGGGGCCGACCGGCTGTGGCTGTGGACGGGGTGTCGGAATGAGCGGCGTGGGTACACTGGCCTCTGAGGTGGCGCAGAGGTTGGGACAGCAAAAAAAAACAAAACAAAACAAAAAAAAAACAACTTATCACAATGTTGATAAAATGTACAGATGCTCAGAATTTTCTGATAATCTTCACTGTAATATTATTTGAAATTTGAAAAGTAAACTTATTATCAGAATATTGATAAAAATGTACAGATGCTCAGATTTTTTCTGATGTTCTTCACTGTAATATTTGAAATTTGATAAGTGACAACTTTTTTTTATTTAACAAATTATCGAAACAACAAAGACAAGAAAACGTTGGCTTAATACATTCGCGATCCCGTATATTTAATATGTCGGATAATCAAAATCCTTTTTGTTTTTCGAAATTTTAGAATGAGAGGGGGTTAGTTACCACCAAGGACACAGACGGAGTACAGTACAAGACACAATGCATTTTGACCTCTTGGATCTTCTTCAGCGAAAAGAATTAACATTTAGGACAGTGAAAACGAGAAACCACCTATCTTCTCGTGTTCGCCTCACGATCAAAATCGCCAGCGGACGGAAACGAGGCTACCAAGGAGGGCATCATGGGAAGGACATGAGCGGGTGGGGTGGGGGAAGGGCGTGAAACAATGAGGTCTGTGGCTTGTTTTGTAGACTAGTATGATTATATTAGTGACGGTAGTGGTTATCGTGGGTTGATGATAGTGTTTGGTGGGGCACCAAAACACACACACACACACAAAAACAACAAATATATATATATATATATATAATATATATATATATATATATATATATATATATATATATATATATGTTGTGTGTGTGTGTGTGTGTGTGTGTGTGTGTGTGTGTGTGGTGCGTGTGTGTGATTTTGTATATAATATATATATATATATATATATATATATATATATATAAATATATATTAATATATATATATATATATATATAGATCAATGTGGTTAAAATACCCAAAACGATTTTTAGAGTGCTCAACCCCTTGTATATATTAAAATAGGTTTTTTAAATAACCTATTTAACAAATGTTGCTCCCCAAGGGGTCGAGCATGATCAAAATCATTTTGGTATTTTATCTACATTAATATATATATACATATATATATATATATATATATATATATATATATATATATATATATATATATATTATATAAATATATATATATAAAATAAAATAAAATAAAATTTAAAAAAATCAAAAAAAAATCCTCAGAATCCTTAAAACATCATTCCAAAAGAACATGTACTATCTAAAATATTCAACAAAAATACCATCAAGCTATCATACTCGTGTATGCCCAACCTTAAAAATATAATTGATTCTTCCAATAAAACCAAAAACAACACAACCAAAGAGGGTGATGAAAGGATATCTTGTAATTCTTCCAATAAAACCAAAACAACACAACCAAAGAGGGTGATGAAAGGATATCTTGTAATTGCACAAAAAGACCAGTGCCCTCTGAACAATAAATGTCTCTACAACAACATTGTGTACCAAGCTACGTAACAACAGACAGTGATAAAGAAACATACATAGGGATCACGGCAAACCATTTAAAACCAGATATGCAAACCATAAACAGTCCTTCAAAATGAAAAATATAAAAACCAAACAGAACTAAGCAAATATAATTTGGAAGCTTAAAGATAAGAAAATAGATTACAACATATCATGGAGAATTATAAAAAGAACAACACCAAACAACAACATTCTAAAAAATGCAACTTGTGTACTACAGAAAAGTGCTGATATTATGTAAACCCCATCTAGCATCTCTGAACTCTAAAGTAGAAATGATAAACAATGCAGGCATAAATGGAAATCCTTGTCAATGCACCATTCCTAGCACGCCCCCCCCCCCCCCCCCCCGAACGTGCCCCCAAAAAGATTAAAAAAAATCTGCAGGCCACGTGCCACACGCGCAGAGCTCAGGCGCCCACATGCCACACCATATAAAACATGTGGCGTGCCCAAATTGTACACCCTGACGAAAGCGCCGGCTCGAAACAAATTTGTTGGTTTTAATTCTTCCATTTTAAAATCCTATTTAAACTGTATGTCGCTCCCTACATGGTCGATCACTTTAAAGTTCTGAGTGGCTTTTAACTCTGATTTTATTGATTGCTCCTCACGTTGAGCACTGTGGCCTAGCAGAACCTAAATTTAAAATGGAAGAATTAACTTTGGGCAGCCCACCAAAAATATACCTTTTTCCAATCCACAACTTTACATGAAAAAACTCATAGAGCAGACTGAAACATTTGTGCGCAACATGAGATGAAACGTTTTTCTTTTGAACCCAGATGCCAAAAAGGAAGATAAAAAAACTTATGGTTTTAAGTCATGGAGATCGCCACCTACAATAGAGGAAATGAAACCTTTTGAAGAAAGAATAAAAAACTAATACTAACATTGAATTCAAAAACCACATAATAATTTCCAAACAACATTGAATAATAACAAAAAACAAATCCAGAATGACAAAAAAATTCATAAAAGCTGACAAGACAAACAATTTCTATAAATGGAAACTAATGAGTACTCTCAACTCCTCAACAAAAATATTCAGAAAAATTATAAAAAAGCTGATAAGACCACATATGACAACATCAGCAAAAAGAAAAAGAACTTGTGCACCAGATGGATTTAGGTGACAGGATAGAAGCAACAGCAATAAAAGAAGCCTTATTACCCTTAAAGACCACAAACCTAACTTCCTCAACAACTCTACTTTGTAGACTGATAAACCCATCAAAATCTGAATTAGGGAAAATTAGTAAAAAGATCCTGGAAAAAGCAATAGAAGACATAAAAACAAACACTGAATACAATCTCTGAAAAACAGTTACGAAGTTATCCAATGTTTAAAGAACTGAACAACAGAAAATACAGTGTTCATTACTTTGACAAAGTGGACTTCTACCCTTCCATTGATGAGAATTACTCACTAAAGCACTAAGATTCGCCAACAAATATACAAATATAACAGATTCTGAGATGGAAATCATTCTCCACACTAAGAAAACTCTCTCCATAGCAACAGTGAAACTTGGATAAAAAAAACCACAGAAATTCCACAATCGATGTCACGATGGGATCTTATGATGGAGCTGAAACGTGTGAATTAGTTGGACTTTTCATGTTGTCTCATATACAGAAAATATTTGGTAAACAGGTTGGCTTATACAGAGATGACGGTCTTGCCACGTTAAACAATAAACCAAAAACCATTGAAAACAAAAAAAAACTTTGTAAAATTTTTCAAAAGCCATAACCTAAAAATCACAGTAGAAGCCAACAAAAAACATAAATTATTTAAACATAACATTAGACCTTAAGGATCATACATACAAACCATATAGAAACCTAATGACACACCTGTCTATGTAGACATCAATGTAACCATCCACCCTCCATCTTAAAAACCATACCTAATGATAAAACAAAAGATTATCTAAACTGTCATGCAATGAGAAAGAATTTAACAGTACAGCAGCTGAATACCAAGAGGCGCTGAAAAAAGTGGCTACAACTACAAATTACAATATAACCCAGATAGCAATATGAACAGCAACAGGAAAAACAGAAAAGAAAAATTATATGGTATAACCCTCCATATGATGAAGAACAAAAACTAACGTAGGAAAAGAATTCCTCAGAATCCTTAAAACATCATTCCCAAAAGAACATGTACTATCTAAAATATTCAACAAAAATACCGTCAAGCTATCATACTCGTGATGCCCACCTTAAAAATATAATTGATTCTTCCAATAAAACCAAAAACAACACAACCAAAGAGGTGATGAAAGGATATCTTTGTAATTGCACAAAAAAAGACCAGTGCCCTCTGAACAATAAATGTCTCTACAACAACATTGTGTACCAAGCTACGTAACAACAGACAGTGATAAAGAAACATACATAGGGATCACGGCAAACCATTTTAAAACCAGATATGCAAACCATAAACAGTCCTTCAAAAATGAAAAATAAAAAACCAAACAGAACTAAGCAAATAAAATTTGGAAGCTAAAGATAAGAAAATAGATTACAACATATCATGGAAAAATTATAAAAAGAGCAACACCAACAACAACATTTCTAAAAATGCAACTTGTGTACTACAGAAAAGTGGCTGATATTATGTAAACCCCATCTAGCATCTCTGACTCTAAAGTAGAAATGATAAACAATTGCAAGGCATAAATGGAAATCCTTGTCAATGCACCATTCCTAGCACGCCCCCCCCCCCCCCCCCCCCCCCCCCAACGTGCCCCCAAAAAGATTAAAAAAAATTGCAGGCCACGTGCCACACGCGCAGAGCTCAGGCGCCCACACGCCACACCATATAAACCGGGCGTGCCCAACTTGTACACCCTGACGAGAGCGCCGGCTCGAAACAAATTTGTTGGTTTTAATTCTTCCATTTTAAAATCCTATTTTAAACTGATATAATATATATAAATATATATATATATAATATATATATATATATAAATATATATATATAAATCAGAGTTAAAAAGCCACTCAGAACTTTAAAAGTGCTCGACCATGTATATATAATATGAACAATATAAAAGTGTTCTTTAAAAATCTAAAGGTGCTCAACCCCTTGGGAGCAACATCTGTTAAGAAATATTTTAAAAATGAAGTATAAAATCAACAAGCTGTTTCGAACCTCTCGCTCTCCTCAGGATATTCTTTTGGGCACCTATCTGTCTTTTATAGCGTGCGGGACCTGATTCCATTTCTGCACGTGCGAGTCGCTTCACGTGTGGTCTGTGGTTCTTGTTGGGTCTGTTCAGGTGGCGTGCGCTAACAAAGATTTCCATTTGTGCCTGCAATTGTTTACTATTTCTAGTTTTGTATTCAAGGTTGCTAGGTGGGGTTTACATAATATTAACCATTTTTCTGCGGAGCATAGATTGCATCTTTTTGAAATATTGTGTATGATGTTGCTCTTTTTATGATTTTTTGAATGACTGTTTGTGTTTGCGTATCTGGTTTTGAAAGTGTTTTCTGTGATCCCTATATATGTTTCTTTTCATTTCTGAAGTTACCGTAGCTTGGTATACAATGTTGCTGTGAAGGCATTTGTTGCTTAGGGGCACTGTTCTTTTTGGTGCAGTTGCAAGATGTCCTTACAGCACCCTTCTCTTTTAATTTGCTTTTCCATTTTGTTAGATGAATCAATTATGTTTTTAAGTTAGGCATACATGAGTATGATAGTTTGATGGGTTTTTGTGAATATTTGGACAGTTTGTGTTCTTTGAAATGATGTTGCCAAGATTTTAAAGAATTCTTTTCCTACATTGTTTTTACTTGTCCATCGTATGTGGTTGTACCATATGATCTTTCTTTTCCTATTTTCTTATTTCTGTTCGTGTTATTGTCTGACTGTATTGTAGTTTGTAATTGTAACCACTTTTTTTGTAATGCTTCTTGATATTCTGCTGCTGCATCATTGAATGCATTTTCATTGCATGACAGTGGATAGTCCTCTTGTTTATACCATTGGGTATTGTTTTTAGGATGGATGGTGGTGGTTTGCTTTGATATTACGTAGATTGGTATGTCATTGGGTTTTTTGTATGGTTGTACACGTGGTCATTGAGGTCTAATGTTATGTCTAGGTAATTCACTACTTTTTGTTTGCTTCTATTGTGATTTTTAAGTGTGGTTTTAAAGATTTACATAATTCTTTTTTCTTGTTTTCAATGGTTCTTGGATTATTGTTTAATGCAGCGAGGCCGTCATGTCTGTATAAACCGACCTGTTTTCCAAGTTTTTTTGGATGTTGGATAGCAGAATAGTCCGACTAGTTCACATGTTTCGGCACCATCATACGATCCCATGGTTACATCAAATGTGGAGTTTTTGCTCGTTTTTTTTATTCCAAGTTTCATTTCTGCTATGGAGTAAGGTTTCTTGGTGTGGAAAATAATCTCCATTTCTGACTCTGTTATATTTGTGATTTGTTGGCAAATTTCAAAGCTTTATTGAGTAGTTCTTCATCTATGGATGGATAGAAGTCTACTATGTCAAATGTAATGAACATTGTATTTCTCTTTTTATTGAGTTTCTTAAACCATTGTATGACCTCATAGCTGTTTTTTTCCAAAGGTTGTATTTAGTGTTTGATTTAACATCTTCTATAGCATTTTCCAAAATTCTCTTGCTTATTTTGCCCAGTTCGGATTTAGATGGGTTTATAGTCTACATGTTGGGTTGTTTTGAAGTTAGGCTGTGGCTTTGAGTGTTATGAAGGCTCTTTTGTTGCTGTTGCCTCTACCCTGTTGCTTAACTCCATGCGGTGTGCAAGCTTTTTCTTTTTGTGGATGTTGTTGTGTGTAGTTTTGTCAGCTTTCTTGTAGTTTTTCTGAGTTTTGTTTAAGAGTTGAGAGTATTCATTTGGTTCCATTTTGTAAAAATTGTTTAGTATTGTCAGCCTTTACGAATATCTTTTTATCATTTTGGATTTGTTTATATCATTTGCTAGTGATGTTAAGAAAGTTATTTGATTTTTTGAATTAATATGGCTATCAGTCCCTTCATTTTGTCTTCGAAAGGCTTCATTTCATCTATTCGGAGGTGATCGCCATGATTTGAATCCAATGTATTTTTGTCTTCATCTTTGCATTTGGGTTTAGGAAGAAGAACGCCTTCCATCTCATATTGGCACAACTTTCTCGGTTTGTTCTATCAGTTTTTTAGTGTAAGTTTGTGGTTTGAAAATGGATGTTTTAGTAGATTGCCTAAAAGTTGATTTCTCCATTATAGATTTGTCAGATCACAGTGCTCACGTGAGGAGCGATAATTATGAACAATATAAAAGTGTTCTTTAAAAATCTGAAGGTGCTCAACCCCTTGGGAGCAACATCTGTTAAGAATATTTTAAAAATGAAGTATAAAATCAACAAGCTTGTTTCGAACCTCTCGCACTCCTCAGGATATTCTTTTGGGCAACGCTATCTGTCTTTATAGCGTGCGGGACCTGATTCCATTTCTGCACGTGCGAGTCGCTTCCACGTGTGGTCTGTGGTTCTTGTTGGGGTCTGTTCAGGTGCGTGCGCTAACAAAGATTTCCATTTGTACCTGCAATTGTTTACTATTTCAACTTTTGTATCAAGTTGCTAGTGTGGTTTACATAATATAAACCATTTTTCTGGGAGCATAGATTGCATCTTTTGAAATATTGTTGTATGATGTTGCTCTTTTATGATTTTTTTCCATGATATGTAGTAGTCTATTTTTTTTATCTTGATCTCCAAAAGTATTTACTCAGCTCTGTTTGATTTTTGTATTTTTCATTTTGAATGACTGTTTGTGTTTGCGTATCTGTTTTTGAAAGTGTTTTCTGTGATCCCTATAATATGTTTCTTTTTCATTTTCTGAAGTTACCGTAGCTTGTATACAATGATTGCTGTGAAGGCATTTGTTGCTTAGGGGCACTGTTCTTTTTTAGTGCAGTTGCAAGATGTCCTTTCAGCACCCTTCTCTTTTATGTTGCTTTTCATTTTGTTAGATGAATCAATTATGTTTTAAGGTTAGGCATACATGAGTATGATAGTTTGATGGTATTTTTGTTGAATATTTTGGACAGTATTGTGTTCTTTGGAAATGATGTTGCCAAGATTTTAAAGAATTCTTTCCTACATTTGTTTTTACTTGTCCATTGTATAGTGGTTGTAACCATATGATCTTTCTTTTCCTATTTTTCTTATTTTCTGTTCTTTGTTATATATATATATATATATATATAATATAATATATATAATATATATATATATATTATATATATATATAATATAATATATATAATATAAAACAAAGAACAAGAAAGAAAACTCGACCACTTTAAGGAAGCTATAGATCAATATTATTACATGTAAATAATTTCGGCTCCTCTGCGAAGCCTTCTTCGGTACCTTCACGTCACTTCTGTAGAAACGAAGTTCTAGCGCTACGTCAAATGTTCAAAAAGACGTCAACTCTCTCTCTCTCTCTCTCTCTCTCACTCCTCTCTCTCTCTCTCTCTCTCTCCTCTCTCTCATCTCCCTCTCTCTCTCTCTCTCTCAATCTATCTGTCGCTTTACATGTTTAAGGCACACATCACATCCGAAATACATTCCTTCGCCCGGTCTTCACCATGAAGTGAAATCCTTTCTTGAATTGAGACCATTGAAAATTGTGCCAAGGTTGCACTGGTACCAAATCTCCTTGCGAAGTAGATCTTCATCATCATCTGCAGCGTCAAATGCGGTGATCTTGAGGAATGGGAGGTTCTTGTCTTTTGTCTTTATTGATTGATTTTTATCATTATATATACATATATAAAGAAAAGTGATAATGTAAATATTTTAACAACTGAAGTTCGTGAACATCTAGAAAACAGCTATCCAAATCATCTAAAAGTGTTTACAGATGGGTCGGTAATGGAATCCTCTGACAGTGGTTCAGGCTTTATAATACCAACCTTAAATGTCAGGAAATCATTATGTAGGAAAGGGGTTTTCAATCTATACCTCAGAATTATATGCAATACTGAAGGCTTTGACTTACATATATGATACATCAATTGCTTTCTATCAAATTTTACTTTGTGTTGATTCCAAATCAGTTTTACAGTCATTAGAGCGTTGGGACTGCAAAGCTAGAAAAGATTTGCTTTTTGAAATAAAACATCTCCTGCATTGTTTCATTACACTAGGCATAAGAATTGATTTTTGTTGGGTCCCATCTCACTGTGGTATAAAGTGGAATGAAATAGCAGACAGTCTTGCAAAAGAAGGAGCAATAGAAAGACGGAAAATTTACTAAACAATCCCTTAGATCTATCCTCTTGTGAATTAATCCAAATTATGGAAAAATGTATGCATAAGCAGAATTCTAGTCAAAAAATGGCTACTTTACCGTCGTGCCCAAGGCACATTGTTAGATTAATTCATAAATTAAGTTGAATGCTTGGAACACTAAATATTCTCATGGTATTTCTTGTGTATGCAGAGAAAACATTTCTGTACATCATCTTTTGTTTGAATGCTCAGTGTTGACCCCACTCTATGAGGAGAAAGGTATTCAGATGAATAACATTGATAATGTCAGTACTGTCTTATATGGTTCATATGTTGCTGAAATTGCCATGGTTATTTCGCAGTCACAGGTTGCAAATTTTTTATAAAGATCAACAACTTTGTGTACCGCTAGGGTATTTATTACACTCATGTCAATATGCATATATCAGATGTGGGTTTGATAGTACTAATGTGGATGATAAGTTAAGTGTGGAGGGTGTTTTTTATTTGTCTTTTTCTTTTTTTCTCTCTTTTTTTTAAGTGTCTAATATCATCTGGCGATGAAAAGACATTAAATAAACCACTGAACTGAACTGAACTGACATATATATAATGATAAAAATCAATCAATAAATAAGTAAACGACTTTAGTGGGTGTTGATGGTGATGATGGTAGTTATGTGTGGGTAGTTGTATGTGGGGGGTTGGGTGATGCTAGTAAATTCAGATGTAGAGGGAAAACACTGGAGGGTCGCTGCAACTTCTGTATGAAGTGGGTGGTGGGGGCTATGGTAGTGGTGTGTGTGTGTGTATTTTGTATGTGTGTGTGTGTGTGTGTGTGTGTGTGTGTGTGTGTGTGTGTGTGTGTGCGTGCGTGCGTGCGTGTGTGTGTGTGTGTGTGTGTGTGTGTGTGTGTGTGTGTGTGTGTGTGTGTGTGTGTGTTGGTGGAAGATATTGCTGACTGGTGTTGAAGTAGTGGGTATGTATATTTTGTGTTACTGTTGGATGTTGATGCCTTGGGCTGTAGCTTACCAAGTTTGGCAATGAGATGATTCTCTCGTGCTGTGCGTTCAAAGTTGTCACTCTGTGATTCCCAGAGTGCCAAGACTTTCACATGGTTGATGCTGTGTTGGGAGTGGTTGAGGTGTTGGGCAACTTGTTTGGGTTGGTGGTGGCGGATGTCAGCCAGGTGTTCAGAGATGCGTGTCTCAAGTGTGCGGGATGTTTCACCTATATAGATCTTGCCACACAGCTGGCAATGGATAGCGAATACAATGTTGCGGATCTGGCAGGAGAATGTGCGTTTTAATTGTGACGGAGTCTTTGGGGTCTTGTAGGATGGTGTCTGGTTTGGTGAGGGGGCAGATTTTGCAATTAGGTTTTGAGCTGGGGTGAGTACTTGGTGGTGTAAGTGTGGAGATTCTGTTCAATTTGCATCGCATGAGAAGATATTTCAGGTTTGAAAGTGATCATGGATCTAGTATGGAAGGTAGGTTTGTGGTTTCGTACAATGTGCCAATTAGATCTGAGAATCCTGAGATGGGGAGGGTTTGTGGGTGGAAGAGGAGGTAGGTGGTGGGTCTGTTTGTCTCCTTTGGATGCTGGGTTTCCAGAGCAGATGTTCTGGATATGTCTGTGGTGCGGCTTAGAGCTTTGTTGAAGACGGAACTGGGGATATCCATGGTTTGTGAAAAATAAATACTGACATGCTGGCTGCTTGTATAGTGAAGTCTTCTTCACTGGAGCAAAGTCTGCTAAGACGGAGAAATTATGAGTAATTGAATGCTATCTTTTGTGTATGGGTTATGATGCGTAGTCTAGGTATGCACATGCTTTAGAGGTTTGTAGAACATGGAAGTTTTGAGTAGGCCATTTTCGAGGGAGATGGTGATGTCTAGGAAGTTAACTGACAGTGAAATGGTGTAGGTTAGTTGGATGAATGGATGGAAGTTCTGGGCCAAGTTGAGGAGATCTTGTTTGGGCATGGATGTGGCTCAACTCAATCATCAATGTACCTTCTGAATAATTCCGGAGTGGGGCCTGTGTATGTGGTTAGCAAGCAGTGTTCCTAGTGTCCCATGAAGAGGCAGGCATAGGATGGTCCCAGTTTGGTGCCCATAGCGACACCACTGATTTCTGAGAAGGTGTGATTGTTGAATTGAAAGGTGTTGAGGGTGAGGACTAATTCTGCAAGTCTGACCAGTGTAGTGGTGGGAGGGTGTTGTTGGTTTTGGAAGGGGGGGGGGGAGAGGGGGGCGTTTGTCGAAGAAGAATGTGAGGGCCTTCAGTCCATCGGCGTGGGGGATGGAGTTGTAAAGTGAAACCACGTCAAGTGTGAAGAGGAGGCTGGGTTGAAAAGTGGGGTCTGTGTTGTTGTTACGGATGGAATTGGTCGTGTCTGCAGGTGTCTGACTGTCTGACTCTCACACAGAAATTATGGATGCATGCACGACTTTTCCAATTCACATACACACACCCACTCACCCGAACATTGACAGCCAGGCAACAGAACAACACTTTCTTTTTGTTTTATGCTGCCCGAGCCATCAGACAAACATATATAATAAATGCAAGTTCATCAATGGATCAGCATGCCAACCATAAGGCGTACACACAGAACTACATATATATATACTACTTCAGGTACGCCAAACAGGGTGCACAACACAAAATATATCTATATATAATTGGCTATTTACAAGCGCTGCTGGTTCCAATGACGACAAAGATGATGACGACGATGAAAACGATGAAGTGGATGAAGACGACGAAGATGACGTCTACAGAGTCAAGTCCGATGCAGGACTAATAGAACCTCACAGAGCTGTGGCTCAGAAAACACTACCACATTCACGGCGTCGCTGCCGACGACAGGGCGACAGTCTCACACAGGAGCTGTGGCTCACACACAAAAACACAGAACGCAGCGACGGCATAGCCAATAGGTCGCTGATCAAATCTCGGGAGTGGCACTCTGGCTTGGCAGCAGCGGCGTCTCCGCCCAACTGGCTCAGCCCCAGGTGCAGTAGCAGGTAGGGTAGTTGTCGGCACTCAGGCTGATCTCTCCACACCGACAAAAGGTGGAGAACAAGGGGTAGTCCACAGCTATGGCCCCAACCCTCAGAAAGTGACAGCCAGTCCCCTACAGACAAGGGTACACTTCTACCTGGGGAAACTGATTAACTACCTTGATTATCATGGCTACTATTCATCACAGTCATGACTACATTCATATTCATTAGCCACATCACATTCCACTAGAACTTGGGACAAACATTAGCATATTCTTTCTCCATAACACTACAACATTCCCTTTTCCGGAATCATTACGCTACAACATTCCCTTTTCCGGAATAACAACACTACACAAGAAAGGATTTCAATATAAACCTTTCAAAATCTAGTTTTCCAAATTGGGGAAAGGATTCCCACCTGGACCCTCTTCAATAAACCATGAATACAGTCATTACACACAATTAATAGTTACTTTTCATCAAACTATGAATGTCTTTCGTCATGTCACAAATGTTCATTTCTCTTGTGTAACGACAAGAATGTTCATTTCATTTGATATAGTCACCAGATTTTAGAAGGTTCCTTTTTTCAAACGATTCATCCACTTCAATAAATGTAAGAGAAAGATTTCCACAACACTCTTGTTTATCAACACACAACTATTCAATATTCATATCAAGAGTGAGTTAAATACTCATCCTATCAAAAATCAAAACCAGCATAATTATATGATAGTCTCTGTCGCTCACTTTGGGAGCTTATTATCCATAGCATCAAAACTCTCCCTCTTCTTGGAAAGTTAAGTTACAGAATAAACAAAATCATTTTTCTTTCCTGAAGACCACTTCCTTTTAACACTCATTTCATCTATTCATGTTTTCCGAAAGAATTTCGTTTTGCTACCCTATCAAGTCACAGGATAACAGAACAACAAATACTTTTTTTCTAAACAAAACCTTTACAGTGTGCTGAAGAAGTTTCAGTCGCTCCTAAACGGGAATACGGTTTGGGTTTGCTAATAAATAAATATTGAATGATAAATACCTGACTGCCACGAAAAAACAGATGGGAGTCCCTCTTCGGCTTCTGGGTAGTTGCGTTGCCGGAATCACTTCAGAGACTGCCTAACCGTTTCAGCTCACCCGACTTTAAAAGCACAGGTGAGCAGCAGTCAGGTAAACTTTTCAACCGCTTCTTAGCACGGTTGCATGAAAATTTGTTACTGGACGGAAAACAGTCCATCACAGTTGTATGAATTGATCATGTTTAGTGTGTGGGTTGTGTCTTTGAGGTATGTGGGGGGGTTCCATACTATGGGTTGAAGAGAAAGTCTAAGTACTGTGAAATGTGTTTGGTGGGGCAGCTGCAAGCAGAGATGATGGGTCTGCCAGGTGCGTTTCTTTTGCATAGTTTGCATATTTTGGGAAGCAGGTAGAAGGTGGCCTGTTTAGTGTCTGTCATGATCAGGAGTTTGGGTGCGGTCAGTATGTTGTTGATTTTGATTTCTTCTTTGACGAGTTTCTGGTGTTGTGGGAGGAGTGATGTTGTGAATAGTGTGTAGAAATTTGTGTTTGACAGTTGTTTTTGTGCTTCTGTTATGTACAGTTGTTTGTCCCAGACCACAACAGCACCACCTTTGTCTGCTGGCTTGATGACTTAACAGTTTGTTGATTTTGTGAAAAAGTTACAATGTCAGAAAGGTCTGGATTTGGTTTGCCTAATGTCTTGTTTGCATTTTTTAAAATGTAGAATTCAACTTCACAGGATTTGTTGGAGGGTGGTTGGCGGAGCACTGGATTTGGGATTTGACACAGGCGAGTGAAGATGTCAGAGTTCTGTGGGGGGGGGGGGGGGGGGGCTGGGCATGTTTACAAGTGTCGCCATCCAACGAAGTTTACTAAAGAATCTTTCCACATTGTAACGAAATGCTTGACAAACCCATCCGATTGGTCCCACTCAAACCCCAAACCAAATAATAGATTTCAAATCCATGCCCACTCTCCCCTCTCAAACCCCCTCTCTGCATCATTCCTATCACCCTACCTCCCTTCCCCTCTCAACCCTTCTTTCCCACACTGAGCAGCTACGATGCAGAAAAATGTCCATTGCATTGTGACAATTGCCTTTCTCACACCCACCCACCCCTTTCCTGGCGCTATCTTCACCCCCCCCCCCTCCTATCCTGTGACACAAAGGCATGTTGCCACTCTCTCCACCCCCCACCCCCACCCCACCCCCCACCTGAGCCACATGCGGCCGTAGTTGACACAAAGGTAACCGTCAAACCTCCCTCCTTCTCCAACCCCCAATATATCAACAGTTCGTGTGCTCGCGGACCTTTGATAAATGATGTCACTGTGTTTTCTCCATGATGGTCTTTGTCTATACAGACGCATAAATTAACTGACAGCCGATTAAGTTCAAACAATTTCCGAGGCAAATGATGATAAGAATAGATCCCCCCCCCCCCCTCTCACTTCTGGTGTTTGACTGACATCTTGTCAGCCAGATCAGAAACTTGATTTGACAGTTTAGAATACATATACCAAACACATAGGGTCACAACTTCACTGACCCCTCAAGACTGCCTTGACCCCTCAAGACTGCCTACGAAAGGGACGATCAGAGAAAAGGGCTGATAACCTACTCCTTGATCTCAAGTCATTCACTGCTTCATTCCCAGGAAAAGTGAGTTGGAATTCTGTTTTACATTTTCGATTTTTTTTTTGTATGCTGTGTGGGTTAACATGGTAACTTTGTACAAATACTTGGTGACATTTATCAAACTGATGAATGATTATTCTGTGTAGTAGTTCGCTTGCCATCATATGGCAAAAGCTCTCTCTCCGTGTGGTTATGATTCTTTGTTAACAATCTGACCACTATTCTTTGTGCTCACCCTGACTTTTGCCAGTATGCAATTCTGTCTGTTAAGCTAATAATTCAATGATTAATTTTGATCAGGAAAACAGTATGCCTGTGCTAGGTTAAAAACTGCTGAGCTGATTTATAAATGCTGGTGATTGTATGAATGATTTGCGGTGTATGACTTTAGTCTACACCACAAGTGTACTTGGACCAAGTGTAGCCCAAGTTAACGTGATTTAATTCATAAGAAACATGGAAGAGTTGTCTGAATGAAACTGTGTAGCATTGGATTACTGTCTCCAACCCTTTTGTAATAGCAGGGTTCACAGTGTCAAGAACATTTATTTACTGGACAAAAGTTACAGATTTTTTTGCTGATAGTTTAGGCCCTTACCTTTCAATCTGGATCCGGACCCAAGTCATTCTTTTGATGTGCCACTTGAAAGGGCGATGCAAACATTTCTACATATGCGTCACCTCGTATGCATGCTTTGAAGCCACTCTAAGTGCATAATACTTTGAATGTTCAGGTCGAAAGTGCACACATTGACTACATTTTAATGTTAACAAAGTTTCTGCAAGCACTTGTGAAAGTTCAAGTTAAATATCTCAAATGTTTGCTTTTCTTAGGTCAAAATAGCGGAGTCTATACTGTCAAGAATGTGGCAAAGAAAGTCATTATTTTTTTTCATTTACATGAACAGAGTTTGGTGCAACCCAATTCCCTACATGAGCATCTGCTAGTCTGTGAGAAAACCAGATTCACTTTTACATCCACAATAAATCAGTTCTCTGCATGCTTTTGCAGCTGGTTCTAGAGAAGTCCATATGGTTGATATGTCTTTGACGACTGGCTTTTGGTCCAGTTCCAGTCCTCAGGTGAAGGCAAGTCATCCTGGGTCTCGTCCAGATTTCCCAGATACGTGTCTGGTACAATGCACGTTTTTGCATGCTGCAACAGAGCTGCTTGACTGGGGGAGGAACTTTTTTCTTTTGCTTTTTTCCTTCTGGCAGACTAGAGCCTTTTGACATTCATTCACTGTGTCCAAATTTGCTGTTTTGTCATACATGACAACAGCGAAATGTTCAAGCAGTTTAAATTCTTCACAGTCTTCCTGGAGATGGCAGAAGGGTTTCTTCATTGGTTTCTGGAAAGCTTTGGTAACATCTGGATAGCAGCGCTAGGCCTCCCATGCTGTGCATTTTCCTCAGCCAAAGAAAGCTGACACACAGTCACATCCTGTAAAGGCATGGAAGGCTGGCAAAGCTTCTGCCTTGTTCTTTCCAATTCTTGAGAAAATGTCATTGATGTGTATGCGTGTAAAGTTCTTTCCAGTGCCAAAGTCAAACCCATATGCTTAATTCTGGACAGATCACTTGTAGACTGTGGAATTTCCTAGGAGGATTGCGATAACATCTGTGTCAACAGTCCGAACGAGGCAATCAGTTGCACCTTTCTTCACTGCATCAGTTAAATGAAACACAATCTTCTTGATGGCAATCTGAGATACCGTCACTGGACCATGAACGATGGCCTTTTCCCCTCCGCTTACAACAACTACTTTCTCTGGATGGAAGTGAGTTTCTTCAGTGACAACTGATACGAAATTCATGAGTTCTATTTTGTTCTCAGGATCTCTCAGGAAGTCTTGCCATTTGTGTGGGATCTTGGTTTGCTTTTAAAACAGGCTACTTTCAGCATACGTATCCCACACTATGTCTAGTCTCTTTGTATTCTCCAGCTGCTGAGATACGTATGGGAGGAAGACATCTTTTGCAAAATTCATCAAATGTTGAGCTACCATGAGGGATAAGAAATGAAGTACAGCAGTACCATCCAGCACCTTGACGTCAGACATGACAGGGGATTCAACCGCTGCAACTGTATCAGTTTTTGCGCGTTTGGTGTCAGTTGTGAGGTACCTAACACAGCTGCAGGCATTTCGGCAAAGGCTTCAGCAAGGTCTGTGTCATCAGTGTCTATACTGTCGATTTCATCCAATTGATAAGCAGATTCCAGATCCCCAAGAATTGGTTGGACTTCTGCTTGCTCAGCTCTCAGCAAACAAGGCAACAAATCACTCTTCGCGCCTGCTTGAATCTTGTCTCTGTCCGCCAGTGAAGGTGAGTACACATGATTTTCATGTCGAAGAAGGTATCAAGATCAGCACCTCTGCTCTCAGCCACGACATATAGGCGTGAAAACAAGCTGATGTCTTCCTTCAGTTCTTTAGTTTTGTTTGGTTGCTTTTGCTTTGAAGATGGACTTCTGAAAAGATGAAGGGAATTCCTTTTGATGGGTACGTGAATTGATTTGGTCCCCTTTACCAACACAGATTCCATGTAGTCATCATACTGCTGCTTTCCAATGTTCTCAGTTTTTTCTTACAATCTCTACCACATCATCAGGAAGAACATCACGAGAACTAATGTTCAGCAATTCAGGACCAGATTCTAAGAAAGGGTTCCCCGTTGCATTAACACTTTTGATCAGAGAAACTTTTCGCTTCTTGAAGCGTTCTTGAGTTGCAAGCCCCTCTTCATGATGACTGGAATCCTCATTATCAAGTAATTCTGCCTCGAATTCTTGCATCAGTCTTGCCTGTTCAGGATCAGACAACATCTATCTTTGAAAGGCTGATGGATTTTGTGTCAGACCCACTGCCCCTCCAGACCACTTCACCAGTGAGTTATTGTGCTCGTGTGCTTGATCGATTGGAATTGCAGAATATTCTTCTTGTCGTCTTTGTCAGAACAAGGTGTCCCGCTGTTCAAACTCCTATAAGACAGAGTCAGGCAAGTTCTCCATGTCTCTGATATGGACTGGAAGCCAGCGTGAATACTTCTGGTGATCCAAAGCAAAAACCCAGGGGGACATGGCCTTCAGTGTCTCGACATATAGTCTGAAGTTTGCTGTTCTGATCGATCTGATATAGACCAATCCTAGAAGCTCTAGACTGAGTATTGAGTCCAGAAATGAAATGTTGGGCTCTTTGAAATCATTTCCTGTCTCCGTGTTTTCCATCGTTTCTTCAGTCTGAGGTCCAGGGTGGATGCAAGAAATGCTTCTTTTTGGAGCTGTGCAAGTGCTAGAGCACTGATTTGATGCGCAAGTCCCTTTTTCTTGTCAGGTGTGAACAACGCAAGAATGACTCTGCAATACCTGAAGACGCAACCTCTACCTCTACCAGAGCAGCAGTCCACCCTGAACATTCCAAGTAGTCTCCAATGGTATTCCAAAATTTCATCTCGACATGAAGACCTCCAAGCATAATGACTAAGGCATTTTCACCATACATCTCAGGCCACTTCCAGTGTATGTGCTTGGCCAGCGCAAACAGGGGTGTGCCCACAGCCATTACAGGTATCTGCCCAGGGTTTAGAAACTGAGTGGACTGGGACAGAATGTCCATGCCATGCTTCACCATGGCATGTGTAGCAGCTTTCTTGTAGAAGATGGGGAATTGTTGCGAAAGTGCTGGTTCTCTGGTCTCTGTCCCACCCATGTTGTACAGAAGCATGGAATGTTGACCGAGCTAAAGTGTCCCCAGTTTCAAGTTTCTTTTTTCTGTAGGTATTCCATTGCTTTTGTTAGCCACTGATCTTCTTGTTTTTCGTGCTGCAGCCATGTCTGCAACCACTCTCTTCATTTCAGCAAGCTTTGGTGGCTCGACTGTGGATTCTTTGAGAGAGACTGCAGGGACTGTGGTGTAAGAGTCGGGCAAAGTCAGTCCAAGAGCTCTTCCAGTGTCAGAAAGGGTGATCTGAGTGCGGCACTTGCCCAAGTTGATCTTCGATGGAGACTGGAACAAACTAATGCCTGTCCGTGAAAGGAACCTTCAGCGGTTGTGCTGGAGGGGTTATAATCCAGGTTATCGAGAGTGCCAACTGTGAAGAGGTTGAATCTCAGTTGTGAAGGGCAAACAACACCTTGCTCTTTGAACATGTGTAGGAAAGCTGATGCTAACTGCCTCTCTTGCTGCAAAATTCTCCCATAACTGGGACTCAATCCCAAACGATGCAGCATTATGATAAGTGTTTTTGATCTTGTCAGAGTGTGAACTTTCACGCCCAAGTACAAGGACAGAGGGGTTCGCGTTCAATGAGTGACGACTTTTCTCTCCAACACCAGCTTGACTTCTAACATTCTTCCTGTAGTTTACCAGAATTGTCTGACAAACTGTAAGACATGCTTGTGATTCCTTCTTCTGTTGTTGTTTTAGGTCTGCTCTGTACAACAACATTGAAACAAGCATCTTTAAAGAAGACGGAACTGAGTTTTCTTGGCATTGAAAAGGGAAAGAAGCGTCAAAATTGAAGCAGTCTCCACTGAAAATATCTTGGCGCACTATTCTGGCAGCTTTTGCTAAGGTAGCAGCGTCTTTGTTGAAGTCAGTCGCCATTGCTTGTTTCGGCAAATATTGCATGCCTTGTTCAAAGACAATGACTTTATTCTTACCCCGGCGATGCTCTTGGGCATCAGGGAATTGCTTGAGGAATGTTTCTTTAAAAACAGTTCTGTTGACTGAAGCTTCCACCTCAAGAGAATGCAGACTATCTGTGTACAAACTGTGTAAATCAGACAGTTGAAAGAAAAAAAATCCATCTCTGATTCCATCTCTGAGTGAATTCTCTATGTATGCAACCAATTCAACAAATGCCCCAGACTGTGCTCTTCCCTCTTCTGTCCGAAGTTTGGCTGCCCTTTGACGCTGTCGCAGAAATGAACGATGCCGATTTCGGAAACTAGTCAAACAACTAAAATGGCACTTTCCTTCAAGTACAATAAGATCCCAGTTTTTCCCAGTCTGTCAGCAGAATGGTGTCTTCAAGATCTTGAGCCATCTAATATTTGTGTCCACACCAAATGCTCATACATCATGCAAGTGTCCCTTTTGGTTTCCCTACAAAAAATGCAGTATTCCATGGCCATGTTTGTTTCCTCTCTACGCGACTTTTTACGATCACCATCAAAGGTCCCGCCTCTTCCCTGTCAGCTTTTCGTTTTTCCCTCTCCAAGCAATATGTAGTGAACTTGTTGTAACAAGATTTATGGCACTTCGCTTCATGTTGAATGAGATCTTCAGCAGTGGTGTCTTTGTCAAGTGCAAGAGGCACTGGAAGACAGTTCAGCCTCCGAAATTCAATTACATTTTCAATGAATGTCCTGTATTGTTGTATTCTATCTTCTTTCCTTTTATTTTTAGAGGACATCTCAGCTCTTCATCTGCTAACTTCTGGGAAAGGACACATGTGGTCCAGTCCATTGTGTTCGTCATGTACTTTCTCAGTGTTCACCCGAAACATACGAAAAGCGATTTCTGGATTTTGATGGATTATGTCAAAAAAACAGAAAAAAGAACCATCTATTTACACACAGTACATGCCCATCAGCCTTGTCCATTCCTGCAAAAACTGTATTATGATATACATATAAATGATATCAATGAAATAGGATTTACGTGTGCCTTTACAGGGACGGGCTATTTAATGCACATTATGACGTAAAATGTATGACGTTTTATGCGTTAAAATGCATATTTTCCTTGGGTCCGGAACAGAAATTAAAGTTTACGATATGTAGATCAAATGTGCGAAGTGTGGTACTTTTGTCCATTAAATAAATGTTTTGCCAAATTCTTGACCTTACAGACCAGGCTATAAGCTTAACGCAGCCTTTAAACAAAAGTGGAGATTGATGGTTGTAGTAGAAACTCTACCATAGAGAAAAACTTTGCTGGCTGAGTCTCACACCTGTTCTGAAAGTAAACAACGGTAAATGTGTGCACTCGACAAACAAGCCATCGGATTCTCACCTACAGACCAAGTTCTCTTTATTGCAGAACTGGGATCCTGATCACGCTACACATTGGGACGAAACCAGACTCTGAGGCTACGCCAGAAACCGGGGGAACGCCAGACACTATGGCTACCCTTTAAACTGGGGCGACACCAGACAACAGATCTACAAGGGAGGATCAGTCACCAGCCACAGGAGAGATCAATTACCCTCTCCGATATACGCTAAGTTAGCTGACCACCTGGACTCAAACCCATCAGACCCTTACCCTCACTTTATGATGAAGCAGTGAGAAACTGTCTATGAGTACCACTGGCTACTGTACTGGGTGTATGCAAGCGAAGTGGATGTATCTTAACCAGATGCATTCAGTGTAACTTAGACAGGCCCACTGTATTCCAACTTAAGCGGCTGCACCGAGTGTAAGCATGTAAAGTAGGAGTGAGGAAGGACCCCATTGTTGTGGTTCAATGAGAACTAAAACCTTGCCTATTGAAGTGACATGTAAATACTTACCTATGTGTAAGCAAGTAAAGTTGATGTGTGAAATTGCACTTAACTTGTGTCAGTTCTCTGTTGTTCAATCAAATGTTCAATGTTTGAACTTCTCTCTTCAAGTCTGTCTCTCGGAGCTACAAGTACTTCTAAGAGTACAGGCCTAAGGAAAATAATCTCAGAGCCACTCTTTAGTATTTTAACAAGACCCAGAACAATTATAAAATTTCTTTCGATGACTAGTACCCGAAAGTTTCTCCTTCCACCACTAGTAAGAGAGAGGGTGTAGGTGAAAGGTTAAGATAATTCTCATTGAGAAACTATTCCAAGTTCTTCCCATAGAGGACCCACCTTCCACTCATCCATATCTCTCATCACATACATCCAGGTGGTTCTGGTATTTCTAGGTGGTGGGCTGAACTGAGATGAGTTTCAATCCCTGGCCATGGTGATCTTTCATCGTCAGACAGGGAAATATTCACAGGATGCAGTGGACAAGTGTGGTGATGATCAGACTGATAGTGGTGTCAGGATTGTGGGTTGGGGAGGCTGAGTGGTCAGGGCGAATTGTTGTGTGTGTTTTTTTGTAATTGTGATAGTTTGTCTTGTTTGGTCTGTTGTAGTGGTTGTCAGTGAGTTGGTTGTGTGTATGGATGAGCTGTCTGAGTTTGGAGGCAGAGGCTATGGGCATGATAATTGTGGTTTGTTGTTGGAGAAGGTTAGAACTGAATGTTTTTGTATGTGCCAACATGAGTGTATGGCTAGCTTGGAAGAGAATCTTTGTGGTGTAGTGATGAGAGTGGTGTTATGGAGGATGGATGGGATGTGGGAAAGTGTGAAGCCCCGAGTCTAATGCATTGTTTAAGAAAGCTGAGATGGGATGCTGATCTGGTTTTCTGAAACTGTGTTTTGGCATAGCCAAGTGCAAACGGCTGGATGGTGGGTGTAGAAACTGAATGGACTTGCAGAAGCTGGCATGAGTACAGGAGAAAATTTGGGCAGCTGGCATTGTGTTGTGGTGTTAGTTGTTGTTGTTTGGCATTGTGTTGTGATGTTAGTTGTTGGTGGTTGGCATTGTGTTGTGGTGTTAGTTGTTGTTGGCATTGTGTTGTGGTGTTAGTTGTTGTTGGCATTGTGTTGTGGTGTTAGTTGTTGTTGTTGGCATTGTGTTGTGGTGTTAGTTGTTGTTGGCATTGTGTTTGGTGTTAGTTGTTGGTGGCTGGCATTGTGTTATGGTGTTAGTTGTTGTTGTTGGCATTGTGTTGTGGTGTTAGTTGTTGTTGCTGGCATTGTGTTGTGGTGTCAGTTGTTGGTGGCTGGCATTGTGTTATGGTGTTAGTTGTTGTTGGCTGGCATTGTGTTGTGATGTTAGTTGTTGTGTGTTGGCATTGTGTTGTGGTGTTAGTTGTTGTTGTTGGCATTGTGTTGTGGTGTTAGTTGTTGTTGTTGGCATTGTGTTGTGGTGTTAGTTGTTGTTGTTGGCATTGGTTTTGATGTTAGTTGTTGTTGGCATTGTGTTGTGATGTTAGTTGTTGTTGGCATTGTGTTGTGGTGTTAGTTGTTGGTGGCTGGCATTGTGTTGTGGTGTTAGTTGTTGTTGTTGGCATTGTGTTGTGATGTTAGTTGTTGTTGGCATTGTGTTGTATGTTAGTTGTTGTTGTTGGCATTGTGTTGTGATGTTAGTTCTTGTTGCTGGCATTGTGTTGTGATGTTAGTTGTTGTTGTTGCATTGTGTTGTGTGTTAGTTGTTGTTCTTGCATTGTGTTGTGTGTTATTTGTTGTTCTTGCATTGTGTTGTGGTGTTAGTTGTTGGCATTGTGTTGTGGTGTTAGTTGTTGTGGTTGGCATTGTGTTGTGGTGTTAGTTGTGTAGTTGGCATTGTGTTGTGATGTTAGTTGTTGTTGTTGGCATTGTGTTGTGGTGTTAGTTGTTGTTGAGTAGGCAGTGGACAAAGAAGAGTTGGGGAATCAAGAATGACGAATGACGATTGCAAGTGCGTAGCTAGAATGGATGTGGAGCAAAAGATAATTAGGGACAATCAAAATCAAAATCAAAATTTCAATCAAATGAACGACAATGAGAATGAGGTGGCTTACAGCGTTCACAAATACACATAGAACAAAGACGTGACGTGAAATACAGCACGGCAAAATGTATCAGTCAGTATCAGTAAAAGTAAAGTTTTTTTGCTAAAGCTGAATGCTTTTCAAGCTGAATTCAGTAAGATAGAATATCTGTCAAATGAACTGTCGGAAACATACACCATAGCTCTTTTTCAATTGTCTTCATTTCATGGAAGATCATCGCCTCGTTTAATTACATTGTTTTTTTTATGATCAGAATACTTCAGTGGTTCTAAATGTTGTTCGCACTTTCCCACTCTTGTTTCACATATTGTTAAATCATTTTGGTAACATCTGCATGATGTTGATGATTTTTTTCCTATGTTATTTTGTTTTTATTATTTTACTAGCAGGGCACCCGGCGTTGCCCGGGATATGAACATTCTTTGCGATACTCACGTGACGGCAAACAGTATTAATTGTTTTGATTTACAATCAATCCCCCCCACTCC
>CM031627.1:21282063-21284563 GCA_018398815.1 Conus ventricosus
TTAGTCAACTTGCGCACATCAGCCTCCCAATTGCTTGTTTAACCCACCAACATGGATTTCGAGTCTGCGCTTTGGACTTTGAACGGTTAATTTGACAGTGTGAAAGAATATACCAAAGACGTGATGGCATTGCAATGGAAAGGGTGGCTAACACCCCGTGGACAAGGGGTGGACATTGGTCAGCGAGCTGATGATACGATTGTTCAGTGTGTTCTGTTCCAGTTCAGCGATGAGTGGTACGTTCTGTGTCGATGTACAGAACTGTGAACTTGCTGTTGAAAAAAACTGTAGACTATGGTGCTAAATTTCGTTGTACACCAACTGTAAATCCTTTCCTGTTTGAAAGCTTGTAGACCTACAATTCGATATTGTTTAAACAGTACTGAAAACCCCTTGCTGTTAAAAAACATGTACTCAATCTGGTTTTCTGTATTGCTACACAGATCTGTTGATCCCTTTCAGTTGAAAGGTTGTAGGCCTGTTATTTTGTACTGTCACACAGAACGGTTGATCCCTTTCAGTTAAAAGTTGGTAGGCCTCTTATTTTGTACTGTTATACAAAACTGTGAATCCTTAGTTGTTAACGAGGGTGAAAAAAAAACCAGTATAAACCTGTCATACTGTATTTTCTTTTAGAACTGAAACACCCATCTTCCAACTGTAATATCCATCCTCTAACTCTCTCCCCCCCCCCCCCCCCCCCCCCCCCGCCCTGCTGTTGTTGATGGGTTAACTGAAGATGGGGCTGTTTTTATCGTAGCCCTGCTGATGTTAATGGGTCAATTGACAGTGGGGCTGTTACTGGCATAGCCCTGCTGTTGTTGATGTGTTAACTGATGATGGGGTTGTTTCTGTCATAGCCCTGCTGTTGTTAATGGGTTAACTGAATTATGGGGCTGTTTTTGTCATAGCATTAGCCCTGCTGTTGTTAATGGATTAACTGATGATGGGGTGAGGGGGGGGGGGGGAGAATTTTTTTTTCCATTTTTCCCATCAGTTTTGACTTTTATTTCTTGAGAAGATCTTCCAATGACACTTCTCAGGAAATAAGTGTCAAAACCGATTCCACGACAAATGAGACAACAAGCCTGAGGTTCCATGTGTGATATAAATGAAACAACAAGCTTAGGTTCCATGTTTAGCCTTTACTGATGACGTTTTTGACTACACAGACTCGATCGTGCGGGTCGCCTAAGACCCACACGTTTTGTAGAGGCTTTTCCTATTGCTTATCCATATTTAGATTGCGCGGGTGTTGGAAGACCCACACCTGATAAAGGGCGATTCAGCAGCTTATTCCTCACCCTATGGTGTGGGTCATGTGCGACCCATTACAATGTAGAGGTCCTGGGGGAACCGCGACTAATCACGCTGATAATTGATTGTGCCCATACATGAACTTTCTGTGACCAGCGGCTATTAAGATCGTTGGCAAACTCTCCTGGGATTTCGTGAGCATGGCTCAATCTGTTCGTAAGATATGATGTTTTCCTGGAGTAACTGGGTCATGGAAGACCCAGGAAGCACGGTAAAGGTTAATCAATACAAATGACACCATAAATTGAGGATCCATGCGTGATACAAATGACACCATAAATTGAGGATCCATGCGTGATACAAATGACACCATAAATTGAGGATCCATGCGTGATACAAATGACACCATAAATTGAGGATCCATGCGTGATACAAATGACACCATGAATTAAGGATCCATGCGTGATACAAATGACACCATAAATTGAGGATCCATGCATGATACAAATGACACCATAAATTGAGGATCCATGCGTGATACAAATGACATCATAAATTGAGGATCCATGCGTGATACAAATGACACCATAAATTGAGGATCCATGCGTGATACAAATGACACCATAAATTGAGGATCCACGATGAACACAAATCCAACAATAATCCGAGGTTTCACGTGTGGTCGTACGCGTATCATTGTGTGTACAATCACTTCACTAACTTTCCAAAGAACAGGCTGGTTTAGCCGTTTGTATGGAGGACACGAATTCTCGAAGCATGCATCCTCAGTGAAAAAAAAAAAAAATCAAAGGAATGAATGAACAATTAGGTGACTGAAATTCGACAGGACGACACGAGAAACCAGGGAGTAACGTGCTCAGGCTGCTCCCCGGAGAACTGACACAGGGGAACCTGTTGAACTTACTAGTAATTGTATGGCTGTGAGATCTGACACAGGGGAACCTGTTGAACTTGCTAGTAATTGTATGGCTGTGAGAACTGACACAGGGGAACCTGTTGAACTTACTAGTAATTGTATGGCTGTGAGAACTGACACAGGGGAACCTGTTGAACTTGCTAGTAATTGTAGGGCTGCGACAATTGACACAGGGGAACCTGTTGAACTTACTTGTAAGTAAGGCTCAAAGATTGTCCCCTATATTTTATATTGTTTGAATAATGCTTTTAGTTTTTCAGCAACTTTTTTCATGTCCACACTTGTGTTTTGTTCCATTTTACTACC
>CM031627.1:21289563-21294563 GCA_018398815.1 Conus ventricosus
GAGTATAGCCGTAGTTCCAATAGGTTTTAGATATCTTGAAAGAAATTGCAGTGATGAAAAAAAAAGTGGAAAAAAAATCAACATTGCACAGATAATTTTGGATGTATTTGTAGCCGATGAAGCACTGTAAAGCAGAAAGCAACAGAACTTTTTTTCTCTTCAGATTATTGTGGAAGAAACTGCTGCACCTAGTAAAAAAAAAAAAAAACTGTAAAAAAAAAGGATTAAAAAGAAAGGAAACGTGCGGTTTTGTTCAGATTATCCTCGATGTATTTGCAGCCAACATGAAGCTGCGAAACAGAAATCTCTTCCCTCGTTTTCATTGTTCATGTGCGAATGTGAAACGATGCGAAACAAAGATCACCATTCATCATTTGTAATAAGAAAACTCATGCGATCAGTGGCGCCGCCATGGCAGCCTTGCTTTCAGTCTATCAGAACCTACCCTCAACGTCACCAGGGGATTCCTGTCTTGAGTACAACACGATTTCATCAGTCGCTACTCGCTGTGACTGTAGCTCTTTAATAGCCAATCAACAGCAGGTGCCCTCCAAATCGTAACCAATCATCTTTCGCTGCACTACACCAATTATCTATCGCCTCCCTGTCTGTAGCTAATCTAAATGTGCACAGGTGATAGCAAATTACCGATTGCTGCCCTGAGTATGACCTGTCAGAATGTGTCCAGATGATATTCATTGATAATCCTCCCAAATTACCGCCTGTTAACAGTGTTAAGCCCCGCGTCTCCCTTGACGACAGCCTAGCCAGGTCCCAATTACAGCCAATCACAATCTGTCTGGACTGTGGCAATTCCAAAACCTAGCATCTGCTGGGAGAGCCTGGATGTTACAGCGTTGTTGCTGCTGCCAAGTTGGGAAGGAGGCTGATCATCATGGGACCACATGTCGCAGCGCTTCTGCTTTTTGGTGTGATCGTTAACATGGGTACAGTGCTTGTTTCTTTGTTGGTCTCTTTGTACCTTTTTTTCTCTGCCTGTCATTGTCTTTGTCGATGTCTGTCTTTCGTCTGTCTGTCCGTTGGTCTTCTCTCTTCTCTCTCTCTCTCTCTCCTCTTCTCTCTCTCTCCTCTCCTCTCTCTCTCTCTCTCTCTCTCTCTCTCTCTCTCTCTCTCTCAGTTGTCTGTCTGTCTCTGTCTGTCTGTCTGTCTCTGTATCTCTCTCTCTCTCTCTCTCTCTCTCTCTCTCTCCTCTCTCTCTCTCTCTCTCTCAGTTCGTCTGTCTGTCTCTGTCTGTCTGTCTGTCTCTGTATCTCTCTCTCTCTCTCTCTCTCTCTCTCTCTCTCTCTCTCTCTCTCTCTCTCTCTCTCTGTGTCTGTTTGTCTGTTTGGATCTGTCTGTCTCCCTTTCTGACTTTGTCTCCTCTGTCTCTGTCTGTCTGTCTGTCTGTCTGTCTGTCTGTCTGTCTGTCTGTCTGTCTTCTCTCTCTCTCTCTCTCTCTCTCTCTCTCTCTCTCTCTCTCTCTCCACACACACACACACACACACACACACACACACACACACACACACACACCACACACACACACACACACATGTGCGCACGCCCGCAAAGGGGAGAGATTGATACAATACCCCTTAATGACAAATGCAACAGGACCTATTTTGATCTGAATCATATGTATTTATAGTTTAATGTGTCATGAACTGGTGTAACTTGATGATTGTGATGTGACGATACTGATATTACACTTATGCTTGTGATATGACGATCAGAACATCGTATAGTGGGGATGTGATGATAACGACATCATAAAATGGCTGTGATTTATGATAATGCCATCATGTTTTTGTGATGTAATGATAATAATAGCATATGGTTGTAGTAATGATATTTTACGTCATATAGCTTTGATGTGATAATAATGATATCATATGGCTGTGATGTGATTACAGTGGCATCATTTTGGTTGTTATAGGTTAATGATGGTGTGTGTGTGTGTGTGTGTGTGTGTGTGTGTGTGTGTGTGTGTGGTGCTGTGCGTGCGTGCGTGCGTGCGTGCGTGCGTGCATGCGTGCGTGTGTGTGTGTGTGTGTGTGTGTGTGTGTGTGTGTGTGTGTGTGTGTGTGTGTGTGTGTGTGTGTGTGATCGTAATGACATCCTCTGGCTGTGATACGACCATAATGGAATCATTTGTGGTAATAGTGACATCATATGGCTGTCTTGCATTCGTAAACACATCATATGATTACAGTTTGATCATAATATTATAAGAGGCTTATATGCTTATTGTGATAGCGTATGGTTGTGGTATAGTCTTATGGCGTTTGTTTACGGTTGTGTTGTGACCGTCATAGTATCTTGTGGTTGTGTTATGATTATATTGGCATAATATGATGTTAAAAATGACAGTATTTGTTTGTGTAGTCTGTCATGACGTCATCGCTATGATATCCTTGGTGGTGATATGATGACAATGACATCGTATGGTTGCAGTGTGGTCATAATCATATGATATCGTTATGATAGGACCACAATGGCGTCACATGGTTGTGAGATGTGATAATTGTATACTATGGCCAGTATATCACCACAATGACAGCATTGCTTGAATTGTGATCATGTGGTTGTGATATAATCATGATCATATCATATGGTTTTGTGGATTGGCATATGAACTATTGTAATATGATGCTTGTAATTTTCTTTCAATTCAAAGTATAGTCATGATGCCATTTCATCATGATCTGCTGGCTGTAATACAATGTCGGCAACCACCCACTGAAATGTGAATAGACGGATTAGTTTTAGCGGCAGTGTGATTTGATGGTAGTCACAAAATCATTTTGTAATTTAATGTGGGTATATGACCCTACTGTAATGTGTTAGTTATGCCAGAACTATAATGTCAAGATATGAACGTGGAACGACTATAACGTGTCTGATGATTCATATGACTATGCTGTCTTCTAAAGGATCTGGTGTAATTATGAGTGAACAGAAGACTGTGTTATGATTCTGATCTGATGCCATGGTTGTGATGCAATTATCATGTGACCTGACATATGAGATCTGACCTTTGTGGTATAAGAATCATGTAATCTGAGGACTATGGTATTACTGTGGTATAGGAATCGTGTAATCTGAGGACTATAGTATTACTGTGGTATAAGAATCATGTAATCTGAGGACTATGGTACTACTGTGGTATAAGAATCATGTAATCTGAGGACTATGGTATTGCTGTGGTATAAGAATCATGTAATCTGAGGACTATGGTGTTACTGTGGTATAAGAATCATGTAATCTGAGGACTATGGTTACTGTGGTATAAGAATCATGTAATCTGAGGACTATTGTATTACTGTGGTATAAGAATCATGTAATCTGAGGACTATGGTGTTACTGTGGTATAAGAATCATGTAATCTGAGGACTATGGTGTTACTGTGGTATAAGAATCATGTAATCTGAGGACTATTGTATTACTGTGGTATAAGAATCATGTAATCTGAGGACTATGGTGTTACTGTGGTATAAGAATCATGTAATCTGAGGACTATGGTGTTACTGTGGTATAAGAATCATGTAATCTGAGGACTATGGTGTTACTGTGGTATAAGAATCATGTAATCTGAGGACTATTGTATTACTGTGGTATAAGAATCATGTAATCTGAGGACTATGGTATTACTGTGGTATAAGAATCATGTAATCTGAGGACTATGGTGTTACTGTGGTATAAGAATCATGTAATCGGAGGACTATGGTATTACTGCTATATGATTCAACAGTTGCAGCAAGATCATTACAGAATCTAACTTTTGTGACATCATGATAGCTGATAATTGTGGCATGAGAACTATATGCCCAGAAGGCTGTGATTAGCTATTGTGATCTAACGTTTGTAGTATGATTATCATTATTCGATCTGACGCTCGTTGTTAACTGTCATAGCATCTGACATGTTGCAGTATGTTTAGTTGGCAATCTGAAGGCTGTGGTATAGTCATTATCATTATGATTGTGATCTGAAGCTGTGGTATAGTTATAATGTGATCTGAAAGTTGTGGTATGGTTATTAAGTAACCTACAGGATGTGGAAATGAAATGAAATGAGGCAGGGAACAGTAAACAATAAACAGTAAACAAGTGGGGTAACGTTACCCCACTTGTTTACTGTCTACAGGATGTGGTTTGTAATTATGTGCACGGCAGGCGCTGGCGATCTTATGGATGTGGTATGAGATAATTCTGATGTGATGGTTATGTGTTATTGGCTTGTTATCTGATAGCTGTGTACGATCGTAATCTGGTTGCTACGCTCAATATTATCGTGGTCTGATGGTTGTGTTTGATCTACTAATGACTTGATGACTGTGTATGACATACGTAGAACTGTAGGTTTTGTAGTTTTGATTTGATTGTTGTGTATGATATACAACTGATTGTAATGGTTGTGAACAATTATAATCTTATCATTGTGTGTAATATCATAGGGATCTGGTGGTTATGCATGACATAATTGTGATGTAATGGTTTTGTATGATATATGTATGGTGGTTATGTATAATATATTGTGATGCAATGGCTTTGTATGATATATTTGTGATCTTATGGCCGTATATAATTGTGATCAGTGTTGTCCATAATATCAATGTGATCTTATGGTTGTGTGAGATAAAATTTGCGATCTCATGGTGGTGCACGATGTCCTTGTTATCTGACTGTTGTGTATGCTATCATTTTGATCTGATGGTAGTGAATAGCAAACGTGTGATTCAATGATTGTGTAATTGTAATCCAATGGTAATGTGCTTTATATTTGTGATCTGACAGCTGTGCCTATCGGTGATAGAATGCCTGTGTATGATATGTTTGTGATCTGATGGTTGTGTGTGATGTCAATGAGATTTGATGGTTGGGTATGATATAATCGTGATCTGATGGTAGTGTATGATATGATTGTGATATGATGGCTGTGTACGATTGTAATCTAATTGCTGTGGAGAATATCATTGTGATTTTATTGTTGTGTCTGAC
>CM031627.1:21299563-21344563 GCA_018398815.1 Conus ventricosus
CTGTCGGACATTGAAGCCGAGGTGTCGTCTGGACGGTGTCATGGTTGGCCTGACCCTCACTGTGATTTTTTTCAGTAACTTACTGATGCAGTGCAATGATAGAGAGAAAAATCCGGGGCCGCCGAAGAGTGCCAGCGTGAAGCAGACCCGCCTGACGAGCACGAGTGACTCAAGGAGAGCGAGTCTGGACAGACATGGAGTCGAGCAGCGGGACAAAGTGCAGACGGAGAGAGACAAGGAACAGGTGGGAGTGGATCTGTAATGGCCGAACCGACAATGACGGACATGATGACTGTGCTGAACAACTTAAGTACAAACATGAACTCATTGAATACAAAGTTTGACAACATGCAGGAAGATATTAATGAGATAAGGCGATCCTTTTCTGATCTGAGCAATGAGGTTAGATCCTTGAGTGAAGAAGTGTGCATGTTGAAAGAGTCTAATAGGATCCTTACAGAAGCAAATCAAAAACTTCAACAAGATGTGAGAAAGTTAGAGGCAAAACCAGATGACTTGGAATGTCGTTCAAAACGTAATAATATCATTATACATGGTATTCCCAGGCCTGATAACGAAACGGCTGATGACTGTGAACAATCTGTGAGTGAGATGATAACCGACAAACTGGAACTAAATGAATGTCCTTTGGATAGAGTGCATCGCTTGAACTCGAAGAAAGACTCTCCCATAATAGCCAGATGCACCCTTTACAAAGACAAAATGATCTTAAAGGCAAAGTCAAAGCTGAAGGGCACCGGCGTGTTTGTGGGGGGGACTTTTCCCAGAGGGTGCGGGCTGTCAGAAAGTTGCTGCTAACTCATCTCAAGGCTGCCAGAGACCAGGGGAAAAGAGCCACCATGGTCTTTGACCACTTGTTCATTGATGGCAGAAAGTTTGTCCTGACAGGTGATGAGAAAAATATTGTGGAAGTCTAGGGATTCGGCCGGCCTCTATATGGAAATACGTATGTGAATTACAACGTGTATGCCCCAGGTGGAAATTTTGAGTGGAGTATACTGGAGAGGAATATTTTTGATAGGGCTACACCGGTGATAAGAAAACGGGCCTATGCAAATACAAATGGTATTGTGGACAAGGTGAGCTCGTGCTCCGTGACGACAGATGGGTCGACCTCTCACAGGAATGATGTCTCTGGTGCTCGTGTACCTTTGAGTGATGGAAAAAATCGTGCCAAGTTGTGAGCGTGACTGTGAATGTGTCAATAAAAATGTGCGTGCCTGTGAGGATTGTGTTCCAGTTGTACAGCTTGTAGATGAGGTTTATGATCCACAAATAAACATTAATTCACTAACCACTACAGTCATGCCAACCACTGTAATCACACCAGTTACAGTAAATACGCCCGATATTAAAAACTATTCTATTCTCCATTGGAACATAGGCGGTATATTGTCGAAGCTTTCTAATATTGATTTATTGATTACGTGTCATCTTTTGATTTTGTCTGTCTTGTTGAGTCTTTTGTTGATGATTTCCAGTCTACTGTGTTTAGTGACCATACTGCGTTTGTAAAGCCTGCTTTACGATTTACTGAGCGAGGAAGGAGATCAGGGGGAGTAATATGTTTAATCAGGAATAGTCTTGTGAAATTTGTGAAACAAGTTGTTGTTCATTATGATAATGTGTTATTATTTGTTCTTGATAAAAATTTGTTCTGCTTATCAAATGATATCTTATATTTATGTGCATATGTTCCACCCGAGAAATCGCCATACTATTCTGTTTTAAACGTGGATAATGGGATCAGTCAAATTGAGGATTGTATTGTAAATAATATATGTTTCAGTGATAAGATGTCAATATTGATGTGTGGTGACTTTAACGGTCGAACAGCAGACATATCTCCAGAATGTGATGACAATATTAAAACGTTTTCATGGTTTGACAAATTTGATTCGTCTGAAGTTAAGCAACAGTCTCAAGACAAGGTGTTGAATGAATATGGTAAACGTCTGCTAAACATGTGTAATGCTTTGGGTCTGTACATTCGTAATGGTCTTTGTTCGAGTGACTTCAGTGGTCACTTTACATATGTGTGTGAATCAGGTTGTAGTGTGAACGATTACTTTATAGCATCATGTGAACTTTTTGACTTTATAAACTCTTCTTGTCAATTGTGTGTGAAAGAACGATTGGAATCTGATCATATGCCTTTGGAACTTAGTGTAAATGTTCTAGGAACAAATGTGGGTGTGCATGAAAATGAAAAAAGGAGGGAGTATATTGAAAAGTTTGTGTGGGATAAGGATTATGCCTTGAATTTCATAGACACAATAAACTCACAGGAAATCAAATTCCAGTTATTTCGTGCTATTGATCTAGTAGATGTAAATATAAATGATGCACTTAATTTGTTTAACAGTTCTGTAAAAAGAGCTGCTGACGGTATGAAACGTAAAGTTTGTGTAAACAGAGTGAAACGACAAAATGATTGGTTTGATGCCGAATGTTAAATTGAAAGACAAAATTTACGAAAATTGTTAAGAACATTTTGCAACACATTAGATAAAGATGTCCGACATCTAAACCGTGAAGCTCGACGTGAGTATAGAAATTTATTACAAAGAAAGAAGAAACAACACAACGATTTACTGTTTGAAAAAGTGATCACAAGTATTGATAGTCAGCAGAGTTCTGGAGAAATGTACGGACAGTATTTAAAAAGCGTGTATACAATCAAAACAAAATCACTATAGATGAATGGTATAATCATTTTAAGCATGTGCTGGATAAGGATTCTACGACAGAAACTGAAATTGTAGAAAATGATATGATATGCGACAACGGATATATAGAATATTATGATCGTCCTATAAGCAAAATTGAAGTTGTTGCTGCAATAAGAAAGCTAAAAAAATGGAAAGGCAGCTGGTCCAGATGGCATGATTTGTGAGTTTTAAAAAATGTTGGTAATGTTGGAACTGATTTTATGGTTAAATTGTTCAATAATTTGTTTGACAATGGAATTTATCCTGAAGATTGGCACAAATCATTTATTCTCCCTCTCTTTAAAAAAGGTAATACGAATGACCCTAACAATTACAGAGGAATTTCCTTGTCTGATATTGCAAGTAAAGTATTTGGTTCTATAATTAACAAGAGATTGTCAGAATGGATTGAAGTAAATAATATAACAGGTGATCACCAGGCAGGGTTCAAGAAAAACTTTGGTACAATTGATCATATGTTCACTCTGTTAGCAGCTGTCCAGAAACAATTTTCTTATAACCGTAAGCTATACGTTGCCTTTATAGACTTTGATGAAAAGGCCTTTGACTCCATTTCAAGAACACGTTTGTGGCCGATACTTACAAAAAATGGAATCAAAGGTAAATTATATAATTGTGTAAAATGCATGTACAAAGATGTTAAAGCTACGATAAGATGTGGGGCAACATTTAGTGACTATATAGATGTACTCAGGTGTTAAACAGGGGGATGTCTGTAGCCCAGTATTATTTTCATTGTATATTAATGAATTAGCACAAGAAATTATTAAGAAGGGAAGACACGGTGTCACTTTTGACTTGATTGAATTGTTTATATTGTTATTTGCAGATGATATCGTCTTGCTCTCTGAAACTGTCGTAGGATTACAAAATCAACTGAATAATTTGCATTCTGCAGCATGTAGACTGGATTTGAAAGTAAACATGGGTAAATCAAACATTATAGTTTTCGAAAGGGTGGTTTCTTAGCATCACGTGAAAGGTGGTCGTATGGAAGTTCGCAAATGTCGGTGGTAAATGCTTACAAGTACTTGGACATATATTTTTCAACAAAAGTTAGCTTTACGGTTGCCTGTCATGATCTTGTTAACAGAGGAAAGCGTGCTGTTATAGCTATTTTAAGCTTGCTTTAAATTTGAAAGTGTTTCGGTTAAATTATTTTTTAAATTGTTCGACGCCCAAGTGCAGCCTATTGTACAGTATGACGCTGAGATTTGGGGATTGGATAAAGGTCATGAAATTGAAAAATTACATTTATTTGCTATGAAACGCTTTTTGCATGTGGATAGAAGAACCCCTAATGATTTGGTTTATGGTGAGCTTGGCAGATGTCCCATTTATGTAAATTCATGCGTGAAATGTATTAATTATTGGCTTAAGCTCGTGCGTATGGAAGAACACAGATTAGATGCAAAAGCATACAAAGTATTGTTTGATTTAGATTCTAGAGGTAAATCAACTTGGGCAACTTCTGTTCGTAAATGTCTTTGTAGTTATGGGTTTTCGTTTGTTTGGTTAGAACAGTGTTGGATGTGTTAAAACATTTTTGGCTTGTTTTAAGCAGAGAATAATTGATTGTAATTTGCAAGACTGGAATAGTCATATTAAGAACAGTGAGAGATTTTCTTTGTTTCGATTTCTAAAGTCAAATCAGGTAATGGAAGCGGAACCTTATCTGTCGATGAATATCAATAGTTTTGTCAGATCTGCATTAACTAAGTTTAGATTCGGTGTATCTGATATTGCTGTACACAGGCAACGTTACAATGTTCATACAGAATTAGATGTTTTATGTCCATTGTGCAAGTCTGCCCCAGAGAACGAACTTCATTTTCTATTTGTTTGTCCTTTGCTTACAGATTTAAGACAAAAAGATATTCCTTTGAAATATTATCGACGTCCATCATTTTTTAGGCTGGTCTTGCTTTTGTCGTCAAGAAATGACAATGTTGTTGGTGATCTAGCTTCATATTTGTATAAGTCCTTCAAGAGGAGGAGTTATCTGACTTGAATTTGTTTATATGTGCTTGTAAATTAATGTGTTGTTACATCAGTTATATGTCAATACCCCCTTCAAATGGGGCTGTGGCCTTTCTTGAATAAAATATCGTTATCGTTATCGTTATCTATCTATCCATCCATCCATCCATCTATCTATCTATCTATCTATCTATCTATCTATCACTTCTATCTACTATCTATCTATCATCTATCTATCTATCTATCTATCTATCTTCTATCTATCTATCTATCTATCTATCTATCTATATCTATCTATCTATTTAGCTAGCTGGGTATCTGACTGTTTGTCATTAAAAACACATTATACTAAAATTGATCTGCATTCAAGAACAGAAAACTAAGATTGTATGGTCACGTAATAAGTTACAGCGACCCTGCTAAAATTGTATAGTATTCCACGGAAATGTTGACTCTGTGTGTGTGTGTGTGTGTGTGTGTGTGTGTGTGTGTTGTGTGTGTGTGTGTGGTGTGTGTGTGTGTGTGTGTGTGTGTGTGTGTGTGTGTGTGTGTGTGTGTGTGTGTGTGATCTGGTTTTATATTCTTCTAGAACTTCTTAAGGTTTTTTGGTACGAAAATAACGCAAACGACCATGATGATGATGATGATGATGATGATGATGATGATGATGATGATGATGATGATGAGATGATTGATGATGATGATAACGACTACGACGACGACGATGATGAAGTGGCTGGAGAAGGAGGTCGAGGAAGAGCCGGAGAAGAAGACAGACAACGACGATGACCTTGTCAAGGGGGAAACGCATTTCCTTTGGGATTCTTCTGTTTGTTCGGCTTACGACAGAGATGACAACGACGATGATACTCATGATGATGATGATGAATGATGATGATGATGATGATGATACTGATGACGACGACCACGACTGGTGTGGTGATGAAGACGACGCGCCGCCGCCGCCGCCGCCGCCGACGACGACGATGATGATATTGATGTTGATGACTATTTTGATAATGACGTCGATGATGATGATGATGTTGATGATGATGAGATGATGATGATGATGATGATGATGATGATGATGATGATGATGAAGTTGACGATGATGATATATGACATGTGATGATGCGATGAAGTAATATGACGATGATGTGATATGATGATGATGGATGATATGATGAATGATGATGATGATGATGATGACAATGATGGTGATAACGACGACGACGACGATAATGACAACGATGACACCTCTCTGCTCTTCAGCTTCTTCACCACTTTGTTCGGATGTCTGGTACGCAAGCACCACCGAGATCCGTTCCGTTGTTCCGGGTGGCGGTGGCATGCGTTCAACGCTTTCCTCGACTTCCGACACATGGGGGTCACCCCTCTAGGCTTCCACGTGCGCTCACCCCCGACCAAGCCAGATTCATGTTTGCGGTAAAACAGTGGGCGAATAGTACCTTTCATTTGGCTTAACCCTCCCTCTCCCCCACCCCCCCCTCTCTCTCTCTCTCCTCTCTCCCTCTCCTCTCTCTCTCTCTCTCTCTCTCTCTCTCTCACTGCGTCTCTGTCTTTTGTGTGCGTGCGTGCGTGCGCGCGCGCGCGCGCGCGCGCGCGTGTGTGTGTGTGGTGTGTGTGTGTGTGTGTGTGTGTGTGTGTGTGTGTGTGTGTGTGTGTGTGTGTGTGTGTGTGTGTTGTGTCTGTGTGTGTTTGTCTCTCTCTTGTCTCTGTCTCTTTCTCTCTGTCTCTGTCTGTCTGTCTGTCTGTCTGTTTGTCTGTCTGTCTGTCTGTCTGTCTGTCTGTCTTCTCGTCTCTCTCTCTCTCTCTCTCTCTCTCTCTCTCTCTCTCTCTCTCTCCTTTTCCTTCCTCTTCCTCTTCCTCTTCTTCTTCTTCTTCTTCTTCTCTTCTTCTTCTTCTTCTTCTCTGTCTGGAACCAAATGTGTGCTATACTGATGCCACACGTACACCTAACAGTGGATAAAAACTGCCTCTCACTTGCTAAATATGCAAACCGGCGAGCTTTTGACATTAAAAAAAATTTAAAAAAGAAAAAAAAGAAAAATCTAACAGTGTTGCAGTGCTTGCAAAACAATGAGCACCGACTGTGTGTTACAGCTTTGATGCACCGACTGTGTGTTACAGCTTTGATGCACCGACTGTGCGTTACAGCTTTGATGCACCGACTGTGCGTTACAGCTTTGATGCACCGACTGTCTGTTACAGCTTTGATGCACCGACTGTGTGTTACACCTTTGATGCACCGACTGTGCGTTACAGCTTTGATGCACCGACTGTCTGTTACAGCTTTGATGCGTCGACTGTCTGTTACAGCTTTGATGCACCGACTGTGTGTTACAGCTTTGATGCACCGACTGTGTGTTACAGCTTTGATGCACCGACTGTGTGCTACATCTTTGATGCACTGACTGTCTGTTACAGCTTTGATGCATCGACTGTGTGTTACAGCTTTGATGCACCGACTGTCTGTTACAGCTTTGATGCACCGACTGTCTGTTACAGCTTTGATGCACCGACTGTGTGTGTTGAACAGCTTTGATGCACCGACTGTGTGTTTCAGCTTTGATGCGTCGACTGTCTGTTACATCTTTGATGCACCGACTGTCTGTTACAGCTTTGATGCACCGACTGTGCGTTACAGCTTTGATGCACCGACTGTGCGTTACAGCTTTGATGCACCGACTGTCTGTTACAGCTTTGATGCACCGGCTGTGTGTTACAGCTTTGATGCACCGACTGTGTGTTACAGCTTTGATGCACCGACTGTGTGTTAACATCTTTGATGCACTGACTGTCTGTCACAGCTTTGATGCACTGACTGTCTGTCACAGCTTTGATGCACTGACTGTGTGCTACATCTTTGATGCACCGACTGTGTGTTACAGCTTTGATGCACCGACTGTTGTCTGTTACAGCTTTGATGCACCGACTGTGTGCTACAGCTTTGATGCACCGACTGTGTGTTACAGCTTTGATGCACCGACTGTCTCTTACAGCTTTGATGCACTGACTGTCTCTTACAGCTTTGATGCACCGACTGTCTGTTACAGCTTTGATGCACCGACTGTCTGTTACAGCTTTGATGCACTGTCTGTTACAGCTTTGATGCACCGACTGTGTGTTTCAGCTTTGATGCACCGACTGTCTGTTACAGCTTTGATGCACCGACTGTGTGTTACAGCTTTGATGCACTGACTGTTTGTTACAGCTTTGATGCACCGACTGTGTGTTACAGCTTTGATGCACCGACTGTCTGTTACAGCTTTGATGCACTTAGTGTCTGTTACAGCTTTGATGCACCGACTGTGTGTTACAGCTTTGATGCACCTACTGTCTGTTACAGCTTTGATGCACCGACTGTGTGTTACAGCTTTGATGCACCGACTGTGGTTACAGCTTTGATGCACCGACTGTCGTGTTACAGCTTTGATGCTCTGACTGTGCTGTTACAGCTTTGATGCACCGACTGTGTGTCACAGCTTTGATGCAGCGACTGTGTGTTACAGCTTTGATGCACCGACTGTGTTACAGTCTTGATGCACCGACTGTCTGTTTCAGCTTTGATGCATCGACTGTGTGTTACAGCTTTGATGCACCGACTGTTGTTACAGCTTTGATGCACGACTGTGTGTTACAGCTTTGATGCACCGACTGTGTGTTACAGCTTTGATGCACCGACTGTTGTTACAGCTTTGGATCACTGTGTGTTACAGCTTTGATGCCCGACTGTCTGTTACACTTTGATGCACCGACTGTCTGTTACAGCTTTGATGCACCGACTGTGTGTTACAGCTTTGATGCACGACTGTTGTTACAGCTTTGATGCACGTGTGTGTTACAGCTTTAATGCACCGACTGTGTTTACAGCTTTGATGCACCGACGTCTGTTACAGCTTTAATGCACCGACTGTGTATTACAGCTTTGACGCACCGACAGTCTGTTACAGCTTTGATGCAGTGACTGTGTGTTACAGCTTTGATGCACCGACTGTCTGTTACAGCTTTGATGCACCGACTGTGTGCTGCAGCTTTGATACACCGACTGTGTGTTACAGCTTTGATGCACCGACTGTCTGTTACAGCTTTGATGCACCGACTGTCTGTTACAGCTTTGATGCACCGACTGTCTGCTACAGCTTTGATGCACTGACTCACTGTTACAGCTTTGATGCACCGACTGTCTGTTACAACTTTGATGCACTGACTGTTACAGCTTTGATGCACTGACTGTCTGTTACAGCTTTGATGCACCGACTGTCTGTTACAGCTTTGATGCACCGACTGTGTTTACAGCTTTGATGCACCGACTGTCTGTTACAGCTTCGATGCACCGACTTTGTTACAGCTTTGATACTGAGAAATGGAACATCCAGTTCAAGTACACGACACCAAGGTTAGCTGTGATTCGCAACAACCTCGCAACCCCCTGGAACACCTCCTTCTTGTGCACGACACACCACGTCAGTTCAGGTTCACAACGTTGCAGTCAAATGGAACACCTTCTTCCTGTGCATGACTTCATCACGTCAGTTCAGGTTCACAACGTTGCAGTCAAATGGAACACCTCCTTCCTGTGCACGACACATCACGTCAGTGCAGGTTCACAACGTTGCAGTCAAATGGAACACCTTCTTCCTGTGCATGACTTCATCACGTCAGTTCAGGTTCACAACGTTGCAGTCAAATGGAACACCTCCTTCCTGTGCACGACACATCACGTCAGTTCAGGTTCACAACGTTGCATTCAAATGGAACACCTCTTTCATGTGCATGACTTCATCACGTCAGTTCAGGTTCACTAACGTTGCAGTCAAATGGAACACCCACGACCTGTCCACGTGAAGTAACGTCGGCTGTTATCTACAACGTTGCAGTCAACTGGACAACCTACCTCCTGTGCACGTCACAAAACGTCATCTATGGTTCGCAGCCTTGCAGTCATATAGAACCATCACTTCTTGTACACGTCACAAAACGTCATCTATGGTTCGCAGCCTTGCAGTCATATAGAACCATCCCTTCTTGTACACGTCACAAAACGTCATCTATGGTTCGCAGCCTTGCGATCTATTGGAACACCATTACTTCATCAGTGATTGTCCTTAGAGTCAAATGGAACATCATTACTTCATCTGTGATTGACCTTAGGGTCCAATGGAACACCATTACTTCATCAGTGACTGACCTTAGAGTCAAATGGAGCACCAACTTCCAGTGCACGTCACAAAACGTCATCTGTCACAACCTTACTGTCAAATAAAACACCATAACGTCAACATTGATTCACAGCCTTGCAGTCAAATAAAACACCATAACGTCAACATTGATTCACAGCCTTGCAGTCAAATAAAACACCATAACGTCAACATTGATTCACAACCTTACTGTCAAATAAAACACCATAACGTCATCATTGATTCACAACCTTACTGTCAAATAAAACACCATAACGTCAACATTGATTCACAGCCTTACTGTCAAATAAAACACCATAACGTCAACATTGATTCACAACCTTACTGTCAAATAAAACACCATAACGTCAACATTGATTCACCACCTTACTGTCAAATAAAACACCATAACGTCAACATTGATTCACAGCCTTACTGTCAAATAAAACACCATGACGTCAACATTGATTCACAGCCTTGCAGTCAAATGGAACGCCTACCTCCTGGATACGTCACAAAACGTCATCTATGGTTCACAGCCTTACAGTCAGATGGAACTCATTTCCTCTACACGTCATAAAACGTCATCTATGGTTCACAGCCTTACAGTCAGATGGAAGACTCATTTCCTCTACACGTCACAAAACGTCATCTATGGTTCACAACCTTGCAGTCATATAGAACCATCACTTCTTTTACACGTCACAAAACGTCATCTATGCTTCACAACCTTGCAGTCAAATAGAGTCACCACTAATGTCTTCATGTACACATCACGTGGTGACGTCAGCTGTTATTCACAACCTGGCGGTCACGTGATACTGATTCTTGTTATGACACGTAAGTACGTGACGATTTTATTTTAAGATGCCGACGTACCAGTGCGTCTACAGTTTGGAGGTGTTTTCACAACTACATTTGTCATTGATAGAATAACTTGCAGATTAACAACTAACGAAAACGCAATCTTTGTGACCCAGATCAATATTAGATAGCAGATGATTCAATCTGGTTGATAGTAGCACAGATCAATATAAATAGATTCTATATTGAACGTTATGTGAGGGTGACTCAGAACATGGCTGATATTCACTTGACCCAAAACATGGTGATGATGACTCAGACAGAGTAGCAGAGAGTGACGGGCCTTGTGTGGTGAGCGAGCCCAGAGAAAAACAAAAGTTACGGTGAACCAAACGCGACAAGATGCGGCTTTATGTGAGAGATCAGAATCAACTAGCTTGGAAATAGTGGTGCAGGGTATCAAACGTCAGACATCTAAGAAAGAAAGAAAAGAAGAAAAAAAAAAAGGAAAAGAAAAAAAAACAAGAGAGAGAGAAAATGAAGAAAAGTGAATCAGACTGATGTTTTTTTTTTTTTTTTTTTTCCAAGTAAAACAAATTAGCTGATAGTGAACAAGGTCAGAGTTGAAGTGAAATGAACAAACCTGAGGACCAGCGGGTCGAATTCCCACCTTTGGTGACAGTGTGAGTTCAAGTGACAAAAAAGTATCATTGTGAATCAGGTCAACAATATATCTCATTCTGAACCACACTGCTTCATATGACCCAGAGTGATTTTAACAGAATCAAAACGAGTAATGACAATAAGCATCAACCTCTGTTTCCTAACTTCGACCTCGCCTCTGGGTCAGCCAATAAGCATCAACCTTTGTTTCTTCACTTCGACCTCGCCTCTGGGTCAGAGCTATCATGACCCAGTTTGAGTCGCTTGAGCTTCAAGCTCGATTCGGGTCAAATTTCAAAAGGAATTTTAAGTAACTCTGCTGGTTAACATAGACAAACAAATTGAAAGACAAAACACGACACTTTTCAACCTCTTCGATCTTCTTCAGGCAAGGCAAACGACACTCTGGATTATGAAAAGGAAGAACGAACAGTCACACATCTTCTCAAATTCGGCGCAAGATGGGCCCAACTTGTTGCTCTCCAGATTCTTGAAGCACCGAATTTGAGAAGACAAATGACTGTTCGTTCTCAGTTTTCATTGTCCTGAATGTTGTTTATCTTGCCTGAAGAAACCCAGGAGGTCGAAACGCGTCGTGTTTTGTCTTTTGTAGTTGGTTTGTCCATGTTTACTGGCGGATGTACTTGAAATTCCTTTTAGAATTTGCTTCAATTTCCGCGCCTGCGGTCACTGCACTTTGAAAGGAACTCGCTTTGGGTCGTTTCCATCCAGTTTTGGTCCACTGAGGTTTTTTAAACCAACCTTGGTGATTGTGATCTCTTTGGGTGATGTTCTGTTGGAATTTAGGTCTGTGATCACCTTGACCCACTTTGGTTTACCACGACCTTTCACCTTGTCTTCATCATGACGACGAACTTTGCGTCACCTTGACCTTAGGCTTCAAACCGAGCCCACCGCGACCCATCATCTGTCATTGTGACTCAGCTCCTCGATCGGAATCACCATTGCCAAATTTGGGTCGCTTGAACTTGATGATTGTCACCCGGCTCGAGGTACGTGTCACTTGACCTTGAACCCTGACCCAGTTTGGATACCCGTGACTTTCAACTTTGGTCAGTGAGTATGCAGAAGACAGAGAGGTCAACAGGTCTGCTTCCCCTCTGGACACTGAACAGCTGTTCTTCAAGGACTGAAGCCTATCAGGACGCATCCCCCCTTCCACCTCCCCCCACCGCCATTCCCCGTCATGACTCCTGCTTCTGCCGCCGCCTGGCCAAAGGTCTGTATGACCAGTGTTGATCGCACTGCTGTTGCCAGTTATCTTCAATGTTCAGACTTCTACGGCCGTTAACATCGCCCGTTTTTCAGACAACTTTTTAAAATCTAACGTCCATGATTATAGTATTCGAAACGTGCTATAATCCCATCGCCATTGTCTCTTCTCTCTCTCTCTCTCTCTCTCTCTCTCTCTCTCTCTCTTTCTCTCTCTCTCTCTCTCTCTCTCTCTCTCTCTCTCTCTCTCTCGTGTCTCTCTCTCTCTCTCTCTCTCCTCTTCTCTCTCTCTCTCTCCTCAATTCGTGATTACCAGCCTTGTTAATGTTTACTTCACACCAGTTTTGTTAATTTCAATACATGCAGTGATGGCATTTTTTTCTGGTCAACTCATAAAATATCTTGATTTTGTCTGTGGGTAATGGTCAGGCAGCAGTTGTAGCTCTGCGTGTTGTATGGCTATGCATGTTGTATGGCTATGCATGTTGTATGGCTATGTGTGTTGTATGGATATTGTGTTGTATGGCTATGCATGTTGTATGGCTATGCATGTTGTATGGCTATGTGTGTTGTATGGCTATGCATGTTGTATGGCTATGTGTGTTGTATGGCTATGTGTGTTGTATGGATATGCATTTTGTATGGCTATGCATGTTGTATGGCTATGTGTGTTGTTATGGCTATGCGTGTTGTATGGCTATGCGTGTTGTATGGCTATGCATGTTGTATGGTTATGCATGTTATACGGCTATGCGTGTTATATGGCTATGCTTGTTATATGGCTATGCATGTTATATGGCTATGCATGTTGTATGGCTATGCGTGTTATATGGCTATGCATGTTATATGGCAATGCGTGTTGTATGGCTATGCATGTTGTATGGCTATGCGTGTTGTATGGCTATGCATATTGTATGGATATGCGTGTTGTATGGCTATGCATGTTGTATGGCTATGCATGTTATATGGCTATGCGTGTTATATGGCTATACGTGTTATATGGCTATGCGTGTTATATGGCTATTCGTGTTACATGGCTATGCGTGTTATATGGCTATGCATGTTATATGGCTATGCGTGTTATATGGATATGCGTGTTGTATGGCTATGCATGTTATATGGCTATGCGTGTTATATGGCTATGCATGTTGTATGGTAATGCGTGTTATATGGCTATGCATGTTATATGGCTCTGCATGTTATGTAGCTATGTGTGTTATATGGCTATGCGTGTTATATGGCTATGCATGTTATGTGGCTATGCATGTTATATGGCTATGCGTGTTGTATGGCTATGCATGTTGTATGGCTCTAAATGTTATATGGCATGCATGTTGTATGGCTATGCATGTTATGTGGCTATGCGTGTTGTATGGCTATGCATGTTGTATGGCTCTGCATGTTATATGGCTATGCATGTTATGTGGCTATGCGTGTTGTATGGCTATGCATGTTGTATGGCTCTGCATGTTATATGGCTAATATGTTATGTAGCTATGCATGTTGTATGGCTATGCATGTTGTATGGCAATGCGTGTTATATGGCTATGCATGTTATATGGCTCTGCATGTTATATGGCTATGCATGTTATATGGCTATGCGTGTTATATGGCTATGCATGTTATATGGCTATGCGTGTCATATAGCTATGCATGTTATGTGGCTATGTATGTTATATGGCTATGCATGTTATATGCATGTTATGTGGCTATGCATGTTATATGGCTATGCATGTTATATGGCTATGCATGCTATGTGGCTATGCGTGTTATGTGGCTATGCGTGTTATATGGCTATGCATGTTATGTGGCTATGCATGTTATGTGGCTATGCATGTTATATGGCTATGCATTTCTTTGCAGTGCTGTGAAGTCACTCCTCTTCATTAGAAATGTCAACGTGTTTTACTGTGTTCTGGAGAGTGCGCTATTATCCCACCTGATTTTATCAACTGAAAATTTTGGTTCTTTATTAGTTTTCTTACGGTTACGGTTGCTATGATGGGGAGGACATTAAAGACTGGTTGTGGTAAGGATTGTGACATTAACCGCTAGTCGAGAATGCATTTGCCCTGGCCACGTTCACCGCATGGAGGATGCTCGCATCCCAGAAGAGACCTATGGAGAGCTTGCCGCAGGGCAGAGAAGCATTGGCCGCCCACAGCTGTGATACAAGGGCGTTTGCAAAAGAGACATGAAGGCGCGTGAGATCAACACCGAGTCCTGGGAGGACCTCGCAGCAGACCGCAACAGCTGAAGAAGCACTCTCAAGAAACAGCGGGAGATTGGCGAAGACAAACTGACAGCTGCTGCAGCAGAAAAGCGAGCCCGCAGAAAGGGGATGACAGATATCAAAGCAGCCTAGAGAACAGGGAAAGGGGCATTCTGGGCCACTTCCGCCCTCACTCAGTTCGGGCGAAAGTAACCCAGAATGCCCCTTTCCCTGTTCTCTGACAAGTAAGACTTCAAACTACACACACACACACACCACACACACACACACTGCAGTCATGGATAAAAAAAAATCAATAAGTTAGTAAGTGAAAGCACAGGAGTGGCGGACGGTAGTTGTAAGAAAACTGATACGGAGAAAAGTCGCCGAGTTCTGAAGTGAAGAAAACACTGGGAGAAAATAATGACACTAAACTTAGCATGCAGAGAGAGAGAGAGAGAGAGAGAGAGAGAGAGAGAGAGAGGAGAGAGAGAAAGAGACAGACAGACAGACAGATAGACAGACAGAGACAGACTGACAGACAGACAGACAGAGACAGACAGACCGACCGACAGACAGACAGACAGAGAGGCGGGCAGACAGACAGACACACACACACACACACACACTCTTTCTCTCTCTCAATTAAATGACATAAAATCCGCACACTTCTTCTGACTAATTTCCACCTACAAACTTTGTACACGGGGCTGAAACTCGATCACTTAATTTACGGCTCGCGGCAGTTTGCACCTAGCCTGTCCTGTGTAAACGAAGCACACTCAGTTGGGTTGCACCACATTTGGAAAAGTCTAGATTGCCACGTCGTCACATCAGATCGAGGCTGTCGACGTGGCACGACCGGGGCTGTCATTGTTGTTGGAGCTCTGCACAAAGAAGGCTGTGTTTTCACTGCGCTCTGTTGTGACCACTGTGTTTTAATTGTGTTATTTTAAAATGGCTAAAACGTTACTGAAGAACAGGTTTGTTATTCGAGGCCATAAGTTTTACTTTACTGCATGTTAGAGTATTTGTTGAAAGAATTAGTTGAGTCAGTCAGTGAAGGCAAGCCAACTATTCAATGTCTGCCGCACAGCGGGTGTGTGTTAACACGTTCTCGCTATTACAGCGAGAGCCGCCTCTTTCTCTGTTCTTCATTGCGCTTAACTGGTAGTTGTCTTGAAGGTAGGTGAGCATGTTGTGAAAACCGGAGAGTTTGTTGGTTCAAGGAAATGAAACAAGATGTAGCATGTTTTATATGTGTTTGACTATTGATGAGATGGTTCCTTATCTAAAAATGGCGCTGCATTGTTGAAAGTTGGCCGAAGCAAAACAATCCATTACGCGTTGATTGTTGGGAGCTGGCTTGAGACAGCTAAAGCCACGTTTAAAAAACATGGCGTTCATTTTATAAGGCGAAGGTAAACACGGCTGATTCGTGACTTGATTGATTGTTAACTACAGATTCAGTGTTTATGGGGCAAGCTGATCTGTGTATTAAGATGTGTATACTTTTCTACTTTTTAATTCTAACCAGTTCATTTGCCTTCAAGGGTGCCCTTATGCAAACTGAATGGCGATTTTCGAATGTTCTGGCAAACAAACTAGATAGGGTTAGCAGACCTTAGTACATTTACCAGTATGGAGGGAGTAGTGTGTGGCTAGCACTATCTTCATATAAATGCTTTAAATATACAATGCTGGAGTAGTACTACTGGCGGTTAGAGCCGCCATGTTTATAACCCTAGAAAGCTAAAAGAAGCATTTTGTTTCTTCAACAATTATTTAATTTAATTTAATTAGAGCAACTTTGAAAAGCTTTTAACTTTTGAAGAAATGATTTAATTCAAAAAGCTCCAAATGTTCAGTGACAGGTGGTACTACTTGTAGTTCAGAAACTTCTCCACCTTGTGGTGTTTGTGAAACAACGGCAAAGCAGACGACACGGAACACGACTCGGGCGGAGATTCGGAGTAGTTGAAACCCCGCACGGTTAGGCTGTATACTGCAGCAACTTGCTGCTCTGACGTGGTTCTAAATATAGTAACGATCATGCATGATCGGTAGCCATCTTGCTGCTCTGACGCGGCTCTAAATATAGTAACGATCATGCATGTACGGTTTCAAAAATAGTAAATGACGCGGCTCTAAATTTTAGTAACGTCATGCATGTACGGTTTCAAAAATAGTAAATGACGCGGCTCTAATATAGTAAACGATCATGCATGTACGGTTTCAAAAATAGTAAATGACGCGGCTCTAAATATAGTTAACGATCATGCATGTACGGTTTGCTGCTATATGACATTTGGCCTGCTCTGCTTCGGCTGTTGTTTGTTTGTGTGTGTGTGTGTTTTGTCCTACCCCACGCACGCACGTCCCCCCACCCCCACCCCACGCACGCACGTCCCCCACCCCCACCCCACGCACGCACGTCCCCCCACCCACCCCACGCACGCACGTCCTCCCACCCCACCCCTGTGTACACCACACACACTCCCACCCCCAAGTTGCCCAGTTCTTAATTAAGTTTTTAATTAAGTTACCCAAGTTCTTAATTAAGTTTTTAATTAAGTTACTTCAAGTTCCTAATAAGTTCTTGATCAAGTAACTTCTAAGTTCTTGATAAGTTCTTGATTAAGTCATCCTTTAAGTACAACTAAGTTCTTATTAAGTTATCTTATTATCAAAAAAATACAAGCTATGTTTTATCTTAAATAGTAGATGTCTATATAGTAACACACGCCTCAAAAAACGCGTCATCGTTGAGAATGTCTTGCTCAGCGTTTCTGCATAGATCTTAATGAAGTTTTTACAACCGAAGCAACCGCATTGATTACAATTCGGGTCTATGGAAATGTCTTTTATAGACTCCAAGTCTTTATTTATTGACTTCATCATTTTATAATACGCCATGATCTATTTTATAAAAAAATTTAAAATTAAGTTCTTAAAATATTATTGCATTATAATGGATCAAAATGATGCTTTGTTATTGGCGGTTTTGGCGTGCAGTTCCTTTTTCTGTATTTAGTGGTTCAGGTTGTTTTAACTTCTTTTGTTTTTGTTGCCATTGTGTATATATTTTATAGCCGCAATAACTGCCCCAACAGCAGCAATGGCGCCAAAAATGGCAACAGTTTTAAGTTCAATATTCCATGAAGACTTTGGGGCCCTTGAATCACATGGAGTTTTTATAGCGGCATTGAATCAACTTGTTTGTCTGGCGTTGGCGGTGTTATGTTTTCATGATGAGTCATATTCTGTAACATTAATTTTTTTTGTCTGTTCCACTCTGCTAATTTTTTTCCTGCTTCAACACGCCCAGGATTTTTAATGGCCTCCACCTGATTCAGCGTTTTCTGTGATTTTCTAGCTTGGTTACTTTCTCACCTGATTCAGTGTTTCTGGTTCTGAGATTTTCCAGTCGGTCTTTTGAAGGGAAATAAAATCTATATGTTTAAAAGTTATTAATCCCTGATTACTGGCGATAAAAAATTTTTCCCAAATTTTTAGAAATATTCACACCCTGAGCTCTAATGATTTTTTAAAAACGGGAAATCTTGCTTAAAATCATACATAAGATCTTTTTCAAAATCAATGGGGGGAAAATCACTAAATAGTTTAGTGTAAAAATTTGAACTGTTTGCCCCACACTTTTCCCTTTCCCTAACCCCACTGCGCTTCTTAACCTGTTTTTGATATTTTTAAAATTGTCTTGCGGGGGCATCTTTTTTGAAATCTTTCTATCTGAATTCAGTTGGGGAAGGTTTTTTGTTTTCCCCATCCCTGCCAAAAATAAAACCCCTTTTCCTTTTTTTGGGCAAAATACCCTTGATCATAAAAGGGCCCATTCAAAATTTCAGGAAGGTTTAGGCTCCCCTTGTAGCTTTTGGAGATCATCGCTTTTCATGTTTTTAAAAATTTTTTAATTATTTTATTTTTTAAAAATGACACCGAAAAAATGTTGTAACCTTGTATACTTTTCCCTGCGGGTTATTGGGGGCCCAAAATGTAGGATATTTCAATGTTTGGGTAAAAGTTTTTAAATTTTTAAAAACCAGCAGATCTTGGCAAACAAAGACTTTGGGTTCAGCAAAGCTAATTGCTATCATTGAAAGCTTGGGTTTGCCACAAAGATTTTCAAAGGTCAAAAAGGAAAAATTTCCCAGACAATATAAAAAAGGAAAAAAAAAAAAAATACATTTATAAAAAATGGCTTCACTCGCAAAAAATGATAGGCGGCGCTGTGGTGAAGGGCGCTTGCTTTTAGCGGAAGAAATTTTTCGCTTTTTGAAAACCCGGGGAATGGGCGAGAAAAAAAAAGCCCAATAAAAGCTATGGGGGAAAACTAGCAGCTGCAAAAGAGGGCCTATAAAAGGGCAGGGGATTTGGGCCCTTTTAAAATTTTTTTAAAGGGAACACTAAAAAAACGGGGCTTTGCAGCTTAACTTTTTAAAAAATGTTAAACAAGAAATTAAACAAAATTTTTCTAGTAAAAGGCAAACCCGGCCCAGGCCCATTGCCCCCCCCAAAAATTCAGTGACTTTTTAAACCCCATCAGAAAAAAAAAAAGATGCAAAAAATCGGGTTTTATTGTCGTTGGTTGCCCGTCGTGTATTTTTTTGCGCAAAAATTTTGGCTGAAAAAAAAAATAAAACAAAATCTTTTATTCCCCCAAAAGGTTTTTGGAAAGGGGCATCACAGAAAATTAAAAAAACCCTTCCCCCAAGCGGCAGGAGTCAGTGAAAAAAAACAGAAAAGGGAAGGGTTATCAAAACAAGAAATTTTGGAAAATTTTTTTTTAAACTCCCCCTAGACGAATACAGAGCCCACATTTTGGGTCAATAAAAACTCCAACGACCCCCTTTCAAATGGTTCTTCAAATTTTTTCCCTCTGATGTTTTTGACAAAAAAGTTTTTAAGAAACCCCATTTCCAGTCATTGACATGGTTCAAGATACAAAGATGCGGGCCTTTAAAACCCCAAAAGAGTGCTTTGCTGTTGCTTTTGCCATAAGCCTGATTTTACCAACGGGGGCCACTACAAACCCCCCTCGCATGATTAAAGTTGATGATGGAAAAAAAATTTTTAAAGGCCAAGTGAATAAATTATTGTTAAAAACTTTAGGGGTTATTTATTAGAAGAGGCATTCCGGGAGTTCCCAGATACAGGTTTTAAAGTTGAAAATTTAAACAAACTTAGCCAAAAAGACTTTTCCCCTACCGTACTTTGAGAGCTGATTGACAATTCTCGAAACCCACAGAAAGGGGTTTAAAAGCTGCCCTCAGTTTTTGCCGAAATAATAATGAAAAATTTTAAAAAAGGGCAAAAAAACCCATACAAGCAATCAAAAAAAAAACAATAAATTTGTTGAAGACTCCAGTACCCCAGAAAAACTATTCCCATTTGGATTGAAAAAAAAGGTACCTTTATTTCCCGGGGAAAGCAGAAGGGGCCCACTCCACGGGGCAAAAAGTTTCCAGTTTGGAGTTTTTGATCCAAAAGAATAAAAAGAATTGAAAAGATAATCCCCCCGGGTGTATTTTTTTACAAAAACGACACAACAAAAAAACCCAGCTCCTCAAAGATCTTTTGAAAAGAAGAACTGCAAAATTTCCCGCCAGACAGTTCCGCTTAAATTTTTTTTAAACGAAAACCATTTTTTGGGTTTTTAAAAGGGAAGGCCAAAGGAAGCGCAAAAACGAAAAAATAAATGGAAAGGGAAAATAGACCTTAAAAATTTGATGGGGGAATCTTTTCAGGCGTGGAAATTTGCTTTTAAAGGAAAAACTTTTTCCCGAGGATTAATCAATGAAATGCTAAACATCCAGATCACCTACAACTCAAACCCCCTTTTTGGGGAAAAAAGGAATACCCTTAAAATTAAAAAAAAAAAAATTTTCAAACCTCGTCAAGCAAACAGGGAAAAAAAGTTTTAAAAATAAATTTGGGATGAACAAAGGGTTGTTTTTAAAAAAAATTTTGTGAAAAAAAAAAAAACCCCCCTTTTTTATGGGGTTTTCCCCAGTCCCCGATTGCATTAAAAAACTCTGGTTTAAACAAACCCCCCTTTTTGGGGGGGGTTTTTTCATTTTCGACTTTTTTTTTTTCCCTTTTTGTGTTGATTTCTTGTAGTTTTAGACCCAGTTTTACGTTGTCATGATAAAAGTCTTTCCCAAAAACAATGTTTTTTTTTGTTGTCTTTGTGATTTTTGACTGCAAACGCCCGAGATATTCCTTTGCTTTTTTAATGATTTTCTCCTGGCTCAAAATTTTCTGTACTTTTTAAACCTTTAAAACCCAAACAAACCCTTTTGATCACCTTTCCAGATAATTCACCCTTCATCTTTCTAAAATTTCTTGTATTTAATTGAAGCAAAGGGGGGAATCTTTGGGGTAATCGGGATGTTTTTTTTACCCCCCCCGCATGCCCTTTGCTACTTCGGTTTCCTTGTCTTTATAGTTGTCGTCAGTAGGGAAAATCTATAACAAAAATATCGAACTGTGAAAAAGTACTCGGGGACTCAGGATAAAAGGGGCCCTTAAAAGTATCTTTAAAAAAATTTAAAACATCAAAATTTTTTTTTTAATTAAAAAACAGTAAACCCCAATAAAAACGGGTTTTGCCCTTTTGGGACTTTTTTTTTTTTCATCATTTTGCCAAAAAGCTAAACATGAAATCTTCGGAACCCCTTTGAAAATTTTGGTTTTTGAATTTTGTTTAAAATTGCTTGGGTTCTCCCCGGTGACCAATCTGAGGGCTTTGCGCTTGTGCGGATTCTCCAAGTTTTTCCCCAAAAACAGCGTTGTTCATCAGCTTAAAAAAAGTCTTTTTTTTTAACATTGTGGTTTTTGTTCAAAGACAGGTTTTTTCAGGATGTATGGTTTAATGAACGTTCTTGATAAAAGCAATTATGCGATGAACTGCTGTCAACTTCAAACCTGTCTTAAATAAAATTGTAAAAGTCTTTTAATGACGACAAAATTTTTTTTTTGCCCCGAAAAATTAGGCACAAGTTTGGGTGGTTCTTTTGGGAAATCCTTTCTTTAGGTTTTCCCTGGCTAAGGGGTAGTCTTTAAAGCAGGTCATGGATTTTCATGAGGATTTTCCCTAAGCCCAAACTTCTAGAATGAAACCACCTTTTGAGGGCTTTAAAAAGGGCCCAAAACCACTTTAATGTTTTTTTGGAATATTTTTCGGATCACCGCCTGTGTACTTTAAAAAAGTTGGGGAAAAGGAAGTGATTGCCCCCATTGCCCTTCCATACAGTTTGTTTGCATCTAAAAAATAAATAGTTAGACCTTTTACTGGGATAATAGTCGCCCAAGTTTTTTGTTGTTTTTTTTTACGTAATGATCCGGGACGCCATAAAATTCCCCACCAATCCGTTTTAAATCATCGGGAAATCATTGGTAAATCTGAAAATTTAAATTCAATCTTACCCCGTAAACTTTAAAAAACGTCCCCAACCCTCACCCCGGGGCGCAGAAAGGGTAATGCGGGGGACCCGGGCTGAAAATGTTTCATGCGGGTTCTTTCTTTTAATTTTTTCAAAGACGTCCCCCAAACAAACATACTTCTGCCTTTTAAATAGGAGTCTTGTTTAGTCCCCCCATCGTTTTCAATCTAACTTTTCCCAAAAGCATCTTGAGCATGCGGGTAATGGGAGTCGCTAAAGTCCTTTCCTCAAAGGGACTAAAAAAAAACCCCCTTTTTAGGGGAAGCGTCTCTTCGCCCAAAAACCTTTTCCCCAAACTGTTCATGTACTCATAAGGTAACCCCCCTACTACAAGCGTTGGGTCAAAATATTCTTGGGTTTAAAGGGGCAGGATTTTAAGGACAAAGCCATGCCCCCAATGACCATCATTTTGTTTCATAGATTTCGTGGGAAAGACGGGTTTTTTAAAGTGAAACATGTACTTTTCGATGACTGGCAATGAAAGCTCCCCTAAAGGCGTGGTTACTGCTTGCATTAAAAGTTTAGAGTCGTAACCTCGCAAGTTTTTGAAAATAAGGCAGTTTCCATGTCTTTGGATAAAATTTAGTTGAAGATTGCATTTCTGTGCGCTGCACCTCAAAAACCCCCCCAAAAATGTGACATGGCCTTACTGTGGGAAAACCACTTTTTTGGGCGTTAGCTCTAAACCGAAAATCCAACAAGGCGTGGCTGAGTTATATGTTTTGGTCTTCAGGCGTCATTATGATTTCAGAAAAATTTTTAAGATTATTAGAACAGCCCATTACCCCACTTTCTGCATGCTTTTCTAAGAATATTCTGAAAGCTTTCGGGCCCCCTTTTTTTAAATTCTGGCTCAAATAAACCCATCCGACCAAAATAAAAAAGCAAATGAAAAATCTGATGTTTTACCATTAAAAACTGTTTTTTCAAAAGTTTTTGGGGTTTGCGGCCCTTCAAAAGGAAAAAAGAGTGATTCGAATTTCTCCCTTTAAATTCGTATGGTTTTGTTTGCACCCGGGTTTCCAGTTCTTAAAAAAAAATTTTTAGTCCTGGCGGGGGCGAATTAGTTCGGGATTACAGTCTACAGAATTTTTAAAATGTTTTTATTTTCACTCGCGGGTTTCACAGAGGGAATTTTGGGTTAAACATTTTTTTGCAAAATTCTTTTTTTGCTTGTTTGTTTTTTGTAAAAATCAAAAAATTACTCATTGTGGTATAATGTGTAAGGGGGTGGGTCCCGCTGGTGAAAACATTAGTGTAAGTCAAAAATTTTTTTTTTTGGGTCTGGTTCGCCTATTGTTGGATTTTTTTCTTGCACTTTAAATTTGGCCCCAAAATTTTTTTCCTCACCCATGTGTAAAAATTTTCCCAGTTTTTTTGGGTTTTTTGTTCTTCAAACGGTTCTTTTTGGTCTACACAAACCCGGGAAAAAGATTTTCCCCATTAAAGTTAAGATCTTTGGTGTATTGCCGTTTAAGTTAGCCCTTCTCGGCGTGGTCGGGGGACATGAGGGAAGCCTTGCAAGAACGCCCCACATAAAAACATTTGTTGTCTGAATTTTTATTTTTAAAAACTCCCCCTTTTTTAAAAACCCAAAACCCCGAGGTAGCGGAATGTAAGCTTCCCTAAAATCGGTGTATACTTACCCTGTTTTAATCTAATTCTAGACTTCGCCCTCGGGCCCAAACCAGAGCCTCTCATTTTACTTCTTCAGGGGCAGCGTCAAACTTTTGGTAAGCAGTTCGTCTGCCCAACCGGGGGGGTTTAAGTCATTAGAGGAAAGAATAGTCTGTTGTTTATTAAACCCCAAACTTCTAGATTTTTTTCCATTTATTTTTATAAAGTCATTAAAACAGCTAACTTTAAATTTTTAACTGGGGGGTCTATTGTTATTTTGCCTAAAAATTTGGAAAAATTTTGCATTTAAAAACCCCTTTGCCGCACTTTTTGTTGGGCCCAAAAATTTCAAAATCAAATCTTTTCAGTGCTTTTGAAAAAAACGCTCTCTCTCGAGCATTCCTTAAAAATTGTCTTGTCCTTTTATTTTTAAAGCCTGCGTCTTTCTTTTCAAAGGAAAAAATTTAATTTTTTTAAAATTAAAAAAAAAAAATTACTTAATCAAAACCAATTATCAAGGGGCCCTTTTTGCCCCTTGGACTAAAAAACTAAAGTTAACGCCCTTTGGCATTTTTTAATTTGGGGGGTTTTTAGAACAGGGTTTAATGTTCTTTTATTTTTTTTTAAGCATTCCTTTTTTTCGGGTCGGCTTTCTGGTTTGTTGAGAAAAAGTTGTCCCCCCCTTTCTTTGAAGATAAACTTTTGTTTTTGGGTAGTCAAAAAAATGGGCCCTGTAACGGTTTTTAAATTTTTCATCCGTGATTTTTGAGCCCAACAAAGCGCTTTATTTTTTCATTTAAACGAAAAAATTTTACCCGTTATTATTTGGGAAACCAAAGCTGTGTGTTTTTGGATTTTAGTTTTTTTTTTTTGCCAGCCGCACTTACAGCTAAAAAACAGGCCGAAAGCTAAAAACAAACCTCTAGGGGTAAAGTGCGGGTGCCCCTATCCCCCGTTGCAAAGGACCAAACCCTTCGTTCCTGCTGATGAAACACTTTTAGCCCGATGCCTCCAGTTTTGACATATGTAACAGCTTTAAAAGGGCCCCCAAGCAGTTTTCCTTCGTTTGGTTTTGCTGTTTTTTTAAAAGGTCCTGCTCTAGTTTTTGTTGGGATTTTCGAATTTTTTTAATCTGAAGGTTTTTTTGTTTGGGGGGTTTTTATAACCGCAGAATTGGCCCCGCTATCTCTTCTTTTGCGGGCGCCCGTGGGACCCTTTTGGGTAAAACCAACAGACATGCTTTTTATAAAATAAAAAATTAAATTTTTTTTTTGTATATCCCCTTTTTAAAACTGTTATTTTTAATATTCAACTGCGCATCATTTAATAAAAACAAATGTACATTAAAGCCCGGGTTTTTCGGCTTCTTCTTTTTTTATCAATTTTTAAAAATTTATTTCGTCCCCCCAGTTCTCCCGCTTTCCCCTGTAATGATTTTTTCCTCTGTTTACCTTAGGTCAAATCCATTTAAAACCCTATTTTGTTGTTAAATAATCATCAAAAATTTCACCCGTGAAGGTTTTAACTTTTGCCACAAGGTCAACGGGTTTTGGGTTTTTTACACCTCCCACCTCCCAAAAAGTTTTTTTTTATTTCCTCAAAAAGCCGTAAGGTTTTTAAACCCCCTAGCTTTTAAATTTTGGGGTTTGGACTGCCCTTTAATCGGAGCATTTTACTTTCGTTATTTTTTTTTAAAAAAAAACTTTTCACTTCCTCTTTGAATGGTTTTTTCATCTTCACAAAAGCATTTAAAAAACCTTTTAAACGACTTGCTGCGGGACTAAAAAAATAAAAAAACCATATAGTGTCTGCCTGCTTTTTGGGAAAATGTGTATGATGAATCATCTTTCGTAAAATAAATTGCTAATTTTCTGATAAATTTTTGTCAATCGCCTTTCCCAAATTAGGGTTGCTAAAAAAACGTCAAAACCCGGATGTCAGAAATGCTTAAATTTCTTCGGGGGTCCCCGATGATTTGATAACCCCTTTGTTTTATTAAAAGTTAGTCATATGACAATCGTCTTTTAAAAGCTCCTTGGGAAAAAATGGGCATGCCCCCTTTTAACAACTAAAATCTAAGGGAAAAGGGAAAAGCGATTTCCCAAACGGGAAAAATTTTTCCCGCCCCATAAATTTTTGCCGTCTTTAGTATCTGCGGCACCTATTTCTATTTTTTTAGTGCTTCTTCTTTTTTGATTCCTTGAAACGCAAAGTAGCCCTTTTAATTTCCCCGTTAGCCCTAGATCGGGAAAGGTTAAAAAAGTCGGGATTTTGTAAAAAAATTTTTTTTGCCCCCAGTTTTAAAAATTTTCTTTAAAGATTGCCCCGCCCAAAAACTGTCCCAAATGTCCTTTTTGGGTCTGTTGTTTTAAACACGCTATTTTGAAAGTAAAACCGCAGGCCTTTCACAATCCCCGTAAATTTTCTCCAAAGGGCTGGAAATTTAAAATAAAATTTTATCGCACAATAGTAGATGGTATTATTTGGGAAACGTAAAAGTCCCCTTATTTCCCCTTTACGCCAAAGGGTTCTTTCAGTCTTCTTATGCGGGTCAAAAATCAAGCCCTGTTTTTCCCTTTTGCTTTTTTTTTTTTAAAAAAAATAAAAAAATTTAATTTAAATTTAAATTAAAAACCCTGGCGCATTGAAATGCAGAAATTATGAAGTTTTTTATTTGGAGCACATGATTAAATGATCCCTTTGCCCCGCATTTGTCAACCTCCAATGCGGCCTGAATTAAAGAAAGTTCGGGCCCGGGGGCATTTTACAAAAGTTTAGGTCAAAAACCTCCCGAAAAATTTTTAGACCCAATGATTTTTTAATTGAAGATGGCCCTTTATTTTGGGGAAAACGGCCAGGACAAAATTGTTGGGCTTACAAACCCAAAACCGACCCCCAAAGTTTTTTGCCAAAATTCAAATTTTACAAAAACTTAGGGTAAAATCAAAATCGCCTTGGTCTTTTTAGACCGAAATTAAGGGGGGGAGGCAGTTTCTAAACCCTTAAAACCCCATTGCAGGAACTCCCAACAGCTAAAAAAATACAAAAATGGAAATTGAAAAAATTAATTTAATCGGCCGATGGAATAATAAATCAATTTGAAGCAGAAAAACCGTTTTTTGAAGAAACAGCATTTAAAAATATACAAAGACTCCCGCTGCCCCTGCGGAAAAAAATAGCGGCCCTTGAATTTATGCTTTGAGAAGGATCAGAGGCGAAATTTAAAAAACAAAATTTTGCAAAAATAGGTGAACTAGTGAGCATATTAAAAAAAGAAAAAAAAAACTCGTTGAGGCTATTTACGCCAACTTTGGGGCCGATATTTAAAAAAAGAATTAAAACCCAAAAAACTAAAAGATCTTGAACAAAAAAGATCAGCAAGACTAAAGTGCTAACTACTAACCGAGACCAAATTTCGACCAAATAATTTGAATAAGGAAAATTTCAAAAAAATTTTATATGAAAACACGGGCACTGGGAGGGAAGAAATTCGAACGCGGTTTTGAGAGCATGGATCAAATTAGCAAACGTTTTAACTGCCTTTTGGATTTTCAATAAGTACCCTTGGTGTTGGCTATTACAGGTTGGGGGTGGTCAAAGGGCCCCGTGCCTCCGCCGCCATCGCCTCCCCCTGATAAATCATGGGGAAAAAAAAAAGTTGCCCTCTTGCAAGTTTTTTAAAAAAAAATTTGCTGGAAAGCCGTGGGGCGCTTTACCCGGAAAAATTGGGGAGGATTGTCCGCTGGCTTTTTTTCTACTGCAAAACCCCAAAATAGTTGGCTTTTTGGCCCCCAGCACTTATGGGGCATTTTGTTTTTCGTAATAGGGGGGTTACTTTTTGTAAATAAAGACCAAGTAAACCTAAGCCAGTTAATTCCCAAGAACCCAAACGCTGTCTTTTTTAAACCCGGGCATCCCCACAGAGCCGGGGACTTTGCTGAGTCTTCAAAGGGCTTTTTGGGGTTTGGACTTCGGGGATTGGATTACTTAATCTTGGGTGTTCTTTTTTTGTTTTTAAATATTACTGGCTCAGAAATTTTTTTTTTCGGGTTTTTTTTTTTCCCCCCAAACCCTTTTGGGTTTATGCCTGCTATAAAAATTTCATTATTATAGTTTTTATGTACCATCTGGGGTCTGAGGGCGAAAAGGCAGCATGTTTTAAACCAGTTTTCCCAAAAGGGAAAGTTAAATTTCCCATCTTGCGTATTGTAAAACAATTTTTTGGTACCTTTGAATACTTGAAGGTAAATAAAATGTAGAATTTTAAAGGCGTCCTCTAAAATTTTCTAAATATTGTTTTTTGCTCAAAGCCCGTAAAAGATCAGTTATGCTCGAATCCGCCTGTGCTTGCGAAACCCCCAGCAAACACCAAACGTAAGTACGAAAGTGTGTTTATTCGGGTTTTTTTTCCCCCAAAAGAGGCCCTTAGAAGTGTTTTTAAAATAAAAGTTGTCATGCGGTTTTTTTTGCTCTTGCTGTAGGGGGCCCGGGCCCCAACGTTGCCAAAAAAAAAAAGATTTGAAAGGAGGGTGCCGTCAAGTTATCCCTTTTTGTGCGGGGCCCCGAAAAAAAAGGGCGCCAGGCCAGGGTTATGATCCAACTTTTGTCTAAAGCCCCGTCTTAAAGTTAATATTTTAATTCGTTTTCAGAAACCTTTCAAAAGCCTTTAAAGTCTATTTTTGTTGGTGGGGTGGATTTTAAAAGGTTTGCATTTTTGGGAATGGCGCTTGCAGTTCAGGGCAAAATTAAAGTCTGAAGGTGTAATAAAAATGAAATCTGTACCCCCTTTTACCCACCCCAAAAGGAATTTATGGGGATTTAAAAGGGTCAGCATACGCCACTCCACACCCAGTTTTATGGGGCCCAAAAAAAAAGCAAAGTTAAAATGGTTTTGAAAAAAACTCCCTCGGATGAAATAAAACCCCGCTTTCTTGATGTGGTCGTTTTCAATAGGGGGGGTTTAAAATAGCTCTTTTAAAGGGGTAAATCCCTTTTATTTAAAAGAGGCAAATCGGGCAAAAGCAAATTTAAGAGTATCAATTCTATATTTTTTAAAATTGTAGTGCGGCCCAACGAATATTTTGCGCCCGTATTTGAATCACTCATTTTTAAAATTTTTTTTAAAAAATGTTTTTAAAAAATAACAAACCCCCGACCGCCCCTTTGTTTTTAGAACATGTTATTGATAACAAAATTTCGGGGCCCAAAAAGGTTTGCGCTCCATGAAATTTTTCTTCAAATCGATGGTTTAATAAACTGAAACCAAGAAAAAAAAATGCGTTCTAAAAGTTTAAAAAAAGGGAAGGGGAAAGGGAGTTAGCTGGTAACCATAAAACCTTATGGTTTTTTACGGGGGTTTTTTTTTCGCTAAAAAAAAGCAAAGAGTAATTTCGAAAATTACCCAAACCCTTTAAAAATGCAAATCCCCAAAAAAAATGTTAACCCTTCAAACCTGAAGAAGAAGTATCACATTACCTTTTTAAAGTAGAGCTAGTAAAATGTTGGCTTTTTCAGATACATATAGATTTAGAGTTGTGCCAACAAAAATACTTATGAGGGAGAAAACCCGCTCGATCTTGCATTACCTTCATTTTCTTTTGTTCCCTTTGGATGAGCTAAGCCCCTGATGAAAAATTATATGATGGAAGGCCCTCAACCCGGGTTTTTAAAAGCTCTTCCGTCAGGGAAAAACTGCTTTTTTGCGATTATGAAATTATCCCAAATTCCCCAATTTACAGTTTAAAAGATTAAATTTGTGGGGGGTCGGAAACATTTAATATAAAGATCAAAGACAAAAACGGGGGGGTTGAAAAAGTGATAACCCCACATTGTTTTGGGGGAAAAAAATAATTTAAAAAGTTCTTTAAAAAGGGCGCGGGGGGGCCCGAAGAACCAGGAGTTACATTGGGGCCTGTAAGGTGTATACTTTTGAATTAAAAAACCCCTTTCGACTTGGGACTTTGAAAAAGAAAGGCGAAATAGGCCCCTTTTTTGGTTTTGAGTACACTAAAAATGGTGATTAAAAAACGTTTTAAAAAGGTTGCGACAACAAAAAGTTTCCCAAACTAGAACAACTGCGCAATTTGGGGCAAATAATTTTTGGCCCCGAAAGAATATAAAAAAAGTTCGAAAACCCGACCTCAATTTGGGACTTTTGAACCATATTTAGAATGGGACATAAAAAATTTTTAATTCATAAACCCATTTACATTTTTTGGCCCTCAAAAAAAATTTCAAAAAAATTTCCCAAATCTTTGGCCCCTTTTCATGTAAGTCTTATGGGCCAAAATGACAATAGCGGAAAAAGATTGAAATAAAGCCGTAAAGGGAAAAAAAAAGTACATCCTCCCAGAAGAGAAGCGGTTTTTAAAAAAATGCTTCTTTCAAAATTACAGTTCATGCCGCAAATGAAATTTTGGGGAAAACGTTCACAATTTAAAATTTGGGAAATTTTTTGCTTAAAAGATAAGGAGAGGGATGGGGTTGTGGGCGTTGTAAAGTCCCCCTTTTTAAAAGGGAAATTTTAATTTTGTGCAAAAAAATTGGAAAGTTGAAAAGTTTTTAAAGTTAAAATGTTGTCTTTTTTCACAATGGTGAGGATATTTAAAGGCATAACAACAAACAACAAATCAATATTAGTCTTTAAAAAGAAACCCAAACCCTTTCAGCACGAAAATTTGGGTTTAAACTTCACATTTAGACCTTAAGGGTTTATTATATTTAAAAAGTTTTTTAAAAAGGGCAATTTATAAAAAATAACCGGGTTTTAAATTTAAATTTTGTTATATAAAACTATGGAGCAGTTAAACTTTATGACAAAAACTCCTCATTGCTCATTGATTTGGGCAGACTGTTGTGGAAAAACAATATTTGTCCTAGACCTATTACAAACAGTTTATCGTTATAATTTTAATCATATTGTGGTTTTCTGTCCAACACTTAAATGGAACAAAGCATATCATGATAGAAGGTTTATATGGACAGATGATGACATATATTTAGTTGATCCCAGCAATAAACTGAGTGAGTTGTTTAGAACAGTTTTATAGACTGTTTGAAGGAACGCAGACACTATTTATTATAGATGACTGTTCAGCAAAGAGACATAGTTAAAAAAAGAAATACTTTGTCAAAACTAGCTTTCAGTGGAAGACATGCTGGGATAAGTGTGTGGATTTTTATGCCAGAAATATAACTCGGTTTTAAAAGACTTTAGAGAACAGTTAAAGACTGTAGTTTTATTTCACATGAAAGACAGAGACTCATTTGAAGAATGTTTGCGCGAAAATGATGTTATTGAAAATGACCAGGAAAAACATAGGATTAAACAAAAACTGAAATCTGAAAAGTTTAGTAAATTAGTATTGAAAACGGATAACCCTGCACAGTATGTTTGTTTGTAGATAATCGTTATTTTTTGGGTATTGAAGTCTTACTTGGCAGAGAACAGGGAAAGGGCATTCTGGGTTACTTTCGCCCGAAACTGGGTGAGGGCGGAAGTGGCCCAGAATGCCCCTTTCCCTGTTCTCTAGCCTCAACACACAGATATGACCGCTGTCACAGAGACTGCCACTCTCACATCGGTCTCTACAGTCGCAGGCGACGCTGCTCGGGTCGAGCAGACAGCCCAGACAGATAACTAATCTTAGGTCGGGTATATTCTATCCATGGTCAGCTACGACCGCGGAGACCTACACGATAGGAGGACTTTAAAAGCTGGTTTTGTTAAGGATTTTGACATTAACAGGATAAAGAGAATGGCAGCTGCCTTGGGTTTTTGGATCCATTTCGGTACAGATGTATATGAACGACAGTACAGGGTCTCCATGGAATCTGCAGTAAAAGGTCACATTCGTCCCATCCTATTGTGCTAGCATCGGGGCAAAAACGCTGAAAAGCAATGATTTTTATATCCAAGCGAGCATTGGAAGGATTGACCGATGTAAAGTGCTAGCCAGGTTTTGCCCAAGTCCGGGATACTTTTGTGTGTCGTGTGTACAATGTCTGAGCACAGTCATCAAGTTTTACATGTCTGGTGCAATGGACTGCACTTAAACTTGATTTTGTTGAACCATTATATTTATGCTCAGTTCCTGAGTATTGTTTTCCTTTAAATTAATAGTTTATCAGTATGCATGACTCCCATCCCCCACCCTTCTGTGTGTGTGTGTGTGTGTGTGTGTGTGTGTGTGTGTGTGTGTGTGTGTGTGTGTGTGTGTGTGTGTTTGTGTCTCTCTCTCTCTCTCTCTCTCTCTCTCTCTCTCTCTCTCTCTCTCTCTACCCGCCTGTCTGTCTGTCTGTCAGTCTATCTCCCTCCTTCCCCCCCCTCTTTCTACCTGCCTGCCTGCCTATCTGTCCTGGGATCTCGGGTTCGAATCTCTGCTAGAGCGTTTCGGTACGGCGAGATTTTCCCTTGGGCATTGACATTGGTTCTTACTCTACCTCTCCAAGGGTCCGTCGAATGAGACTAGTTTTGCTACTCTTTCGCATGCAGCACCTAATCATTGTAGTGTATACAATAAAAAGTTTTATCCAAGATGGTCTTTTTGACATATTTTGTCCACTTCTATGGCTTTTAAAGATACCATGAGAACGTTCTTACAAAAGTTAAAAGAAACAGTTGAGGAGATATCGAATCGTCGGTTAAAGAGAGAAAAGCAGACTTAAACAAAAACAAGAACAAAGAAAGTCGAGATATGTTGCTCATAAATTGATCAGTATGCAAGTACATGCGTTTTTTCTTCAGATTTTGAGGAACTACAAGAAGCTGTGAAGTAGGTGCTTGTGATTGTGCATACCTGCGTTACTCATTTTACGGTGACGTTTTCATTTGGCAACAGCCAAACATCTTCACATAGAGACAACGGAGGAGAAGACATCCGATAAAAAAGTTTCGTGGTGTTTATTTTAGCACTAGCGTTTGGTTCCTTTTACATTTGATTTTGACCGTACATACATAGAAAATCCACTGACAGATTTCTTGTCTAAGCGTGATGTAATTATAAAAGAAGTGCAACTATTGCTGCTTCATGGAACAAGCCCGATGAGCATGCTCAAGGAAGCCCACAGATCACACACACACACACACACACACAACACACACACACACACACACACACACACACACACACACACCACACACACACACACACACACACACACACACACACACACCAAACACACACACACACACACGCACGCACGCACGCACGCGCACACACATACGCACACATATACACACATGCACATACACACGCGCACAGCATACACTGGCACACACACATTGGCCCTTGCCCACACATCCACACATCCACACACACACACACACACACACACACACACACACACACACACACACACACAACAACACACACACACACACCACACACACACACACACACACACACACACACACACACACGTGTACACTAAACATACACACATACAGTGTTAGTATTGGCACAGCCAATGTTATAAGGTGCCCAAGGGCTGACCAGCGCGATGGGCTAATGCGTAGGTCAGACGTCCGTTCAGTCGCAGCCATGAGACCCTCTGTTGCAATTCTGTCATCTTAGTCATTAATTCATTTACCTATCAGCTGCAAATCTTGCGCGATGAGAAGAGATAAAAAGAAGAGACACAATCGGATGAAAAGCAATAAGATAATTATGTTGTGAACACCGATTCACGACTCCATTCTGATAAACAAGTTAGCTCCTTAAGAAGCGAACCAGTGACTACAAGTAAGCTCACAATAATTCATGATCCCCTTCCCATGGTTTCAACTGCTTCGATAACCACCCGCCAGGAAAAACAAATGTGGACAAACTAATCACAAGACAAAGCACGACGCTTTTCGACCTCTCAGGTCTTCTTCAGGCAAGATACACAATACACCAGGACAACGAAAATGAACGAGCAATCACTTATCTTCAATCACTTTAGCGCAAGATAGGCGTTGAATGAAAAAACGAGCTATCTTGCCTGAAGAAGACCTGAGTGGTTGAAACGCGTCGTGTTTTGTCTTGTGATTCGTTTGTCCACTTTTTTTTTTTTTTTTTTTTTTTTTGCGGTTCGCTAACATATATTTAGGATCCATTATATATAGTTCCACAATATCAGAGAGAAGTTAGCAAACCAAAAAAAAAAAGAAAAAAAGAAAAAAAAGAAAACAACAACAACAACAACAACAAAAATTGTAATTGATTTCATTGTAACATTAACTTATTGTTTGAAACAAACAAGCTTATTTCCAGGCGCATAGTCAAAATCTGTTATAGTTCCACAACATAAGACGATAACTTAAATGTTATTGATTTCATGGTAACTTTGTTGAGCTTGCTGTTTGATAAGACTTAATTCTCTGGGGCATGGTCAAATTCCAAAACATATCCACAACATTAGACAGAAAATAGTAAAAATATTGACAATTACTTAGAGGTTGCAATGACACTTGTTGTAAGTAAAAATTATCCACAAAATGTACGAAATAAATTAACAGAATGGGCGGAACGAGATGAGAAAATAATAACAGAACGTGCCGGCTTTCAATCTGCGTATATCATGTATATTCTATATATATATTCTATATACATTTCTACAATAAATGTCAGAAAATGAACCGAATTCTTGGTCGTTTGATATGCATTTGTAAATGAAAAGAATATGACGACAGAAAACATAGATTACTAATGCAAGCTATTGAAAACATAAAGGTTTTATTTTTTTTTCAAACTGCTTGTGCTTTGGCAACTAATATACCTTTCTGCTCAACTGCTCATGTTAAGAGAAAGACAGAAGATAATCCAGCCATTATTGCAAGAGACAGCTGCATACCAGGATGATCACAGAAAAGAAGCGCTGCTATATCAGCAGAAACCATTTACCGATAGTCAAGATCTTGGCGAGTCGTCTTGAACGCTACAACACAAAACCACAGGAACAACAACAACAAACAACACAACAACAACAACAACAACAACAACAACAACAACAACACACAACAACAACAACAACAACAAACGTTGAAGCTCCCAAGCTCTAATGCAGATTCTTCAGAGAGTTTTGCAAAGCAAAACTTCGCCTGACAAATCCGCATCAGAACTACTAGCGCTGAACTTCGTCGATTTTCTGCAGTCACCAGTACTCCTTCAGACCTAGGGACTAAACGAGCAGACCTTGAAACGCAAGATGGTGCAGCTGACCTTTAGCAAGACCTCACAACAACAACACACACACACACACACACACACACACACACACACACACACACACACACACACACACACACACACACCGCGCGCGCGCGCGCGCGCGCGCACACACACACACGCACGCACGCACGCACACACACACACACACACACACACACACACACACACACACACACACACACACACACACACACACACACGCACACATGAAAGCACCAGTGGGACCCAGAGAAACACTTTCCTCAATTGCCAAACTGACTTTCCGAAAGCACCCCCCCCCCCCCCCCACACACACACACAACCCCCGCCACCTTAACTCCGGATGCAAGCATGCACAGAGTACTCCACCAAGACGCCAAGGGACACAACCACTCCCCGCCGAGGCCAGTGCGCTATAGCCACCGGACGCGACACAACTGAACCCCCCCAGGGAAGCGTCCCCATGGATAAACCAGCTTCTGTGTCATTCCTGCAAGAGCAGACCAGCAAAAGACGCCATGACCACGCGAACTGTCGCCTCCATCCTGCCGAGAATAAAGCCTTATTTTCCCCAGCCGCTTCAGATCCTAGGTGTGTCAAACTTCAGTGCTCTCCTCTTTCTGTGTTGACTGACAATCTCAGCTGTGCATTCATTCACCCTTCCAATACCGTCAACAAGTTTGGTAGTTCTTTATCTTTATTGTGGTGGTGGTGGTGGTGGTAGTGGTGGTAGGGCGGGTGGTAGTGTCCTTCTACCCTTTTTTCCCTTCTTTTTTTTGCCCACTTGTTTTGAGTGGGGCATCTATCCTTATTTTGTTTCTCCATTTTTCCCCTACCTATGTTTAAAACACGCTCGCTCACCATGCATAATCTGTATGTTTCGTTATAGATGGACATCCACTTGCTTTGCTTTGGTGTTATCTTTCACAACACAATGTCCATTCCAAAACGTAACTCAGAGTTATCGGCCCTGCTTCTTCCAAACCAGGCACGTCAGTCCCTTTTGTGAGTACTTGCCCCCCCCCCCCCCACCCCGATTCCCCCCCCTCCCGGCCTCCCATGGTACATCTGAACTTAAAGCTCCTCTCGTATTGAGTGCTGTAACTGTCTCTTGTCCGATTTGTCTGCGTCACCCATCCCACTTTCTTCAATGAATACAACATTATGCCGTTTGTTTTGTCCTTAGAAATGAGAGATCTGAACGTATTACGCTCATCTTGCAGTCTCTCCATTGACCACTTGTCTCACTCAAGATAAAGTATAATTCACAGCTCTGCTGTAAATGATTTCACAATTCGTCCTGTTACTGTGACTGTCATCACTCTTATACCTAGTCCCTGGATATATTAGGACTGAAGAGGACAGCATCCACCAACATGACAGAGCAGCTCAAGTGACCATCCATCTTCAGGCTGGGAACAGGACACTGCAAGCTCCTCTCCCATCTCTTACGTCTCACACTCTCTCATACTGACCAGTACTCTTGTGGCACAGGCTTCAAAACTCCCACTACATCTTACCAGTCCTGCCCCTCCATTGAAGCCTTGAGACGTCAGACGTGGCTCAGTCCGGTTGAGGTCCAGGAGAAGCTGTGGAGACCAGTGGGATCTCTGCGGTGGATTGTAGACTTGTCCTTACTAAGCGGATGTAGGATCTTGTTTTAGGCCTGGAACGCGAAAGAAAGGAAAGAAATACCTCGTCCCGTTGTACACGTGTCGCACCAGGTTTACGCTGCCAACAAATTGTCGGATTCAAACAACGTACTGTTTCACCATCTCCAGCTGACATTCTTGCACAAGCTTCATCTTGTTCTTGGTCAAAAAGCGACACTGGACTCTTTCAAACCTACATTCAAATTCTTCGTTGTACTTGACTTTCCTCCCTCCTCATGTTCTTTCAATGTATGTGCTCGCAACTGGTCTTTCTCAGGTTATGGCGAGCATGCGTGCAACATAATGTGTGAGAGCTCCTTGAGTTCTTTTCGTGGAAGAAGCGCTATATGAGCACTCATCATCATCATCATCATCATCATCATCATCATCATCCTCATCATCATTATGAGCATCATTAGCATTATTATTACTGTTATCATTTCATTATTTTTTATCATTGTTATAAATGTCATTATCATACTTATTATCATGATTATTATCATCATTATTTTCCAGTTAAGAACAACCTGTCGGTGTCTTTCCGTGACAGTGGTCTCTGTGTAGGGTAGGTGTGAGTAACTAGTGTGACCTTGTAGACAGCTTTAAGTTGTTGACAGGACATGAAAATCGGGTTTCCACAAGTTGAGCTTTATAAAGCATAGAACAAGTTCCATCCTCAAGGAATTTATATTCTCTTTAAGCACACGTTAAACTTATAAAGGAAAAAAGGTCTGGACATAAAGTGAGGCACAGGAGGGATACAGGTGTGTGTGTGTGTGTGTGTGTGTGTGTGTGTGTGTGTGTGTGTGTGTGTGTGTGTGTGTGTGTGTGTGTGTGTAGGGGGGGGGGGGGGGTGCTTGCACATGAAAGAAACATAGTATTTGCATCGTACAGGGATGCAGTAGCAAGTACCTGTGATCGTCCTGTGCTCACAGTTTCAGTGCTGAAGCAGTGCCCGATAACAAGTGTCCCCTCATCAGCAAATCAAAGTTAAGTTCTTTGAGGTGATATTTGATTCCCTAGAGGCTCCAGTCTCGAAGAAAGGCAGGGTTTCGCATTGCCAGTGGCACAGCGTGCAACGCGTAAATTTGAACAAAACAAAACAACCAAACAAAAGAATATGTACGTGAATGCAGAGGACTGCAATAAGCTGTTGACTGTACATTTGAAACCATGTCAGCAAGATCTGATGAATTTATACAGTCAGAAATGAAAATGTCTTTTTTTTTCAGCCAGTAAAGTGAGTAAGATTTGTCTTGATTTAAACAGATTCTTTTCACAAATGACATTTATGGGCTTTCCGTTCCTTGAATTTGTTGTAATATGTTTTCAGTCTTTTTGTTTAAACATACGTGAGTAATTTTGTTTTGAAACACGAATCATTTCGAAATCAAAACTCCGTCATGGAACATACTATGAATTTGTGTTCTTTCTTCCATGATTTTAAGGCAGTGGCACCGGACTAATATTAATACAGCGCATGTGAACAAGTTGAGGTTATTATTCAATATGTACGCGCAACATCGACAATCGTGCGTCCAGGTTGTATTTATTCACAAGGGTAAAAACTGCTCTGTGTTGGATTTCGGAATGCCAAATTCCAATTATGGCAATCATGGCAAAACAAAATCAGGTCTAAAAAGTGTAAGATATTGTGCTGATTTGTCATGCGATTTTTATAGTTTTTTAAAGCATTTTTTCCCAAACCTCCAAATTTGAGGATTTTGCCGTGAGCTTGAACATTTGGCTGGAGATACTTTCTAATTCCGCCATCATAAGGCTGTGTCGGGAATGTTGCATACAGCGTAAATTTGAAATGCTCGAAATTTGAAATTTAAAAGCTGCAAATGTTGTTATTTTTTTAAACGTTTAATTACCAACAAAGCAAAAACAAAAACAAAATATAATAAAGAAAAAATATTCACTGTTAAACATAGAATACTTGTCGAACATGTTTGCATTAAGAAAAGAAAAATCAGTTTTATGTGATCGTTTTGTGTGTCGGGATATATAAAAATAGTACGAATTCTTTTGTAAGATTTTAATAATTGCTCATAATGCAGTATATCACGTGCTAGAAATGGCATACTGATTTCTAAGAGACTGATTCAGAGCAACAGCACGTTAGTGAGATAATTTGATAATATTTTGTGGAAAAACGAAAACAAATGCATAACGTCGACCATCACCTCTCCAGTTACCGTGATGCATGACAATCATTTCCAGGTTTCCTGAGCCCACTATGCATTACACGTTTTTTTTTAATATGTGTATTTTCTCCTCTCTATGCTCAAGCATGGATTTCACCTGGTAGAGGGCGTAAAGTTATTAACAGGTGCTGCCAAGGTTTAAGCCCATGACCCGTGAGTCCCGTGTTTTGACCACTCTGCCACTGTAACCGTTTACAGTCCCAGAGAAAGATAAAACATTATAAATGTTGGCTGTAATACAACACTCGGTGAGACAAATGACACTCTGTTTCTGATCAAAGATACGTATTTTGACACTGTGACTCAACAGAAGACCAGAGGTACCGAGATTTCAATGCGAAGCCTTCTCCTTACTGAATCACACATGACGTTGGAACCAACACTTTTTTTAACCACTGGAACCAAGACTACTGTGCGATTCAGCATGAGAAGATCCCCAAAACACCGTTCATAGAAGGCAAGTCATGGACAAGGGATCACCTGCTGCCTGCAAACATTCCAAACATCCAGGCATGCACTCAGTGAAACCGATTCTTTTTATCCAATGTGGTATTTGAACCAATGATCCTGCTTCCCCTGGTTTAGGTCCATCACACTTTGGAAGACATTGCTTGCTGCCTTGAAAATGCCAATGTGAACAATTCTGTTGTTTCTGTGTTTCGCCTGGACCTGCTTGGATGTAGTGAGTACGTCCTGCGGTCAGTCTGCTCTTTTGCAGCTCCTCAGTGCTTGTTCTCCGACTGCCTTTTTATGTGCTTCATTTAATCGCCTGCTGGATATAAAGTTCATGTTTTGTCCTTTCCCACTGATACACAAATGCACAAGAGTAGACTATCGCTTTTGCATTGAGATGCCAAAATAAGAGATAAATAAATGAATGAAGAAAAAAAGAGTTTTCCCCCTCTCCATTGATACACAACAGTTGACTTTCACATTTGCATTAAGATATGAAAATGAACACATAAGAAATAAACTGATGAATAAATGAACAAACGCGCGAAAGAGTAAATAAATAAATAAATAAATGAATAAACATATAAATAAATAAATAAGTAAATAAAAAAAAAAACCAAAACGAATAAATATATTAAATATCGTGCTTTGGCAAAGGAAAGAATTCTTTTGCAGCGTTCGTCAGAAAAGAATCACCATGCCTATTCCTCTTCTGGCATATTCGACCACAGAGAATATTCCAGCCGCTAGCTGTCCAGCTCACATTCTCACCTGGAAAGTCAGAAAAAATGCACTACCATGTTGCATAACCCAGGCGTCACCAGGCTTCAAATCTGGCACTTGAGAGACCCGTAAAAATCTTGACAGTTCCGCTGTGGGAGCTGACGATAATCGTACAAAAACTGTCCGTAAATATGTTTCTGGATTTGAAACTAAAAACTTGACGATTCGTGAGCTGACGATAATGTACAAAGTCCGTAATTGAAGAGTTGTTAGGACAAACTTGATAGAAACGACATTCGATTTCTGATTTTCGGTGAACCACTGACGTCTTCATGAAACAGGATGTAACACAATAGTCACAGTATATTGGAAAACTTGAATGATGAAGTTCTTTACCTGCTGAATCACACACAACATTGGCACTCAACTCTGATAACCATCAGGACCAGATCGGTTGTGCGATTCAACATGGACAAGATCCTCTGACATCATTTATCCATCACAGTTCATAGACAATACGTTTTATTTGGTCTTCGCAGTTCCTTCATGTCTGCAGGTGCACCAATCCAACATAGTTGCTTTGCTTAACACCACATTCGAATTTCATGACCTGCTGATTATCTGCTTCCCTGTTTTTGACCCATACAGATCGGAACATCTCTTGGTTTGCTTTGAGTCTGCCTGTTTGAGCAAATCTTTATTTTCAGCGTGGCTCATCTTGACATGGTTGCAAGTAAATGGCGGTATAAACCCCCCCCCCCCTCCCCCGACCCATCTTTCCGACTGTGGCCAGCCTTCTCCTGTATTGTTTGTCGGTGTAGCTTCCTATGCCTCCTGCGTTTGACTGCCAAGTCAGTGCAGTTTAAGGTTCGATTCTGAAAAGAAAGACAGGCAGAATGAAAGAAACAATAAGCAAAGAGCGAAATATAGAGAGAAAAAAACAGAAAGAAAGAAAGAAGGAAGAAAGTAAGGAAGAAAGAGAAAATAAATAGATATAAATAAATAAATAAATAAATAAATAAATAAATAAATAAATAAATAAATAAGTAAAAACAACAAAAAGTAATCCAGTATGATGTTGAACAGTAACCAAACTAACGTTCTTTGACATCAATGTGTCTAAAATGTGCCTTGTATATCTTAAGGTTTCTCAGTTTCCCTACTTGTTGGCATTCTCGTGGACGAGGCGACATCCCTGCCGACAGCTCTGCAGAACATGATGCACTGTTGTAGGATCTGCACTGATGCCTCCCATGTGGAAATCTACACACAGGGTCCCCGGTCTGCAGTGGCTGCTTGTGAACAGCATCAGTTCGAACTGATCTTCTCCGGAAAGGAAGCAGATGGTACCTGTAAAGCTACAGTACAAGTTAGGTGCAGACATCGTACCTTAAAAATAGAACGAATGTGACCTTCCACCACGGAATGAGTCGCTAGTCAGCTCTCCGGGTGTTCAGTTAGCAGCCAAAATAGGCAGTAGGGGTTGTCAGGAGTCGATTTGGAGATTTTGACCTTAGCTGATACAATAAGTTTTCCTGTGCAAAATACACTATGTGAATTGTTTATATTTGACTGTTTTCTGTATCAAAATGACATTTTTAAAACACCTAATATGTTAGTATTATGCTGAATGTGTGCATTTGTTTTTGTTTTTGTTTCATTTTCTCAAAAGCGCTTCTCAGAGGGTGACCATATTCAAGACACTCTATCTTAAAAACTAAGAGCCCGATTCAAAAATGGTTTTCACCACTGAAAAGAGCCGAACAACTACTTTTAGAAAATATGTTTATCCTAGAAATGCTTAACTACGACAAGCGACTCATTTTGTGGTGGAAGGTCACAAATGATGTGTTTGAAAAGCCAATAATGAGTCTTCCATCCGTCCAACACATCGTTACTTCCACGAAAGCCATTAAGGTCGTGCAACAATCCTAACAGCACAATCCTTCGCTCTTGGTACGTTTATTTATTTATTTTTTTTTCTGATTCCAACTGATTGCACAAGGTCGTATCAGGCCTGAAGTAGTAGTGATTTATAACGAACTCTCTGTAATATCTCGTAATATGTCAGACATGACAATGATATCCATGATTTGTGGGCAATGAAAGTTTAAACGGTGGATTGGTGCTTCATCAGTTTTATCATGCAAGACGTTAAGTGCGATTATCTTTTAAAAGTCTGGATAGATATTTTATTTAATTTATAACCATCTGTGTGTGTGTGTGTGTGTGTGTGTGTGTGTGTGTGTGTGTGTGTGTGTGTGTGTGTGTGTGTGTGTGTGTGTGTGTGTGTGTGTGTGTGTGTGTGTTTTCTTTCTTTGTTCTCGCATTTGTTTGTTTTTGTTGTTGCTTTTTTGTTCTCTCGTTTGATTGTTTTTGTTTGTTTGATAAGACGTCCACGAAAAACAAGTACAGCTTATCCTATGACAGTATGCAAGAAGCGTACATGTAGTATAAAGTGTGTGTGTGTGTGTGTGTGTGTGTGTGTGTGTGTGTGTGTGTGTGTGTGTGTGTGTGTGTGTGTGTGTGTGTGTGAGTGTGTGAGTGTGTGTGTGTGTGTGTGTGTGTGTGTGTGTGTGTGTGTGTGTGTGTGTGTGTGTGTGGTGTGAGTGTGTGTGTGTGTGAGTTTGGTGTGTGTGTGTGTGTGTGTGTGTGTGGGTGTGTGTGTGATATAGAGATATAGATAGATAGATAGATAGAGAGAGAGAGAGAGAGAGAGAGAGAGAGAGAGAGAGAGAGAGAGAGAGAGAGAGAGAGAGAGAGAGAGAGAGAGAGAGAGAGAGAGAGAGAGAGAGTGTTTACATTTCTGTCATAAACAATTTCAAACAAATAGAATTTCCTATCCAAATATCGTATCAAAATTATGGCAATGAAAAGTAAATCAACCCGACTCTGACAAGCTGTTTTTCATTGAATATTACATTGTGCTCGAACGCAACATTTACGTGAATATGAAATGTTTTGCTAATCAGTACAATGGGAAAAATGAATTTTTTGACAAACGTTTTGCACAACATGTTCATTTTATTCTTGATGCTTCCCATTTTGTTCAAGAGGACAGGCCTGTTAGCTTTATTATCGAGTTCGATATTTACTATAAAATGTACTAACATGATTATGATATATTTTACAACAATTTTGCAAATGATTTTCTCTAATTGTACAAAATTCGTAATGTATTTGATGTTTAAACAATAGATGTTCAAATAAACGTTGAATTCGAGCACTACTGAATATTTGGCTTTGTCAAATGAACTCGAACAGCCGTTAACACGTTAGGTTAAAAATCCAAAACTGGAACTAAAATGAATATTAACGTTGACCACCTAATCCACAAGACTCACCTCAATACTCTGTGTACAGTAAATGAGTGAGCTGACTATTCTATTTCATGATCAAACCTTTCGAACGGAAATACCACACCACTATGGTGCTTGGATGTTAGATGTGAATCACGAACGAAGGCAGGCTGTTATACAAAACCAAACCAAACCAAAAACAAACAAACAAACAAAGCAACACAGTAGCAATGAAACGGCATTTAAGAGGTTCCTCAACAGCATGAACAAACGTGTACAGTTTGTTTTCTGTCTCTGGGTAAGAAGCTTGATCCCAAATCGAAACCCCAGCCTCTCGGTGTAGCTTCCAATTCCTGACTGACGGTCCAAAATCTTCAAATGACCCAAATCTCTGCGAGTCTCGCGCGATTTGGGCAAGTTCTGTGAGGTTTGGTTAGGTTTTGCGAAATCTAGTCAAGCCTCACAAGACGTGAACACACTTCACATACAATCAGGACCAAGAAACACGTGAAGAAAAAGCTGCACAATATTTTCAAAGAACTCGTAAAATTGACGTAAATCTGATAGTTTTGAGGATAAATGTCTTATTTGAATTCGTCACGGGCAGCCAGATCTTTATCGGTGCCAGTAGGAATGGGGGAACAATCTTTCTACACATATATTTTTTTTCTTTTCTTTGAGTTTTCTCGTACACACTCATGTGTAGCACGGTGTGTGTTCTCGTGTAAGCCCGAAATGGTGTAACTCATAACACGTAGTCAAATATGTTGTTGTTGTTCTTGTTGTTGTTGTTGTTGTGTTTGTTGTTGTTGTTGATGATGATAATGGTGATGATGGTGATGATGATGATAATGATGTGTGTGGTGTGTGAGTGTGTGTGTGTGTGTGTGTGTGTGTGTGTGTGTGTGTGTGTGTGTGTGTGTGCGTGTGCGCGCGAGCGCGTGTGTATGTATGTATGTATGTATGTATGTATGTATGTATGTATGTATGTATATATATATATATATAATGCTGAACAATTAAGTAGTGGCGGAAAACAAGTGCAGGCTAACAATTCTTCAGTCATATATATATATATATATAACTGTTAGTTAGGCAGAATCATCTACCACTGCAGATATGAATGAGTATCTCCCCCTATTTCTTTAAACTAAGACATAAGAGCAAGCTTTTTTTATAATTCAATATTTCTTGCAGTCATTGCAACACCAAGCTGCTCTGTAAGTTGCTGGAACGGTGCTCGGTACTTATCCTTGGAATTTATTAGTTTGTAGTATTTTAGTCCCTTGCGGATTCATTCCAAGAACTGGCCCTCAGCACTTGTGTCTTAGAGGATATCTTTTTATATTTTCTGCTTTTCACAAGAAAATGTAGCTTGTTTTGCTCTTTCATGATTTTCTTTTGCTTCGTAGATGGAACCTTTGGTTGGTTTTTTGAAAACTCAACAAACATACTACGGTATTGGGCAACAGCCTTTTCTGGGATTGCAGTCTTCTTAAAACTGAAAAGGCAGAGGAGTCAAATTACCACTTTCCGCGGTCACTG
>CM031627.1:21349563-21359563 GCA_018398815.1 Conus ventricosus
ACCACCACCTCACCAAGAACAGAAGATCCACACCAATACCAGGGAGGTTGAATGGAAAAGCATATGCTACCAAACTCCAACAGACTGGGCACGAAGGTAACAGAAATCTGAGCACCAGTGAGGTGGAATCTAAAAGCATATGCCACCAGCTTCCCTACTCTGGGCACAGAAACATCTCATCACATGTGAGAGGGAATACAAAGTGTATGGCACAGAAACATCTCATCACCTATAAGAGGGAATCACAGAGCGTATGGCACAGAAACATCTCATCACCTGTAAGAGGGAATCACAGAGTGTATGGCACAGAAACATCTCATCACCTGTAAGAGGGAATCACAGAGTGTATGGCACAGAAAATCTCATCACCTGTTAGAGGAAATCACAAAAGTGTATGCTGCACAGAAACCTTTCATCACCTGTAAGAGAGAATCACAAAGTGTATGCTGCCGGCCACCGACCGTGGCGCAGTGGTTACATTCCCATTACTGCCATTTTGTGTTGTGCTTTTCCCAGCGTCGATCAGGTCTCACCCAGAGGTGAGTTTGCTGTGGGGTCAATTGGGAAGACCTGAGACATACAGTCGATTCTTATCCACTTCATGGGTGCGTCACTGAGAGTGGTACTAAAAATTTCCTGACTAACACAGCAGGTGTCCGTGTCTCTCGGGCCTGTTGACACCGGGGTAATTTATAAGGTAGCGTACAGTATAGTCTCAGAACAGGATGGAACTCTAGAGCGTCATCCTTGTCCTCAAAGATCAGCATTCAAGGTATCAAAATTTTGTGGCTCTTCATGACCTCACTTTTGGTTTCCTCTTTGTGTGTGTGTGTCCGTGGTGTTTTGATCTCAGGGTGGCTGGTGTTGGTGAGTTCATGGGAACTGTCGTTGGACAGACCTGGTCCATCTGAAAGGAGACATTCACTAACGATCGCTCCGCCACGAAACCATTATGTGTGTGTGTGTGTGTGTGTGTGTGTGTGTGTGTGGTGTGTGTGTGTGTGTGTGTGTGTGGTGGTGTGTGCGTGCGGCGTTGGTGGGTGTGTGTGTGTGTGCCGTGCGGGCGTGCGTGTGTGTGTGTGTGTGTGTGTGTGCAGTGGGTGCGGCGCGTGCGGTGTGTGTATGGTGCTGTGCGTGTGTGTGTGTGTGTGTGTGTGTGTGACTTTTTTCTTATATTATTATATAGTTGCAAGCGTTACAGCCAATCATCTTGGACTTAATTTCTTCTGTTTTCAAGTCAGGACCCAGAGGCCAATGGTTCCACTTTGCCTGCGAACTGTCTGTCATATTCAAACCTAGAGAGGTTCCATTTGTTCGGCCTGAACCCTTTGTCCACCCGACAATGAAGAAGGAGGGTTCCATTTGTTCGGCCTGAACCCCTTTGTCCACCCGACAATGAAGAAGTACCTGACTCAGTTCAGGGAGAAAGATGGGGTCCGCCTTCTGTTACGCCGTGCCGGAGACACAGTGAACCATTGACAGCCCACTGCCCCTGGGGAATAAGGCTATGTGATCTTTAACCTTTTAACCAAATCATAAAAATGACTTTCGCAATAAAATGGTGAGCCATCTACATAAATTTTCAGGTATTGTAGTAGGGCATGTTAGATGACATTGTGAAGGTCAAAACAACAAGAGCAACAACAACAACAACAACAACAACAACAACGACGACGACGACGACGACGACAACAACGACGACGACAACGACAACGACAACGACGACGATGACGATGACGATGACGACGACGACAACAACAACAACAACAACAACAACATAACTGAAGGCTTTGTCAGTGGTGCGTTTGAGTAAAAATCGGATCAGAGCAGAAAACTCGTTCATCACGTGTCATCAAGACAAAAAAGGAGGAAGTGGCCGCACGGACAGCATGTGGATGTACTGCCACGGACAGCGTGCGGATGTACTGCCACAGACAGCGTGCGGATGTACTGCCACGGACAGCGTGCGGATGTACTGCCACAGACAGCATGCGGATGTACTGCCACAGAACACCCAACGCTGAGCGTGAGCAGAACACCGCGATCAGTGAGCCAGTTCTTTACAGCACAATGGTAATGTAGTCACACACTGCCCTGTCTAATCTTCTTCTTTCTTTCTTCTTCTTCTTCTTCCTAAAATACTGGTTCACTCAAAAACGAGTAGGTCACCAGCGCGCATGTTAAAAAGTAAAATAAAATAACATAAATAGTGCGACTCAGACTGTTGGCCCCTGGAGCAAATTTGGCAACAAGGGTCGCACTCGATATTCAAGAAGTTAAAAGCAATGGCCAAATTCAGGCCCAGGTAACAGTAAAATATCTGGGGAAGTTAAAATAGAAAATCGTCAATATGCAGATCTCAAAACTGTCGTATCAATTTGTTTTTTAAATGAGACTGCATTTGTGGCAATCTTGATGGCACCCGGCAGTTAGTTCCACAGCCGTACAGAACTGGGATAAAAAGAATGCAAGTGGCTGTCAATATTTGATGCAGGTATGGTATAACATTGACCGCCACTCCTGGTGCTACTTTTATTCAATACTAGTTGTTCCATTGGAATATCAATTAGTTTAGCTCTGCCTTTGAAGAAGATGTTAAGTTTGATAAAAGCTCTTCTCTCTTCTAAGGGTTTCCATTCTAATTTCCTCATGTTCTTCCTAGTATTCCCTTTTCTCTGATGTGGTTCCCTGCTACGAACCGTGCTGCTCTCTTCTGAATCTTTTCGAGGTTATCAATGTCCTTTAGATGGTAAGGATCCCAAACTGAGCAACCATATTCCAGTACTGGTCTAACCAGTGTTTTGTAGCAGTCGTCTTTAACCTTTTGGGGGCAGTCATTGATATTCCTGTATAAGAAAGCTAAGATGTTATTTGCTTTCTTACATACTAAATTGTAATGTTCTTTCCATTTGAGACGACTATCTATAATCACGCCTAAATATTTTGCAGCATTGGTTTCTTTAAGAATAGTATTATGAATAGAATATTCTCCTCTAGTTGGTGAGCGTTTGTTACATATACGCTTCATGGCCTCTCAGAGGCTTGGCACTACTCACGTTGCTTGTTCCCGGCTCCCCGTCCACACACAGTCCACAGCCTGGCTCATTCCGCCACAGCCCCGGCACCGTCAATCCGCAGGGAGCAAGTCAGTGTCAAGAGGTCATGAGGCAACTCACTGGAGGAGACCCTGTATAGCTGACAAACCACTTTGGTGGTGTTCGATGGCCCCTGTTCTGACCCTGTATATGCAGTATATATATGATATATATATATATATATATATATATATATATATATATATATATATATAAGTAGAGAGAGAGAGAGAGAGAGAGAGATGAGAGAGAGAGAGAGAGATATTAAATGCAGTATTTTCAAAACAGCCAAAGTCAAAAATATATTCAGAAATATGTGTGTGTGTGGTGTGTGTGTGTGTGTGTGTGTGTGTGTGTGTGGTGTGTGTGTGTGTGTGTGTGTGTGGTGTGTGTTCCATTATGGACTAAATTCCAGTTTGGACTAGCAGTTTGTCGAAATTAGAATCTCATATATAAAGCCGAAAATTTGGGATATTTTAATCTTGTTTGTTTGGAATTTTATCTACTTTGACTGTTTTTGTATATTATATATATATATATATATATATATATATATATATATATATATATATATATAATACACATACATATATATATATATATATATAATCAACTAATAAATTCCAAGGATAAGTACCAAGCACCATTCCAGCAACTTACAAATCAGCTTGGTGTTGCAATGACTGCACGAAATATTCAATTATAAACAAAGTTTGCTCTTTTGGCTTTACATTGAAGAAATAGGGGGAGATAAGCATTCATATCTGCAGTAGTAGATAATTCTGCGTAACTAACAGTATGTGCTTGAGTGGGTGAATGGGGAATAATAAATGCTTCTCAAAATGAGCCTTCAGCAAGCTTATAGTCTCCAAGGGGGAGACAATCTCCAATGGGGAGGAAGTTCACTAACATATAACTCCTGGTCAGATACCGGTATTTCGAAACCTGATTGTTTCTCCTCAGTGACCGCGGAAAAGTGGTAATTTGACTCCTCTGCCTTTTCTGTTTTAAGAAGAATGCTATCCCTCCAAAAGGCTGGTGTGCAATACCGTAGTATGGTTGTTGAGTTTTCAATATATATACTAAAAACATCTACAAATTTGTTTCACGCTGGTGCGGTCGTCAGGATGTGATGAGCTTGTATTGCCAGTGCCACGTATATATATAGCTAGCTGGCTTGCTGTTGTTTTTTTCCCGTGCTACATGTGTTTCTCAGGTTGGTTGGTTTTATTCACTGATAGGAACTTCCATCTGTGTCTGCAATTGTTAACCATTTCTGTTCTAGCATTTAGAGTTGCCAACTGTGGTTTACATAGTATAATGTATTTCTCTGTAAGGCATAGATTACATTTTTTTAAATGTTGTTGTATGGTGCTGCTCTTTTTAAGATTTTCCAAGATATGCTGTAGTCTATGTTTTTTATCTTTACGTTTTCAAATGTATTTACTCAATTCTGTTTGTTTTTTTTAATCTTTCTTTGTTGAATGATTGTTTGTGGTTTGCATATCTAGTTTTGAATTGATTTTCAGTGATACCTACGTATGTTTCTTTTGTGTTCTCTGATGTTACAGTGGCTTGGTACACAATGTTGTTGTAAAGGCATTTGTTGCTTAGGGGACACTGAAATGAAAACATTTGAAGAAAAAATGAGAAGAATGTTAGCCAACATAGAATAAAACCAACACCTGAGAAACACATGTAGCACGGGAAAAACAACAGCAAGCCAGCTAGCTATATATATACGTGGCACTGGCAATACAAACTCATCACATCCCGACGACCGCACAGCGTGAAACAAATTTGTAGATGTTTTAGCAGCTTGATTTTAACTTGCTTTTAATATAACAAATGTCGCTCCCACTGTGGTTGAGCACTGTTTTTAAGATTGCACTGATCCTCAGTACCATTCTCTCTCCTCTCTCTCTCTCTCTCTCTCTCTCTCTCTCTCTCTCTCTCTCTCTCTCTCTCTCTCTCTCTCTCTATATATATATATATATATATTGTGTGTGTGTGTGTGTGTGCGTGTGTGTGGTGCGTGTGTGTGTGTGTGGTGTGTGTGTGTGTGTGTGTGTGTGTGTGTGTGTGTGTGTGTGTGTGTGCAGGTATATGCAGGACACCACCTGCTAAGCCCCACCCCCACCCCCACCCCAACTGACGACAGTAATTGCGTAGTCGCTGAGCCAGCGTGACTGATCTTTCCCTCCCGAGTGCGCCATCTTGACCGTTCAACAACTCTCATGTATTTGTCGATACTGGTGACCTCCCCCTTCCTCCCCCTTCCCTACAGAAGGGCATAGACACATAGAAATTGAAACTGAGGATGTAAAACATGCAATATATGAACAGTGCCAGCCTGTTAGTCTGTCGTTCGTCCAACAGCGAGTAGTTTAGTACGTCAAACGCCATGCTATCCGACAGTTCTCAATGAGTGAAAAGCAACAACCGTCTCGATGGTATGACGCCAAACGTACGCATTTCACATCAGTGGTACTGTACTGCCTTACCTGAACATTTTGTAACATATGAAATTTAATTTGATAGAATACGATGCATGTGGTGTACAAAACAATTGACGCAAAACGTTGTTATATTTAACGTCGAAACAACAAATACTCCCAATCTCTTTGCCCTATTTAAGGCACACAAATGCATGTGAATTAATAATATAATAATAATAATAATAATAATAATAATAATAATAATAATAATGACAATTTCTATAGCGCCCATCTTAATAACATAGGCTACAGGGCGCTTTACAAGTTTTAATAACTCATCATCTCTAAAGAATAAGTAGAACACACACACACACAAACACACACACACACACACACACACACACACACACACACATACACACACACACACACACACACACACACACACACACACACACACACACACACACACACACACACACACACACACACACACCAATTCTGCGTTCACGAGTCATAAACACACACACACACACACACACCACACACACACACACACACACACACACACACACACACACACACACACGCGCGCGCGCGCGCGCGCGCGCACGCACACAGCACACTCACACACACACACACACACACAACACACACACACACGCACCACGCACGCACGCACGCACACAACACACACACACACACACACACACACACAACACACACACACACACACACACACACACACACACACACACACACGCACACACAACACACACACACACACACACACACACACACACATCTCACAACACACACACACACACACACACACACACACACACACACACACACACTGGAGCATAATGTTGCTGTCACACTGAGCACAAATGCATGCACGCACTCAGCTCAACATTCACTCCGTGCACACACAGTCGCTCCAAACAACCAGAAGGCGCACTACAATATTACTAAACGATAATCACTTTACCAGCATACATAACAGGTTCGTTTTCTAAGAATTATTTTCTATTTTCCTCCTCTCCAGTGGAGGTACAATCATTCCACAGATTCACTAGCTGGGACCAAATTTGATCTAATTATACATAGTAATTCACAAGTACATCTTTTACCGGTTTCTCCTGCTCACTGGAGAAACAATTTATACATTTTCCAAAGAAGAATCAAAGATGGCTTAAAATACAGAGACAATATCTGAGTTCCGACCCAGGGGGACAATCAAACATCATAGCGGGGGTCAACATGACAAACGCTTTCAAAGTTTTCTCACGACTGCCACAGTCGTTGTCCTCTTCAACTAGGTTCTCCAACTCTGGAGACAATTAGGTGCTGCCACATCACTGGTGCCCAAATACTTGTTGTGCGACTGCCACAGTCGCCTATCTCATTACTGGTCCTGCCACAGCACTGGTGCCCAAATACTTGTTGTGTGACTGCCACAGTCGCCTATCTCATTACTGGTCCTGCCACAGCACTGGTGCCCAAATACTTGTTGTGCGACTGCCACAGTCGCCTATCTCATTACTGGTGCTGCCACAGCACCGGGAAGGTCTGAAACACGAATGAAGTCTGTGTAAGTAATCTATTTCAAAATCTGAATAATGATAAATTCTTTCCCCCTTTTTCCCTTTTCTTAACTCTCTCTCTTTTCTCTCCCCATCTGTCTATACCTCACCTGGTAATGGTAGATTGCAGGTAAATCTCGTTCTGCAGTTCCAAACAACCTGTCTGGTCAGTGTCCCCAAGCCATCTCCTTCTTATACCTTATTTTTCCTTCCTGCGCTCTTCCTGAGTACATATTCAGTGAGTACTCATCTAACTCAACGCATTACCAGCCCTTGGTTACTTGACCAATGGACAACGTCCGTCCATTTTCCTGAGCGATTCAACCAATAATCACCCTACGTCTATAGCCACCAGCGACACCGATCACACTGGTCAGGCCACGTAAATTGTCCTTTCTTTTACCTTTCCTTTTCCCTACCTAGAGAAATGCTTTATATCAAATAAGGGCGTACGCGACGGAACGTCACATGTCGCCATGTGAGGCGAGACAGTTGCATACATAAACACACTACATGACACGGTGAACAGCTGATTTGTACATGAGCAACGTGTGCTAGTGACATGTAGTAATTCAGTAATATTTCAGGTGGTATCCGGCGTTTGAACAGATACGTTTTAAGTGCAGACTTGAAAGTCGGGAAGGAAAAAGCATGACGTAGATGGAAAGGCAGTGAATTCCAGAGTATTGCTGCAGAAAATGAGAATGCTCTAGAACCGTGCTGCTTTCGGTTATATGAGGGAATTCGAACAATTCGGTCATCAGAGGAAAAACGGAGGGGACGTGTAGGAATATGTATTTCGAAGCGATCACAATTCAAGCATCTGAAAAATAACGGCTGAAAATGAAGAGCTGACATGTTTGCATGTTGCAAAAGCAAAGAGACTGCAAGACAATGTTTTTTTCATCACAAAATTGAGACAGCCTTAATTCGAAGTTTAAGTCCCAATAATTATCAAGCAATGGTCTTTGTACATTTCTAGTGGGTAATGCTTTCCAACAGTCTTGACACATCCGTTTTTTTTTTCTTTCTTAACTTTCTTGCTTCATGAAATCAGTAAGTTGGTAATAATATTCACTGTGAATTATTCAGAGAAGTCTTTTTTTTTCTTTAAAAAGCAGCGTAGTCAAAATGTTTTACCAAAAGCCAGAAACTGGCCAACCACGTTTGCCAAGGAGTCTATGTCTTCAACCGTTGTGACCATGTCTCTCCTATCTTTTCTGCTTTCAGCCACAGGTAGTACCTCCGTCCATACCGGTCACTGCCTGTTCTCTGTGTGTCCTCTTAGTCCCCTTCTCCGTCCATACCCGTCACTGCCTGTTCTCTGTGTGTGTCCTCCTAATCCCCTTCTCCGTCCATACCAGTCACTGCCTGTTCTCTGTGTGTGTCCTCCTAGTCCCTTTTCCGTCCATACCCGTCACTGCCTGTTCTCTGTGTGTGTCCTCCTAGTCCCCTTCTCCGTCCATACCCGTCACTGCCTGTTCTCTGTGTGTGTCCTCCTAGTCCCCTTCTCCGTCCATACCCGTCACTGCCTGTTCTCTGTGTGTGTCCTCCTAATCCCCTTCTCCGTCCATACCAGTCACTGCCTGTTCTCTGTGTGTGTCCTCCTAGTCCCCTTCTCCGTCCATACCCGTCACTGCCTGTTCTCTGTGTGTGTCCTCCTAGTCCCCTTCTCCGTCCATACCCGTCACTGCCTGTTCTCTGTGTGTGTCCTCCTAATCCCCTTCTCCGTCCATACCAGTCACTGCCTGTTCTCTGTGTGTCCTCCTAATCCCCTTCTCCGTCCATACCCGTCACTGCCTGTTCTCTTTGTGTCCTCCTAGTCCCCTTCTCCGTCCATACCCGTCACTGCCTGTTCTCTTGTGTCCTCCTAGTCCCCTTCTCCGTCCATACCCGTCACTGCCTTTCTCTTTGTGTCCTCCTAGTCCCCTTCTCCGTCCATACCGGTCACTGCCTGTTCTCTGTGTGTCCTCCTAGTCCCCTTCTCCGTCCATACCGGTCACTGCCTGTTCTCTGTGTGTCCTCCTAGTCCCCTTCTCCGTCCATACCGGTCACTGCCTGTTCTCTGTGTGTCCTCCTAGTCCCCTTCTCCGTCCATACCAGTCACTGCCTGTTCTCTGTGTGTCCTCCTAGTCCCCTTCTCCGTCCATACCAGTCACTGCCTGTTCTCTGTGTGTGTCCTCCTAATCCCCTTCTCCGTCCATACCAGTCACTGCCTGTTCTCTGTGTGTCCTCCTAGTCCCCTTCTCCGTCCAGAACCGGTCACTGCCTGTTCTCTGTGTGTGTCCTCCTAGTCCCCTTCTCCGTCCATACCGGTCACTGCCTGTTCTCTGTGTGTGTCCTCCTAGTCCCCTTCTCCGTCCATACCAGTCACTGCCTGTTCTCTGTGTGTGTCCTCCTAATCCCCTTCTCCGTCCATACCCGTCACTGCCTGTTCTCTTTGTGTCCTCCTAGTCCCCTTCTCCGTCCATACCCGTCACTGCCTGTTCTCTTTGTGTCCTCCTAGTCCCCTTCTCCGTCCATACCGGTCACTGCCTGTTCTCTGTGTGTCCTCCTAGTCCCCTTCTCCGTCCATACCGGTCACTGCCTGTTCTCTGTGTGTCCTCCTAGTCCCCTTCTCCGTCCATACCGGTCACTGCCTGTTCTCTGTGTGTCCTCCTAGTCCCCTTCTCCGTCCATACCAGTCACTGCCTGTTCTCTGTGTGTCCTCCTAGTCCCCTTCTCCGTCCATACCAGTCACTGCCTGTTCTCTGTGTGTGTCCTCCTAATCCCCTTCTCCGTCCATACCAGTCACTGCCTGTTCTCTGTGTGTCCTCCTAGTCCCCTTCTCCGTCCATACCCGTCACTGCCTGTTCTCTGTGTGTGTCCTCCTAGTCCCCTT